>OX578133.1:0-1200000 GCA_951213105.1 Amaurobius ferox | reverse complement strand
TTCATAAGGGACGATCCAACTTGAGTATGATCAGCTATTGTATACCAGTACTGGAATGGTTGAATTTTACAGATGGCAGATCAACATCTGCAAATATAAAGATATGATCAGTGGAGGAACAGAATGTTTCTTCAACGCTCTTAAGTAATCTTTCATAATCATCAACAGCAGTACTAGACACGAAATAAGCAACTCAAATATCGAATTTGAAGGTATATGAAACATTGAAACGTACCCATACGCATTCTTTCTCAAATAATAGATCAGTTAGTTCAATAGCAGTAAAGGCATAACCTCCGCCTCGACTTAAGCTAGTAGCTAAAGGATCTCTGTCTCAACTAAAAATATTGTAATTTTGATCAAAAACTTCACATCTACCAATGTCAATATTTAACCAAGATTTAGCTAGGCAAATATTATCAACATCATATGTCAAAGCATTGATATGACACTCATTAGTCTTTGTTCTCAATCCACATACAGTTTGGTAATAAATCTTGATCTTCCTATAGATATACTACCAAAATGCATTAATCACTTATTTCCATTCGAAGAATTTTCATTCGCAGGATTTGGATATTACCAGTAACAACAATCTGAGTCTCATGTAAGCGACCATAAAATCTGGGTACAAGGTAGTCCTTTGGCCAAACATCTTCAGTCAATTGCATCTCAAAGACACTCAGCAGAATATGAATGTGAAAGGATGAAGAAGTTTGATATTTGGTCATCATTTTAGTGCAAGCAAAATTACACAGTCGTTTGGCTCTTAATATATACTAGCAGCATACCCGTTCTTCGTACGGAGTATATAATATAAAGAAACTTAAAAAATTCACAATCATGTGCAAATTCCTATAGTATACTAAATGACATTTTTAATCAAAACATTCTGCTAAAATATTTAACATAATGCTCCTAACATAAAGTTAAGGATGTCTGTTCTCGCTATTCAAAATTATCTTCACGGGCAGATCTGAAGAATAAAACATCCTGGCCTCTTTTGTAAGCATATTTACCAAAAATATGGAATTGAATCAATATATGCAAAATAAGAGGGTTAAAATTGTATGAGATCGTACAACGTATATACGCGAATATTAGAAGTTATAACCTGTATTAGTAGATTACATGTATAAATTGAAAATATCAATAAATCCGTAATCTTTAAACCAGAAGGCAGTAATTGATTCAAATATGCGCCGAAATGAAAGTGTTAAAATTATATGGGAAGATATACCCGTACTACTTATAATGTCGCAGATTAGAAGATATGTCCTAGTGTTAGTAAAAGATTACCCGTATTATAATATGAGTCTTAAAAATCTTTGACAAAATACAACAGATTAATTAATAAATTAAAAATATCAATAATCCCCGTAATCTTCATACCAGAAGACCGTACTTGATTCCAATATATGCCAAAATAAATGCCAACATACCTGTACTATTTATATTCTCACAGATTAGAAAATATAGCCATGCATTTGTAGAAGATTACTCGTACAACGTACAATATATGAGTTTCAACAATTTTTGCCGCAAGAAAACAATGGCACAAGAAATTGAAAATATCAATAATCTCTGAATCAATAATCCCCGAAAACATCAATAATAATAATGTTTAAATCTGAAGATCGTAATTGATATTATCCAGTCAAAAATACGATGGCAATGGAATTTATTTTATATACATATCTTCATTATTAAAATCGGAAAATATTTGATAAAATTATTTTTCCTCATAAACACACTGGATTTAAATCCGTTGCTAAGTGACATGTTATGATTTGCTTCAAATAAATTGGTGGTCAAAACATCGTCTGACTAATGAGATCTCTAATGAAGGTTTGGCGGCATTTAAAAAAATCGCCTAATTTATCGCCAAGTGGGACAGTCCCACTTGGCGATAAATTGACGAACCGTCATCAAAATCTTATCCCTCCTAAAAAAACACAATTTCATTTAATTAGCTCAATTTTATCAATTTCAAGATATTTTTATGAATTTACAAACATTTTTATCAATTTGGTGATATTTTAACATTCGCTAAATGTGTTACTAAGTAAGACGGTTGGACTGACAGACAAATGCTAACGAAACACTAGTTCAGTACTTTCTTCTATCAAAATAAAATAAATTTCATTGATTTACATCGTTTTTATCAATTTGGAGGCATTTCAATCAATTTGGCAACGGGTAAGAAATTTGTCATGTTAACGATATCCAGCCAAATTCGTAGCTCTAAATTTGCAGATCTGAATAAAATATCGTGATCCAGTTTGTATATACTAAATGAAAACACTAAAATATTATTAGAAGATATTCCCATTCTACTCTTTTTCTGTTTCAACAATCGGATAAATGAATTTATTGGGTAGACAGAATATATGAGTTTATTAGTTAAACACAATATAAGCTTGAAACCTCTTTGACAAAATAAATGAAAGTGATGTACGCAGTTCGCAATTAATATAATTAAAAGAAAAATCAAACCGTTTTTCCTAAAATATATTTTATATCCATTTATTTATTATTCAAATCAAAAAAATAATAATAATCATTAACAAACACATTTAATTTTATTGCGTTTCCGAGCAACATGATATAAGATAGAATCTTCCTCATAAAATGCGAAATTAAATAACCATTTTGATTCCTTTATACTTTTCATCGCGTGTGAAAAATATAATCCATATAGGTAGATTTTTCCATTTAAATTCATGTTTCAAACAATTCATGCTTTCATATAGTGACTAATTAGCGCAAAAAATCTCCACCAAACTCAGAAATGAAGTTTTATTTTTCTTTGACGTTTTAAACAAACGATTTTCTTCCTTTCCATTTGGGTAAACCGTGGAGTTAGAGGGTAGAACTCCTAGGAAAAAGTTCCGTTTTTCATTAATATCTCGACAACCCCTGATCTTCGAAACCCGAAACTTAGACAAAATTTATGGGCTATATCAAGGCTACCCACAAAATTTCATTAAATTCGGTTCAACCGTTCTCTCGTGATGATGAGACAAACGAAAGTTTCGTTTTTTACTAATATCTCGAGAACCACTGGTCGTAGAAACTCCAAACAAAGACTAAATTGTAAGTTGGGCTATTTTGGGGCTACCCACAAAATTTCATCAAATTCTGTTCAGCCGTTCTCTAGTGATGATGGGACAAACAGACAGACAGACAGACAGACAGATTTTCAATTTTATATATATAGACTAGCAGTATACCCGTTCTTCGTACGGAATATATAATACAAAAAATCTTAAATTACAATTTGCAGTAAAGTTTTAATATTTTGGGTTCTTTATGAAGTTTTATAATAATTATCCCAATCAGAAAAGAAAACAATACATTATCAATCAACAATTGTATTTATACAAACAATAATGATTTTACAGTTAAATAATTACAGTTTTACAGTTAAACAATTATTTCTTTATAGACTACATTTTTGGTCTTTTTATTAGGGGCATAAATAAAGAGAGATCTTTCATTTATGGCCCTTGAGCAGGCAACATACAGTTGACCATGTGAAAAGCAGCAAGTACTTAGATCTATGCCTACAGTGTTGAATGTCTGCCCTTGCGACTTATTTATCGTCATTGCAAAGCAAAGACTCACTGGAAATTGAAGTCTCTTAAATTCAAAAGGATAGTTACTGGGTATAAGTGGTATTTTGGGAATGAAGACAGATTCTCCTTTACCGCATCCTGTAAGAACTATAGCTTCAATAACGTGTTTGTACAACACCTGCACTCGTAATCGTGTTCCATTACAAAGTTTTGGCGGATTCAAATTTCTAAGTAGCATAATTGGAGCCCCAACCTTCAATACAATTTTATGAGCAGGGAGTCCAGGTGCAGTAATAGAATTAAGAAATTCTGTTGGATAGTGAACCGCTTCATCTTGATTTATTACAGTATTGACAGACATGTATACCATTTCCTGTGCTTTAAAACGGCATATGAGAGTGCTATTGATTGTAGCCGCTTGATCGTTTTTTGGGGTTAATATGGAGCGTTCACACACCCAGTTGTTAGATTTAGATGCAAGGTTGTTGATATCAGGGTAAACAGATGATATCAGTTGCTCAAGAGTATCCACTACTGTACAAAGAGTAGGAGTTAGATATATTTCACCTCCTATTTCATGAATATTTCCTTGGCCAATTTGAAGTAATAAATCAGAAAATTGTTCATTATCAGAGTTTGGTGCCCGAAGAACCCTCATATTTTTTGATAAAGACAATTTCTTTAGTTGAGGCCATAGCCTCGATCGTTTAAGACAGGCGTTCACTTCATCGGCTCTTGTTCCTCTTGGAACTACTGGCAGAGTTTGACGAAAGTCTCCGGAAAATAAAACTGTGATACCTCCCATAACTCGGTTGGAGTTCAAAATATCCCTCAATGTCCTATCCAATGCCTCAACAGATTTCTTGTGAGACATGGTACATTCGTCCCAAATAATCAGAGAACAATCTTTAAGAACTGCAGACATGTTGCTATTTTTGGATATATTACAAACAGGGTATTCCATATGCTCAATTTCAATTGGGATCTTGAAGGTTGAATGGGCAGTTCTTCCACCCGGAAGCAAAGTCGCTGCGATTCCAGAAGAAGCCACAGCCAATGCTATTTTGCCATCACCTCTAACAGTGGCAAGGAGAATATTTATTAAAAATGTTTTCCCTGTTCCACCAGGGGCGTCCATGAAAAATATTTGTCCTGAACTATTTTTAACACTATCTAGTATTTTTGAATAAATGCATTTCTGCTCTTGAGTCAACTTTGGTTCATTTTCATTTACATACATGATCATTTCTTCATGATTGAAAGATATTTCTCTGTTATAGTCTTTATTAAGATCCTTTCCATCAGATATTTGGGGAAGCGGCAAGCCATACTTCTCAAGTGTTTTTCCCCCTATAGATAAAACAATATCTTGAATCAATGCGAGGCATCTATTGTATACATGCTCAGCATTAGGTGTTGTGTCTGGAAAATGCCTCTGAATATAATTTGAGATATCTTCAGAGAAGTTCTGTCTAAATGATGACCACAAACGCATGGGATTAGAAGGGCTGCAGAAAACTAACATGATAGCAAATAGTTGTCTTAACTTGGGTGAGCTATCAGTCACACTTGCTTCCTCCAAGGTGTTATCCCAGTGCAAGTCATTCTCAAGCAGGCCCAATGCCTCGCAAGCTTCCTGAAAACTGGTTCTTTCAATTCCATCAACATGCTTTAGTTCGTTAAATGACTTAGGTCCAGCAACAGTATGAAGTAACATTCTCAGATAAAAGCACTCGCTGTTGTTGGGATGGACAGTGTAAACCCGTCCAATAACAGATTGCCTTAGCAAACCAGGATGCCCTTCAATAGGATTACCCTGTTTTCTACGACAAAAAACTCCCCTTAGTTTATTAAATGTGTAATAGGAAGGAACTTCTTCGTATAACAGGTTTCTAGCAAATTCATCTTCTTTGCAAAGATTAAAAAATGCCATAAGTGTGGTATTTCTAGGATTCTCCATACGCTCTTGGACATAATGTGGTTTGAAATACACTCTCTGACCGTTTTCCAGATGTATATCTAGATGAATTACAGGCGGGTATCTTTCATGTATGGGAAAAGACAGGATTCTCCAAACAGCTTCCGATGTGCTAATGTATCTACCACACTGATATCGCAACACTTCATCATGCTAATTCTGTACTTCAATGCATGCTTGATCACTACCTTTATTTATGTATTTGCATATGTATTTGATGGACTTGACGCTGCTGCAGTATTCTATATTAATATGGGTACTGAATGTTTTTGAAAGTATAGGTGAATAAGGTACTATCCATCTATTGTCTACTACAACGTTCTGATTCTTAACTCTGATTGTGGCAATGAATCCACCTGCCGAGGGATTTCTTCGCTTATAAGTTGGGTATCCATCATCGCCCGTTATAGTTTCGTTAACGAATCGTCGAGGATACCGCTTTGAGCACTGTCCATCTTTCATACATGGGGACTGCTGATTAAATTCCCCACATGGACCATGTACCATATGTGATTTAATGATATTATAAAGATCTGGGTCTTCGGATGGGTTTGGTAGTTCAGCTCGAATCACATCGTCAACTTGTGTGGGTCGGATTTTTTCTTCGAGCCATAGCAGAATATGGGCATGAGGGAGACCACGTTTCTGCCACTCTACAGAATACATATAGCATTGACAATTTCCAAAGATCTTTGCTTTTGTGAGAAGGGCCATGAGTTTCTTTAATTTCAAGTGAAACACTCTTGATATAATGTCATGTCGGTCTTGAGATGATTGACCCGGTAGAAGTTCGTTTTCTATCTCCTTCCATTTCGGATTGGTGGTGATGGTGATGAAAAGGTCAGGTCTACCATATTTTCGAACATAGCAAAAGGCATCTTGAGTCCTTTCGTGCATGTATCTTGGGCCTGCAGTAAAACTGGATGGCAGTACCACCAGGCGGCCCATGTCTTCTGTGTTCTTATCGTGCTTAAGAGCATCCCGAAGATGGACGTAATTTTCAACTCTCAATCTTTTTTGATTGGTTCTAATAAATGTCAATCTCTCAGTTTCTATTTTAGCATACATGTCAACCCAAAATTGGCTGAGAAGTTGTCTGAAAAAGTGTAAATGATTATAATGGTCTTTTCTAATCATCATACGGTAAGAGTAAAACTCTAGAGCAGATGTTTTCTTATTCTTATTGTTTAGACCTGTAGATGGGTCAATATGATAAACAGCAAAATTGTAGCCATCATCTCCACTATAAAAAATTAGTGGGTATTGTAGCGCGTCATACGATCGGTGTGTCTCGGATATTCTTTTCAACCCTTTATCTCGAGTGTGTAGCACAATGTCTCTTCTGTTGCATTCTTGGCTAATCAAAACTACCGCCACCTCATCTGTAGTGGGAGCATTAAAAATACCTCTGTGCTCTTGAGCAGGTTTTCTGTCTGCATTTATAACAATTTTATAATTTGAACTATCGTTAGGGTACGACTCCAAAGCTGTTTTTAGACTACGCACATATGAATTGTTTTCATGCAGCATGGTTTGCAAATCCTGAACTATTTGAGGGTTTAAATTTGGCAAATGACTTAATCTTATATCAGCTTGACTTTTCACATCAGATACAAAATATATTTGAAGATATTTGAAATCTTGATTTTCTGGGGGAAATACTGAGCCAATTAAATGGTAAATTTGTCCTTGAACCTTGAAGGTGGGCATAAAGTTGCCTTCTGAGATTTTATTTGCCCCGAAAGAAGTCATTTGAAATGCACTGTTGTAACCCCTAATATTGGATAGGAAATGCTTTGACTTAGGGTGTTTACCATTTAGTAACGATTTTAAAGGCTCTGGCGGTTCTTGCATTGGATCCAACTTCACTTTTCCAGAAGAACAGCAAATATTTCTAGGTTCCCCCTTCCACTTCAGAGCTTGACAGTGGATGCAGATTTCTTCCATCTTACCTATATTTCCCTCTGATACATAGTCAAATGAAGGTTCATATAAATAACCACTGTTCAGTTTATCCCTCCAAGGCTTCATTCTTCGTATCGCTTGCTTTTCTTTATCAATTGCCTGACGCTCCAGCCTTTCAATGTCAGTTTCCAACTTTCTTAATGCATCGTGACGTTCACAGTCAATTGTCTGACGCTCCAGTCTTTTAGCGACAGTTTCGGACTTCCTTGATGCATTGTGGCGCTTACGGTCAACTGTCAGACGCTCCAATCTGTCATCGTCAGTTTCCGACTTTCTTAATTTATCATGGCGTTCACTGTCAACTGTCTGACGCTCCAGTCTTTCAGCGTCAGTTTCTGACTTTCTTAATGCATCGTGGCGTTCACGGTCAGCTGTCAGACGCCCCAGTCTTTTATCGTCAGTTTCCGACTTTCTTAATGCATCATGGCGTTCACGGTCAATTGACAGACGCCCCAGTCTCTTATCGTCAGTTTCCGACTTTCTTAATGCATCGTGGCGTTCACGGTCAACTGTCAGACGCTCCAGTCTTTTATCGTCAGTTTCCGACTTTCTTAACTTATAATGGCGTTCACTGTCAACTGTCTGACGCTTCAGTCTTTCAGTGTCAGTTTCCGACTTTCTTAATGCATCGTGGCGTTCACGATCAGCTGTCTGACGATTTAGTCTTTCAGCGCTAGTTTCCGACTTTATTAATGTATCGTGGCGTTCACGGTCAGCTGTCTGACGATCCAGTCTTTCAACGCCAGTTTCCGATTTTCTTAGTGTATCGTGGCGTTCACGATCAACTGTCTGACGCTCCAGTCTTTTAGCGTCAGTTTCTGACTTTCTTAATGCATCATGGCGTTCACGGTCAATTATCTGACGCTCCAGTCTTTTAGCGTTAGTTTTCGACATTCTTGATGCATCATGGCGTTCACGGTCAACTGCCAAACGTTGATCATGCTTACTTGAAGATTCAGCTGCCCGTGATGTAGACTGCAGAATTCTCTGATAATTCAATCGGGCTTCTCTTTTTTCCTGATTCTCAGCGTCCCGGGAAAGTCTTTTCCTTTTTGCTGTCAATGTTGAAGAACCAATATTTGAACGCTTTCGAGAAGGCATTTAAAAAGAACTAAATAAGATGTGATAAATGTTAGCCACACCAACTTTCCAAAAATATAATTCTTCCATTAATTCAAGTAAATAAAATATTGTCAACTATATTAAAATATGACTTTGAAATATTAGAATAATACTCATTAAATAAAATATATGATCATTATAACAAACTCTATAACAATAAAAATTAAAGTAATTCTAAATTTGTAAAAAAAACTCACTATTTTACTCATAGAATATTCTAAACGAAGCCGTCGGTAAAAACATGGACTACTTTTATGCATAGGATATTCTAAATGACGCTTTTGTCAGTAACAAATAATCTATTATTGCCACTCAGTAAAAAACATAGTAATAATATTTGACAGACGATAAAAATTTAACTGAAAGAAACAAATTTTTATTTTTTCTAATATTGTCTGCAGATTAAAAAAAATATTTTTTAATATTATGCAAGACGATAAAAAACTGAAATGAAAGAAATCAAAAATTATATTTTTATCATATTTTTATTATTGTCTGCAGATTAAAAGGCTATTTTTATTTCGGCAATTTATAAAGTTTCTATAACTTTAGAGATTGAGGCATAACTTACTACTGGATCACGTTATTCGATTTTCACCACAATGCTATCCCCTAACAACACACAATCGATTTAATTTATTTAGCGCAATTTTATCAATTTCAAGATGTTTTTAAGGCTTTACAAACATTTTTATCAGTTCGGCGACATTTTAAAAATTTGCTAATTGTGTTATAAGGAAGAACGGTTGGATTGACAAACAAATGTTACCGAAACATCTTTTCAGTACTCTCTTCTAACCAATCAAAATTAATTTTATTGATTTAGCGTAATTTTATCAATTTGGCGACATTTTTGTTAATTTGTCAACGTTTAAGAAAATTTGCCAAGTTAGCGATATCCCGCCAAATTCGAAGATCTGAATTTGCATATCCAACGAATAAAAAAAACACCATGATCCCGTTTGTATATACAAAATGAAAACACTAAAATTATATTAGAACATATGCCCGTTCTACTCTTTCTCTGTTTCAACAATCGGCTAAATGAGTTTATTGGCTAAACACAACATATGAGTTTATTAGCTAAAGACAATATATAAGCTTGAAAACTCTTTGTCAAATGAAATGGATGTACGCAGTCAGCAATTAATATAATTAAAAGAAAAATCAAACCGTCCATTCATAAGATATACTTTTATATCCATTTATCCATTTATTTATTATTTAAATCGAAAAAAAATAACAAAAACATTAACAAACACATTTAATTTAATTGCGATGCCGAGCAACATGATATATCCTCCTAAAATGTTAAAATTTATTAACCACTAACAGCACACCCGTTATTCGTACGGAGTGTATAATTTAAAGAAACTTAAAGTTCGCAATCATGTGCAAATTCTGTTAAAATATTAAATTTATTGCTCCTAAAGAGAAGTTTAAGAATATATGTTCTCACTATGCAAAATTATCTTCACGATCAGATCTGAAGAATAAAACATCCTGCCCCCTTTTGTAAGCAAATTTACAGAAGAAAAAATAGGAATTGAATGAATATATGCAACCCCGTACTAATTATATTGTCGCAGATCAGAAAATATGTCAATGTGTTAGTAGAAGATTACCCGTATTACAATATGCGTCTCAAAAATATTTGCAAAAATAAAAGAGATGACGTAATAAATTGAAAACATCAATAATATCCGTACTCTTCATACCAGAAGGTCGTAATTGATTCCAATATATGCCAATATATATCAAAACATATGTCAATATACCTGTACTACTTATATTCTCGTAGATTAAAAGATATACACGTGTATTTGTAGAAGATTCGTACAACATACAATATATGAGTTTAAACAATTTTTGTCATAATAAAATAATTGCATAATAACTTGAAAATATCAATAATCCTTGAATCAATAATCCCCAAATATATAAATAATAATAATTTTTAAACCTGAAGACCGTAATTGATATTATCCAGTCAAAAATGCTATAAGAAAAATCAAATCGTTCTTTTCTAAAATATATTTTTATATCCATTTATTTATTATTCAAATCGAAAAAATAATTATTAAAATTAACAGACAGATTTAATTTAATTGCGTTTCTTGCGTTTAATTGCGTTGAGTAACATGATATAAGATAGAATCTTATAACATGTTAAATATGCCATGTCTTATAACATAAACTGCGAAATTAAATAACGATTTTGATTTCTCTATACTTCTCATTGTTCCGTAAAAGCTTGTTTTAAATAAACCATGAACCATGGAGATAGATTTCCCCTTTAAATCATGTTTCAAACAATTCATGTTTTCAGAAAGTGACTAATTAACGCAAAAAATCTCCCATCAAACTCAGAGATTAAATTTTAATTCACTTTCAAACGATTTTCAAGCTTTTCGTTTGGATAAACCACGGAGTTAGGGAGTAGAACTCCTAGGAAAAAGTTCCGTTTTTCATTAATATCTCGACAACCCCAGGTCTTAGAAACTCGAAACTTGGACAAAATTTATGGGGGGATATTTCAAGGCTATTCACCAAATTTCATTAAATTCGGTTCAGCCGTTTTTCCGTGATGATGAGACAAACGAAAATTTCGTTTTTTACTAATATCTCGAGAACCACTGGTCGTAGAAACTCAAAACACAGATATAATTTTAAGTGGGGCTAATTCTGGGCTACCCAAAAAATTTCATCAAATTCGGTTCAGCCGTTCTCCCGTGATGGTGTGACAAACAGACAGACAGACAGACAGACAGACAGATTTTCATTTTTATTTATATAGATTAAAAGAAAACTAAAATAAATGCATAACTAATATAAATAGGCAATCGTTAAAAAACTAAATTATTAGTTACAACATTACATTCTTACATTCATTACAACCATTACAACCATTGCATTCTTATCAAATACACAATTATTTAATAAAATTTAATCCAACTAACAAATTTCTATTATTTTTCTATAAAGCGATTTACAATCCTCAAACAGACTAACTTAATACATAGAGAGAAGCACTCTTGTAACTTGAATATCTCCCAAATAATGCATTGTTTTTAAGAAAATAGACAGAGTTCAAGGACTATTTTGATGTAAATTTTATCACCTTACAATATAGTGCAGAATAAAGAGAATTAAAAGCAGTTTCTGTCTATCTGTATACCATGTCTACTTATAAATTTAGAATGGCTCAACATATTTACAGACTTTTCCTCTGGTTGGTTAAGCTTATTAGAAGCAGGTTTATCTACATAAATAAAATTGAAAATCTGTCTGTCTGTTTGTCCCATCATCACGGGAGAACAGATGAACCGAATTTAATGCAATTTTGTGGGAAGACATCAAATAGGCCACCTTAAATTTAGTACAAGATTCGAGTTCCTTAGACCAGGAGTTTCGAGATATTAATGAAAAACGAAACTCTTTCCTAGTAGTTCTACTCTCTAACTCTCTGGTTCTTCCAAACGAAAAGGTTGAAAATCGTTTATTTCAAACATGAAAGTGAATTAAAACTTTATCTCTGAGTTTGGGGACAGATTTTTGCTCTAAATAGTCACTTTCTGAAATCGTGAATTGTTTGAAAACATGAATTTAAATGGGAAATCTGTCACCATGGTTTATTTTTCACAAGCTTTTACTCAACGATGAAAAGTATTAAGAAATCAAAATGGTTAATTAATATTTAGCATTCTATGAGGATATATCATGTTGTTCGGCAACGCAGTTAAATTAAATGTGTTTGCCAAAGTTTATTATTATTTTTTCGATTTAGACAATAAATAAATGTATATAAAAATATATCTTATAAATGAACGGTTTGATTTTTCTTTTAATTATATTAATTACGGACTGCGTACATCACTTTTATTTATTTTGGCAAAGAGTGTTGGGTAGTTTGGCCAAGTTTATATATTTTGTTTAGCTAATAAACTCATATATTGTGTTTAGCCAATAAATACATTTAGCCGATTATTGAAACTGAAAAAGAGTAGAATTGATATATCTTTTAATACAATTTTAGTGTTTTCATTTAGTATATACAAACGGGATCTGGATGTTTTATTCAGATTTGCAAATTCAGAGTTACTAATTTGGCGGGATATCGCTAACTTGGCAACTTTTCTTTTTTGCCAAAATTGTCGGAAATGTCGCCAATTGTTAAAAACGAGGCAATTCAATGAAATTATTTTGCTTTGTTAGAAGAAAGTACTGAAATGATGTTTCGTTAGAATTTGTCTGTCAGTCCAAACATCTTATTTAGTAACACATTCAGCAAATTTTTAAAATGTCACCAAATTGATAAAAATGTTTGTAAATTCATAAAAATATCTTGAAATTGATTAAATTGATCTAAATAAATCAAATTAATGGTGTTTAGTTATTGGATATTAGTTATTGCTAAGTGGGACTGTCAGTTCTACAATCCCACTTGGCGATAACTTTGGCAATTTTTAAAATGTCGCTAATTTGACGTAAATGTCGCCAAACCTTTCAAAGTGATAGCATTATTTAGACGACATTTTTTCACACCAATTTATTTGAAGCAAATGATATCATGTCGTTACCAACGGATTTAAATCCAATGTGTTTATGTGGCAAACGATTTTTATTAAATCTTTTCCGATTTGAATAATAAAGATATATATATATATATAAAATAAATTTCATTGCCATTGCAATTTTGACTGGATAATATCAGTTACGGTCTTCAGGTTTAAATATTATTATTATTGATATTTTTGGAGATTATGGGTTCATAGATTATTGATATTTTCAAGTTATTATGTCATTGTTTTATTGCGGTAAAAATTATTGAAACCCGTATATTGTACGTTGTTCGAGAAATCTACAAATGCAAGGGTATATCTTCTAAATCTACGAGAATATCAGTAGTACAGGTATATTGGCATATATTTTGGCATATATCGTCATCTATATTATTTTGGCAAAGATTTTTGAGACTCATATTGTAATACGGCTAATCTCCTACTAACACTCGGACTCTTCTAATCTACGACATTGTCTACGAGACGACTACGAGAGAGAGAGAGAGTAGTACGGTTATATCTTCCCATATAATTTTAGTACTTTCATTTTGGCATATATTGGAATCAATGACAGCCTTCAGGTTTAAAGATTACGGATTTATTGAAATTTTCAATTTATAAATGTAATCTATTATACAGGTTATATCTTCTAATATTCGCGTATATAAGTAGTACGGGTGCCATATAATTTTAACGCTTTTATTTTGCATATATTGATTCAATTTCATATTTTTTTGTAAATTTGCTTACAAAAGGGACCAGTATGTTGTCTTCTTCAGATTTGCTCGTGAAGATAATTTTTATAGCGAGAACAGAGATTCTTAAACTTCTTTTTAGGAGCATTACATTAAATATTTTAACAGAATATTTTGATTAAAAATGTCGTTTAGAATATAGGAATTTGCACATGATTTTGAATTTTAAGTTTCTTTATATTATATACTCCGTACGAAGAACGGGTATGCTGATAGTAGTTAATATATTTCAAATTTCGTGCCTCGATAAAAGTGTCAATTCGAAAATATGCTTGGATGTTTATTTCTTAAATTGTGTGATTGATTTCAATGGAACTTTGAAGGTTCGAATTCGAAAATATGCTTAGGAGTTAAGTATTTCTTAAATTGTGAGATTGATTTCAATGAAACGTTTTGAATAAATATCACTCGGTATTAGGAATGTTTTTTATAGGAATTAAAATACCTTTCTGCCTGACTGTAATGACAGCTTATAAATCGAAATATGTACATTTATATGTTGTTAAATGTTGTGCGAGAAGACTTATGGTTGAAATATTATCCATTTTCTATCACGTTAATTTTATTTCTATATCAATGCGGAGTATTTCTACTCGTTTTATATAAATGAATAAAATTGCCATGATAAATATATTTGTGAAATACATAATTTCTTATCTTTAATGTTGATGCAAAAAGAATTCATAATCAGGTTTAAAGTTTTTAATTGTAAAACTAATTCAATACATAAATTGGAAACTCCATTAAAAGGCAGAGCATAACACAACATATATTTCCATATAATGTCCCCTATTAAAGCTTCCGAATTGCCGATCGCAGTCGTGAATGATCGGCCGAAAAAGCCATCAGTTTCAGATGTCTCAAACGTAACATCTTAAGGTAAGAGAAAAGATCTTCCCTTGCTTCGAATCTCGTCTAAGCACCCTGTCCTTGTCAGATGGGAGGAGATCCTAAGATCATTTGGAGCTTCCTTCAAAATAAGCAAATCTTCTCGGCCACTTTGAAAAGGGGAAGTGTTTTAAATGGAGAAAGTTTTCAAGAGGACTACACCACGGGAGTTTTCTAACAGCTCCGTGCTTGAATAGCTCGTAACACGTGTTGTTGATCGGAAAGACAACGACTTCAAAGAATAAAGTGAAGAGTAATCGTGGTCAATATATTGACAAGCTCGCGGATCATTTCACGAACTATTCATCGCGGATGAATTGACAGAAAAGTGGCGCCTCGTACCTACCTATTGCCAGTCAATCAGGCGGTGACTGCCTCTTGGTTTGGCATCGAGGCCGCTTTTGACAGCTTTTATCTCGGCTATTACGTTTAATTTTTTGTTCTTCTCTCCGTGAGAAATATGACAAATGGTGTCGGCTAAAAATATCTCTGTCTTCATTTGCCGCGACTGAGCCCGATCGAGCATGAAGTGAGTGCAAGATAGTATTGTGGAGTGGGGATAATAAATCTTTTTTACACCTCTTCTAGCATTATTATCTTTTTAACTGATTCGTCATTCCAGTCTCCCTCGATGTTAGCTTTTATGTTTAATTTCATTATGTTTCCGTTCACATTATTGAGCCAGAAATTTTTTAGAGGAAGTGCAAAATATGTTGATATTACTAATCAATCTTAATTATATTATTCACTAAATTTTTGATTAAAAATGTCATTATTTATTATTAACAAGAAAAATTTATGATAACAAATGATGTGTATACTTCATTTTTGACAGAACAATTAATAATTTTTATCTTTTTGCATACTTATTTGTTCAGTCATACGAATTTTTGGAAAACTGGAAGTAATATGGCCAGAACCGAAAATAGAAATTCTTAGTGAGCGCTTTCGGGTATCATCATACCCTTCCCCAGTGGCGTTAATTAAAAAATCATGTCAACATGCTTAAATACTATTCACTACCGGTAAGTTGAATTTGCTTATTACAAAATTGGCATCAATAATAAACACGTTTAATACATCCACACAAAATCACCAGAAACAGATTTAAAAATTACAAAATTATAAGTAAAAGAGAGACAAAAAGCCATAATCTAGTTTAAGCACAAATATACACAAGTAAAGAATTTTAAATACTTTATATTTTAGAGGTAACTTTGTAAAGGTTTGACTCGCATGGAATCGAAAACGATTCACCAGGCGTAACTTAAAACATGGACAGGGTCAAAATTACAGATAGAGGTGCGATATAGATAAATAAAGAGGGATTCATTATTGATCATCATCATCAATTAGTCATCATTTTTATTGATTAGAGTCATTTTTACAATTTGCCGACATTTTCGTCAATTTGGCAGCATTTAATAATCCGCCAAGTCGGCGATATTCCGCAAATTCGACGCCACTATTTCGCCAAGCATTATAGATGGAGAAATAGATTATTCTTATAGTGGATAAACGAATAATGATGTCTGAATACAAAGCTATTACTCAAAAAATATTATATTAGATTCTTATATTCTTTCCAAGAAATTAAATTTTCATCAATTAATCGTCATTTTCATTGATTTAACGTCATTTTTATCAATTTGGCGAGAATTTTATCAATTTGGTAACATTTTCATCAATTTGGCAACATTTAAAAACCAGCCAAGTTTGCGATATTAAACAAAATTTGTCGCCAAAATTTCGCCAAGCGTTATGGACGGAGAAATAGGTTATTCTTATAGAAGTTAAACGACTAATAGATTCCAAATACAAAACAATTACCCAAAGTATCTTCTCCCGTGAATGCAATAACCTACATCCACGAAAATGATGATAACCAATTTATTGCATAATATTACATATGAAAAGTGAACATATTTCACAATAGTTAATTTTTCTTTTAATTTTATGTGTAATTTTTTGATAAATCTATCTAAGAAATGTGAAATATCTCAAGAACGGTTCATACTAGCGTTCTAATGTTTGTGTCAATCGTTTTCTAATGAAATATTACATAAGAAATGATTCCTTACGTAACTTTATTGAAAGTTTTGATTTTTTGATGTTTTTTCAAAATTTTGGGGGTCTGAACATTCGACTGTGTTTAAAAACAATAGGCTTCCAGTATTCACTGATTGTAATTTTTGTACTAAATTTCGTTCAAATTGCTTTTCTTTTCATGAGATATCGCCTTCACACACTCACACATCACCTAAAAACGCTTGATTCGTGTTCAGGGATGTTTGAAACGTGTTTTCCCGTCGAAAACTCGAATTCGAATTTTCGACCCCATCATAATATTTTCCTTATACATTATTGTATGTATATGAGGAAAGAAAGTAAAAAAAAAACGAACATGGACATTGTTAGTGGATTCCCTACTTTTCCTCTATTTCCCCCGTAATGTAATGTTGAATTCATTTCAATCATCATTTAAGCTTTATCTATAGCCAATTTTGAGAAACACATATTTTAATGCAAGGAAAATGTAAATTTTTGAATCTGTAGCGGCATCTCCCAAACTGGAAGTGAAAATTCTTAGTGAACCACTTTACCTTTTGAATCCATATTAGTTTTTAGCCTCTATATATAGCTCATCTTGAAAGATACACGTTTCACGGAAATTGAAAATTTTTGAACCAGAAATTAATAACAAACCACAAGTGAAAATCCTTACTGAATCCCCATTCTCCCCTAGAATTTGATACTGAATCCAAATATGTCATCATCAAAGCATTACCTGTAGCAGATCCCGAGAAACAGATGTTTCAAGAAACAGTTTTTCATAAAAACAATAATATGGCAATATTTTTGCAATCAATTATATAATTAAAAATCTGATGTGGGCAACACATGACTTTCCTTATATAATGTAATGAATTTACTACTTTTACAGTAAAAAAATAGGTTTTCTTATAGTAGATACTAATATTCTTTCCACGATATTGAATTTTCGACAATTAGTAGTCATTTTCATTGATTTAGAGTCATTTTCATCCATTTGGCGAGATTTTCGTTAATTTGGCAAAATTAAAAAGTCGCCAAGTTGGCGACATTCCGCCAAATTCGTCGCCAAAATCTCGCCAAGCGTTATGGACGAAGAAATAAGTTATTCTTACAGCAGACAAATGACTATTGGCGTTCAAATACAAACGTATTACTCAAAATATCTTTTTTCATGAATGGAACGAACTAGATCCACGAGAATGATGTCACCCAATTTATCGTATGGTATTACATATGAATAGTGAACATGTTTCTCAATAGGAAATATTTTTTTTATTTTATATAACTTTTTGATAATTTTTTTGAAAAATGTGCAATATCTCGAGAACGGTTCATGTTAGCGTTCTGAAATTTATGTCAATCGTTTTCTCATGAAAAATTACATAAGAAATGTCTATTTGCGTAACTTTATAAGCGGTTTTGATTTTTTGACGATTTTTTCAAAATTTCACTCGAAAATTTAGGGGGATTCTGAACATTCGATTGCATATAAAAACAATAGGCTTCCAGTGTTTATGGATTGTGATTTTTGTACCAAATTTCGCTCGAATCGGTCCATTCTTTCGTCAGTTATCGTCTCCACAGACTCACTGACACACACGCACACACACATACTTTCACACACACACAGAGACATCACTTCAAAAATGTTTGATTCGTGATCAGGGATGCTTGAAACTCCCGTCGAAAACTCGAATTCGAATTACTTTCCTTATACATTATGTATATAAGGAAAGTAATAAATGTCTAGTAGAAAAACTGAGGGTGTTTTAATTTCTTCAAGTTCTTTAATTTGAATTCAAATATTTAAGCAAAAAAAGAAAATATTAAAAGGTGGTTAAACATTTGATATAAAATTGTAAAAGGAAACGTCGAAACTCGCTTTGTTTGAACAATCAACTATTTGGAGAACATTTGAAGACGAATTCAGCTTTGTTTTTTTCAAACATTTTTCAAACAAGAGTGAAGTAATCTTACTATATTGTTAAATAGAATTATTTAAGCATTTGTTACTCTAAAAACAAGATTAAGGAGATTTCAAATGACGAAATCGATGTTTCAAGCGCATTTGATAATTTTTCAAATTATATATTTATTTAAATAGAAAATCATGTTACAAACGTATAAAAGGCCTTCACTGGAGTCTCTTTTGAAGACCAGAAGGTGATTTTCCTGTCCTTCTAACTCGTTCCTCATTTTGAGCGTGACCTAATAGTTATAGAAACCTCGAAACAACCGGGATCTAATCGTGTTTTGAGGCTCCAAATTAACGTGAGGTAAACGTTTTTCGAGCCTCTCTACGGTAAAAGCAATTCAAAACCCAATAATGTGAACCAAACGATGTTTGTGCCTCTATCCCTAACACCCTAACATTGTGTTTAATTACATAACGAAAAAATCTGATGTGGGCAGCACATGACTTTCCTTATATAATGTAATGAAATTACTACTTTTACACTGTAAAGAAATAGGTTTTTCTTATAGTAGATACTAATATTCTTTCCAAGATATTGAATTTTCGACAATTAGTCGTCATTTTCATTGATTTAGAGTCATTTTTATCCATTTGGCGAGATTTTCGTTAATTTGGCAAAATTAAAAAGTCGCCAAGCGTCGCCGAAATCTCGCCAAGCGTTATGGACGAAGAAATAAGTTATTCTTACGAAATAGTTATTAATAGTGAACAGCAGACAAATGACTATTGGCGTTCAAATACAAACGTATTACTCAAAGTATCTTTTTTCATGAATGGAACGAACGAGATCCACGAGAATCATGATGTCACCCAATTTATCGTATGGTATTACATATGAATAGTGAACATGTTTCTAAATAGGAAATCTTTTTTTTAATTTTACATGACTTTTTGATAATTTTTTTGAAAAATGTGCAATATCTCGAGAACGGTTCATGTTAGCGTTCTAAAATTTATGCTAATCGTTTTCTAATGAAAAATTACATAAGAAATGCTAATTTGTGTAACTTTATTAGTGGTTTTGATTTTTTGATGATTTTTTTCAAAATTTCATTCGAAAATTTAGGGGAGTTCTGAACATTCGATTGCGTATAAAAACAGTAGGCTTCCAGTGTTTACGGATTGTGATTTTTGTACCAAATTTTGTTCGAATCGGTCCATTCGTTCGTCAGTTATCGTCTCCACAGACTCACTGACACACACACACACACAAACACAAACACACACACACACACACAAACACACACACACACACACACTCACACACACACACAGACATCACTTCAAAAATGTTTGATTCGTGATCAGGGATGCTTGAAACGTGCTCTCCCGTCGAAAACTCGAATTCGAATTTTCGACCCCGTCACCATACTTTCCTTACACATTATGTATATAAGGAAAGTAAAAATATGATGTGAGCAGCACATGACTTTCCTTATATAATGCAATAAATTTACTCCTTTTACAGCAAAAGAATAATGTATAAGATTCACGGTACTTTGTTTTTAAAGTTGAATTGTACATTTAGCGATTTTCCAGATGGCAACATGTTAAATTATTTCAAAGTACCTAATTAACTTATATTTCGCGCAACTCTAAATAAACAATTATTAATATTGATAGCTTCCTCAATAAGCGATATGGTCAATATATTAAAAAAATTTAATAATAAATTCGTCAATTAGGTGTCAGTTTCATAAATGTAGCGTCATTTTTGCAATTTTGACGATATATTCGTCAATATGGGGCGAAATATCGCCAAATTGACGATACTTCGCTAGATTATTCGCAAAGTTCTTCATATGTATCGCCAAGTGTTACAGACAAACGGAAAGAAAAGCATTTATTATATACTAGAAGGTATGCCCGTCGTATGACAGAAATCATAATTTGCGAAACATAACTTCCCATTTGGCGTCATTGTTATCAATTAGCGATATTTTTGTCATTTTGGTAACATTTAAAACAGTCTCCAAGTTGGGAAAGTACCGCTAAATTTCCCGCCAAGCGTTGGATAGACCGACGGCGAAATGGGTTATTCTTATGTCTATTCTCATGTTCTTTCCAAGATATTGAACTTTCATCAATTAGTCGTCATTTCATTGATTTAGCACCAGTTTTATCAATTTGATGACTTTTTATCCATTGGGTGACATTTTAGTCAATTTGGCAATATTTAAAAAGTCATCAAGTTGGAGATATTCCGTCAAATTTGTCATCAAAATTTTGCAAACGTTATGGACGGAAAATTGGTTATTCTTATAATAGATTTTTATATTCTTTCCAATATATTGAATTTTTGTCAGTTAGTTGTCCTTTTCATTGATTCAGAGTCATTTTTGTCAATTTAGAGACATTTTCGTTAATTTGGCAGCATTTAAAAAGTCATTGCCAAAATCTCGTCAAGCGTTATGGATGGAGAAATAAGTTATTCTTATAGCAGATAAATGGCTATTGGCGTCCAAATACAAAAGGATTACCCGAAGTATCTTTCCTCATGAATGGAACGACCTAGATCCATGAGAATGATGTCACCAAATTTATCGCATAATTTTACATATGAATAGTGAACAAACATATTTCACAATCGTTAATAATCTTTTTTAATGTGATTTTTTGATACATTTATTTGAAAAATGTACAATATTTTGAGAACGGTTCATTCTAGCGTTGTAAAGTTTATGTTAATCGTTTTCTAATGAAAAATTACATAAGAAATGACTATTTGTGTAACTTTATTAAAGGTTTTTATTTTTGGATGATTTTTTTAAAATTTCACTCGAAAATTCAGGGGGGGAGGGGGTTGAACATTCGATAGCTTTTCAAAATAACAGGCCCTCAGTATATACGGATTGTATGTTTTGTACCAAATTTCGTTTGAACACACACACACATCACCTCAAGTCCTCTGGACGAGCCGGACGGCCTGGGGCTTTCACACACATCACCTCAAAAACGTTTATTCGTGTTCAGGGGTACTTGAAATGTGGTCTCCCGTCGAAAATTCGAATTCTCGACTCCTTCACAATAATTTCCTTTTCATTAAAATTGATCTCACAATTTGGTGAGACAGCTTTATGCCGTTTATTTATTGTGGCCAAAACGGCAAATAATACTGCCAGTCTGGATGGCACCAGGTTTTAAAACCCATGATCCTAAAGGTCAGAAAACCATAAATTTAGGAGCGCCAAGACAAGGGGGCCGAGCTGGCCCGTACGAGGATATGGAATGGTTCCATTGGTTAAAGGATTAACCAATGGAGAAAGTACTTGTTACGTCACATTCAATGTTTCAAATGAAAGCAAGGGGGAAAATGACTCCCCCGAAAAAGAGAAGAGCCACAGCCTGTGACCCGAGAATCAGATAGATATACTAACATGACTTGGAACAGATAACTTGTACAATATGGCTTAGAAAGATGCTGGTGAACAGTTGCGCAGAGTTGACTTGTGCTGATACGTAATAATGACTTGTGGAGAGAATAGCCTTAGAGCATGAAATAAGGAGTGTATGAGTCAGCAGTAGTCACCGAAGTTACGAGTGGATGCATTGCACTACGAGTTGATGCGAGTAACTATATACGTGATTAACCACGTGCTGCTAACAAGGCCCAAATTGAAGGTATGTGTTCCTCAATCATCCACAGGTTAATAAATACGTTAGGTATATGGTTAAGGGTCGCACATGATCTCCTCTCACATGCTATCTTAATAAATAATTAATAAGCAGGGTAGTTAATGTATTTGAATTTAATAAGTATTTTATGTTTTTAATAAATATGTTATTGTTAATGTGAAAATGATGCAGTCAATGAGTATTATTATAATTAATATTCCTTTACAGGACTCACACAAAGTAAATAATTGGAGGGTTTATAGCGGCACAATAAAGCAATGTACGATTTAGTTAATGAGTCCACTATGTACGAATTTAAGGCCATGTTAAGAGATAAAGATAGATATGTTAATGATAAATAATTGGAGGGTTATTGCAAAACACAACGCACAACGTAATGATAAATAATATTAATCATAATTTTAGTTCTTTATTTTCTATTAGCGCACCACAGAAAGTAATAAGTAAAAAGCACTTTGAGCAAAGGATAAGGAAAACATGAGTAACGTATTTAATCACACATGAAGAATACTGCAGTATACAGCTGTTTCGAGGTGTTCTTCGTCAGTGCAAGAGAACTAACAACCCGAAGCCCAAAAGACGAAATGAGCACTTGGTCTTTTGCAACGATGAATTTCTCACTACGGTCTTTCAAAAGCCTTTTTCGGTCTTTTTACTGTCCACATACAAATTTCTACCATCGGCCTAATAAAAAGATTGCTGCTTTCAATACATTTGTCCATCTTGCTTTGAACATTACTATGGATTTGCTTAATTCTGAGATCAAGCATTTAAAAGCTGTTGCTGCCGATCGTGGTTTATCTCTTAGCATTGTCGATCGTGCTATTCAAATATTTTCTAAACCTTCCTCAAAATTTGCTTTAAAAAATATGTCAATAATACTTCCATTTTACTATTTTTTCCGAAAATCAGTTAGCAGATTGCTAAAATCCTTAAAAATGTCAAGTTTATTATTGTTTCACTTTAAGATTAGAAAATCTGAGTTTATTATTAAAGATCCAATTATAATTTCTAATAGTTGGGACATTTAATGTATTTCTTGCCAGTTTGGTCTTTTTCATATTGGTCAAACGAAATGTGTTTTAAAATTTCGGATTAAGGAACATTATTCAACATTGCTATAATTTTGACTGTTGTTTTGAGCTTCCTTCTGTAAGGATCGTACAAAAAGCCACGTCTATTTATGAATGATGATCAGAAATTTCTAGCAATTTAGATTATGAATTGTCCAGTACTCCATTTTTGTCCGCGGTCTGGCGGAGAACCCATTATTTTTCTTCAGTTTCTTTATATTTGTTTAATTTCTTATCATTTGGGGCTCTTATGTGTTGTTTTGACTTATTTTTTGTCTCTCTGGGTCTCATTTATATTCAGACTTGACTCCTCTTGTTGGGATATTTCTGTTGTGTTTCGCCGCACACCAATCTTGTTACTTTTCGGATTCACTGGATTGTTCTTCATTCTACTTAATTCAGGATTTTATTTTTTTCAAAAAGTTCGTCTTTTTGATTTTGGGCTTATTGTGCTCTTGCACTGACGAAGGGAATCCATCATATCCTCGAAACAGCTGTATGCTGCATTATTATTTTATTTGTGCTAAAATACGTTGCTCTATAGTTTTTCTTGACAATTATATAATTCACAGTGCATTGAATTTCAGAATACGAAATGAATGTACACATCAAACCCATTTGTTCCATCCAATCACAAGTGATGCGAATGAGCACATATAAGAATAACGTAATATCTGAACTGAGTAGTTACATACCTATTTTCCTGATAAAATTAATAAAAACATTATTAATTTAAATTTTAAAAATGCAATTACTTAATGATATAATTAATAAGTAAATTAATTACTACAAGTGGAACTAATTAGGTAATGATTTAAATCAGCAATGATGATTTCCTATAAACATACAAAAAAATCTTGTGTGGGCAGCACATGACTTTTCCTTCAGACTCATATTCGCGTTCTCTTTATTTCTTTAATAATTCATTACATTGAGTTTAATTGCACAAAATAACAACCATAATTATTTAAAATTACACTGAATTTGCACTTTTAATTCAATTTTCGCTTTCATTTGGTAGCTGGGCTTATTTTCTAAAGTAATGTAGCGAAAATGCAATAAATCTAAAATATCTGAAGAACGGCTAGTCTTAGTGTAATGGGGTTGATATTATTCTTTTGATCGTTAAAAAATACATACAAAACAAGCATTTAATTAATATATTTGAGCATACGTGTTTTTATTTTAGATTTTGACGATTTTTGCGGACCTTTTCGCAAAAAAAGGCAGGTTCTTTTTTTCCGAATCATACCAAAATGAAATCAGCACCAGGGTATCTTACAAGTGACTTATCTACCAAATTTTGTAAAACTTGATCTATTAGTTTTTCAGCTAGAGTGGATACAGTTAATTTTGCGGGCCATTTAGCAAAAAAAAGGCGGGTTCTTTTATACCGAATTGTACCAAAAACTAATCTGCACCAGGGTTACCCACAAGTGACTTACCTACCAAATTTTATAAAATTTGGTCTATTAGTTTTGAGTTAGAGTGGATATGTTACTGTGAAAGACTAATATCTGGTAAATGTCGATATTCTCCGGTGAATGTCAGCATTCATATAGTCACTTATTGTATGTCCGAAATATTTCCTAAATATCATTATTTCTTATTTACACCGGCAAATGTTGACATTCAGCATGCACTGATGGTGAATGTTAAATAAAAATATTTTTGTTAAGACAAAAATGCAACTTTTTAAATCGTACTTTATTATAAAACATATTATGATATATGCCAAAATAGGAGAAAGCTTAAGTAACAGCACATGTAAATAAACTGTTGAACCTGAAACCGACTACATGCTAAATGAGAAAAGAAAATAGTACCAATAATAAACTTACACATAAATTATATGATTAACGTTATACAATTTTATTTATTGCAACAACTTAAACTGTTATGACACTTTGAATTACACAAGAGTTTGACTCCCACTGACCTGTGCTTTTCGACATACACCAGCGATGGTCCGAATGTATAAGAATATAATCAAATATTCGGTCTTTCACCGACGTATTTGGTATGTGACGACATTCACCGGAGAATATTGACATTCTCTAATTTCGGTCTTTCACAGTAACAGATACATACATTGCACAGACAGACACACACACACAGACGTCACGCTAAAAAATTTTTTTTTGGATTCTAGAGGTCACGAAACGTGTAGATCCGTCAAAAACTCGAGTTGCGATTTTCGACATGATTCCCAATACTTTCCCTATACCTTACCATGTATTGCAGGGAAAGTAATTAAATAAGTTCAGCACATGACTTTCCACACTCATTAGGATATTATTGGAATACAATAACATAAATTGAGGGGCTGTAGCGTTGGTATTTCAAATTGAACTGCTAAACTTAGGTGCGAGTGGATACATTGATGTAAATGGAATTAGGTCCGGAAAATGATAGAACGACATCTATTCATTTTTTTAAAACTCACCATTTTTAATATACACAGCTGTTCAGTATCGTTATAATTTTGAATAATACAACACGAGATAGTAAGATATAATAACACGTGACATAATAAATACACACTTGAGATAAATATTAAATGAAAAAGTACAGTTATACAGCTTTTATACAGTGTTACAGCTTTTATCATTATAGGATATCGTTAAAGATCCATTGATTAAAATGAACGCATCAGATTTCATGTAATTTAATTCCTTATTTTGAGAGATGTTGCAGATTTGTGGAGAAGTAAAATTCTCAATATCTCGAGAACAACTTATGATAATTACCAACCAGTTGTGTCTGTTTCTGATTGGATCATGATCTGATCGAATCGATTTAGGATCATAAACATGCAATATTTCAAGTACAGCGCATATTATCGTCTTGTAAATTATGCCATACGTTTTTAAATAAAAATAATAATATCAATTTTTTCACATAATCATCGTTTTTCACATAATATGTTCGGAATTCTCATTTTAAAATGACCTGATAAGTGATCAAACAAACATATTCTTCTGATTGAAAAACTGGTTTGAGAGAAAAATTTAAATTTTTTTCAATTCAAGGAATAGAAAATTAATTAAAATCGGAAATTCTATGTGATGTAAAAAATGTAATAGTAGGTCATTTTATACATACACTGGTCACAAAAAGTTAAGCATATTGCATAACCAATTGAAATATTTTTGTCTAAAGCTAAATAAGAACACTAATATACATTAAATTAGATGTCCAGTAAACTTATAAAAAGTAGTTTCAAAATAAAAGGACAATAAACAACTTAATTTTTTTTTACCACAATGGTCTTTCTTAGTGAAATATTGGTGCACAAGCACGAGATATTTTGTTTTGTTTAAAAGAGTTGGGAAGTTAAATGAACTTGGAGATTCTAAAGATGTTTAACGATTGGTGAGATTTGAACAGAATAGATGTATACGTATTCAAGTACGTATTTATCTTCTAAAAATGAAAAAAAATGCCAATCTTTAAAAAAAAAATAAAACCATCAACCATTAAAAATAGAAAGTTGTGTCTCAAAAATGTTGTGGTATCAAATTGCCAAGTTTTCACTTTTTTTAATTCTGTTACACTCGACACTTACCATCTCTTCATGTTTTAAATGAATTTATTATATCTATATAAATAAAATTGAAAATCTGTCTGCCTGTCTGTTTGTCCCATCATCACGGGAGAACGGCTGAACCGAATTTGATGAAATTTTGTGGGTTGCCTGGAAATAGCCCCACCTAAAATTTAATCTATGTTTTGAGTTTCTACTACCAGTGGTTCTCAAGATATTAGTAAAAATAGCAACTTTCGTTTGTCTCATCATCACGGGCGAACGGCGGAACCGAATTTAATCAAATTTTGTGGGTAGCCTTGAAATGGGACCCCACAAATTTAGTCTAACTTTCGAGTTTCTAAAAATAGGGGTTGTCGAGATATCAATGAAAAACGAAACATTTTCCTAGGAGTTCTACTCTCTAGCTCAGTGGTTTATTCAAACGAAAAGGTTGAAAACCGTTCGTTTTAAAACGAGAAAGTGAATTAAAACTTTATCTCTGAGATTGGTGGAAGATTTTTGCGCTAATTAGTCACTATCTGAAAGCATGCATTGTTTGAAACATGACTTTAAATGGAAAATCTATCTCCATGGTTTATTTTTGCTTTTACCTAACCTTGGCTTTTACCCAACAATGAAAAGTATAAAGAAATCAAAATGGTTATTTAATTTCACAGTTTATGAGGAAGATTCTATCTTATATCATGTTGCTCAGAAACTCAATTAAATTAAATCTGTCTGTTAATTTTTCTTATTATTTTTCCGATTTGAAATATAAATAAATGGATATAAAAATATATTTTATAAATGGACGGTTTAATTTTTCTTTTAATTATATTAATTACTAACTACGTACATCACTTTCATTTATTTTGGAAAATAGTTTTTAAGCTTATATATTGTGTTTAGCTAATAAACTCACATATTATGTTTACCTAATAAATTTATTTTTCCGATTGTTGAAACAGAAAAAGAGTAGAATGGGTATATCTTCTAATACAATTTTAGTGTTTTCATTTAGTATATACAAGGATCATGATGTTTTATTCTTCAGATCTGCAAATTCAGAACTACGAAATTGACGGAATATTGCTAACTTGGCAACTTTTTTTAAACTTTACCAAATTGACGGAAATGTCGCCAAATTGATGAAAACGACGAAAATCAATGAAAATTAAATTTGTTTTTTTAGAAAAGAGTACTGAAATGATATTTCGGTAGCAATTGTCAGTCAGTCCATCGTTCCTTAGTAATACATTTAGCGAATTTTTAAAATATCACCAAATTGATAAAAATGTTTGTAAATTCATAAAAATATCATGAAATTGATAAAATTGCGCATAATAAATGAAATTAATTTTGTTTTGTTAGGGGATAGCATTGGACGATATTTCATCAATTTGTTGCAAAATGGGGCTATCAGTTCTACAGTCTCACTTGGCGATAAATTTGGCGATTTTTGAAATTATCGCTAAATTGACGAAAATGTCGCCAAACCTTCCATGGAGATTATTCAAACGATATGATTTCCATCAATTTATTTGAAGCAAATGATATCATGTCGTTTAGCAATGGATTTAAATCCAAAGTGCTATGCGGCATACGATTTTTATTAAATCTTTTCCGATTTGAATAATAAAGATATGTATATAAAATAAATTTCATTGACATTAGATTTTTGACTGGATAATATCAATTACGGTCTTCAGGTTTAAACATTATTATCATTGATATTTTCGGGGATTATTGATTCAGGGATTATTGATATTTTCAAGTTATTATGCCATTGTTGAATTATAACAAAAGTTGTTTAAACTCATATATTGTACGTTGTATGAGTAATCTTCTACAAATGCACGGGTATATTTGCTAATCTATGAGAATATAAGTAGTACAGGTATATTGGCATATATTTTGATATATATTCGTATATATTGGAATCAATTACGACTTTCTGGTATAAAGATTACGGGGATTATTGAAATTTTCAATTTATTATGTGATCTGTTTTATTTTGGCGAAGGTTTTTGAGACTCATATTGTAACACGGGTAATCTTCTACTAACACACTGGCATATTTTCTAATCTGCGTCAATATAAATTGTACGGGGATATATATATATATGTATATATATATATATATATATATATATATATATATATATATATATATATATATATATATATATATATATATATATATATATATATATATATATATATATATATATATATATATAAATTAAAATAACAAAAAATAAAGTGCAAGAGTGTGAATCAGTAACCACAGTATCTAACCGCGAGCAAAATAAAAGCGTGTGTGAAAAGCAAAAAGCAACGAGGAAGGGCCGAAAAAGCAGAGCACGGAGAGGCCAGGACAAGGAAAATATATTAAAAAATAGTATATCTGCCAGAAACGTCTTCAGGGGCACATTCTAGACAGATATACTAAAATCCGTTGTTTCTATGATTGCATAAAAACACGTGGTTAAAATATTATGCAATCTGTGCCCAACAACGGAATAACAGAAAAAAACCAAATAGGATAAATTCAATTATATAACATAAAATACCACATAAACATGAAATATAAAATACCACATAGACATGAACATGAAAAATATAGCGCACAAATATACGAATTTGCAAAAAAGAGCAACTCACATATATATATATATATATATATATATGTATATATATATATATATATATATATATATATATATGTATATATTCATTCCCATATAATTTTTGTGCTTTCTTTCTGACATATATTGGAGTCAATTACGGATTTATTGATACTTTCAATTTATACATGTAATATACTAATACAGGTTATATCTTCTAATATTCACGTATATGAGTAGTACGCGTCCCATACAATTTTAATGCTTTCATTTTGCTTATATTGATTGAAATCCTTTTTTCTTTTGTAAATTTGCTTACAAAAGTTGCCAGGATGTTTTATTCTTCAGATCTGCGCGTGAATATAATTTTGTATATCGAGAACAGACATTCTTAAACTTCTTTTTAAGAGCATTTTATTAAATATTTCAACAGAATATTTTGATTAAAAATGGCATTTATTGTACTGTAGGAATTTGCACATGATTGTGAATTTTGAGTTTCTTTATATTATATACTCCGTGTGAAGAACAGGTATGCTGCTAGTCTATATAAATAAAATTGGAAGTCTGTCTATCTGTCTGTATGTTTGTCTCATCATCACGGAAGAACGGCTGAACCGAATTTCACGAAATTTTGTGAGTAGCCTTGGAATAGCCCCACTTAAAATGTAGTCCATGTTTCAAGTTTCTGGGACCAGGGGTTGTCCAGATATTAATTAAAAATGCACAATTAAACCTTCCATAGACATAACAATATGCAGACGATATTTATTTCCGTCAATTTATTTGAAGAAAATAATATCGTGTCGATTAGCAACGGACTAAAATCCAATATGTTTATGCAGCAGACGTTTTTTATTAAATCTTTTCCATTTGAATAATAAAGAAATTTAGAAGACTAGCAGCATACCCGTTCTTCGTACGGAGTATATAATATAAAAAAACTTACAATTCGCAATCATGTGCAAATTCTGTTAAAATATTAAATTTATTGCTCCTAAAGTGAAGTTTAAGAATATATGTTCTCACTATGTGAAATTATCTTCACGGGCAGATCTGAAGAATAAAACATCCTGGCTCCTTTTGTAAGCAAATTTACAAAACAAAAACAAAAAATTGAATCAATATATGCAACCCCGTACTACTTATATTGTCGCAGATTTGAAAATATGCCAGTGTGTTAGTAGAAGATTACCCGTGTTACAATATAAGTCTCAGATATTTGCCAAAATAAAACAGATGACGTCATAAATTGAAAATATCAATAATCCCCTTACTCTTTATACCAGAAGGTCGTAATTGATTCCAATATATGCCATTATATATCAAAACATATGCTAATATACCTGTACTATTTATATTCTCGTAGATTAAAAGACATACCCGCGTATTTGTAGAAGATTACTCCTTCAACGTACAATATATGAGTTTAAACAATTTATTGCAACAATTTAACAATTAACAATTACTTTAAACAATTACTCGTACAACGTACTATATATGAGTTTCAAAAATTTTCGTCATAAATAAAAAATGGCATAATAACTTGAAAATATCAATAATCCCTGAATCAACGGTCCCCGAAAATATCAATGATAATAATGTTTAAACCTGAAGACCGTAATTGATATTATCCAGTCAAAAGTGCAATGTCAATGAAATTTATTTTATATACATATCTTTATTATTCAAATCGGAAAAGATTTAATAAAAATCGTATGACACATAACACTTTGTATCCGTTGCTAAGTGACATGATATCATTTGCTTCAAATAAATTGATGGAAATCATATCATCTGAATAATGCGATCTCCATGGAAGGTTTGGCGACATTTTCGTCAATTTAGCGATAACTTAAAAAATCGCCAAATTTATGGCCAAGTGGGACTGTAGAACTGATAGTCCCATTTTGCGACAAATTGACGAAACATCATCACAATACTATCCCCTAATAAAACACAATTAATTTCATTTATTAAGCGCAATTTTATCAATTTCATGATATTTTTATGGATTTACAAATATTTTTATCAATTTCGTTAAATGTGGTACTAAGTAGGATGGATGGACTGACCGACAAATGCTACCGAAACATCATTTCAGTACTCTATTCTAAAAAAACAAATTTAATTTCATTGATTTGCGTCATTTTTATTAATTTGGAGACATTTCGCTAATTTGGTAAAGTTTAAGAAAAGTTAAGAAGTTAGCGATATTCCGCCAAATTCGTAGCTCTGAATTTGCAGATCTGAGGAATAAAATATCCTGATCCCGTTTGTATATACTAAATGAAAATACTAAAATTGTATAAGATGCACCTGTTCTACTCTTTTTCTGTTTCAACAATCGACTAAATGAATTTATTGGGTAAACACAACATATGAGTTTATTAGCTAAACACAATATATGAGCTTGAAACCTCTTTGCTAAAATAGATGAAAGTGATGTACGCAGTTAGCAATTTATATAATTAAAAGAACAATCAACAATCAAACCGTTCATTTAAAAATATATTTTTACATCCATTTATTTATTATTCAAATAGAAAAAATAATAAATATTAACAACACATTTAATTCCATTCCGTTGCCGAGCAACATGATATAAGATAGAATCTTCCTCATAAAATGCGAAATTAAATAGCCATTTTGATTTCTTTATACTTTTCATCGTTGTGTAAACGCTTGTGAAAGATAACCCATGGAGGTAGATTTTTCCATTTAAATACATGTTTTAAACAATTCATGTTTTCCGATAATGACTAATTAATGCAAAAATCCTGCACCAAACTCGGAAATAAAGTTTTATTTCATTTTGTTTTATTTCAAACGATTTTCATCCTTTCCGTTTGGATAAACCACGGAGTTGGAGAGTAGAACTCTTAGGAAAAAGTTCCGTTTTTCATGAATATCTCGACAACCCCTGGTCTTAGAAACTCAAAACTTGGACTAAATTTATGTGGGGCTATTTTAAGGATATCCACAAAATTTCATTAACTTCGGTTCAGCCGTTTTCCCTTGATGATGAGACAAACGAAAATTTCGTTTTATACTAATATCTCGAGAACCACTGCTCGTAGAAACTCAAAACACAAACTAAATTTTAAGTGGGGTTATTTCTAGGCTACCCACAAAATTTCATCAAATTCGGTTCAGCCGTTCTGCCGTGATAATGGGACAAACAGACAGACAGACAGACAGACAGACAGATTTTCAATTTTATTTATATAGATAAATTTGATCGAAATTGCATTTTTGACTGGATTATATAAATTACGGTATGCAAGTTAAAATATTACTGGGGGTATTGATATTTTCAATGTATTATGTAATCTGTTTTATGTTTTAAACAAGAAAGATCAATCATGCATAAGCATTGATTATGAAACACTTTCCAACTGAAATGTAATTTCATTTAAAAATTTCTAAAATGTGATTCATTCAGTGGTAATATATTTTACATTATCACAGTACTACAGTAATTTATTATACTTAAATATTTAAAACTGTATCGAAATATAAATCATCTGATTCTTTATGCAAAATCAATGAATATTTCATTCATATAACTTGTATTCCAGACTCCAGAGCTAAATAATTTTGTGTGAAAAAAATTCAGCAATTCTTATGTAATTCATCTTACAATCGCTTGAGATATTTGCATTCTGAATATGTTAAAATTAGGCTTCCTTGAAGAAATAATAAAAGTTTAGGGATCATTTAAAATCACAACTATTGTAATTGCATAGGCACGGAATTTAGATACACAGATAATACACAGATAATATATATGTGTATGTGTATATACTCAAAGTATTGGAATCGTGCCGTAGATCGGAACTCGAATTTTCAAAGTATCTACACGTTTTGGGACTTCTAGAACACGAAAAAACTACTTTTAGGAAGACGTCTGTGTGTGTAAGGGTGTATCTGTGTATGTTTCTGTGTGTCTGTGTGGATATTACATCCACTCTAATTGAAAAACTAATGGACCGAATTTCATACAATTTGGTAGGTATGTTTTTTGTGGGAAATCCTGATGTTCATTAGATTATAGTACGATTCGTAATAAAAGAATCTGCCTTCTTTGCGAAATGGCAGCAGAAATTGCCTTTATCCACTCTAGCTAAAAACTAATGAACCAAATTTAACAAAATTTGGAGTATAATATTTCAATAACCTACAAGTGATTTATATACCAAATTTAACAAAATTTTGTATATAAATCATTTGTAGGTTATTCTACTACGATTCGGGAAAAAGGAACGGGCTATTTTTGCGAAATGGCCAGCAAAAATCGTTATATATAAAAATAAAAGACTACGTGTGCTCAATTATATCAATTAAATTCCTATTTTATATGTGATTTTTGACAACAAAAAGAATAAGACTAACCCCATTACTCTAGGACTAGCCGTTCTTGAGATATTCTAGTTTTTTCGCGTTTTCGCTACGCCACCTTTGACAATAAGTCCAGTTATCAAATGAGCACCAAATTTAAGTTTAACGTGTAAATTCAATGTCATTTAAAATACTTATGTTGTGCAGATAAACTCAAATTATCATTGAATAAATAAAGAGAACGAATATGAGTCTGTAGGGAAAGACATGTGCTGTCCACATCAGAATTTTTAACAATATTACAACAATGATTTATAAAAGTGAACGGGGATTAATTGCGGGTCATTTCGAAAAAAAATGTATGATCTATATTTAAAGATCCACCAAATTGCTGTAGAATAAAATGTTCTACAAATTTAAGCTGTGTACCAAATTTTAACTCTCTAGGACGTAGGAAAGTGCATTTAAAATGCCATCAATTAAATTTATCATGAAGAGTTATATAAAATTTTAAAAAAATGAAAAATTGTTATCTACCAAATTATTTTAAAATATGAAGCCACTCCCATATGCAAAACGTTTTAACAAATGGAGAGATATTTATTATATAATATCTCTCTCTTTTCTTTCTGGAAGATATCCCAAAGTCAGAATTTAATTGAATTTGTTTTTTTCCCTATATTAAATAATTTTTTTAATTAAAAAACTACTTAACATATTTTACTGAATTTTTTTTTATATATTCTATGGGATAATGTGAATATTTTCTAAAAATTTCGAAGCAATTCGTGAATTTTAAATTTACTTAAAAAATGTTTGAAAAATTAGGTCCCATAGGGTTCAATGTATTTCATTTTTTCAACCCGGGTTCAATAAAAAACTAATTGGGTGATATTATTTATTTATATTCCCATAGGTCCTACAGACCGTCTGAACAACATACTAAAATTTCATTTTGATAAACTCATTTTTACGGCAGTTATCGTGCTAACGGACAGACAGACAGACTGACAGAATGAACAAAGTCATAAACACTTTTCAACTTTGTTGTAAAGTGTTAAAAATGGTTGAAACTCACACATTGTAGTATAGGTAATATTTTATTAGTCTACGGATGTATATTTTAATCTGCGAGAATATAAGTAGTACGGTTATATTTTCCCACATAATTTTGGCGGTTTTATTATGGCAAATATTGAAATCAATTACGGCCTCAAGTATAAAGATTGCGGGGATAATTGTTATTTTCACTTTAGAACCTCATCTGTTTTATTTTGACAAAGATTTCGGAAATTCATATATTGTAGTACTAGTAATTTTCTACTAATACACGGGGATATCTTCTACTAATACACGGATGCATCTTCTAAATTTAGGAAATAAAAATAGTACGAGTATATATATTTTCCCATACAATTTTAGCGCTTTTATGTTGGCATATATTGATTCAATTTCATAATTTTTTGTAAACTTATTTACTAACGGAACCAGGCTGTTTTATTATTCAGATCTGCCTTTGAAGATAATTTTTGTATAGCTAGAACAGAGATTCTTAAACTTATTTTTAGGAGTATTAATTTAAATATTTTAATAGAATGTTTTGAGTAACAATGTTATTTAGAATATTATAGGAATTCGCACATGTTTGTGAATGTTATGTTTCTTTTATGTTTTCTAATCTACGGTATTGTAAGTAGTACGGGTATATTTTTCCATACAATTTTAGTACTTTAATTTTGTCATGGCATCAGTTACGTCTTCAGGTTTAAAGATTACGGGGATTATTGATATTTTCTGGCAAATATTTTTGAAATTCATATATCGTAGATGGGTAATCTTCTACTAATACACGGGTATATAACCGGGATATTTTATTCTTCAGATCTGCCTATGAAGATAATTTTGTATAGTAAAAAAATAGATTCTTAAACTTGTTTTTAAGAACATTAATTTAAATATTTTAATAGAATGTTTTGAATAATAATGATATTTAAAATATTATAGAAATTTAAAATTTTTTTATATTATATATTCCGTACGAAGAACGGGTATACTGCTAGTCCTTACTATAAATTGTAGGCAATTTAATTGTATCCAATTTCTTTCCCAGACATTTCTGCAAAGTATATCCTACTATTTATTTCTTTTTATTGAATACAGAAATCGACAATTTTTAAGATGGTTATGAAGGCGAATTGTGTTATTATTATTATTATTATTATTGTTACTTTTTATTCATTTATATTATTATTATTATTTATTTTTTTTTATATTGGCAGTACAAAACGTACTATTGGTATCCGTTTGCAGAACATGCTAGGGATGTCAAAGGTGGTAAACTTTCTACGGCCCTTGCTCATTTTGTTGTTAAAGAAAATTTCCGGCCCATTTTTGAAAGAACTTTCCTTCTTATGCGTTGTAATAACCCTCGTAATATTCTCCTTTTTGAGTCCCTTTCAGATTTTAAGTTATGCTTGGCGACTCATTCTCGACTCCATGCAATTCAAGTATCTACATAGTTATCTTTGACTTCATCCTCTCGGGGATTGGACCTGATAGCCTCCATTTAAAAAAAAATTTTGAATTTGAAAATTCAGTAATAAAATTGTAAATTTTTACTGTTCTTTTTGTGATTTATGCTCGATTTTTTGAATCTGTGCAAAATGTTTTGTATTTTTGGATTCTCCTTAGATAAACGCAAGTTTATTGATAATTGTATTTATTCAAATTTGTAACCTTTTCTGGTCTATATATGAACGGTCATTCCTATTTCCATGTAGCCACTGATGAAGAGCGTATTTACGCTCGAAAGCGCTCTGGCCTTTTTAAGTTTTGTACGTCTTAAAGAACTGAAATAAAAGACTTTCTATTATAGTTTTGTGCTTGTTGTTTCTGCTGGTTGAAATCAGACGTGATGCCAATTTTATTTATGTGATAAATATGTATATAAATATAAACTTAGCAAAATGTTTGTATAAATATATACTAAGCTAAATATTTGAATAAACTTATTTAAATGTTTGTAAAACTTTATTTATATTTATGTGTTTTAATACACGTAAAAATTATATTTTCATAAGACCGCATAATTTAATTATTTTATAGTTAAATGGCATTTGTGTTCATTGTTCTCTAATGTTCAGAATGAAAAATGTTTACAATGACAATTAGGAATACGTTCAGAATTTAGAGCTTTACCTAATACTAAAGTGCCTAGAAAAGATAAGTGAAAAACGGGATTCCTAAAAGCCGCCACCGCCAGATAGCTCTGGTCTCGAATAAGAGATCAAAAGCCAAAGCTTTAACATTGAAACTAATGGGAATTTAATGAAAATGAAATGACGATATCTTTGGAAATAACTGAAGAATTTGATGTGATTATTGCAAATGGTCATTTGATTTTCAGAGATTTACTTCTAGGTACTGCACTAATATAATGGATTCGTATTGTGAAGCGCGCAGTTTCGGGCAACTCTGACGTCATCGTTATACGAGCTGACTCATCAAGCATATTGAAGCCCACCATAGTTGGAAGCGCAATCCGTTAGCATTAGCTCTATTCGTATTTTCACTTTAAGAAGTATAATTGGAAATAATTATGGGTGGTTGTTTAAAACCGAACTGCTCTAATCATTCTAGAAAGGGTTTTAGGCTATTTCGTTTTCCTAGAAACGAAGAAAGATGAAAACAATGGCTAATAAATAATTGGATACCTGGTAATTGAGCATACTTGTACGAGCTAAGTTCTACAATATTCTAATTGAAACTTCTTTTTTTATATAAAATATTTATTTTAAACACTTATTTTATAATTTCTGTAACTGTAGTATTGAATTCTATGGGCTTCAATATGCTTGATAAGTCAGCCTGTAGTAAAGGAGCTCTAGTTACTTGTGTCTGCCAGCCAATACCGTGAGACTCGCGGATGGACCAATCATATCATCGTAATCATATTAAAGCACGACATGCATGATGCCGTGCGCTATTTCATGTTACACGTGAAATTCCCCTGCACATTACGGACATTGTTTTCATCAATAAATACAAATTAATGATTTGTAATTTATGTTAAAAGCATATTTTGATGAAAATAAATTTTAATATACTTAAAATTTTCACTAAAGAAATGTTATATTGCAAGGAAACCAGTCCTTTTCATTCAAAATACTGAAGATTCAATTCGAATTTTCATTTATTCATGTAATATGATACAAAATATTGATCATAGTATGATCTACGTTTAAATGAACTGAAAAACTTTTATTTTGTTATATTCCCATTCAGAAATAGCTTTAAAGGTACTATAGTATATATATGTAGTTATGTGACATACTAGGTTAAATTGTTTAAGTTCAAATATTCTGAATACTTCGTGGTTTGAATTTCATTTTATCCTCTTAGCTCAGACAAGTATAGAAAGTCTCTTAATGTTACGAGCGTTCTTATCAACCGAATTTAATATACATCTGTTTATAAGTTATGACATACAGAGCATAATATAGCACATAAAATCATTAAATACATTCATGATCATCAAAAATCTTGTATTAAAATTGCTATCAAACAAATGACTATCAACCGAGACAAAAATCTGAACCTCGATACTAAATGTTTTCGTTCACAAGAATGTCACCGGCTCAGATCCGAGTGCGACATTTAAATCCATTGTTTTGTCGAGGAAGCCCATTGCTGGTGATACAATGGGTGATCGACGATCTGGTATCGCAGTCTGTTTATTGACGCGCATTATCTGCAACGTGATTCCATCATGGATAACCTAAAGATGTTCCCGACCTTGGTCCAGGTGCGAAGAAATCATCCAACCAAAGATAAGATCTTTACTGGGAAACAAACACTATCTAGCCTTCATCAGCATCTTGGACTGCAGACAAACAAACGCTCATAAAAACGAGCCTGTAACAATTCTCAGGTCGCAAGGTCGGTTGACGGCCCAACAGTTGGACACAGGTTATCAGATGCAAAATTCGGGGACATTGTAGTAATGATTGGCTCAGATAGGAGTTCTCCGCATTTCTTACTTGCCGTAATAATTTGTCCTTGCTTGTAATCGGCGACAGCTTTGTTATGTTTTATGGACCAAAATAACTATTTGGGAGGCCGCCTATAAATTAAGTCTCAGTCACTGTCGTATTGACAGTTACGGATATTATAATGGCGGTCTGTTTTATTCAGGAAGTGACGCTTCGTTTGAAATGGACAGGAATGACTTATGATTGGACCCTGTGTTTACACCAACTTTTTTACTACATTCTGATTTGCAGGTCACCACTCATTTTTACAGGTTATTGTCAACATATTTTACTTTTCCTACGATAGAAGGTATACGTAAAGGGAAGGTATATGTAAAGGGTACTACAAATCTGACTGTTGGTTTTTAATGTATCTACACGTTTGGAGTATTCCTGATTACCAATCGACCATTTATAAATGACTGTATGTCTGTCTGGAGTCTACATCATAACGTCTTTCGATCAAATTGAGAGGATAGAAATTTAGCACAATTATTTCAATTTTTGAGTATCAGAGGACTATTTTTACTTTCCTTATATACAATAATGTATAAGGGAAGTATTGTGACGGGGGTCGAAAATGTGAATTCAAGTTTTCGACGGGAGAACACGTTTCAAGCATCGCTGATCACGAATCGAACATTTTTGAATGGATCTCTGTGTGTATGTGTGTGTGTCAGTGAGTCTCTGGAAACGATAACTGACGAACGAATGGACCGATTCGAATGAAATTTGGTACAAAAATTACAATCCGTAAACACTGGAAGCCTATTGTTTTTATACGCAATCGAATGTTCAGAATCCCCCTAAATTTTCGAGTGAAATTTTGAAAAAATCGTCAAAAAATCAAAACTTCTAATAAAGTTACGCAAATAGACATTTCTGAAGTAAATTTTCATTAGAAAACGATTGACATAAATTTTAGAACGCTAACATGAACCGTTCTCGAGATACTGCACATTTTTCAAAAAATTATCAAAAAATCATAAAATAAAAAAAAAATTCTATTGAGAAACATGTTCACTTTTGATATGTAATACCATACGATAAATGTGTGACATCATTCTTGTGGATCTAGCTCGTTCCATTCATGAAAAAAGATACTTTGAGTAATACTTTTGTATTTGAACGCCAACAGATGTAAGAATAACTTATTTCTTTGTCCATAACGCATGGCGAGATTTAGGCGATGAATTTGATGGGATGTCGCCAACTTGGCGATTTCCTTCAATGTTGCTAAATTAACGAAAAACTCGCCAAATGGATAAAAATGACGCTAAATCGATGGAAATGACGACTCATTGACGAAAATTCAATATCTTGGAAAGAATATAAAAATCTACTATAATAATAATCTATTTATTTTACTGTGAAAATAATAAATTCATTGCATTATATAAGGAAAGTCATGTGCTGCCCAAATCAGATTTTTTTAATTGTTTCGAACGTATATTTTTAGAAAATCTAAAAGCGTTATATAATGATAGTTATTTTAAACAATTTTACAAAAACTATTATTTTTTATATTATTTTTTTATTCAAAAGCAAATGGCATCATAAAGCATAAACATGTACTGTTATCAAAATATTTCACATTACTTCTATCTAAAATAGGAAAAATTAAAAAATATATAAATATAATCATATTAATAAATGAGTAAATTCCTTGTAAGTATTTTTAATGAAAATTTAATGGGCCCCCATTGTTTAAGAGTTATCACTGGCCATTCTCGAAATATTAAAAAATGTACGTCTCAATATGGAGGGCGATATGTTTCGAATCAATTCAGCAAATTGTAGGAAATTTGATACAATAATTTTAATCGATGCTTGTCAAAGATTTATTGAATATCGTAGTGAACAAATGAGGAATAAGACCTGAATTTATTTATTTATTTATTTTTAAAAAAACGCCATGTTGAGGTCAAATAGATAGAGATTTGTGGCTTTGGTATACAGGTTAATTGTTCTATAAAATCTACGAAAAAAAATCGAATTTTCAAAAGTGTGCATTTGAAGGGGGGGGGGGGGGTCTTCACACCAAAACATTGGTCATCAAAAAGTAAAATGGTTAAAAAAACATACTTCGCGATGATATAGAGGCTCGAAAATTGATTCAAAAGTGCATCGTTCGATAGAAAGTAGACAATTTTAGTTTATCAATATTTGTTACTTTAGGGATGCCGCACGTGAAAATACTCGATTTGTTGAAAGTATAAGAAACGCCTTTCTTTTAAATTGAGATAGAGACTTGAAATTTAGCGAGTGGATAAATGGTTTGATAAAATGCTAGAATTTTTGGATAAATCGCCGGTTAATATCGAATCATTCGAAATTTCCATTCGAAAGGGTGCACCAAACTAAAAAGTTTCGAAATGCGCATTGTTTGGAAAACACACTTTGCAATAAGATAGACTTGATATTTGGTACCAAGGTAGATAGTCCAATAGTAGGGGGTCAATTTTAGAGGTGTTGCACATTAAAATGTTCGATTTGTTGAATATATAAAATCATCCCTTTTAAGTGAAATAGCGACATAGAATAAGGTACGCGGATCAATAATTATGGCAGCAATTAAGATAAAAATTGGAAAATTATTATTCATTAGATAGTTTGTTAAATATAATGTGACATTCTATAATTTTATCTATTTAACAATGCGTTAAGAAACCTTTAATTTCTTTCAGATATATAAATATATAGCTAAATGTTAGGGCTTTGTTTGTTGCGAAATTGCTGATTTTCAACGGGTATTCGGATTGATTTAATAAAAGTCAATTTATTAAATCGACGATTCTTCCAATCTGAATAAAGAAAATATAAGATAAACAAGTTTAATAAGTTCACAGTATTTATTAAGATAGTGGTCGTCGCAGTTTATTCCGTTGATATTTTCAACTTGTTAAATCATTTATTTTATTATGGCTAAGGACATTCATACTTAAATATTGCAACTTACAATAAACAACGAAGAAATTATTTTATCTTCGTAACAAGTATAAGCCAGTAACCCGAAAGAAAAATGTCCAAATTGTTCCGAAGACACCAAAGAGCAATATAAAAATTGAATGTGTACTATCAAAAGCAGCTTTCAAAAGAGGTCATAAACAGACAAAAACAGTATCAAAATCGGTTATAAATAGTATCTAAATTAGTCGTCAAAACCAGTATCAAAAATATAAAAGTTTAAAACAGTGTAAAAAATATTTATTTCTTTTCTGTAAAGGAAAAAAAAAAAAAAAACCTTCGTTGCACAACTTCTACTGCAATAACTTGCCTCGGCCCCCTTACTGTTTCAGTGTTTGTATTTTTTCATGTGTTGACTAAACATTATTTTTTAGAAAATTGGTTCACAAACAGGACCAGGATGTTTAATCTTTTAGTTGCCTATGAATTAATTGTATACCAATAATTCATGGGTAACTAAGTTCTTATACATGTTATTTTTAACTTCCCTGTAATTACAGGGAAAGTATTAGAATTGGGGTATGTGGAAAGCGTTGGAATCGAGTTCTACACGTTTCGAGCACTCTAGAACCCGAAAAACTAGTATTAGCGTCATATCTGTCTGTGTGTCTATCTGTAGGTCTGTGCAATGTATCCACTCCACTCTATCTCAAATGCTTCAATTCAATGTTTGCTTTGCACATCATTTTTGACGAAATTTATAATAAGACCAACCGCATAACTTTAGAACTAACAGTTCTCGAGATATAATAGTTATTTGACATTTTTGCAACATCGCCTTTGAAAATACGTTCAGTCACTAAATGACAGAGAAAATTGAATTCTAACTGCAAATGCAGTGTCATTCCAAATAATCAATCGTGTTATTTTGGGCAATTAAAACTCTATTCAATCAATTATAAATAAAATCATGAGAAATTGGATTGGAGTATGTAGGGAGAGTCATGTGCTGCCCCACATCATATTTTAATAGGGGAACTAAATATTTTGTTAGAATTTTTGGAATAACATTGTGGGTCAGAATGCTATTATATCCGCTAGTAAAATATAGCAAACCGTTTGTGGAATATCTGCTAGTAAAATATAGCAAACCGTTTGTGGAATATCTGCTAGTAAAATATAGCAAACCGTTTGGGGAATGTCCTCTATTGGTAAAACGTCCGTTTTTGCAACTCTGAAAAATTTCTTGTTAAGGTCCGGAAGTTTCGTGTCCTACCTTCCTCCCTCCGAAACCAAATTAATAAATAAAACTGATTTTCTTTGACTTTTGCCTTGCAGCAAAAATATATTAAAGACATTATCACCGTGCAGCAGAAAATTTTTGCAAGTATTTCAATTATGTTTAGACGTCGATTATTGCCTCCCATTAAACTAAGCGAAAGTCATGTACTGCCCACATCAGATTTTTTCATATGTGATATGGTTATACTCCATTTTACTGCGCGCAATACTGTCTATGTTACGAGTTTGTAGACTCAAAGAGTTGTAGAGATATTAATAAAATACGTTTCTATACAGAAATAGCAAAAATGCAGACGATTATTTGTGTGAAACTTTATTTGCAGAAAATAATATCGAGTTGCTCAATAACCGAATTAATTTAAATGTGTTTATACAGCAAACGATTTACACTCAATCTATCTAATTTAAATAATAAAGAAATTGATTTAAAATTTTGTTTTATGAATGAATAGTACTCTATTTTCTATTACGTTATATCATTTGCGGTTTTGTAATATAAGATTTCGTTAATTATTGATATTTTCACTTTCTTAACTCATCTGCCTTTTTTAGACAAAGATTTTTCAAATTCCTATATTACTTTCCTTATATACATAATGTATAAGGAAAGTATTTTGACGGGGTCGAAAATTCGAATTCGCGTTTTCGACGGGAGAGCACGTTTCAAGCATATCTGATCACGAATCAAACATTTTTAAGGTGATGTCTGGTGTGTGTGTGTGTGTGTGTCAATGAGTCTGTGGAGGCGATATCTCACGAACGAATGGAGCGATTCGAATAAAATTTGGTACAAAAATCACAATCCGTGAATACTGGAAGCCTATTGTTTTGTCTTATTTATTTGTCAAATGTTCAGAACCCTCTAAATTTTCGAGTGAAATTTTGAAAAAATCATCAACAAATCAAAATCTTTAATAAAGTTACGCAAATAGACATTTCTTATGAAATTTTACCTTGGAAAACGATTGACATAAATTTTAGAACGCTAGCATGAACTGTTCTCGAGATATTGCACATTTTTCAAATAAATATATCAAAGAATCCCATAAATTAAAAAAAATATATTAACTGTTGAAAAACATGTTCACTTTTAATTTGCAATATCATGCGATAAATTGGGTGACATCATTCTCGTCGATCTAGCTCATTCCATTCATGAGAAAAGATAGAGAATAACTTACTTCTTTGTCCATAACGCTTGGCGAGATTTTGGCGACGAATTTGGCGGAATGTCGCTAACTCGGTGACTTTTTTAACTGTTGCCAAATTAACGAAAATCTCGCCAAATGGATAAAAATGACGCTAAATCAATGGAAATGACGACTAATTGACGAAAATTCAATGTCTTGGAAAGAATATAAGTATCTACTATAAGAATAACCTATTTTTTTACTGTTAAAGTAGTAAATTCATTGCATTATATAAGAAAAGTCATGTGCTGCCCACATCAGATTTTTTTATATTGCGTTTAGCCGATTGTTGTAACATGATAAAAAAAAGGCACGGGTATAAATTTTACTACCACTTTTGGGTTTTTATCAGGGTGTAAGTTTATCAAAATTTTAAATTTTTTTTAGTTTACAAACGGGACCAAGATGTTAAAGTCTTTAAATGTACCAATACAGATAATTTTGTATAGGAGAACAAATTTTTATTTATCTATTTTAGCAGAATTAAATTAGATATTTTAATAATTTTTTTGAAGAACAATATAATGTTGAAAACCAGAAGAATTTGTTCCATTCAGAATTTGTTCCTTCCAGTTCAGATATTCTAAAAAGTAAAAACCGGACAAAGCCAACAAACCTTAGAAAAAGAGCCCCCCCCCCCCCTACTTTGGATGGTTTGACAATGTCGAGAATAACCTCAAACTTTTAGAAATTACCAATTGGAGAAGTGTGGCATCTGATAGATCCCGCTGGCGAAAACTGATTCCGACAACTATTGGATGAAAACAGATCGGACTTGCTCTAGTCTGCTGTGCCCAAGAAGAAGAATTTTCCCATATTGTATATCATGGGCAACGTCAGGTATATCTGCTAGTAACTATACAAGGTGTGATAAAAAAGTTCGGAGACTGTGCTGATATCTTCAACCCTGATTGGAGAAGAGGGGAACTATTTTACCGTGGCGTAGAGGCACATGTGACGCGAGATGTGAAAAGGAAGAATCAGGTGTTTTTCCAGACAATGCGTGTCAGTGAACTGTAGTCGTTCGCGTTCCTCGAAAATGGAAATGGTGTTTGAAGAACAATGTGCGAATATCAAATTCTGCCAGCGTTTGGGGGAATCGCCGGCAGAAACATTGCACCTTCTGCCAGCAGGTTCAATGTTTCTGCTCACTGACACGTTCACTGATACGCATTGTCTGGAAAAACCCTGCATTGTGGACCTGTTTCTTCCTTTTCACATCTCACGTCACATGTGCCTCTATGCCACGGTAAAATAGTTCTCCTCTCCTCCAGTCAGGGTTGAAGATATCAGCATAGTCTCCGAACTTTTTGATCCTACCTTGTATAAAGAACAATTAAATAAATTGAATCGACAAGATGAGTCTTGTTCTGAGTACATTGGATTTTTTTAGTTTAGTACATTGAATCATTTAGCTCCATTTACCCATAATTTAATCTAAGGAATTTGTTAGCAAATCGAATAACCGTTTGTGCTAAACATTATGTAATTGTGGAGAATGAAACTTTTTTTTGCCGAAAAAACCTTTTTGTAGTTATGTGTAGAAGTACCAGGAGAAAGAGAAAAAGTCATGGTGTTGTTAAGAGCAACAAAAATGCTGTGTATATAGGAGTGAAAGAGCTGTTTCCTTTTCACCAGCCTTTTTATGGTGATAGGTTTCTATCACGTGATTAACGAAGTGAATCGTGGAGTGGGATGTGGGAGTTTAAAATATTTCATCAGAATACGCATGCTTTTTAGAAGTTACTATACATTTAGTTGTGCTCAAAACTTCTGAATACATGCAATTAATCAATGTATGAAATTCAGTATATAAAAATTCGCCAATTGCATGTAACATTTACAGCGCTCAATGGTAGAACTTTTGGGCGCAATCCAGGAGGACGGGATTCATGCCTCGTTCCTCGTGGAGCTTAAATTAAGTTTTATCTTAATAAAGAAAGATGTCTGTGTGCTGGCCAGTCTGTACGCGAGAAATCTAAGCGTCGTACGACCATGACATTTGGCACACAGATTCTTCAGGAATCGAACAGGTTCACCTCTGCGTTTTATTTATTTTCTTAATTTCGAATTAGTTTTTTATTTATTTTATATTTTACTCCGATTTAGGCCGATATTTACAGAAATCGATTCCTTAGCGACCTAAAATACTATCACAGAGTTTCCGTCTTGACACCATCGGAAAGGTCGAAAAATTCTCTGTCGGACAAACTTTGTCCATGCAGAGTCCATACAATAAATAGGCAAAGTTTAATGAATTATAATATATATATATATATATAAATATATATATATATAAATATATATATATATATATAAATATACAATACAAATGTTAAGTAAAATATAACTTTTACTAGAAATATTAAAACGGGATATGCCCATACTATCATAAGGCGCATTGCAGCACATACAATATAAGCACGAATATGGATTCAAATGAATAAGAAATGAAAGAAGTAAAAACGGATGGGGATGCTTACAAGGAAGTCGAACGGCCAAGGGGGATTACGACCCCTTGTTCCCGGTTGAAGCACGCTTTTAATCCCAGGAAACGTTCCCGGAACCAGACTCGCCTGAAGCAGTCCTCCATATACCAACGCTGGAAAAGCAAAATCCAATCCACTGAAAAAGCAAATCCAATCCATTGAAAAAGCCAAATTCAATCCATTGAAAAACGTACTTGAAAACCCAGATCACCAACATGAAACGATACTAATAGCAAGACTACTTGGATGCCTAATGTCTAAACAACCTATAACATCCATATCAGCACTGACTTTTCATTACGTGCAAGTCCTTGTAAGTCCTTATAACATGTTACGGTTAAGATACATGTCACAGTTAATCTTTTTGCATCCAGCGTGACGTAACATAATAGTTCATAGAATTTTGCATAAAAGTCCTGATCATACTTTTTGTATGATTTTTCATAATAATGCTTTAGGAAATGTAACGGATATAGCTGTTTTTTCGCTTCACATACCAAATTACGTTCGCATATAATGCGTTCGGTCTTGGTTGTATTTAATCTTTTAATCCTGTTAAGATGATTGAGTATTAAGTTACGTAGTACGCCTATACTCAAGTTGGAATTCCAGCTGATGATATAGTTTATGCTGACATCAAAGGTCTTTCTTTTATCATACATTTTAAAGCAAATACTTTCTTTGTTGTCGTAATAAATGCTTATATCTAAAAACTCTGTTATTTCTTTCTTCACTTGTTTTGTTTCGATCAATTCCAAATTTGCGGGATAAAAGTTGAAGTTAAATTGATAATTACTTTCAAAATTTCCAATAAGAACATCGTCCACAAATCTGAAATAGGGAATTTCATTTAGATAATGAGTTCCGATCTCATACTTATTCAAATAGATATCAGCCAACATGGAGGAACAGCCACCCCCCATGGGAATACCTTGAATTTGTTGATAGAATGAATCTCCGTTGTAAAGTAAGTTTTCATATAAAACGAATTTGATGAGGTTTTCGTAACTATTGATGTTGATAAATAGATGCAAATTGTATTCATGAAATGTTTCGATCATGATCTCAAACAGATCCTTTAAATTTATGTTATTGAATAAATCTTTAAAATCGTAGCTTTTAAGGTTACGTCACGCTGGATGCAAAAAGATTAACTGTGACATGTATCTTAACCGTAACATGTTATAAGGACTTACAAGGACTTGCACGTAATGAAAAGTCAGTGCTGATATGGATGTTATAGGTTGTTTAGACATTAGGCATCCAAGTAGTCTTGCTATTAGTATCGTTTCATGTTGGTGATCTGGGTTTTCAAGTACGTTTTTCAATGGATTGAATTTGGCTTTTTCAATGGATTGGATTTGCTTTTTCAGTGGATTGGATTTTGCTTTTCCAGCGTTGGTATATGGAGGACTGCTTCAGGCGAGTCTGGTTCCGGGAACGTTTCCTGGGATTAAAAGCGTGCTTCAACCGGGAACAAAGGGTCGTAATCCCCCTTGGCCGTTCGACTTCCTTGTAAGCATCCCCATCCGTTTTTACTTCTTTCATTTCTTATTCATTTGAATCCATATATATAAATATATATATATAAATATATATATATATATATAAATATATATATATATAAATATATATATATATCATAGATTGCATAATATTTTAACCACGTGTTTTTATGTAATCATAGAAACAACGGATTTTAGTATGTCTGTCTAGAATGTGCCCCTGAAGACGTTTCTGGCAGATATACTATTCTTTAATATATTTTCCTTGTCCTGTCCTCTCCGTGCTCTACTTTTCCGGCCCTTCCTCGTTGCTTTTTACTATTCACTACTCGCCTTTATATTGCTCGCGGTTTGATACCGTGGTTACTGATTCACACTCCTGCACTTTAGTATTTGTTATTTTAATATATATATATATATATATATATATATATATATATATATATACATATATATATACTTTTCGTGCGTTTTATACCTCTCCGATTTTTATATCACAATATATTAAAATTGACGCGTAATCCAATGTTCATTGTTTTTCAGTCACTGTTTAAAATATCACAGACCCCTCCAGAAAAGAAATAATTTCATATATTCATCCGTTGATTAATTATAATTTTTTTTATTTAACAATATCTTCACATTATGTAGTTTTCGTAGCGTGTTTCCACTGATTTAAGAGACCTTTCGAGTTTTGGCTATTATCCCTATCTATTGGCGTTATGGTGAGTTTCTGCAAGGTTTTCTAACTTCATCGAATTTAAAAGATGTTGTCTTAATATTTTCAATTTGGTATTATCTTATCATTATAAGTATTGTGTTAAAATTTGATTGAGATTGGATGAAAATTTGCTGAGCTAAATTTCGTGTAAGGATTAAAGGAACTTTTTTTGTGATTCCAAGTCATTTATTTGTGTTGCTAGGCAGGACCCCTATTTTGCTTAGGCCTTCTGTTCAATTCTCTTTCACATAGATCTTAGTTTTAAAGTAGTTTGTATATTTTAGAAAAAATTAAGGTATAAGATATTCAAGAAAGAAAGTAGAAGAAACCAGAAAATAATAAATATAAATATATGTATAACTATTAATTTTTTTAATAAAGAAAACATTAGAAGCAAAATATATATATATATTTTTTTGGTTTTTGTGAACCAGATTTGGAACAGTACCACATTTTTACTTTTCCTGCAATACATGGTAATGTTCAGAAAGTATTGGAATCATACTGAAAATGGCTATTCGAGTTTTCGACGGATCTACACGTTTTGGGATCTATAGAACACAAAAAAACTATTTTTAAAGTGATATATGACATCTGTGTGCTTGTGTGTGTGTGTGTTTGCGTGTATGTGTGCGTGTATGTGTGTGTGTGTTCCCCGCGCGCACAATATATGTATCCACTCTAACTAAAAAATGAAAATGGAAAATGAAATTTCATAAAATTTGGTAAGTCACTTGACGGTGACCCTGGTTCTGATTAGATTTTGGTACGATTCGGAAAAAAGGAACTTGCCTTATTTGCGAAATGGCTCGCAAAAATTGTCATAATCTAAAATAAAAAACTACATATGCTTAAAAGCATCAATTAAATCTTTGTTTTATACGTAATTTTTGAAGACAAAAAAAAATAAGACCAACTCCATCACCCCAAGATGAACCGTTCTCGAGATATTTAAGATTTTCTATTGTGAGGAACTGAAGACTTTTAGCAATGTAGTTAAACTATTTAATGAATTTTTTGAAATTTAGTAGTTACGTCCCTTTAAGGTTATCATGATCCTAATTAGATTTTGACATGATTCGGAAAATATATAACTGACCTTTTTTTGCGAAATGGCAGAAAAAATCGTGAAAATCTGAAATAAGTGTTTTCATTATTTTAAAATGGGAATATTAATAAAACAATCCATAGATAATAAAATCACAATTATTTATTATCCTACATCGCTTTTAATTCTTATATCTCAGCGAATGCATAAGAGGTTCATCAAATATTGTTCGCAATGTGTGCACACTCGAAAAAAGATTTATCATAAAACAAGCTTTTGTCACGTCAATATCCTTGCTGCGTTACCCTTGTTTGATGTTATTTTAATTTCATTTTGCGGTTAACCTACTTTCTATAACACACCTTTTGTTTGCTATATTTACATACTAGCCGCCTTCGGCGACTAGCCTGTTCGCTACACTTGAAAATTCTGACCGTGGCAAACTCGCTAGCACCATAACCCTATGGAGTTGTTGGAGAGGTAACTATTTGGACGGCCAGGAAGTGCCACCCAATTGGGGAACCCAGTTGGGGAGGCATCCACAGGGACCGTTCCCTCCTTCTCATATCACCAACCTCTTGAAAGGACTTACGGACCCCCATGTTTAACGTGATCGTACTCCGCGTGAACACGGCGACAGCTTTCGTAATGGCGGGAATCGAACCCGGGACTGAAAGGAAAATTTCTTGTTTTCATTGAACATCCGTGACGCGCGTTTGTGTGATTGGCGTTCTGAACAATTTGAACAGAGGGTATACACCAAGGTCACGCATGGTTAACAGGAGCCGGCGGACATCAACTCCCGGCGACCATTCACTTTGATGGGGTCAACTTTTGTGAAAAGTTATTAGCTTCTACTAGAAATAATTCTATTTAGGGTAGATTATTTAAAAAACGGTTTGCGTTGAATTCAGTATCAGTGAGTTGACCCTCCATCAGCTTGTGAAATAACTCACATTTCTTGAATAAACACAATAAACTGACATTTCTTGAATAAACACAATAACTTGAATAAACATTTCTTGAATAAACACAATAACTTGAATAAACATTTCTTGAATAAACACAACTGCACGATAAATCACATTTCTTGAGCAGTTTCTTACAAAAATAGTTAAAACAGGCAAACTTTTAGAGGCAATATCTCCAGATCCTGAGAAAATTTTGTAACTGGATTTCATATTTGGATTAAGTCTCTTCGAATTAGTATACATGAGTTTTTTCGGCCCACTTTTTATATAACTTAGCATATAGAGTGTATATGATGTCTGTGTAAAATATGCAAGATTTTTTGCTGATATGTTAATTCCGTTTTAAATCTAGTTTGATTTATTACCAATTTAGTCGCATTTCGAGTAAAACGACAAATGCTCCATGCGCATTATATTAGTAGATATCCTCCTAATATTTGTTTGTGTTATTATAACATCATCTATATAATAAAAGGCAATGTCTGCCTGTGTGTCTGTCTGTGTGTCTGTCTTATGTATTATAGGCTCAGCGATCGCGCGTCGCAGAGTTAAGAAATTTGACAATCGAAGACCTGGGGGGGGGGGGGGGCGCAGGAAGGTGACACGTCAAAACCGATTTTTAAAATTTGAATTATTTAATGTTTTATGCGATTTCGACCTTTTCCCTCTCTTTTTTCTCCACCATCCAGACGTCGTAGAGAAAAACAAATCACACGACAGGAAAGAGCAGACAATTTCGAATAAAAATATGTCAATTTCAAATCTCAGAGACAAATTCTAATATTTTTATCTTCGCATCGGGAAAAGTTCCGACAATTTCGACAAATAATTTACATTTTTAGAAAGCGCAAACATCAGGCATTCTTACAAGCTCAATCTGATCAAGAAATAATAAAAAGTAGCTGCAGCATCCGGAGTTTAAGAATTTCCGAAATTCAATTTCTCGCCAAACCGCTAAGAAGTTTTTCATCCGCATTTTCACCTGCAGAAGTTTTATGCGCTCGCAGACGCACTGTCTTTCTATGGAGGAGTGGAGGTGGAGGAACGTCACGGTTCTGAATACGTAATAGCTAAATCGAATGGAACATGAATAGCGAAATCGAATGGAACATGAATAGCGAAATCGAATGGAACATGAATAGCGAAATCGAATGAAACATGAATAGCGAAATCGAATGGAACATTCGATATTTGTTCCTGCCAAATAATAAATGTACGTCATTAAACTAAAACAAAACATCCATTTTATTTGAATAAATTATTCATCCATTTTATTGGAATAAATTATTGTTTTCGAAATAAATTACTTTTCATTTTAAATACATTTATTAATTTTTTAAAAGCGTAATTTTTAAAAACGTCTGGCTGATATATTTTTCCTGATGAGGATATTCGCATGGGTATTAAATTATATTTGCAAATGTCATCAGTGATTGATTGCTTTTTATACGGTTTTTGGCCTAGGGACAATTAAAAACCGAATAAGTGTTTGCTTTTTGTACGGTTTTTGGCCTAGGGACAATTAAAAACCGAATTAGTGTTTGCTTTTTATAAGGTTTTTGGATCATTATGCTGGATTGAATTGTGGCGATGTATTATTTACATCTGGTGGTGGTTGGGACCACAATGAAAAAAAAAATAAACACTGAAGAAATAAAAAAGTAAATAAAAAGAAAGTTATGGAGATTGTCGCGGTGTCTTAAAATTTCATTATTAGTTTTAAAGTCTTTAAACTAAACCAAACTTTGTTAACTCCACGTGGTTGAGGGCGTGGTAATCCAGTGGTTTACCCAGTGGTAACCCAGTGGTAACCGCGCGGGAATTGCACTCGGTAGGCCAGGGTTTGATTCCCGCCACTGCCAAAACTGCCGCCGTGTTCACGTTAAACATGTGGGTCCGTAAGTCCTTCCGAAAGGTTGGTGGTAGGGGAAGGAGGGTACGGTCCCTGTGGATGCCTCCCCCACTTGGGTTCCGGTCTAAATTGGGTGGCACTTCCTGGCCGTCCAAATAGTTACCTTACACCTTTCTGGTAGGTCGGATGGTCTGGGTCTCAACAACAACTCCACGGGGTTATGGCGCCAGCGAGTTTGCCACGGTCAGAATTTTCAAGGGTAGCGAACAGGCTGGTTGCCGAAGGCGGCTAGTTAATAAGTAAACTGATTTTTTTTACTATTGCCTTGCAGCAGAAAAATATTTAAGACATTATCACAGTGCAGCAGAAAATTATTGCAAGTATTTCAATTATGTTTGGACGTCGATTATTGTCTCCCATTAAACTATTTTATATAGAACAATATTTTACAAAAAAAGTTCCCTACTCTCAATGATTACAAACATAGATTGCAATAAAGCCGAATAGAGGCGGAAAATGTTTATTATATGTATATATATATATAATATTCCAAAAAGGTATTTAATTCCCTTTAAACGCCTAAATGTAAAATTCATCCTTAAATGGCAAAGATGAACATTCCCCGAAAATTATTATCTTTGTTTGAAAAATAAAATTTTTGCCTGAACCTCTCTTTGCATTCCTACGCTAAATCACACAGAAAATTAATATTTTGTTACTAAGTTTCTGTTTGTAAGTTCGCTGCTTCGGTAAGATTTGCTTAATGAAGGACAGATATTAGAGCTATTTTGAAGGGTGGGATTATTTTGTGAAGAACGTGGAGGGCGTTCTCTCTGATCATCAGTTATTCATTAAGTTATTAAACACTACATGAAATCTAATTAACGATTTTATCATGTCAAAGTTAATTCCTATATGGTGGGTCTTTTTAAAGCGTACTTTATATGATGGGGAAATATTTGCCTGAGGAATTTACTGTTGGTGTTACTTTCAGGGAAAGTAGCGTTTCGCCATTCTGCTTGAACGTTATAAGAAGAACGTTAAATGTATTAATTGAATATTAAGTAAAGCTTTTTGTGGACTAAATATTTATTTGATGTAGTATCAACTTTTAAATCATTTAATTACTCCGTGTGATTTATATTTGGATTCGTATGTAATATCCATTAATTACTTCAACTTTTTCAACATTTATGGCTAGATAGATAAAATAATCTGCCAAATAATTTTGATGAATATTTAAAATAAATACTTTTAACTTTTAATACTTAATTTAATAATAACTTTTGATTAGATGAAAGCTATGATATTCAAAGTATTCGTAAACTGAATATCAAATAAAAAAATTAATTTGTTATTTAACCATTAAATTGAGTTTTATAGCATTAAATAATAGATGGAAGCTATACTTACTCAAAATTGTATTATGCATCAAAATTTTGTAAGCAAAATTGTCGTGTAAACATGAAACCGATATTTCCAAGTAATAGTAGAACTTAAAGAGACCGTGGTCGTTCGAAAAGTCAAAATAAGAAGAAAATCATTAATTATATATATATATCTCCAAGCAATGCTTTTTAAGTTCGCCAAAACACTTCTTGATTTCGACATTTGAAGTGCTGAAAATCAAGTTTTAAACTTTTGTTTACAAGCTATTTTTCCAAGGTTCAAATTTCGTATTCTCAAAATCATCTTTATTCTTTCTTGAATTATTTTTTATATATTTGCGCGAAATTTGTTACACATCTTTATAATGATAGGATAATAAAAGTGAGTATATGTTTTTAAAAGAAGACATATTTAATATATTAAATAATATGTAGAAATTGGTATTTGATATAAAAATATGAATTTTGTCACAATATATATTTTCTCTTTAACTAATGACTCAATTTCAAAATCCATACTCGCTTTATTTATCATGATGTTATAACAACATAAATAAATATTAGGAGGATATCTACCAATATAATGCGCATGGAGAATTTGCCGTTTTACTCGAAATGCGACTAAATTGGTAATAAATCAAACTAGATTTAAAACGGAATTAACATATCAGCAAAAAATTTTCATATTTTACACAGCCATCATATACACTCTGTATGCTAAGTTATATAAAAAGTGGGCCGAAAAAACTCATGTATACTAATTCGAAGAGACTGAATCCAAATATGAAATCCAGTTACAAAATTTTCCCAGGATCTGGAGATATTGCCTCTGAAAGTTTGCCTGTTTTTTCCATTTTTGTGAGAAACTGCTCAAGAAATGTGATTTTTGAGTCATTTCACGGGCTGATGGGGGGTCAACTCACTGATACTGAATTTAATTCAAAACCGTGTTTTAAATATCTACCCTAAATTTAATTATTTCTAGTAGAAGATAATAACTTTTCACAAAAGTTGACCCCATCAAAATGAATGGTCGCCGGGAGTTGATGCCCGTCGGCTCCTGTTAACCATGCGTGGCCGTGGTGTATACCCTCTGTTCAAATTGTTCAGAACGCCAATCACACAACCGCGCGTCACGGATGTTCAATGAAAACAAGAAATTTTCCTTTCAATCCCGGGTTCGATTCCCGCCATTGCGAAAACTGCCGCCGTGTTCACGCGGAGTACGATCACGTTGAACATGTGGGTCCGTAAGTCCTTCCGAGAGGTTGGTGATAGGAGAACGAGGGTACGGTCCCTGTGGATGCCTCCCCAACTTGGTTCCGGTCTACATTGGGTGGCATTTCCTGGCCGTCCAAATAGTTACCTTACCAACAACTCCACGGGGTTATGGCGCCAGCGAGTTTGCCACGGTCAGAATTTTCAAGGGTAGCGAACAGACTGGTCGCCGAAGACGATTAGTATGTAAATATTCCTTTCAATCAAATGTACACATTCCTTTCAATCAAATGCACACAAACTTTCATAGCAAATGTGAAAAACATCGATATATCACTGAGAGCAAGTTTTCTTGGGGGGGAAGGGACACCTGTTTAGTGTGATTTCATTTTTAAGAATTTGGGAGAATTTTACGCGCAAGTGCTGAAGTTGTATTGTCTATCATAACTAGGGAGCTATGCTCCCCCCCCCTCCCCCCGCGCGCTCAACCCCCTTCGGGACTCGCTGCGATCGCAGAGCTCGCTTCATATCTATCTTTCCTAAAAATTCTACTTTCAAAAATATCTTTTTTATCTCTGCCTATCTTCCGCAGGAGGGGAAAAGAAGCACTGATTTTTATTTAGCTCAGAGAATCCAAAAATTGAATTTCTTGTTCAAGAGATCGCTTCGCGAGCTATTTCATGCCAAACTAAAGTTTAAATCGTTAAACTGTTTATTTCATCGTGTTACCTTATTATTTTTCTATAAATGTACCAAATTTCATATTTTTGTATGTTATAGTTTTTACGGTACGAGACAGAGAAATCGCTAGACGTGCCGATATGAAAACAAAAGTTCACATCAGAAGTGCATAGAAAGTAAAATGTCTCAAAAACTACATCGAAATTAAACAAAAAAGATCAATCATGCATAAGCATTGATTATGAAACACTTTCCAACTGAAATGCAATTTCATTTAAAAATCTCTAAAATGTGATACATTCAGTGGTGATATCTTTTACATTATCACAGTACTACAGTAATTTATTATACTTAAATATTTAAAACTGTATCGAAATATAAATCATATGATTCTCTATGCAAAATCAATGAATATTTTATTCATATAACTTGCATTCCAGACTCCAGAGCTAAATAATTTTGTGTGAAAAAAATTCAGCAATTCTTATGTAATTCACCTTACAATCGCTTGAGATATTTGTATTCTGCATAAGCTAAAATTAGGCTTCGTTGAAGAAATAATAAAAGTTTAGGGATCATTTAAAATCACAACTATTGTAATTGCGTAGGCTCGGAATTTAGATACACTGATAATACAGATACACAGATAATATATGTGTGTACGTATGTATGTATTCAAAGTATTGGAATCGTGCCGAAGATCGGAACTCGAATTTTCGAAGGATCTACACGTTTTGGGACTTCTAGAACACGAAAAACTATTTTTAGGAAGACGTCTGTGTGTATAAGGGTGTATCTGTGTGTGTTTCTGTGTGTCTGTGAGGATATTGAACGAATTTAATAAAATTTGGTAGGTAAGTTTTTTGTGGAAAACCCTGATGTTCATTTGATTATAGTACGATTCGTAATAAAAGAATCTGCCTTCTTTGCGAAATGGCCGGCAGAAATTGCCTTTATCCACTTTAGCTAAAAACTAATGGACCAAATTTAACACAATTTGGTGTATAATATTTCAATAACCTACAAGTGATTTATATACCAAATTTAACAAATTTTGTTATATAAATCACTTATAGATTATTCTAGTACGATTCGGGAAAAAGGAACGGGCTGTTTTTGCGAAATGGCCCTCAAAAATCGTTAAATATAAAAACAAAAAAATACGTGTGCTCAATTATATCAATTAAATTCCAATTTTATACGTGATTTTTGACAACAAAAGAATAAGACTAATTCCATTACTCTAGGACTAGCCGTTCTTGAGATATTTTTTTCTTTTTTTTGCGTTGTCGCTATGCCACTTTTAGCAATAAGTCCATCTATCAAATGAGAACCAAATTTAAGTTTAACGTGTAAATTCAATGTCATTTAAAATACTTATGGATGTTATTTTGTGCAGATAAACTCAAATGATTATTGAAGTAATAAAGAGAGCGTGGATATGAGTCTGCAGAGAAAGACATGTGCTGTACACATCAGAAATTTTAATAATATTAAAACAATGATTTATAGAAGTGAACGGGGATTTTTTGCAGGACATTTCGAAAGAAATGTAGGATCTATATTTAAAGATCCACCAAATTGCTGTAGAATAAAATGTTCTACAAATTTAATCTGTGTACCAAATTTTAATTCTCTAGGACGTAGGAAAGTGCATTAAAAACCCCATCAAATAAGTATATCATGAAAAGTTATATAAAATATAATAAAAGTTATATTTTAAAAGTTATATTTTAAAATGTGAAGCCTCTCTCACATACAAAATAATAAAACTCTTGGAAAGATATTTAATATATCTATTTTCTCTTTCTGGAGGATATCGCAAAAGTCAGAATTTAATTGAATTCGTTTTTCTCCCTATATTAAATAATTTTTAATTAAAAAACTACCTAACATATTTTACTGAAACATTTTTTATATATTTTATGAGATAATGTGAATATTTCCTAAAAATCTCGAAGCAATTTGTGAATTTTAAATGTGCTTAAAAATGTTTGAAAAATTAGGTCCCATAGGGTTAAATGTTTTTTATGTCTTCAACCCGGGTTCAATAAAAAACTAATTGGGTGATATGATTTATTTATATTCCTATAGATCCCACAGACCGTCTAAAAAGCATACTAAAGTTTCATTTTGATAAAATCATTTTTACGGCAGTTATCGTGCTAACGGACAGACAGACAGATAGACAGACAGAATGAACAAAGTCATAAACACTTTTCAACTATGTTGTAAAGTGTTAAAAATGGGTCTCCGTGTTGCAAAAATTCACCGATGTAGGTATCTGTCTGCAAGAATTTGTGGTCTTGCTATTGTTAGTCTATCCAGGACACGAACTCGCAGCTCAAATATTTTGTCTTTGACTTTGACATTAAATATTTTTTAAACTACAATATATATGAAAAACCTGTTTATTTCAGCGTATTACTCAAAGCTTTTTCTACAAGTGTATTAAATTTCATATTTTTATATGCAGTAGTTTTTGCTGTACGAAACAAAGTGTCTCGAGAAACGAGAAATTTCTCAAACAGCGGCGGCGGCGGCAACTACTTTTTAACATTTTACAACATAGTTGAAAAGCGTTTATGACTTTGTTCATTCTGTCTGTCTGTCTGTCTGTCTGTCTGTCTGTTTGTCTGGCTGTCCGTTAGCACAATAACTGCAGTAAAAATGACTTTATCAAAATGACATTTTAGTATCTTGTTCAGACCGTCTGTGGGACCTATGGGAATATAAATGAATACTATCACCCAATTAGTTTTGGATTGAACCCGGGTTGAAAAAATGAAATACATTGAACCCTATGAGACCTAATTTTTCAAACCTTTTTTAAGCGAATTTAAAATTCACAAATTGCTTCGAAAGTTTTAGAAAATATTCAAATTATCCCATAAAACATATAAAAAAAATTCAGCAAAATATATTCAGTAGTTTTTAAATAAAAATTAAAATAATAATTACACCTTTTATATGAAGAGATCATGTGACCATTATATGAAGAGAACACATGACCCACTTCAAAATAAAATATGGCATCCAAGTTGTGTCAAAATCGTTATTTTTAAAGATCTTTTTAATTCATATTTAGTGTTGTATCCGTCCTAAAACCGCTTTATTTTTGCTTAAATTCTGAGCATCTACATACTGAAACAACGCAATATAGTTGAGTTTAAATGATCATCAATCTTTGATTATTTCTACAACGAAGCCTAATTTTCACTTATGGAAACTGCAGTGCAATGCAAAACTGCAGTGCAATGCAAAACTGCAGAGCAATGCAAAGTTTGGGCTCTTGGTATTTGTGCAATGAGTGGTTCTATAATTTAAAGTGAAAGGACAAACTTGAAATTCTATTCAACTTAGATCAATGAGTGTTATGTCGGCTTCTCGCTATATAACTTGAAGTATATTATACAAATTTTTTATATAAATTAATTTCAATCTCGAATTTCATTCAATAGTCGAAATCAACAATAAGAAGTCGTGAATTTGCAAAGTAAACTAAATGCATATATTTTTTAGTATGAGGAATGCACAATAATGTGTAGAAAAATTTGTCTTCTTGGGACTTGATATGGTGCACAAAAGATTTGATCTATATCATCGAAAATAGAAATAACAATATACATTTTTTCAAATTGTTAATTGCTTTTAGAAAGTATAACAATGACTGGGAAGAACATTTTTTCTGCAAATTTTATGTTTCAAGGTAAGCTCTTCTACAAAATGTTAATGAGAATTAGCGTTGGATATCCGCTTTAAGTAACATGGGAATTATTTCGGCAGGAACCTTGTGCGCAATTTGATATAGTAGTGCTCAAAAAATTGCATCACCCAAATATTTCCTTTGATGAAAAAAGGACAGTAACATATTTAAAGTGTTTAATATTGATGAATACATGGAAGAGTAGGGCATGCAGTAATGCACAGACATTATTTATATAGGAATTGTGAGAAATATTCCGAAATAATGAGAAACATGTGACAGTCTTTAGTAAATATTTAATAGAAAAGAGATATATTTGACATTCTTATTTTTTGAAATATTTAATAAATACAGAGTTTTTTTATAATTAAAAATATTTTATTAAATTTTCGAGATGACATGGAGTAATGTCTTTTCAAATAATAGCGAGAGGGCGATGACATTTTCATATAAGGGTCAATGCACAAAAAATAATATGCAACATTCAGCTTTGTTACTTTATATTACATATTTATTTGCGAAATACTGAACTTTTCGGGGGAGGGGATTAAATTTTTGTAGATTCTGTGCCGTAACGTATCGAAGAAGTTATTGACCACTTTACGCCTTATCAATGTTTCATGTATATATTATCGATTATAGTAAGTTGTATGAAACTAAATAGTATTGAACTTCTTTCTATATACCTGTTAACGTTATTTAATGTTTTAATGCGATATGAATTTGTGTACTAAAAAAATAAAAGTCTATAGTCAAAGAAATATTATAGAATTTCTAATTAACGCAGTTTAAGTAGAAATTAAAAATACATTTTTGAACGATTTAAATACAATGCCAATGATTTTCACCCAATATCGTGAGAAAAATTCATTAGCGGCCCCATAGAGCACTAAATTTTGTGGCCTCAAAAATTCTTATATACAGGGTGTCCCAAAAACATTGACCTTGGCTTTTATTCCTTAAATATTGATCTTACACATATATAATAAATTAAAAAGTTGCGTAAAAAATGGTACAGAATTTTAGGAAATCGATTAAAATTTTCAAGGGAATTCAATTTTAAGAAATACAAAATTTAAATTTTTATACGAACCCAGTACAAAAACCTTTCCAATGAGTAAAATGTGCCCCATACATTAATAAGGGGATGTACAAAATTTCAGCACTTTATCATAAAATGTCCCAGAGATATGAAAGGTCAAAAATGCTGACTTAAACCACTTTTCGATGCATCGATATGGGCTCTCGGAGGGAAAAAATCATGTCTGCAGATCGCGTTTCAGGGGTCATACACAAATTACGAAAGAAAACAATGATTACATAAATGAATAATAATTTTGATATTTATTGGTACACAAGTATCTACACTGTGTAGAAATAATAAATTTACACAAAGATTACAAAGCTTGTTCAAAATGTTTTCAATCCATGTCAAAGATCCATTAAAGATAAGAGGCAGATATTATTTGCCTATGATGCATTTCTGCTTTGCGTCATGTGCACTCTTGCTGTAAACATTTACATTTTAATTTGTGATTAATCCGTCACCAACTTTGTTTAAACGTATCTCTGGGACTTTTTATGATAAAATGCTGAAATTTTGTACATCACTTTATTAGTGTATAGGGCACATTTTACTCATTGGGAATGTTTTTGTACGGGGGCCGTATAAAAATTTAAATTTTGTATTTCTTCAAATTTCATCCCCTGAAAATTTTTATCGATTTCATAAAATTTTGTACCTTTTTTACGCGACTTTGTAATTTATTATATATGTCTAAGATCAATACTTAAGGAATAAAAGCCGAGGTCAATGTTTTTGGGACACTCTGTATAATTAACATATTATGTATTATTATTACATATTACTTATTTATATATTGTTATTACATATTATTTACATATTAACATATATAACATACACTGCTGGAAAATTGCTAAGGATGGATGACACTATCACCCATAGCAACAACAAAATGAAAGGAAGCAAAATGTGGAAAATTAGAATAAGTGCGGGATACAGTAAGAAGAGGTGTGCATATGCAAATTTTTCATTTCCACGCCTGTTCTTCATGTGATAGAGCTAATAAAATATTTAAATGATTTGAAGCGTGTGGAGAGTTGTTCCAAGTGAAAATTTTATGGGAAAGATTTAATTGACGAACTTGAAATTTTCGGTATGTCTTCCCGATATCACTTAAATGATTTTACGCGTGGCCGTTTTATTGGAAAGATCGAAGAAGGGCGAAAAATAACAGATGTTGCCAGGTAGTTCGACATGTTGTTTCCCGGCTGTAGCAAGCATTTAAAATAACTGGAATGTGTAGAAAGCGTCACGGGGAAGGTCGTGTTAGAAGTACGACGCCTACAAGAGACAGGTACATTGTCCTATCGGCAAAAAGAGACGGGCGTGCCATAGCTCAGCAGGTGGCAAATCAGTTTCTTGCTACTACAGGACAGCAGATCTCCCGAAGCACTGTAGCTAGACGTTTGGGATAAGAAGGACTATACGCCCGCAGACCTGTTATGTGTATCCCATTGTCCAGACTGCACCGTACCGCCCGTTTGCAATGGTGTCGTGAGCATCGCAATTGGGCCGAACAGGACTGGGCTTGCGTACTGTTCTCAGATGAGAGTAGGTTCAGTCTGTTATCGGATTGTAGACGCCAACTGATCTGGCGTGAGAGTGGTACTGCTTATCGTCCGAAAAGTATCCAGGAAAGGGACCGATTACTGACATGCAGTATCATGGTATGGACCGGCATCATGATCAATGGCCGCACGCCTTAACATGTGGTTGCAACTGGAACTATGACCGGCCAACGATACATTGATAAAGTTCTACTGCCCCATGTCCGCCTTTTCCGTGGTGCTGTCAGTGATAAATTTGTTTTCATGGAAGACAACGCACCATGTCATCGAACACTTGCTGTTCAGGATTGTCTAGTCAGCGAGGGTATTCAATGCCTCGTATGGCCAGCACGTTCTCCAGATCTAACCCCACTGAAAATGTTTGGAATGCTTTGTTGAGGCGACTTGCTGGTCGAAAATATCCTTTAACAAAAAAGAACATCCTCATCCGTGCACTGATGGAACAGTGGGAAAACTTGCCTCAGCAATTTCTGGATAATGTTGTGCAAAGCATGACATGACATGTGGAATGTTGTATCGCACTCCAAGGTGGACATATCCCTTACTGACACCTTTTTCAAAGGTACGTGCTGTCGTTCATATTCATTTTTCCATTTCTCCGTACGCAGCATCAAATGAATACTTTTTTCCTTTCAGATGTTTCAAAACCTTCTGAACAATAAATGATCTTTATTCTAATATCCGAACAGTGTAGAAATAATATCTTATCCTGCTGGGCCTCCACCCTCGCTTAATATTGTGCTACATTGCAATTTGTGCTCCGTCCTTAGCAATTGTCCAGCAGTGTATATTGATGCTTAAAATTGTCATTTACTCTGTTCCTAAAATTCAAGAGTTCGAGATCCCACTAATCTATTGTAAAAAAGTGTCATTTTTGTAATGACCGTGTCATATCAACGAAATAGAAAAGGTATAACTGCAGAGAATGCGTGACCTTTATTTTACTCCCTTAAATATGGAGACAGACCCTGAACGGTTTTTCCAAATATCTCCTCTATTCATGTCCGGAATCACACATAAATTTATATATAGCATATTGTTGACAAATGAAATCTGATAATAACAAAAGAAAGAAAAACAGGTGTTATCATTTGAAGTTTCAGAAATAATGAGCAATTAAAAAAGAAGATGAACCCTTCTGCAAATTAGGTGCACATTTATTTATAGTAGACACTATTTCGAGTCTAATGACATGTTTAGTTTGACTGTACGAACCTAGAAGTCGAAATAATGAGCGGTGTTCGGATTGTTTTTTCGAACGTACTGAAAACACTATAAATTAAAAACGTTAAGGATAATAGTATGCCATTTATTACAGACAAAATGTTATAGTTTTATATTATTTATATTTCTAGAGGTATCTAATTTAGATAACATTCGAATTATCCAGCATGTGTTTAAATAGAATGTATAAAATATATATACGTATTTAAAATTTAGTAATAAAATATATAAGACAATAAAATAACAGGTAAATGAAATATTTCACATCTATTTTTTCTTCTAAAGGAGTTTTAGAGAACGAAACGTTCGAATTCCAGCCTAAATACAAAATGCGCAGTTCCACAAAATAAAGGAATGTAATTTCTTTAAAGGGCAGATAGTTATATAAAAATAACGATCACAACGTATTTATACATATTTTTATTACAAAACATTTAAATTATAAAGTGTCTTCAAAACACGTCATTTAAAGTACCGCACAGCTGTAGTATATAAACTAAAGTATAACAATATATAAAAACTACTGAAAAGTATATAACTGGAAAGCAGATTTTTAAATATTTGCTTTTTAGGCTGTACTGTATTCTAAAATGTTCAAAGTAAGGCCCATTCATAAAAATTTACTTTCAAATACTTTAAAGTATATACCAGTTGCGGTTGGTGTCAGCAATAATTTTTTTTAGGAAAGGAAAAGCTAAGAAACTACGCTCTAAATAAATGCCTAAATTCCGTATCTAATTAAGGACTAGTCTCCTAAAAAAGCGCCCGCATCGCTTTTAATAGCTACTAAAATGTGAAGCCACCCGAGAATCAGAATTATGGGAATAGGATTCGAGAAAAACATTGAAATAATATTGAAATAATTGTACGTTTAAAAAATATCAGCTCTATTTTTAAAATCGATGAAATTCAAAATGTCTCCAATAAAACACAATCCGTGTCTAGAGACTGTCTGAAAAGAAATCCCCCATTGTCCTTCGGCAGTCGATGCTGAAGTGGCGATAATAAAATATTTTGTGCATCATTAAAATCCGTATAAGTACCCGCGTCGCTTTTAATAGCTCCTGAAAAGTGAAGCCGCCTGCGAATTAGAATTATGGGAATAGAATTCGAGAAAAGCATTGAAATAATTGTACGTTTAAAAAAATATCAGCTCTATTTTTAAAATCCGTAAAATTCGAAAATTCCCCAATAAAACACACTCCATGTCTAGAGATAGCTGGAAAAAAAATCCTCCGTTGTCCTTTGGTAGTCAATGTTGAAGTGGCGATAATAAAATATTTTGTGCATCATTAAAAATCCGTATAAGGGCCCGCATCGCTTTTAATAACTCCTGAAAAGTGAAGCTGCCTGCAAATCAGGATTATGGGATAAAGATTCGAGAAAAGCATTGATAATATTGAAATAATTGTACGTTTAAAAAATATCAGCTCTATTTTTAAAATCAGTGAAATTCGAAATTTCCCAATAAAACGCACGCCATGTCTAGAGATTGTCTTAAAAGAAATCCTCCGTTGTCGATGCTGAAGTGGCGATAATAAAATATTTTGTGTATCATTAAAAATCCTTATAAGCTCACGCATCACTTTTATTAGCTCCTGAAAAGTGAAGCCGCCCGCGAATCAGAATTATGGGAATAGGATTCGAGAAAAGCATTGAAATAATTGTACGTTTAAAAAATATCAGCTCTATTTTTAAAATCCATGAAATTCAAAATTTCCCCAATAAAACACAATCCGTGTCTAGAGATTGTCTGAAAAGAAATCCCCCATGGTCCTTCGGCAGTCGATGCTGAAGTGGCGATAATAAAATATTTTGTGCATCATTAAAATCCGTATAAGCGCCCGCATTGCTCTTAGTAGCTCCTGAAAAGTGAAGCCGCCCGCGAATCAGAATTATAGGAATAGGATACGAGAAAAGCATTGAAATAATATTGAAATAATTGTACACTTAAAAAAATATCAGCTCTATTTGTAAAATCAGTGAAATTCGAAATTTCCCAATAAAACGCACTCCATGTCTAGACATTGTCTTAAAAGAAATCCTCCGTTGTCGATGCTGAAGTGGCGATAATAAAATATTTTGTGCATCATTAAAAATCCTTATAAGCTCCCGCATCACTTTTCATAGCTCCTGAAAAGTGAAGCCGCCCGCGAATCAGAATTATGGGAATAGGATTCGAGAAAAGCATTAAAATAATTGTACGTTAAAAAAAATATCAGCTCCAATTTTAAAATCCACGAAATTCGAAAAGTCCCCAATAAAACGCCCTCCGTGTCTAGAGATTATCTAAAAAAAAATCCTTTGTTGTCCTTCGGCAGTCGATGCTGAAGTGCCAATAATAAAATATTTTGTGCATCATTAAAAATCCGTATAAGCGCCCGCATCGCTTTTAATAACTCCTGAAAAGTGAAGCTGCCTGCAATTCAGGATTATGAGAAAAAGATTCGAGAAAAGCATTGATAATATTGAAATAATTGTACGTTTAAAAAAATATCTGCTCCATTTTTAAAATCCGTGAAATTCAAAATTTCCCATTAAAATCCACTCCATGTCTAAAGATTGTCTGAAAAGAAATCTTCTGTTGTTCTTCGGCAGTCGATGCTGAAGTGGCGATAATAAAATATTTTGTGCATCATTAAAAATCCGTATAAGCGGCCGCATTGCCTTTAATAGCTCCTGAAAAGTGAAACCGCCCGCGAATCAGAATTATGGGCATAGGATTCGAGAAAAGCATTGAAATAATATTGAAATAATTGTACGTTTAAAAAATATCAGCTCTATTTTTAATATCCATGAAATTCAAAATTTCCCCAATAAAACACATTCCGTGTCTAGAGATTGCCTGAAAAGAAATCCCCCATTGTCCTTCGGCAGTCGATGCTGAAGTGGCGATAATAAAATATTTTGTGCATCATTAAAATCCGTATAAGCGCCCGCATTGCTCTTAGTAGCTCCTGAAAAGTGAAGCCGCCCGCGAATCAGAATTATAGGAATAAGATACGAGGAAAGCATTGAAATATTATTGAAATAATTGTACGTTTAAAAAATATCAACTCTATTTTTAAAATCAATGAAATTCGAAATATCCCAATAAAACGCACTCCATGTCTAGACATTGTCTTAAAAGAAATCCTCCGTTGTCGATGCTGAAATGGCGATAATAAAATATTTTGTGTATCATTAAAAATCCTTATAAGCTCCCGCATCACTTTTCATAGCTCCTGAAAAGTGAAGCCGCCCGCGAATCAGAATTATGGGAATAGGATTCGAGAAAAGCATTGAAATAATATTGAAATAATTGTACATTTAAAAAAAATATCTGCTCTATTTTTAAGGTCCGTGAAATTCGAAATTTCCCAATAAAAAGCCCTCCATGTGTAGAGATTGTCTAAAAAGAAATCCTCTGTTGTTCTTCGGCAGGCGATGCTGAAGTGGCGATAATAAAATATTTTGAGCATCATTAAAAATCCGTATAAGCGCCGGCATCGCTTTTAATAGCTCCTGAAAAGTGAAGCCGCTGCAAATCTGGATTATGGAAATAGGATTCGAAAAAGCATTGATAATATTAAAATAATTGTACGTTTAAAAAATATCAGCTGTATTTTTAAAATCCGTGAAATAAGAAATTTCCCAATAAAACGCCCTCCATGTCTAGAGATTGTCTGAAAAGAAATCTTCTGTTGTTCTTCGGTAGTCGATGCTGAAGTGGCGATAATAAAATATTTTGTGCATCATTAAAATCCGTATAAGCGCCCGCATTGCTCTTAGTAGCTCATGAAAAGTGAAGCCGCCCGCGAATCAGAATTATAGGAATACGATACGAGGAAAACATTGAAATATTAATGAAATAATTGTACGTTTAAAAAAATATCAACTCTATTTTTAAAATCAATGAAATTCGAAATTTCCCAATAAAACGCACTCCATGTCTAGACATTGTCTTAAAAGAAATCCTCCGTTGTCGATGCTGAAATGGCGATAATAAAATATTTTGTGTATCATTAAAAATCCTTATAAGCTCCCGCATCACTTTTCATAGCTCCTGAAAAGTGAAGCCGCCCGCGAATCAGAATTATGGGAATAGGATTCGAGAAAAGCATTGAAATAATATTGAAATAATTGTACTTTTAAAAAAAATATCAGCTCTATTTTTAAGGTCCGTGAAATTCGAAATTTCCCAATAAAAAGCCCTCCATGTGTAGAGATTGTCTAAAAAGAAATCCTCTGTTGTTCTTCGGCAGGCGATGCTGAAGTGGCGATAATAAAATATTTTGTGCATCATTAAAAATCCGTTATAAGCGCCGGCATCGCTTTTAATAGCTCCTGAAAAGTGAAGCCGCTGCAAATCTGGATTATGGAAATAGGATTCGAAAAAGCATTGATAATATTAAAATAATTGTACGTTTAAAAAATATCAGCTGTATTTTTAAAATCCGTGAAATAAGAAATTTCCCAATAAAACGCCCTCCATGTCTAGAGATTGTCTGAAAAGAAATCTTCTGTTGTTCTTCGGCAGTCGATGCTGAAGTGGCGATAATAAAATATTTTGTGCATCATTAAAAATCCGTATAAGCGCTTGCATTGCTTTTATTTGCTCCTGAAATGTGAAGTCGCCCGCTAATCAGAATTATGGGAATAGGAGTCGAGAAAAGCATTGAAATAATATTGAAATAATTGCACGTTTAAAAAAATATCACCTCCATTTTTAAAATCTAGGAAATTCGATAAGTCTCCAATAAACTGCACTCCGTGTCTAGAGATTGTCTGAAAAAAAATCCTCCGTTGTCGATGCTGAAGTGGCGATAATAAAATATTTTGTGCATCATTAAAAATCCTTATTAGCTCCCGCATCGCTTTTAATAGCTCCTGAAAAGTGAAGCCGCCCGCGAATCAGAATTATGGGAATAGGATTCGAGAAAAACATTGAAATAATTGTACGTTTAAAAAAATATCAGCTCTATTTTTAAAATCCAAGAAATTCGAAAAGTCCCCAATAAAACGCCTTCCATGTCTAGAGATTATCTGAAAAAAAATCCTCCGTTGTCATTCGGCAGTCGATACTGAAGTGGCAATAATAAAATATTTTGTGCATCATTAAAAATCCGAATAAGCGCCCGCATCGCTTTTAATAACTCCTTGAAAAGTGAAGCTGCCTGCAAATCAGAATTATGGGAATAGGATTCGAGAAAAGCATTGAAATAATATTGAAATAATTGTACATTTAAAAAAATATCAGCTCTATTTTTAAGGTCCGTGAAATTCGAAAATTTCCCAATAAAACGCACTCCATGTCTAGAGATTGTCTGAAAAAAAATCCTCTGTTGTCGTTCGGCAGTCGATGCTGAAGTGGCATTAATAAAATACTTTGTACGTCATTAAAAATCCGTATAAGCGCCGGCATCGCTTTTAATAGCTCCTGAAAAGTGAAGCCGCCTGCAAATCAGGATTATGGGAATAGGATTCGAGAAAGCATTGATAAGATTGAAATAATTCTACGTTTAAAAAAATATCAACTCTATTTTTAAAATCCACGAAATTCGAAAAGTCCCCAATAAAACGCCCTCCGTGTCTAGAGATTATTTGAAAAAAAATCCTCCGTTGTCCTTCGGCAGTCGATGCTGAAGTGGCAATAATAAATTATTTTGTGCATCATTTTAAATCCGTATAAGCGCCCGCATCGCATTTAATAACTCCTGAAATGTGAAGCCGACCGCCAATCAGAATTCAGGGAATAGGATTCGAGAAAAGCATTGAAATAATATTGAAATAATTGTACATTTAAAAAAATATCAGCTCTTTTTTTAAGGTCTGTGAAATTCGAAAAGTCCCCAATAAAATGCACTCAGTGTCTAGAGATTGTCTGAAAAGAAATCCTCCGTTGTCGATGCTGAAGTGGCGATAATGAAACATTTTGTGCATCATTAAAATTCCGCAAAACCGCCCGCATTTCTTTTAATAGCTCCTGAAAAGTGAAGCCGCCCGCGAATCAGAATTTTAGGCATAGGATTCTAGAAAAGCATTGAAATAATATTGAAATAATTGTATATTTAAATAAATATCAGCTCTATTTTTTAGATCCGTGAAGTTCGAAATTTCACAATAAAACGTACACCATGTCTACAGATTGTCTGAAAAAAAATCCTCTGTTGTCGTTCGGCCGTCGATGCTGCAGTGGCGATAATAAAATATATTGTGCATTATTAAAAATCCTTATAAGCGCCCGCATCGCTTTTAATTGCTCCAGAAAAGTGAATACGCCCTCGAATCAGAATTATGCGAATAGGATTCCAGAAAAGCATTGAAATAATATTGAAATTATTGTACGTTTAAAAAAAAATATCTGCTCTATTTTTAAAGTCCGTGAAATTCGAAATTTCTCAATGAAACGCACTTCATGTCTAGAGATTGTCTGAAAAGAAATCCTCCGTTGTTCTTCGGCAGTCGATGCTGAAGTGGCGATAATAAAATATTTTGGGCATCATTAAAAATCCGTATAAGCGCCCGCAATGCTTTCAATAGCTCCTGAAAAGTGAAACCGCCCGTGAATCAGAATTATGGGAATAGGATTTGAGAAAAGTATTGAAATAATTGTACGTTTAAAAAAATATCAGCCCTATTTTTAAAATCCATGAAATTCGAAAAGTCCGCAATAAAATGCACTCAGTGTCTAGAGATTGTCTGAAAAGAAATGCTCCGTTGTCGATGCTGAAGTGGCGATAATAAAATATTTTGGGCATCACTAGAAATCCGTATAAGCGCCCGCATCGCTTTTAATAACTCCTGAAAAGTGAATCCGCCCTCGAATCAGAATTATGGGAATAGGATTCCAGAAAAGAATTGAAATAATATTGAAATTTTTGTACGTTAAAAAAATATCAGCTCTATTTTTAAAGTCCGTGAAATTCGAAATTTCTCAATAAAACGCACTTAATGTCTAGAGATTGTCTGAAAAGAAATCCTCCGTTGTTCTTCGGCAGTCGATGCTGAAGTGGCGATAATAAAATATTTTGGGCATCATTAAAATTCCGTATAAGCGCCCGCAATGCTTTCAATAGCTCCTGAAAAGTGAAACCGCCCGTGAATCAGAATTATGGGAATAGGATTCGAGAAAAGTATTGAAATAATATTGAAATAATTGTATGTTTAAAAAAAATATCAGCTCTATTTTTAAAATCCATGAAATTCGAAAAGATCCCAATAAAATGCATTCAGTGTCTAGAGATTGCTTGAAAAGCAATCCTCCGTTGTCGATTCTGAAGTAGCGACAATAAAATATTTTGTGCATCATTAAAAATCCGTATAAGCGCCCGCATTGCCTTTAATAGCTCCTGAAAAGTGAAACCGCCCGCGAATCAGAATTATGGGCATAGGATTCGAGAAAAGCATTGAAATAATATTGAAATAATTGTACGTTTAAAAAATATCAGCTCTATTTTTAATATCCATGAAATTCAAAATTTCCCCAATAAAACACATTCCGTGTCTAGAGATTGCCTGAAAAGAAATCCCCCATTGTCCTTCGGCAGTCGATGCTGAAGTGGCGATAATAAAATATTTTGTGCATCATTAAAATCCGTATAAGCGCCCGCATTGCTCTTAGTAGCTCCTGAAAAGTGAAGCCGCCCGCGAATCAGAATTATAGGAATAAGATACGAGGAAAGCATTGAAATATTATTGAAATAATTGTACGTTTAAAAAATATCAACTCTATTTTTAAAATCAATGAAATTCGAAATATCCCAATAAAACGCACTCCATGTCTAGACATTGTCTTAAAAGAAATCCTCCGTTGTCGATGCTGAAATGGCGATAATAAAATATTTTGTGTATCATTAAAAATCCTTATAAGCTCCCGCATCACTTTTCATAGCTCCTGAAAAGTGAAGCCGCCCGCGAATCAGAATTATGGGAATAGGATTCGAGAAAAGCATTGAAATAATATTGAAATAATTGTACATTTAAAAAAAATATCTGCTCTATTTTTAAGGTCCGTGAAATTCGAAATTTCCCAATAAAAAGCCCTCCATGTGTAGAGATTGTCTAAAAAGAAATCCTCTGTTGTTCTTCGGCAGGCGATGCTGAAGTGGCGATAATAAAATATTTTGAGCATCATTAAAAATCCGTATAAGCGCCGGCATCGCTTTTAATAGCTCCTGAAAAGTGAAGCCGCTGCAAATCTGGATTATGGAAATAGGATTCGAAAAAGCATTGATAATATTAAAATAATTGTACGTTTAAAAAATATCAGCTGTATTTTTAAAATCCGTGAAATAAGAAATTTCCCAATAAAACGCCCTCCATGTCTAGAGATTGTCTGAAAAGAAATCTTCTGTTGTTCTTCGGTAGTCGATGCTGAAGTGGCGATAATAAAATATTTTGTGCATCATTAAAATCCGTATAAGCGCCCGCATTGCTCTTAGTAGCTCATGAAAAGTGAAGCCGCCCGCGAATCAGAATTATAGGAATACGATACGAGGAAAACATTGAAATATTAATGAAATAATTGTACGTTTAAAAAAATATCAACTCTATTTTTAAAATCAATGAAATTCGAAATTTCCCAATAAAACGCACTCCATGTCTAGACATTGTCTTAAAAGAAATCCTCCGTTGTCGATGCAGAAATGGCGATAATAAAATATTTTGTGTATCATTAAAAATCCTTATAAGCTCCCGCATCACTTTTCATAGCTCCTGAAAAGTGAAGCCGCCCGCGAATCAGAATTATGGGAATAGGATTCGAGAAAAGCATTGAAATAATATTGAAATAATTGTACTTTTAAAAAAAATATCAGCTCTATTTTTAAGGTCCGTGAAATTCGAAATTTCCCAATAAAAAGCCCTCCATGTGTAGAGATTGTCTAAAAAGAAATCCTCTGTTGTTCTTCGGCAGGCGATGCTGAAGTGGCGATAATAAAATATTTTGTGCATCATTAAAAATCCGTTATAAGCGCCGGCATCGCTTTTAATAGCTCCTGAAAAGTGAAGCCGCTGCAAATCTGGATTATGGAAATAGGATTCGAAAAAGCATTGATAATATTAAAATAATTGTACGTTTAAAAAATATCAGCTGTATTTTTAAAATCCGTGAAATAAGAAATTTCCCAATAAAACGCCCTCCATGTCTAGAGATTGTCTGAAAAGAAATCTTCTGTTGTTCTTCGGCAGTCGATGCTGAAGTGGCGATAATAAAATATTTTGTGCATCATTAAAAATCCGTATAAGCGCTTGCATTGCTTTTATTTGCTCCTGAAATGTGAAGTCGCCCGCTAATCAGAATTATGGGAATAGGAGTCGAGAAAAGCATTGAAATAATATTGAAATAATTGCACGTTTAAAAAAATATCACCTCCATTTTTAAAATCTAGGAAATTCGATAAGTCTCCAATAAACTGCACTCCGTGTCTAGAGATTGTCTGAAAAAAAATCCTCCGTTGTCGATGCTGAAGTGGCGATAATAAAATATTTTGTGCATCATTAAAAATCCTTATTAGCTCCCGCATCGCTTTTAATAGCTCCTGAAAAGTGAAGCCGCCCGCGAATCAGAATTATGGGAATAGGATTCGAGAAAAACATTGAAATAATTGTACGTTTAAAAAAATATCAGCTCTATTTTTAAAATCCAAGAAATTCGAAAAGTCCCCAATAAAACGCCTTCCATGTCTAGAGATTATCTGAAAAAAAATCCTCCGTTGTCATTCGGCAGTCGATACTGAAGTGGCAATAATAAAATATTTTGTGCATCATTAAAAATCCGAATAAGCGCCCGCATCGCTTTTAATAACTCCTTGAAAAGTGAAGCTGCCTGCAAATCAGAATTATGGGAATAGGATTCGAGAAAAGCATTGAAATAATATTGAAATAATTGTACATTTAAAAAAATATCAGCTCTATTTTTAAGGTCCGTGAAATTCGAAAATTTCCCAATAAAACGCACTCCATGTCTAGAGATTGTCTGAAAAAAAATCCTCTGTTGTCGTTCGGCAGTCGATGCTGAAGTGGCATTAATAAAATACTTTGTACGTCATTAAAAATCCGTATAAGCGCCGGCATCGCTTTTAATAGCTCCTGAAAAGTGAAGCCGCCTGCAAATCAGGATTATGGGAATAGGATTCGAGAAAGCATTGATAAGATTGAAATAATTCTACGTTTAAAAAAATATCAACTCTATTTTTAAAATCCACGAAATTCGAAAAGTCCCCAATAAAACGCCCTCCGTGTCTAGAGATTATTTGAAAAAAAATCCTCCGTTGTCCTTCGGCAGTCGATGCTGAAGTGGCAATAATAAATTATTTTGTGCATCATTTTAAATCCGTATAAGCGCCCGCATCGCATTTAATAACTCCTGAAATGTGAAGCCGACCGCCAATCAGAATTCAGGGAATAGGATTCGAGAAAAGCATTGAAATAATATTGAAATAATTGTACATTTAAAAAAATATCAGCTCTTTTTTTAAGGTCTGTGAAATTCGAAAAGTCCCCAATAAAATGCACTCAGTGTCTAGAGATTGTCTGAAAAGAAATCCTCCGTTGTCGATGCTGAAGTGGCGATAATGAAACATTTTGTGCATCATTAAAATTCCGCAAAACCGCCCGCATTTCTTTTAATAGCTCCTGAAAAGTGAAGCCGCCCGCGAATCAGAATTTTAGGCATAGGATTCTAGAAAAGCATTGAAATAATATTGAAATAATTGTATATTTAAATAAATATCAGCTCTATTTTTTAGATCCGTGAAGTTCGAAATTTCACAATAAAACGTACACCATGTCTACAGATTGTCTGAAAAAAAATCCTCTGTTGTCGTTCGGCCGTCGATGCTGCAGTGGCGATAATAAAATATATTGTGCATCATTAAAAATCCTTATAAGCGCCCGCATCGCTTTTAATTGCTCCAGAAAAGTGAATACGCCCTCGAATCAGAATTATGCGAATAGGATTCCAGAAAAGCATTGAAATAATATTGAAATTATTGTACGTTTAAAAAAAAATATCTGCTCTATTTTTAAAGTCCGTGAAATTCGAAATTTCTCAATGAAACGCACTTCATGTCTAGAGATTGTCTGAAAAGAAATCCTCCGTTGTTCTTCGGCAGTCGATGCTGAAGTGGCGATAATAAAATATTTTGGGCATCATTAAAAATCCGTATAAGCGCCCGCAATGCTTTCAATAGCTCCTGAAAAGTGAAACCGCCCGTGAATCAGAATTATGGGAATAGGATTTGAGAAAAGTATTGAAATAATTGTACGTTTAAAAAAATATCAGCCCTATTTTTAAAATCCATGAAATTCGAAAAGTCCGCAATAAAATGCACTCAGTGTCTAGAGATTGTCTGAAAAGAAATGCTCCGTTGTCGATGCTGAAGTGGCGATAATAAAATATTTTGGGCATCACTAGAAATCCGTATAAGCGCCCGCATCGCTTTTAATAACTCCTGAAAAGTGAATCCGCCCTCGAATCAGAATTATGGGAATAGGATTCCAGAAAAGAATTGAAATAATATTGAAATTTTTGTACGTTAAAAAAATATCAGCTCTATTTTTAAAGTCCGTGAAATTCGAAATTTCTCAATAAAACGCACTTAATGTCTAGAGATTGTCTGAAAAGAAATCCTCCGTTGTTCTTCGGCAGTCGATGCTGAAGTGGCGATAATAAAATATTTTGGGCATCATTAAAATTCCGTATAAGCGCCCGCAATGCTTTCAATAGCTCCTGAAAAGTGAAACCGCCCGTGAATCAGAATTATGGGAATAGGATTCGAGAAAAGTATTGAAATAATATTGAAATAATTGTATGTTTAAAAAAAATATCAGCTCTATTTTTAAAATCCATGAAATTCGAAAAGATCCCAATAAAATGCATTCAGTGTCTAGAGATTGCTTGAAAAGCAATCCTCCGTTGTCGATTCTGAAGTAGCGACAATAAAATATTTTGTGCATCTTTAAAAATCCGTATAAGCGCCCGCATCTCTTTTAATAACTCCTGAAAAATGAAGCTGCCTGCAAATCAGGATTATGGGAATAGGATTCGAGAAAAGCATTGATAATATTGAAATAATTGTTCGTTTATAAAAATATCAGCTCTATTTTTAAAGTCCGTGAAATTCGAAATTTCTCAATAAAACCCACTCCATGTCTAGAGATTGTCTGAAAAGAAATCCTCCCTTGTTCTTCGGCACTCGATGCTGAAGTGGCGATAACAAAATATGTTGTGCATCATTTAAAATCCGTATAAGCGCCCGCATTGCTTTTAGTAGCTCCTGAAAAGTGAAGGCGCCCACGAATCAGAATTAAGGGAATAGGATTCGCGAAAAGCATTGAAATAATTGTACGTTTAAAAAAATATCAGCTCTATTTTTAAGGTCCGTGAAATTCGAAAATTTCCCAATAAAACGTACTCCATGTCTAGAGATTGTCTGAAAAAAAAAAATACTCTGTTGTCGTTCGGCAGTCGATGCTGAAGTGGCGATAATAAAATATTTTGTGCATCATTAAAAATCCGTATAAGCGCTTTTAATAGCTCCTGAAAAGTGAAGTCGCCTGCAAATCAGGATTATAGGAATGGGATTCGAGAAAACATTGATAATATTGAAATAATTGTATGTTTAAAAAAATATCAGCTCTGTTTTTGAAATCTGTGAAATTCGAAATTTCCCAATAAAACGAACTCCATGTCTAGAGATTGTCTGAAAAGAAATTCTCCGTTGTTCTTCGGCAGTCGATGCTGAAGTGGCGATAATAAAATATTTTGTGCACTATTAAAAATCCGTATAAGCGCTCGCATTGCTATTAATAGCTCCTGAAAGTGTAGCCGTCCGTGAATCAGGGAATAGGACTATGGGAATCGGATTCGGGAAAACTATTGAAATAATTGTACGTTTCAAAAAATATCAGCTCTATTTTTAAAATCCATGAAATTCGAAAAGTCCCCAATAAAATGCACTCAGTGTCTAGAGATTGTCTGAAAAGAAATCCTCCGTTTTCGATGCTGAAGTGGCGATAATAAAAGATTTTGTGCATCACTAGAAATCCGTATAAGGGCCCGCATCGCTTTTAATAGCTCCTGAAAAGTGAATCCGCCCTCGAATCAGAATTATGGGATTAGGATTCCAGAAAAGCATTGAAATAATATTGAAATTATTGTACGTTTGATAAAATATAATCCATGAAATTCGAAAATTCCCTAATAGAACGTACTCCGTGTTTATAGATTGTCTGAAAAAAAAATCCTCCGTAATTTGTCGGTAGTCAATGCTGAAGTGGCGAAAAAAAAAATATTTTGTGCATTATTAAAAATCCATATAAACATATGCAGTGATTTTTTTTTTTAATTTTCAACTGTAAACATTTTATTTCACGTTTACTTAATTGATTTGTGTTTCTCGATGTGTCGATTCCTTGAGGATTCAAATTCGAATTTTTGAGCTCATTGTAATACTTCACTGATATTTTGCCTCAAAGTTATACAGATACAGTAAGAACGGAAGTTTTACCATAGACACCCCAATATAAAGCAATTCAAATGAATTTATGCAAATATTATCCTTGTCGTTATTAAATCAATGTCTAGTAAAAACTATGAGAAACACAAAATCCAAACTTTCAAAATCACTTATGGATTACAATTGTCCCCAAACTATATAGAAAACTACTTTAGTGTGAGAATAACCGACAGTCGGTTATAGAAATGAATGGAGATAAAACTGTACTTAAAGTGATTTATCTAATGGATAATAGCAGTCGTACTGCGTGGAAAAGCACTGACAATTCTATTATGGATATTAGTGAGTGAAAGTAGGAGAAGATGTAAAAATATGTAAGAGATTTGGACCATTCAAATCTTTAATTTGCAATATTGTTATACGCTTCCGATAGCATATAACTGGCAGTGATGGTAAAGTGGGAAGGGAGCGGAAGTGATGCAGGCGGTCAACACTGGAAATAGATGTGGGAAGACGTAGTGCATTAGGAAAGGTGAGAAGACATCTGTGATGATGGAAAACACTTCGGGACTCCGGACAATTCCAATTAGTTGAAGTTGGAACATCGTTTACTGCTATGGAACGAACTCGTATGGAGATAGCGGCGGATTAGTGGTATATTGGTATGGACGATGAACGACGACATTCGAACCATTTAACTATTCTTTATTAAATGAGATATTTCTTATTCCATATAATTACATCAGGATTTTATGACTTCAAAATGACTACAATAATGCTCTAGAAGTGAGCATGAGCTCTCAATATACTTGCTGACATTCATCTGACAGAATGGGAATCGAAATTAGAAATTATTATATACTTCAATATTACCGATAACATATAATTTCCTGAATTAACAGCATCTCACATCGGGACTAGAATAATTTATTCTTTCATTAAACCCATTCCGTTTATATTATTTTAAGAACTAACGTTCTATTTCAAGCCTCGCGGACTAATCGCGTCCTACTGCTTAGAAGTTACATCGCCAACTGATCTATTTACCAAAATTCTGACATAAGCGTCTTAATATGATTGCGTTCGTTCATAATGAAAAAGAAAAGAGTTCCAATGCTTTAGAATATGAAATGCGAATCCGCGGTAAACGTACAAACACGCGGGAAAGTGACGCTACGCCAAGGTTTATCGAAACTGGCGGGAAAGTTCCGAGAAGCCGAATTACAGAATTGACGCGTTATCAATTTGGAATAAAAATTAAGAACAAGTTTTAGAATCGAAACAAAGATGAAATTGACGAATATAAAATTTAGAAAGGGAATAATTAATAAACAAGGGCATGCATTTCATAACATATCCCCGCCACAAACGAGGATTTGTTCTGGTACAGAACAAAGACTGACCAACAAAAATGTTTACCAAATATTCCTAAAAAAGCGGTAACATAAAAAACCCCAACATTTTCTTGGATAAAAAATATGCCATAAAATATTTCAATTAAAAAAATTTAGGATCTGTTATGCAGATAGGATTGTTAAATGCATCAAGTAATTCATATTTTCAGAATAAGTGTAATTCTCAACCCAGAAATTCAACGAAAACAAGGACAGATGTGAAACGTCTGATTCATACAACACTGCATTTGTTTACATTCATACACACATTTTCACTAAAGAAGTTCTTACATGCGAGATAAAAGATAGGGGGGTTGAGTTTTTAAATTTTCCTCAATGTGTCTCAATATAAAAATTAAAAATGTTATTCATTATTGCATATAAGAAATCATGAACATGGCGCAAAAAAAAAAAAAAAAAAAAAAAAAAAAAACTAATTTAGAATAACCTACGTGAGTGAGATGATTTCTAAAAAAAATGTAATACAGTAGGTGCCGCTTAATGTGATCGCGGATAATGTTATCATTCGTTTAATGTTATCAGAATCGCGAAGTCCCGAACGCTTGTATATTAACACATGTTAAAAAAATCGGTTTTTGTAATCAGCGCCTTCGTTTATTGTTATCACTTTATCACTTCACTTTCGTCGTTCTTGTACCATTTTCGAATTTTTTTTTTCATTCTCTCAACAAAAAATCCAAACTCTATATACGTAAAAGTAAAGGGAGAATCCCCAAACAGGGGCCCTTTGTGCAGAAATCGCACGTGCAGGAATCCCTGCGCTTGGCGCCAGCTCTGCAGGTGGTGATTTCTCTCCCCCTTTTCCCCCTTTGAGAATGGTGTGGGCGTAGGAAAAGCGTTGAGTTCTTTTCTTATCAGTAAGCAAAGTTCTTGGACTGTTGTAAGTTGTAGAATTTTTTCTCTCTGTAAAGTTGCATTTCAAACTTTATTGCAGATGGTCAAGCATTTTAGCAATGGAAAAAAAACGCAATGATTTAACTGTTAAGGACAAAATTGACATTTTGAAACGTTTTGATAATTTACCCAAGATGAGTCAAAGAAATGCTGCTGCTGCACTAAAAATCTCTCAGCCATTACTCTGTAAAATGTTAAAGAATCGCGACGAGATTGAAAATAAAGCGCAGTTGAACGCAAATTTGAACTGTAAGCGAAGACGTACTGGGAAATGTGGAGAAGTCGAATCGGCTTTGACACTGTGGTTTGCCAATGTTAGGGAAAAGGATGCACGCATAAACGGTCCTTTAATGCGGCAGAAAGCTGAAGATCTTGCTTCTAAAATGGGCAAAAAAAATTTCGTCGCAACGGACGGGTGGTTTAATCGCTGGAGGAAAAGGGAGAGCATTGTGTTCAATCGTACCCATGGGGAAGAAAAGGATGCCGCTTTTCCAGCTGCAAAGGCATGGATTTCCGAAGAATGGCCGAAAATAATCGCTGATTATTCACCCGAAAACATCTACAATGCTGACGAAACTGGACTTTATTTTCGTGCCTTGCCAGAACATACGTACCTGTTCAAAAAAATCAATCAAAGTTCAATTTCAAAAGAACGTATAACTGTTCTCTGTTGTGCGAGCATGACTGGAAAGAAGAAGAAACTCTTTGTTATCGGAAAAACCAAAAAGCCAAGATGCTTTAAGGGTGTTAAAAAATTGCCTGTTGATTATGCTGCCAATAAAACAGCGTGGATGACAGTTGCTCTATTCAGCGAATGGCTTCTAAAGTGGGACAAAGAATTAGATCACAATATCGTCATACTCATCGATAACTGCAGAGCCCACGATGTAAATGTCACATTAAAGCATATCAAAATCATTCTCCTACCTGCCAACACTACATCACTTATCCAACCATGTGATCAAGGAATAATTCGTGCAATGAAAGCGTATTACCGTGGAGAAATGCGCACTAGGGTTTTGGAAAATATGGAAGGTACGGAACAACTGAGTGCAAACGCGTTAGCAAAGAAGACGAATGTCCTTCAGGCTCTCCATCTTTTGACAATGTCGTGGGATCGAGAGTCCGAGAATACAATTAAGAACTGTTTCTCGCACGGTGGATTCGTTAAAGCGGACGAAGGTATGGATGTACCGGAATTCGATGAAACAGTACTTGTACCATCCGACATGACTGAAAATGACTTTGCAGAATGGATGTCTATAGATGAGAATGCCCAAGTGGCTACAACAATGACTGATGAAGATGTATGCCGAGCTCTATCGTGTTCTATCGAAGAAAACGATGAAGAAGCATCGGATGAAGATGAGGGCGAAGCTGAAAACCTTGTTGAGAATCCTCCAACTGCTACTGAAATGAGAGAGGCTCTCCGTGTTTTGGGACTCGGGGTGCAACACAGAGGCACTGCTGGGGACTTTCGCGAACAGTACAGATATGAAAGTTTTATAAATAATTTGCTGAGACAAAATACAAGGCAGACAACTTTGAAAGACTTTTTTTAATTGATCTATTTTAACGATTTGTTTAAAATAGTGTTTGTGTGAATCTTTTAAATCTTAGTGAATCTTTTAAATTTGTAGTAGCTGCAAAAATACAGTAAATATTAATTTTTAAAATCAAAATTTTATGTTTCTGATACTTTTTGTTTATTGTTATCAATCGGTTATTGTTATCAAATAGCATCTGTCCCAAAGCGATCACATTAAGCGGCACCTACTGTATATATACATAATAAAAATAACAATATTCCATTTATACTAATATCACTTACATCCATTGGCACTTGTACTATTCTTCAGATATAAAAAAAATACTTACATACAATTTTTCATTTTTACCTAATACAATTTATATATTTATTTACAATATCACATTTACTAATATAAACACTTGAAATTACTTTGTTTTTAAAAAACATATATATATATATATATTTATATATACACTGATTATAAACATGTGTGGCCATAAAAATAAATAAACAAATTATATGTACGCGTACACAACATAACACATTTTATTTAAATAATAAAAAAAATTTTTTGGCTATGGTCAAAGTTCAGAAGGTGTGAGTACTCACGAAAAATGACTTCCGAACAGGTAAAAGTTCTTTTATATCTCAATAAAAAAATAATGATTTTAAAATATTTTATTTTTCCTCAAAAAAAAAATCACTTTTTCAAAAGAAAATTCAATTCAAATTTCTATACGAGAAAAAAAAATTCTTTACTTTAATAAAATTATTTTCAATTTACTTTTTCAAAACAAAGAGAAAAAAAAACTTTTTCCTAAAAAAATACTTATATACAAAAAAAAAATTGAATCTTTTCCTTTAATATTTGTTATTCGTATATTTGCGAGGTCTCAGCTTGTATGGCTGCGCTGTCGACGTTATCTGCACATATGAATATTTTCTGGACTGTCTTGCCGCCGATGAAGTCTTATGATAACTCCGCTCTTGAGGTTGGGGAGTGCCTCTGAAAACTTTGAATTTTTCCTTTTCACGAACATTCTGTGCCTTTCTGACTTTGGAGTAGTCAATCATTTTATTTTGGCACCAATGTGAACTTGCAGTTGACTCATCTTGAGTACAAACTTTCTGTGAATTATTTACTTCCGCTAATGGATCTGAAGTCGATGCATTAGTGTTTATGAATTTCATATACTGTTTCTCAACATTGCAATTGGATATTAGGCTTGTTATACCTTTCTTCAAATTTATCACAAAAAATTTTATTTTTATATCTGTTATAATTCTTGATATTTTACATTGATTTGAATATGTTGATACATTGAAAAATTGAAATAATTTAGGTATATATGAATTTGGAACTACTAATATTTTCTGTACAAATGCTTTATGAGCATGGATATACCTCTTGTTTTTAGCATATAAAATACTGTTGTGTAAAAGAAAAAATACTATGCTGGAGGTTGAATACCTTCCTCAACAGCTCTTCGAATTTATATGCAATGTGGGTCAATTTTCTGTTGTTCTATAATTTCTTGTATTTCATCAATTGGTATTACACAAGATTTTTCATTGTTGTTGGATGGATTGTTTACTCTGTCAATGCAAATGTTAATGGCATTTAGATGATTAGTTTTGTGGTTTTTCCATGTTTTGTTCCTCTAATGTATTTTGGAGATCATCTGCTAGAACGTTTAATCTTTCCACATGGGATTTTCTATGTTGTCTTAAATATTGATTATCTTGTAGCTCAAGGGCATCTAGTGTGCACAAAATTTGAGTTATTTCTTCTAAAATACATGAAATTGAGTTAAAGTCTTGAGTTTCATACATACTCTCTGTTTTTTATGCACTTCTATAATTTGTAATGTAATTTTTTCAAAATCTTTTAAAAGTTGTAATTGATCTTTCTGAGGTGATTGGTTTTCATGGGCATCATATAGATCTTCTAATTCTACAGATTCATCCATGTTTTCTTTATCTTCACTTTTAAAATTATTTATACTATATATAGGTTGTGAAAGTTGTTGCATTCTGTTATTTCCAGGGTTGAAATTTTGTCGTGCTCTCATATCTAAATTATGGAAATTTTGACTATTATTTTGTGCAACTGGTTTACAAATATTAATGCCGGTATGAGTGCTTTCTGGTTTTTGTCAGAATTGAGAGCTTCCTCAAATTTTGCTCTTTTCTGTTGGCCTTGTATTACATTTGGACTTATAAAATTTGGATGTTGAAACTCACTGCTTAAATTGTTTGTGCAATAGTCACTCTTCTGTTGTTGAAAGGGAGGATACGATGGTTTCACTCCATATTGGGTATTATAGAAAGATTTGTTTTGGTTTTTATTTCTTATATTCCTGTTAAATCTTTGTCGGTTGTTTCTCCTATTATTTCTGCATGGTTGAAAATTATTTTGTTGGAAATTTGAAAGTTTATTTTCCGAAAATTGAACATCTTGCCAAGCAGCCTCGAAAATTCCTGATTGTATCTTTCTAATTCTTTACAATATTTTTTAAATTATATATTTCATTTTCATAAGAGTTAGCTAATTCAATTCATTTTCTATTTCCTTCGTCGATTCATTTTTACTCGCCAAATATAAATTTTTTAAACTCTTTATTCTTTCTTCTTTTTGTTTAATAATTTTTTGTGATTCTGGGGTTGTTTTTTTCACTGTATTGATCTTCCCATTGTACAAACTTTGGAATTTCTCTTTTTGGGATTGCTGATAAATTAGATGCATTATTTTCAATTGTTCCCTTACTGCAATTTAACGTAAAATTTTGGCAAGAAAGGAAATCCATCCCCAGGATTCCTTTATAATTCTGAGATTTTAAATTGTTGGCCGAATGATATGTAATTTTGTATTCAATTCCATTTATGATGGTTGGGAGTGTTACTTTTTCTGTTAATTGCATAAAATCTCACGTAACAAGCGACACAGTCAATTGAGCTGAGTTTATTTGGACAGCAAAAGGAATCTGTTACAAAATATCCTTTGAAATTAAACTAAGACATGCTCCTGTGTCTACAAGGAGTGGAACACTTGTCTCCAAAATGGTTGTATTTACTAGTGGTGTTTTACTTGGGATAACTTGTTCTCCTATTATAACCAAAGTATTATTGACATTATTTTTCACTGGTTCTAGAGATCCGATATTCTCATTAGTTAATGATGTTATAACTGTATCCCGAATTCTTGGATTGTATGTAAAATGTGAAAGATTTTCTATGGAAGGTTGTTCAGGGTTATCATTCCTTCTATCATAATTGTACTGTCTAAATTTATTATTTTGGTGGTTGTTAGATCTCGGTTTCCATTTTGCTTGTGTTATTTGCCGATCTTGTCTAAAATTCTCTCTATAAAAACAGCGTTTCCTAATATGGCCTTTTCTGCCACATATATAACACTCTGGGATTTTTTTCTAATTTTCTTCATTTTCATTTGCTAATTTAAATTTTTGCAACTCCTTTTCCAAAGAAGTAATTTTACTCTGCATCTATTGCATTTCATTCGACTGCAGCGTATTCGCGATTGCAGGCGTTTCACTAGGCTGGGGAATGATTGCGAGCCAGGCATTATGCTCTAGTATGGCAGTTTTCTTTGCTTCTCCATATGTCTTCGGGTCATTAGCAAGGACTGCTCTTTTGATAAGTGGGGGACTGCTCTTTTGATAAGTTTATCAATTGTGAGGGATAACAAAATTGTGTCACGTATTGTGTCACACACTTTGTCTTTCTTGGGAAAACACTCACCAAATGTTGTTTCAATATTATCAGAAAATGTTAGAATATTATGGGTATTATAGTTTATATTGCTTAACTTTTGCCAATGATTCGATATGGAAACTCCAACATTAAATCTCTGGGAGAGATTCTGAACAACTTTGTTAAAGGTTTTGCCAGTACTTAGCTTAAGGGCGATTGCTGCATGTGACACCAATTTGGTATTTAATGCAAATAATTTTTCCTTGTCTTTCCACCCAAAGAAATCTGCGGTGGCATTAAATGTCAAGAAATTCCGAAAAGGATTCATTTTCTGTTCCTCCAAAAGGGGGAATTAAATTCAATGTACTAGTAAGTGTTGTTGACATGCTTACAATTATATGTAATACCAATTTAAGAAAAAATTATAATTAGAAATTCAATAAAATAAGACTTTAACTATAACAATCCAATAGGACATAATTATTCATTTAAATATTATACTTCTTCATTTATCAATATGCAATTCAATATCACCTACCTTTCCTACGAATATGACGTCTCTTAATTTGATAGAATTTATATAACTAAATAACCATTCTCTATTACAAGACCTCTTTTTTTTTCAGACTCGGGAATCGACGTCCCGATGTCAAAATTGCATCTTTCCTTCTGTAAACTTGGGAATCGACGTCCCGATGTAGCACATTTGTTATTTTATTTTAGTAGCACAAAAATGACATCACTTGTAACTCTGATGAAGACTCATACGACACGGCATGTACTGCTTTCGTGGCTTTTCTTGAACGTTGAGTCACAATTTTGCAAACCACAGGAATAGCTGAACCGTTGTTGCAGGTTGGGTGGTCTCGGCACCATTATTGTTATACGCTTCCGATAGCATATAACTGGCAGTGATGGTAAAGTGGGAAGGGAGCGCAAGTGATGTAGGCGGTTGACACTGGGAATAGATGTGGGAGGACGTAGTGCATTAGGAAAGGTGTGAAGACATCTGTGATGATGGAAAACACTTTGGGACTCCGGACAATTTCAATTAGTTGAAGTTGAAACATCGTTGACTGCTATGGAACGAACTCGTATGGAGATAGCGGCGGATGAGTGGCATGTTGGTATGGACGATGAAAAAGACGACATTCGAACCATTTAACTCTTCTTTATCAAATGAGATATTTCTTATTCCATATAATTACATCAGGATTTTATGACTTCAAAATGACTACAATAATGCTCGAGAAGTGAGCATGAGCTTTCAATATACTTGCTGACATTCATTTGACAGAATGGGAATCGAAATTAGAAATTATTATATACTTCAATATTACCGATAATATATAATTTCCTGAATTAACAGCATCTCACATCGCGACTAGAATAATTTATTCTTTCATTAAATCCATTCCGTTTATATTCTTTTAAGAACTAACGTTCCATTTCAAGTCTCGAGGGCTAAACGCGTCCTACCGCTTAGAAGTTACATCGCCAACTGATCTATTCACCAAAATTCTGACATAAGCGTCTTAATATGATTGCGTGCGTTCATGATGAAAAAGAAAAGAGTTCCAATGCTTTAGAATATGAAATGCGAATGAATCCGTGGTAAATGTACAAATACGCGGGAAAATACGCTACGCCAAAGTTTATCGAAACTGGCGGGAAAGTTCCGAGAAGCCGAATTACAGAATTGACGCGTTTCAATTTGGAATAAAATTTAAGAACAAGTTTTAGAATCGAAACAAACATGCAATTGCCGAATATTAAATTTAGAAAGGAAATAATTAATAAATAAGAGCATGCATTTCATAACAATATTTTAAGGGGACCGGGCATGTCCCACCATCGCCATGTTAAATTCATCATTTTCATATACCTTTTTCTCAGAGACTGTAAGGGTTAGGTATATAAAATTTTTATGGTAGTTAGAGTGATGTGTTTTATGCATTTTAACATCTCAGTTTTTTTATATTTAAAAATTATAATTTTATAGAAAGTTTTAATTGAAGGTCACTTTTCAGCTTGCATTTTTCATTGCGTTTAAATTAAAAAAAAACTCATTTCGCAACAAATCACAAAATCCTTGCATTAAAATATGCAAAATTATATAACATATATATCATAAAAATTTTAAGTCATTATATTTCATAGGTAATGAGAAAAAGATACACAAACCTTAAAAATCGATATTTTGGGAAAAACAGATTTAAATAGATAATATATCTATAATTAATTTTTCACAAAATATGAAACGAAAAGAAAACAGATAAGGACTTGTAACGCAATATCAATCAATCAAAACAGTTAGAAACTAATAAAGCAGTCACAGTTAATCATACTGTTGCCAGATTGCTGAAAATTACTTGTCTAGAAAAAAACTCAACAGAGATAATATATTTGTAGAGCAACAAACTAATGAAAGCGGATGAAACGGTTTGTTTACATTTGAAAACCTTTTAAATGTCGCGTCAGTTGCTAAGTGCTTCTGGAAAACATCTTTAATTCACAAACTTCCGATTCTTCGATTTAGAAGCGTGATATATAGCTAGAAAGAGGATATTTTGCACTATTTAATGCAGTAATAAAATGAAAATCGTTTTTGAGTAAATTTTTCCTTTCCTGGTCCTCTGCAAAAAAAGTATCAGGAAGAGAAAAATGCATTTAACTTACCTTGGAAGACCATTTAACTTGCTTCATACTGAATGGCGTATTAAGCAACTGTTAATTTGTGATAGCAGTACGCCGATTTAAGCAACAATTAAATAAGCCTTGCAGAACCCACTTCGACGATAAGAGCTAGGAATTCCATTCCAACAGTTCAGTCGTTAAAATATCGTCTGGTCAGTTCCCGGTTGGGAAATAGTTTTTTACAATGGCCCCGAACATCTTAGCCGCCGTGCTGAGCTGGTGAGATGCAATAATCAGGTCTGCTTAAACATAGCCTTGTTTCGAATTTTCAGGTATTCGAATTTTCATGAGGCATTTATATGTACCCATACAATTTACAGTACAGAATTATATGAAAATCGATAGTTATGATAAAAGTTATTGGAACTTGTAATTTATACTTTCTCTACATACAAAATGCATGTTTAGGGAAAGTATTTTGACAGGGTTGAATGTTAGAATTCAAGTCTTCAACGGAAGAACATGCTTTAAAGTATTTCTGAATCACGATAAAAAACGATACCACTATACTTTCCTGTTTACCATACTCTGAATTGCAAGGAGAGTAGAAAATTGATGATTTCGTACAATTGATTAAATCACCATCAGTCTGTGTTGCTTTTATGCTTTTTTAAAGTACAAATGTATAAATTTAAATCAAGTCAAATCAAATCAAATTTATTAATACAACAAACAAGAGAATACCGAACGATGTCTTCAAATTTTGTGTGTGGAGCCCGAACAATGGTACCGTTTTCTGAAATCGGTAGATCAAATGCTGTAAAACTAAGAAGTAAGGTAGAGATGTCATATTCAGAATAACATTTCGGGAGGAGATAAGACACATTAAATTAATTGTGAAGCCCAAACTAGAATTAAATTATAATTATATTAACTAGAATTGTTATTATTATTAATATTATTAAATAGAATTATTATTGTTATTAAAATTAACTAGAATTATTAATATTATTCACTAGAGTTAATTGTGAAATCCAAATTACATTGCACATCAACATAGACAATATGTGTATTACTAAGATGATACTGGAAACAATCTTACATAATAAAGGAAGATGTCTGTGTGTATGAATGCAGTCTGTAGCGAGAAATCTTGCGACCATGAAATTTGGTTCATTGGTACTTAAGAACACGAATAGCCGCACCTCTGCGTTATTGTTAATTTTGAAATTTCGAATTAGTTTTTTAATTATTTCATGTTTTACCCCGATTTTGCCGATATTTACACAAATTGATTCCGTAGCGACCTAAAATATTATTACATAGTTTCTAACATTACACCATCGAAAAGATAAAAAATTGTCTTTCAAACAAATTTTGAACAGAGTCTATACTATAAATAGACAACTTTTAATGAATTTTTCAAATATATATACTTTTCAAACTTCTTTTGCATTTATATTACGATTAAAATTGATGCTCTATCTGACGTTCATTTTTTTCAGTAGCTGCTTTTCTGGAGTGGTCTGTGATATTTTCCACAGACCACTCCAGAAAAAAATTTCATAAACCTATTTGCTGATCAATTATAATTTTTTGCGAGTCATGTCCGAGGCGAATTTAGCAATCTTTTGGACCTCCACTGGAGGTCAAAACGTATGGGACAATGGAAAAGACTCATTTTGTTTAGGGAAGTGGATATTTTAGGATTGGGTGAGAGGGTGTGCGTACGAGGGGATTTCTCTCCTAACGAAAACCCCCTTTTGCTCCCTTTTGCTTTTTTTGGACTTTTACAGAAAACTGGCTTCCTTGGTATGGGATCAAAAGTTGACTTCTTGAAGCATAGATTTAGAACGCTTTAGGAAGTGACGTCATCTTCTTTATTTGGGTTGGCAGCATTTCTTCCTTATTTGGATTGGATTTATTTGGATTGGCAGCTGTAACTAGAATCGAAAATATTGATATTACTAGCAGCGGGACAAGGTCTATTACGTATTCGAGCAGCGATTTAAGGTGATTACGTGCTTATCTAAGGCAAACATGCGCTCGCGTGTTTGTTTTGTTATTTAAGCGTATGTTTTGTCACTTAATTGTGTCATGCTTTTCGAAAAATGCAATGAATTTAATTAATCCCTGCTATAAATCCTGGGCAACGCTGTGTACAATTTCTAGAATATAATAAAGGAAGATATGTGTGTGTGTGTGTGTGTGTGCAATCTCTAGTGGGAAATCTAAGCGTCGTACAACCATGAAATTTGGTACACATGTACCATAGGACTCGAATAGATGCTCTTCATTTCGAATTAGTTTTTTAGTTACTGTATGTTTTTTTTTACTTTTTAAAACTCCCCGATATTTATATTATGATATATTAAAATTGACGTGCCATCTAACGATCATTTTTTCAGAAGCTGCTTAAAATATCACATACTACTTCAGATTTTTTTTTCATAAACTCATCCGTTAATTGATTATAAATTTTTTAATCTAGCGATGTCTTCAAATTTTGTAGTTTTTGTAGCGGATCTCTACTGATTTAAGGAATCTTTGAGCTTTGATTACTAATGAAATCTGTTGGCGTTATAATGTGTTCTCCCGTGATTTTCCAACTTTAAGAATTTAGAAGATGCTGTCCTAATACATTTAATTTCATATTATATTATTATTATGAGTATTGTGCTAAAATTTGATTGAAATTGGATGAAAATCCGCTGAGATAGTAACAAATTTTGGGTTCAAAGGAACTTTTTTGCGATTTCAAGTATGTTCATTTATTCGTGTCGCGAGAATGATTCCGTCGGTAGATTTTAACTTAGGATGTAGTATCTCTGCATGTGACTGATTTCGGTTGTGTAATTTGATGTGTGTGTGTGTGGGGGGGGGGCGTTTTACGGGCGTTGTGCCGATTTACACGGAATTTCTTTGTTATTTTATGTGTCGTACCGGGGAAAGGTTATTTGAATATGTAGATGAATAATTAGATGAACATTGTATACTTATTTGCTATTATGAAATATGGCATGTGATTAAGTATAGTGGTATTTCCAGGTTCTCACTCTGTGCTTGGGGATATACCCAAAACATGGATCCAAATAAAACAACAATAATTTAATTGAAGAACAAAATAGTTAATCATTAATGTGGTGGAGGTAGAGTAACCACTCCTAAGAGTTTTTCCGGCATATATTTTTATTTATTTTTTTCACACAAGTATTAAAAGATGAGATCAACTGATATGGAAAACAGAACATAATCAATACATCTCTCTGACATTTGCAGAGGAAAAATATGCAGTTTCAAAATAAGCAATTACATATAAGACAATTATTGGAGCTTGAGAGTTTATATTTGTGTATAACATTACAAATACTTTTACAAATATTTACGAGATCTTGAATTGAAAATAAGCTCCATCAAACAAGAATAGGCAAGAACGTACTTACAATTTACGGCTTTAAAATAGAACATTTGAAACACAACTTCCCGTTTTCTTAGGTTATATCGTTGTGTAGAACTATTGCATTCGAACTGTAGAACTTTTCCGAGGAGAGGGGATATTTAGGCAAAACTTCTGGATCCACCAACGGACACTCATTTCCTTGATATTAAAGACCTTCAGGTACAAGCTAGGACCTTTTAGGTGTAATTTGTTCAAATATTTAAATACGAAATCTTCCGAAATTAGTCTCCAGGTGTAAAAATTGCAAGAGGTCTATCTTGTTTTTGTTATTGGGAAAATCTCTCCCAGAACCAGCAAAATCCAACTAAAGCCATTCCATTCTATCCCATGCCGACCGTTAACTTTCAAAACTTTCTAGAACAACTTCCAGGCAGTGCCGTACTAAATGCCTGTTTGCTGTCTAGAGAAACCAGAAGACGCTCGGCAGCAGGAAAAATAATAAAAATAGCAACAAAATAGTCAGCTGATCAAAAGGTGGAAGAAATCGTCTGCGCCTACAAATTATAATCGAAATTGCAGAAGGGATGAATCTTGAAGTCGAAATTACGCCTTATTAAATAATTAAGTCAGAAGCATAAACAGGGGGAATACAACACACACCATATATGTAACCACCCTGCAACGTAATATATGTAACTCCCGGGCAACGGCGGGTACATTTTCTAGTGATTAATATAACTAAGATGAAGACCACTGCCTTTAGAAATGACAGAGGTTAACTATTCTAACAGGACTACTTGCTCAAGCGACCACAAGTTGGCTGAAACTCAAAACAGGAATTAAAACTCTTAACTTGCTTAAAACATTTAAAATAATCAGCGAAAATAGGGGATAAATATGAAAGAGTAATATGTGGTAATTCAAATGAAAACAAAATGAAAATTTTGTTGGTTTGGTTGCCTTGTCATTATATTTTGAAGAAGGCGGCTAATTGTTGGCTAGGAAATAGGTTCATAGCTTATTAATTTGTTTTATGCTCTGCTGTTCACGACAATTTTGCTTTTTAGATCTTTTTTGCAGTTCCGTTTTCATTAAAATTTACCAGATCTGTACAATGATTTTAAGCTTATCCTGATATTTCTATTTACTCTCCATTTTAATCTCAAAACCTCGTCAAAACCTTGTTTCTCTAAATTACTTTATATTTAAAGCATAAACGTAAAAGACGATATATGTCTATGATTTAAAGTTGAGGGGGGGGGACAGCTGCCACTTTAACGTGTGATGAATACTCAGTCTCAGCCCTGCCCCTCTTTGTTCGCATTATGTTGATGGGGATTAGCATTACGTTTAAAGACATCAGAATTCCGACGTGGAGGACATCGGAAAGTCCAGTAACCTATTTTTCATATCGATCACAAGCCTGATCACTCTCCTCCCATTGATCTGTTTCGAAGATTGACGGGGGACGTCCCTTGATGCAAATTCTTAATTTCAGGTTAATTTCTATGGGGTGGGATAAATCTGGGATGCTCAACTAGAGTTCTTGGATTCCGCCAGAATTTCAAAAAGCTTGCGAAAAACGGTACAACTTGTCACCTTCATTTGTAATTGGGTAAAGAAATAAAAATTAGTAAGCTTTCAACATGATCTGTTAATGAAATAATGGAGCATTTTGAAAGTTTGGGTTATATATTGACATGATTGTTAAAATTTCATTTTTGTAACAGCAAGGAATTCAGTTGGTAGTAATGAATACAAAGAGTATTTCCGCCAATTACTCACAAGCTTTTCAACATTTGATGCCCCCGCAGTTTGACAAATTTGCTTTTCTCTGTCTCGTATCGCATAAACTATACCATACAAAAATATGAAATTTGTTACATTTGTAGAGGAATACGTTGAAATGAACTTACGTTTTACTATTTAAACTTTAGTTTAACAGATATTTAATGTCAAAATCAAATGAAGAGTTATGCATATCAAAATATGAGCTGCAAATTTGCGTCCTGGATAGACTAGGAATAGCACAACCACAATTTTTTTCAGGCATGTACCTACTTAGATGAATTTCAGCAATATAGAGTCCTTTTTATAAATATCGTTTTAATTTATGAGTTATTCCATTTTTTATGCATTTCTGAAGTGAAAAAATTTCTCAATATGGGTAACGATTCATTGAACCGATTGGGGGCACAAGGGCGGTTGTGTGCGCCTGCCAGGTTAAGAGTTCGTTATGGGAGTTAGAAAGGGCAGCGAATAATGCGGAAACCCTACAGGTGTATTACGCTTTGTGTACCAGGAAGTCCGAAAACGCTCGCGAAGCGAACCCACCGAGCGTCCGAGAGTTGGGGAAGTTGGAAATAAAAAAACCCAAACAATAATAGAAAAATTACAAACCAGTTAAAATATATTTCTTTTAATCACAGCTCATAAAAATTATGAATTTATCATAAAACAGTAAAATGTAACTTATTTTTATTAACTTTTTGAAAAGCAATTCGAACACAAAATCATTTCAAAATACATATACAATAGTTTATTGTAAACCAAATGTAAAACAAAACAAAAATATTTGTCATTCTGTTATTAACAGCAATTAATAAATCGAAATCGGAAATAAATACTCTTGTAAAATACTCTTGTAATATTTTGTTTAAAAGTATGAGTTATTTATTATTTATTAAGTCTACTACTTTACACGTCTATTTTACATTTTATCCTTGGCGACCTTAATATATGCCAGTCAAATAAGTGTTTCCCAACATTTTACGAAACATTTAAATAAGTGTATTAATTTATTTTAATATATTAAATAAGTGTTCCCCGTAGCCAAAAGATGTTGGGAATCACTGGAATAAGCATTAGACACAGATATTCTGAAATCCTTTTTTAACACTTTACAACAAAGTTGAAAAGTGTTTATGACTTTGTTCATTCTGTCTGTCTGTCTGTCTGTCCGTCAGCATGATAATTGTCGTAAAAATGACATAATAAAAATAAAATTTTAGTATGTTGTTCAGACGGTCTGTAGGACCTATGGGAATATAAATGAATGATACCACCCAATTAGTTTAGGATTGAACCCGGGTTGAAAAAATGAAATACATTGAACCCTATGGGACCTAATTTTTCAAACATATTTTAAGTGGATTTAAAATTCACAAATTACTTCGAAAACTTTAGGTAATATTAAAATTATTCCATAAAATATATAAAAAAAAAATTCAGCAAAATATATTCAGTAGTTTTTAAAATAAAAATTAAAATAATAATTACACCTCTTATATGAAGAGATCACGTGACCATGGTATGAAAAGATCACGTGACCCACTTAAATGAAATATGGCATCCATCGTGTCTCAAAATCGTGATTTTTAAAGTTCTTTTTAATACAGATTGAGTGTTGTATCCGTCTTAAAACTGCTTTATTTTTGCTTAAATTCTGTGCATCTACATACTGAAACAACGCAATTACAATATATTTGAGTTTAAATGATCATCCAAATTTGATTATTTCTACAACGAAGCCTATTTTTCACTTATGTAAAATGTAAACAGCAAAATATTCAGGATGAGTTGTATAAGAGTTGCTGTATTTTTTTAACGCACAATTATTTAGCTGCATAGCTTATATGAATGAAATATTCATTGATTTTACAGAGAGAAGGACGATTTTTTTCGATGAAGTTTTAAGCATAGAGTTTAATTACTTGTAGCTCCATGGTCTTCAGTTTTTAAATAAAATAAATTATTTTAGTACTGTGATGAATGAAATGAATGGGAAAATGTTATGAATGAAATGCTGCTTTTATAGAGAGATCCAGGCGTGTTATTTTTTCTATGACGTTATTTGAATGAATGTCAGTTGTTTTCGATGAAGTTTTCAAATATAATAAATTATTGTAGTATTATGATAATTTTAAAAATATTACTGAGGAATGTATCGCATTTTAAAAATGTTTAAACCGGGCAATTTATATTTCAATGCCGTCATTTGAATGAAGTTCATTTTTTTCTATGAAGGTTTAAGTTTTCAAATATAATAAATTAATGTAGTATTGTGATAAGTTTTGAAATATTACCAAAGAATGTATTGCATTTTAGAGATGTTTAAATAAAATTGCATTGAAGTTGGAAAGTGTTTTATAATCAATGCTTTAAGCATGATTGATCTTTCTTGTTTCTTTATGTTCTGAAATTGGACAGAGGGTTAATTTTATTTAACACTAGCCGCCTTTGGCGACCAGCCTGTCCGCTACCCTTGAAAATTCTGACCGTGGCAAATTCTAACCGTGGCACACTCGCTGGCGCGACCTACCAGTAAGATGTAAGGTAACTGTTTGGACGGCCAGGAAGTGCCACCCAATTTAGACCGGAACTCAGTGTGGGAGGCATCCACAGGGACCGTACCCGCCTTCCCCTGCCACCAACCTCTCGGAAGGACTTACGGCCCTACTTGTTTAACGTGATCGTTCTCCGCCTGAACACAGCGGCAGTTTTGGCAGTGGCGGGAATCGAACCCGGACCTACCGAGTGCAATTCCCGCTCGCTAACCACTGGGATACCGCGCCCTTCGCGACAATCTCCATAACCTTCTTTTTATTCACCAATTTAGACCGGAACCCAGTGGGAGATTCATCCACGGGGTCCGTACCCTCCTTCCTCTACCACCAACCTCTCGGAAGGACTTACGGACCTACATGTTTAACGTGATCGTACTCCGCGTGAACACGGCAGCAGTTTTGGCAGTGGAGGGAATCGAACCCGGGCCTACCGAGTGAAATTCCCTCACGCTAACCACTGGGCTACCGCGCCCTCCGCGACAATCTCCATAACTTTCTTTTTATTCACCCAGTTTGGACCGGAACCCAGTGGGGGTGGCATCCACAGAGACCGCACCCTCCTTCCCCTGCCAACAACCTCTCGGAAGGACTTACGGTCCCACTTGTTTAACGTGATCGTTCTCCGCCTGAACACAGCGGCAGTTTTGGCAGTGGCGGGAATCGAACCCGGACCTACCGAGTGCAATTCCCGCGCGCTAACCACTGGGCTACCGCGCCCTCCGCGACAATCTCCGTAACCTTCTTTTTATTCACCAATTTAGACCGGAACCCAGTGGGAGATTCATCGACGGGGTCCGTACCCTCCTTCCTCTACCACCAACCTCTCGGAAGGACTTACGGACCTACATGTTTAACGTGATCGTACTCCGCGTGAACACGGCAGCAGTTTTGGCAGTGGAGGGAATCGAACCCGGGCCTACCGAGTGAAATTCCCTCACGCTAACCACTGGGCTACCGCGCCCTCCGCGATAATCTCCATAACTTTCTTTTTATTCACCCAGTTTGGACCGGAACCCAGTGGGGGTGGCATCCACAGAGACCGTACCCTCCTTCCCCTGCCACCAACCACTCGGAAGTACTTATCGACCCATATGTTTAACGTGATCGTACTCCGCGTCAGTGGCGGGAATCGAACCCAGGCCTACCGAGTGCAATTCTCGCGTGCTAACTTCCCGCGCACTAATTTAAATTTTATAATAACCATATGCTAAGCTCTGAATGTGGGGAGGAGGGCGACGCTGATCATTTTGTGTTTTCTTGTCCTCTTACTAGAGGACATCATTTAGTTAGGCCTGCTGACGGACTCCGGGCGTTATGGTTGGATAGGGTTTTGGTCCGCCCCCAGTTCATCGTTCGAATTAGGAACTGCCTTCTGCTTGCCAAATGTATTTGTAATGAGGACCTGTCGGATGTCCCGGGCTAGTCTTGTATTTAGGCCCTTGTAACTGCCGTGGCCGGGTACCCATTTTTTGACAGTTACTATTTTACCCGCAAAATAATGCGCAGGCTTTGTAGGCCTTTTGTAACCTGCCTTGGCCAGGCACCTTTTTAGTTAAAATAAATTTTGGACCGTTAGGATGGGGGTGATGGATTTTCTTTCTCGGCCGTGGGGTAAACTGCTTTACGGCATTCGTGGCAAGCGCCACGGTCCGAGTTTTTCAAGCTCTTAATTCCACCATCCTCGTTCCATCGTTCCATCATTTAAAATATCCATAAAATTAAAATATCCATTTAAAATATCTATAAATTAAAATATCTATAAATTAAAATATCCATAAATTAAAATATGCATTTAAAATCAAAAATACATCCATATCGTTCCACCAATCCATAAATATAATAATTTCAAATACATCACCACAATTCAAACCACCATAATTCAATCATTTAAATTATTTAAAATATCCATTTAAAAATATCCATTTAAAATATCATATAAATATAATAATTTTGCCCGATGTATGCAACACTTATGCTAGGCTCTTAATTCATTTAAAACCGAAAGCAGACGGTTTGTTCAGACGGTCTGTAGGACCTATGGGAATAAAAATGAATAATATCACCCAGTTAGTTTTGGATTGAACACGGGTTGAAATAATTAAATACATTGAGTCCTATGGGACCTAATTTTTCAAACATTTTTTAGGCTGATTTAAAATTCACAAATTGCTTCGAAATTTTTAGGTAATATTCAAATTGTTCCATACAGTATATAAAAAAAAATTCAGCGAAATATATTCAGTAGTTTTTTAAATAAAAATTAAAATAATAATAACACCTCTTATATGAAACGATCACGTGACCATGATATGAAAGTATCACGTGATCCACTTCAAAATGATATATGGCATCCATCTTGTCTCAAAATCGCGATTTTTAATGTTCTTTTTATTTCATATTGAATGTTGTATCCGTCCTAAAACCACTTTATTTTGGTTTAAATTCTGTGCATCTACATACTAAATCAACGCAATTACAATATATATGAGTTAAAATGCTCATCCAAATTTGATTATTTCTACAACGAAGCCTATTTTTCATTTATGTAAAATGTAAACAGCAAAATATGTAGGATGAGTTGTATAGGAATTGCTGCATTTTTTTAACGCAAAAGAATTTAGCTCATGGAGTCTGCATAGCTGATATGAAAGAAATATTCATTGACTTTACCGAGAGAAGGACGATTTTTTGCGATGAAGTTTTAAGCATAGAGTTAAATTACTTGTAGCTCCATGGTCTTAATTTTTAAATAAAATAAATTATTATAGTATTGTGATGAATGACATGAATGGGAAAATATTTATGAATGAAATGCTGCTTTTTTAGAGAGAGCCAGGCGTGCTATTTTTTCTATGACGTTATTTGAATGAATGTCAGTTGTTTTCGATGAAGATTTTAAATATAATAAATTATCGTGGTATTATGATAATTCTAAAATTATTATCGAGTAATATATCACATTTTAGAGATGTTTAAACCAGGCAATTTATATTTCAATGCCGTCATTTGAATGAAGTCCTATTTTTTCGATGAAGGTTTAAGTTTTCAAATATAATAAATCAATGTAGTATTGTGAGAAGTTTTAAAATATTTCCGAGGAATGTATTGCATTTTAGACATGTTTAAATAAAATTGCATTGCTGTTGGAAAGTGTTTCATAATCAATGCTTTAAGCATGATTGATCTTTCTTGTTAACACTTTACAACAAAGTTGAAAAGTGTTTATGAATTTGTTCATTCTGTCTGTCTGTCTGTCCGTTAGCACGATAACTGCCGTAGAAATGACTTAATCAAAATGAAATTTTAGTATGTTGTTCAGACGGTCTGTAGGACCTATGGGAATATAAATGAATAATATCACCCAATTAGTTATGGATTGAACCCGGGTTGGAAAAATGAAATACATTGAGCCCTATGGGACTTAATTTTTCAAACATTTTTTAAGCGGATTTAAAATTCAGAAATTGCTTCGAAAATTTCAGGTAATATTCAAATTGTTCCATAAAATATATAAAAAAAATTCAGTGAAATATATTCAGTAATTTTTAAAATAAAAATTAAAATAATAATAAAACCTCTTATATGAAGCGATCACGTGACCATGATATGAAAAGATCACGTGACCCACTTCTAAATGATATATGTCATCCATCTTGTCTAAAAATCGTGATTTTCAAAGTTCTTTTTTATTTATATTGAGTGTTGTATCCGTCTTAAAACCACTTGATTTTTACTTAAATTCTGTGCATCTACATACTGAAACAACGCAATTACAATATATTTGAGTTTAAATGCTCATCCAAATTTGATTATTTCTACAACGAAGCATATTTTTCACTTATGTAAAATATAATCAGCAAAATATGCAGAATGAGTTGTATTAGAATTGCTGTATTTCTTTAACACAAAATCATTTAGTTCATGGAGTCTGTATATCTGATATGAATGAAAGATTCACTGATTTTACAAAGAAAAGGACGATTTTTTTCGATGAAGTTTAACGCATAGAGTTTAATTACTTGTAACTCCATGGTCTTAATTTTTAAATAAATAAAATAAATTATTATTATAATTTTTAAATAAATAAAATAAATTATTTTTAAATAAAATAAATTATTATAGTATTGTGATGAATGACATGAATGGGAAAATATTTATGACTGAAATGTTGCTTTTATAGAGAGAGCCAGGCGTGTTATTTTTCCATGAGGTTATTTGAATGAATTTCAGTTGTTTTCGATGAAGTTTTCAAATATAAAAAATTATCGTAGTATTATGATAATTCTAAAATTATTATCGAGGAATGTATCACATTTTAGAGATGTTTAAACCAGGCAATTTCTATTTCAATGCCGTCATTTGAATGAAGTTCATTTTTTTTCAATGAAGGTTTAAGTTTTCTAATATAATAAATTAATGTAGTATTGTGATAAGTTTTAAAATATGATCGAGGAATGTATTGCATTTTAGACATGTTTAAATAAAATTGCATTGAAGTTGAAAAGTGTTTCATAATCAATACTTTAAGCATGATTGATCTTTCTTGTTTTAATATAGAGAGATATAGGGAGATAATTTTAATGTCGTGTTTCATTCAAAAATCTAAATAAAAACAGTAAATGGTGCAATTTCAAATTAAACTAGATGCATTTACTTCTACAATGTGCGGAATACAGTTAAAGAGTATGTAGATAAAGACTAAATGTGCATTCTTTGGACTTTAAATTGCCTAATATATTTCGGCTATCTCCTTGAAAATAGAACTAATAATTTTTTTAAATTACTATCGACTTGTTAATTGTATTTAGAAGGCATAGCGATGACTGCGAAAAGCATTTCTTATGCGAATTTTATATTCTGTAGCTATGTTTACAGGCGAGCCATTTTATAACATTAGTTACATTTTTATCTACTAGGTTTGGAGATAGAAGCGTCCAAATTGTTTACATTTTTGTAGCGCTCCGATTTCTGCCACAGATATCCCATAGATGATACTCACATCAAAATGCTAGGAAGAGTTATCTTCGGAGGTTTCTCTTACTTCCTCTCCACAATAAGAGCCAACTCTTACTTCCTTGTCCACAGCTTGACACATTTTATGCTGCAATGCATCGAAGAAGCTATTGATATGAACTGCTTCCTTATGTCTTGTTGAGTTGTAATGTTTTATGTATATATTTATGATTAAAGTAAGTTGTATCAAATTAAATGTATTGAGTTCCTCTGTATACAATAGTAAGTATTTTGAGTTTTGTCATTTAGTTAATTAGTTTGAAACTAATTGTGTCAAGCACGAAAATAATGTGCTATCGTCGTTTGACGTTTTAATGCGCTACGCATTTGTGTGCTAAAAAAATAAGAGCCAATAGAACTATGGAATTTCTTATTAAATTAGTCTAAGTAGAAATTGAAAATAAATTTTTGGATGATTTGAATAAAATGTCCATGAAAAATTTAATTAATGGCTCCAAGGGCACTCAATGTTGTTGTTTTTATTAAACCTCTTTTAATAATAACATATTGATGTTTAAAAATGACGATGTGGCTATGGAGAATCCCCCTCCCCCCCCCCCCACACACGCACGAGCTCTTTGATAAGATGTGTATAGAAAATGTGCCACATCACAGTAAAAGTATAACTGCAGAATATAAGTGACCTTCATTTTAACACCTCAAATTTGGAGACAGACCTCGAATGTATTCTTGTGTATCTCCCGTATTTATGGTCGGAAACGTACACAAATATATATTTAGCATATTGTTGATATAAATATTTTATGTTGACATAAAATGTGGGTATGCTATTTGAATTTTGGGAAATATTGAAAAACTAAATATGAAGACGACCTTTTATGCAAACAAATTAAATGCACGTGAATTTATAGTAGATATTACTCCTAGTCTAATAATACTTTTGATTTGACTGTACGACTCAAGGAGATTATATATATATATATATACAGGGTGTCCAGAAAGTTCCGGAACGGCGCAATATCTCGAGAAATACACTTTGGATCAAAAAATAAAAAAACACGTATTCAATATTTTTAGAAAAGCTATCCAGTGATACCAAAATTGACCCCCTCCCCCGAGGGGAGGGAGTGGGGCAACTTTGAAATTTTCAATGGGAACCCCCATTTTTTATTGCAGATTTAGATTCTCCAGAAAAAATTACATACATTTGACCTACGATTTTTGCTCCCAAACGGCGCTATAATCGAGATAAACGGAAGACCACCAAGACCAAGACGCTTGCTTCCGGGGTTCCTGTGTCAGAGACACTCATCTCCACATAGAATATGTAGATGTCAGACCAAATTTGGTTTGATATTAAATTGCAGGTGGTCCGCAATGTCGCTCCACTCTAGTGGGCGTGAAGTTTTTTGATCAGCTTGGAATTTTTTGGAATTGGTCTAAGAGATTGTCTTGGTTATGGTTGATGCCTGCTCGGCTGTAAAAGAAAGGGTGGAAGGGGCAAGAAATGCGCAATATCGAAGATTTGTTAAGTACATAACAGCAGTGATATATGCGGCAGCAACTGAAAGAAGTCTAAATTAAGTACTGAGCTGACGTCATGGGTGCGGGCAAATGCTAGCTACCTGAAATGCTATTGGTCCGCTCAGAATCCGTAGCTGGGACCACCTCCGTGCACCGAAGTGGACATCTGTAGCGCCATCTACCGAAGCCGAGGGAGACCAAACAGGGGAAGGCGTTGAAGTTCAGTACTTCAACTAAAAATAAATTTGGAACGGAAAACTCTAGGAGACCCCGTCCTGGGGAACGATAAACCTCGTTTTCTTCCACTTAGTTTGCTGGGAATCAAGTAAATGATGCTTTGCTCTACGTTTCCTGCAATAGGAAAACGAGGTCAAAGCGTAAGTTTGGTCGACGTCTCTCATACAGGGTCTGCTAGAGTTTTTCTTATAAAAATTTAGACTGAATTTTCGAACCTGCTCTGCAAAGCCAGAGATTTTGAGGTCGTGATGAATTACTTCATTTTGGACATACCTAGGAGTACCTACTTTATTTTGGAAAACTTGCAATTTCTGAATATGGCATTTTGCCGCAACCCCCCCCCCCCAAATGGGGCTGGTATACAAAAATGCCGGTGCAATGATTTGTTTGTAAATCAGCAGTTTATTAGGGAGGGAAAGGTAGGATTTTCTACCAAGAAGTGGGATAAGGGAACGATAAGTTTTATTAATTTTGAGAAGTTTAGTTTCGATATGCTCTCCGTAAGTTAAATGTTCGCCGAGTGTGACTCCCAGACACTTTACGGAGTGCTTGAAAGGAATATTTTCGTTGAAGATTTTGAGGGCGAAATTATGATTTAGTTCTCGGTAGTTTAGTTTAAAGATACGAACTGCACTCTTGGTCGCGTTAATTTAGATTCTCCAATTAATGAATCAGTGCTCAAGGCTGTGTTTAATGTAGCTTTGCAGCGTGTGGATGGAGTTTTGTGGTGAGCAGCTTCGGGCTATCAATGCAGTATCGTCTGCAAAGGTTGCGAGCTTGATTTGTGATATACTTGGCATATCGTTGATGAAGATGTTAAACAGAAGGGGACCCAAGTTACCTCCTTGGGGTACACCGGCTCTGATTGGTCGGGCGGAAGAGATAGTTTGATCAATTCGAACGCGGAAAGAACGATTAGTGAGATACGAATTGATGATGGTCAAAAGTTGGGTTGAGATTCCAAGTCGCACCAGCTTGGTAATTACACCATTAATTAATGTTTTATCAAAAGCTTTAGCAATATCGAAAAAGACAATGCTAGTATACTGCCTGTTGTTAGCGTTTGTGTGGATAGTTTCAACAACACGCAAAAGTTGGGATTGCGTGGAATGAGCAGGCCGAAATCCATGCTGGTCAGGTATTAAAACGCTGTTGAGTCTTCAGAAACTATCCAAACGTCTAAGCAATGCTAATTCGTAGATTTTGGATAAATTTGAAAGAAGGCTGATTGGTCGCTAATTTTCGACCAATGTAAGATTTTGATTGGGCTTTGGAATGGGGCAGATGGTGGCAGTTTTCCAACTCTGGGGGAAAAGCGATAATCCAGCATGTAATTAAGAAGCATAGTAATCCAACAAAGATATAGGTCAGGTAGATTCTTTATGATGCGATTACTAATTCTGTCCAGACCAGGGGGTTTCTTGATTTTGAGTCCATCAACGATTTGAAGAATTTCAGCCAATGAGATTTTCTCTCATTGGCTAAAAGTCGTTTGGTGCTTGTGATAGTAGAACGTTGTGAATTGTCTGTTGTAAACTGTTTTCAGTGTTGTCATAAGTATGGCTGAAATTGTGGTTAAAATGGGGTGAGAATTGGAGTTCGAAGCTGTCTGCGAAAGCATTAGCACAGTCTAGGCGAGAAGTCCATTTAAGCCGTTGATGGGCGGAATTGTTGTCTTGGTGGTCCTTAGGTTCTTTGCTGTTCGCCAGAGACTGTGATTAGATGGTGTAAGTTCCTCAAGGTGTGTTCGCCAGCGTTGATGGGTGTGAGTTTTAATCAAGGCCTTGATCTCGTTATGAAGTTTACGGAATGCTGCGCCGTAAACAGAGTATCTGGTGTTTTGCCAATTTTTCCGTAACCTGTTTCGCTGCTTAATTTTGTCCCTAATATCACCAGGAAGAGTGTGATAATTAGGTCGGAAACGATTTGGTTTCGAGGCTGCAGCTACTGCCCCGAGCAGTACATGGTTCATTTCCTGGACGCATTTTTCTATATCGTCCGTGCTGGTAATTTTGAGGGGGGGCTCTTGAATTTTGAAGGATGTATCTGAAGTCATCCCAATTTGTATATAACTCCACCGAGTGATCGAAAGAGATATATTTTTTTTTGCGACCCAGACCGTGCCCCTTACCAACAAAGGGTTTAAAGGGTGGAAACCACGGCCGGGAAAAGAGCTACCCCAGCATTAAAACAAAAACACCGCGAATAAGTCCGTGTAAAAATATCCTCAGTTTTCCCACATTAAACAGGAAAGAAGAGACCAGAGAGGCAGAAAAACCAAGAACCAAATAAATAATCTACCACTAAATAAGAAAACAAATATATATGAAACAAATGCCAAAAATGTCTCTCCGGAAGAAAATACAAGTCAACAAAACAACAGCCACGACCAAACGCGGGGAGCACAAAAACTTCAACCTAAATAAAAACAAAGCCAACAAATCTGCAAATACTCCGGAAAAACCTACATAAACATAAAAATAAACCAATCCTTCCAAACACTTTAATAACACAAGAACAGAAATAACAACTACCAAACCAAAAACAAGCAGAAAGACCAAAAACGAAAGAAAACCAAGAGGATCAATACCACCTCAAAGCAACAAGAAAAGAAGCGTCACCAACCGAAGGCACAAACAAACACAAACCCCAAATAAAAGTTTACAATCCAACAGTCAGAATTCACCGAAAATCAAGTAAATACCATAAGCAAACTAGCATGTCCTCCAAGTACAATCCAAGAAAAATAACCAAATTACAAAGTACAATCCTCCCCCACAACAAACAAACGAGAAAAAAGGTGCGTCGCCATCTATGACTAAATAAATCTAAGACTAAATAAATACTAAATAAATATTAAAATAAATCTAAGGCCATCTAAGACTAAAAGGGTGCGTCGCCATCCAAAGAGATATTTGAAAAATTGAGAGTTAGAATCACAGGAAGGTGATCAGATGTCAGGTTTGATTCTGCATTGATCGTATGGAATGTTCCGAAAAATCGCCAAATCAATTATACTTGGGATCCTTCCTGCAGTAAAGTGAGTGGGGGTGGGTGGAGCTTTGATCCTGAAGTTGGCGCTCTAAGCCAATCGTTTTAGAGCAACGCTATTGCGATTCAAAGCTATGTCCCAGGTTCCAAGGCTTTTTCTTTTCGGGGCACCGGTGAGAGAACTCACGTATCCCCACATCGGAAATATAAGTTCTTAGAATAGTTTTGTAATTGAAATTTGATGTGAAGCATTCCTTTTCTGGATGGATGCTTGAAAAGATTGACAGTCATGATGGCTTAGACTGCGATCAAAAATACCTTGGAAGATGGACCACCAATATTGAGCGGTAGACAAAACTAAATTTGAAAAGGAGAGTAAACAGAGAGAAAACAGGTTCTCTGAAAGAAGATGGGATCCAAGTGAATGTCACGGGACTCATCGTAGTCAGTTTCAATTCAGTGGTCACGAGGTCAAAGGGTGAGACGATAAATGTAAACAACATTATCGTCTCAAGGTCAAAAAACTTTGAGTTACATAGTAGTTGGCAGTGCAGGCAAGTCAGGCAGCCGAGCTCTTTTAGTTCTGGGCTCGTAAGTTCTTCTTGGGTCAGAGATGATGTGCCTGGATCTGCGTTTTCTGCTAGCTGGTTTAAGATTGTAGTTGAGATCAGTATCTGCCATACAAGGTTTATCAAAGTTTTTAATGTAGAAATTTTGGGTGATTAATCTAATATGCTCTTCAATGCCAGAGACTTTAAGATCATGATGTATGACCTCGTTTTGGATAAACCAAGGAGAATTGGTTATCATATGTAAGATTTTATTTTGGATAACTTGCAGTTTCCCAATATGTGACTTTTCAGCAGCTGCCCAAATGGGACATAATCATAGGTGCAATGATTTGTTTGTAAAGGAGAAGCTTGTTCTCCAGGGAAAGGGGAGACCTCCTACTGAGCATGGGATGAAGGGAAGTGATAATTTTGTTGGCAGATTGGGTTTTTAAATAAATATGGGTGCTGAATGTCATGTGAGCGTCAAGTGTGACGCCCAAGTATTTTACAGCGTGATTGAAAGGGATATTTTCATTAAAGATTTTGATTTGAAAGTTTTGAGAGATTGCTCTGTAGTGAGGTTTAAAAATAACTACGTTAGACTTAGAAGCGTTAATTTTGATTTTCCATTGCACGAGCCAGCGCTCAAGGCTGTGTGTGATGTAGCTTTGCAGTGTGTTGACCGTGTTGAGAGCACAGCTGGCTCGGGCTATGATTGCGGTGTCATCTGCAAAAATGCAGAGTTTAACCTGTGAAATAAGTGGTATATCATTGATGTATAGGTTGAAAAGCAGGGGGCTGAGGTTTCCTCCCTGAGGGGCTACTGCATTGATCGGTCAGGGTGAAGAAAGGGAAGTTCCAACTCGCACGCGGAAAGAACGATTATTGAGATATGAGTTGATGATAGTAAGTAACTGTGTTGATATGCCAAGCCGCACCAACTTGGTAATTAAACCCAGGATCCAGCACTTGTCAAAGGCTTTCATAATATCAAAGAACACTATACCAGTGTACTGCCTGTTGCTAGAGTTGGTGTGTATAGTTTCTATTACACGCATAAGCTGGGTCTGAGTGGAATAAGCAGATCGGAAGCCGTGTTTATCAGGAATAAGAATTTGGTGGGACCTGCAGAAACTATCCAATCTCTTGAGCAACACAAGTTCATAAATTTTAGACAAGCTGGAGAGAAGACTAATATGACGATAACTCTCAGGAAGAGAGCTATCCTGATTTGGTTTTAGAAGAGGGATCACAGTGGCAGTTTTCCAGCTTTGGGGAAAGTAGCGGTGCCCTAGCATTTTGTTTACTAGAGCGGCGATCCAGCAGACAAAGGAGAGGGGAAGGTTTTAAATGATGCGGTTGTTAATCCAATCAATACCAGGAGATTTCTTAATTTTGAGTTTGTGGATAATAGATAAGACTTCAGCCAATGTTGTTTGTTGTAGGTCGTTTTGAGTTTGAGCATGTAGTGCAGTTGTATTGGTCAGCTGTGTTTCAGTTTCATATTGTGGGTAAAGGTGACTGAAGTTAGGATCCGTGTCTGGGGGGAACTGGAGTTCCAAGCTATCTGCATTAGCATTAGCTTTATTATCCTCAGTCTGGGCGATATGTCCCAGATGCTATGGCGTGAATTTAGATCAGCAGCAATGACCATGTTACTGCAAAGTCCTAAAAGTGCTTCAAGTTCGTTGGCCGGGAATCTAATATTACTTGATGGAGGGATATACACTGAAGCAAATGCAATCGGGACTAAATTTGGAATAGTAACTTCAATAAGCGTGGCTTCAAGCTTCGTGAAGAACGGGACGCTAAGTCGATGATGGGGAATATAGTTTTTGATATAGAGTGCAGTACCGCCGAAAATGTGCCTTCCAGGTCCGGTGGGTCTATGGGTAAAGTATCCAGAGTAGTTGCAGATGGCGGGACTGGAAGGCGGGGCCAGGTGAGTCTCATTGACCATGAAAATGCCAAAATTATTATTTAAAACATAGTCACGCATCTCATCGAGCTTGCAATGCACTCCATTGGCATTCCAGAAGCCGATTTTCAGAGATTGCAAGTTGCAAGTTGCCGAAAGAGGGAACATGACGGGGCCAAAAAAGAACGATCAGAGAAGGGGATTATCCAAAGAGCGCATCATAGCGCAGATAGATATGAAATATCATATCTATCTCCGTTGTTGCCTCTCTCAGATGTGGTAGCGCTTAGCTAAAAGCTTTTAGTAAAATATCCTTGTTATGGGTATTCCTCATGGTCATTAGGGACGAAAGGATTGTCGTATAATCGATGGTTTTGCCAGAAGGATTTGCTGGCTTCTGATTGGAGGCTCTGGAAATCCTTTGCAATTTTGATAAATTTGGGCTGATTACTTCTTTAACAGCTTGTGGTTATATAAGCTTTTTTGATTACAAGACCAAATTAAAAAACTACGCTAAAATTCTATAAAAATCTGCCATCTATTCCAAATGAAGTGTTATTCAATCTGCATGACTATGATCATCGCAAGGCCAAATCTCATAAGAGACCCCGCGCAGTACTTAACATTGATCCTTTGTCCGACGCGTCAGTTTGAAGGATAAACTCCTTAGTGAAGTCGGGGGCGTATAACACGGGCTTTTCTAACAGTTTTGTTTTAAGCTCGTTAAAAGCGCGCTCACACTCTTCCGTCCATACTACCTCCTTTTTCCTGTTCTTTCCTTTCAGTGCCCGAGTCAGGGGTTCGGCAATAATTGCGTAATTACGTATATAGCGCGCGTAATAACCACTGAGACCTAAAAACTGCCTGATTTGGGTTTCATTTCGGGGCGTCCGAAAATCTAACACCGCTTTAATTTTCGCCTCGGTCGGCGTCCTTTGACCGTTCCCTACCATGTGTCCTAAGTATTTAACACAACTCTGCCCAAATTTGCATTTGGCAGGTTTTATCGTTAGTTTGGCAGAAGCGATTTTCCTCAAAACTACATCTAGGTGTTTTAAATGTTCACCCCAGGTCTCTGACAGAATGACAACGTCGTCCAGGTACGGGACACAAAACTCATCACAACCCTGCAACAATTGTGCCATGAACTTGGAGAAACAATAGGGGGCGTTGACTAAACCGAACGGAAGCACTAACGGTCGGTACGTTCCGAAGGTCGTGACGAACGCAGCTAACCTTTGAGTCCTAGGGATCAAGGGGATCTGCCAGTACCCTTTGGTCAGATCAATTACCGTTATGAACTTCGCTGACGACACTTTCTCTATGCTATCATCCATGTTAGGTAACGGATAATATTCTGTGCGAATAATAGAATTCAACCGCCTGTAATCTACACATAATCTCGAGTCCTTCCCTTCACTTTCCACTAGGATGATGGGTGAAGTATAATCCGACTCCCCAATCTCAATGATTTTTAATTCTGGCATTCTCTTATTCTCCCGTTTTAAAATATCGCTTTGTCTCAGGGACGTCCTGTACGGTTTAGAGCGCACGGGTTTATTGCTTATAAGTTCGATATCGTGCTCTATTAAATGCGTTCTGCCTGGATCATTAGAAAATAGTTTCCCATGCGATTTCAGTAACTTCCTCAACTCTCCAATCTGTTCTGAAGTGCTCTTTCTCGTAACGCACTGTCTCTGACGCTTCCCTCGAAATCAAAAATGTTGGGGTTAGCCTCGGGATACGAAATATCCAATTCCGAATATTTCGTCTCTTTTGCAACATCTTCGCTTATTAAAACATTCACGCACTCCACGCGCTGGTTGTACGGTCTTAACAAATTTACATGTTACACTTATACCTTTTTAGATTTCCCTGGCATCCTTACAGTGTAATTGGTCTCGGATAATTGTCTCTCAATAGTCCCGGGACCTATCCACTTAACGGCTAATTTATTCGGCCGGTGCGTCGCCAAAACCAAAATCTTCTTCTTCTTCGACCCAGACCGTCCGACTTACCAGAAAGGTGTAAGGTATCTGTTTGGACGGCCGGGAAGTGCCACCCAATTTAGACCGGAACCCAGTGGGGGAGGCATCCACAGGGACCGTACCCTCCTTCTCCTACCACCAACCTCTCGGAAGGACTTACGGACCCACATATTTAACGTGATCGTACTCCGCGTGAACACGGCGGCAGTTTGGGCAGCGGCGGGAATCGAAGCCGGGACTACCGAGTGCAACTTCCGCGCGCTAACCACAGGGCTACCGCGCCCACCAAAACCGAAATCTGATTCCCCGCTTTGAATTCTCTTTTAACTGATCCCCTATCATAATACTCCTTTCGTTTTATTTTTTATCTGTCTCCGTTTCCGAAGCCAGCTGTTAACAACGCCTAGATCGGTTTAAAAGGTCAAATACATAATATGTGACCACATCGTCTGTTATCGTCTCGCGCGCCCACTGTTCGAACAATAGCATCTCCGGCGTCCGAAGATTCCTGCCGTGAACTAACTTAGACGGACTAAATCCAGTAAATTCATGGGTGACATTGCGTAATGCCAGCAAGACTGAGGGCAAATGTCGCTCCAATTCAGCACCGGTTTCGACGCACATTGCGCGCAACAGTCTTTCAATAGTTCTGTGAAATCTCTCGACGGGATTTGACTGGGGATGACAAATCGAACTAAGGGTGGTTTTCATTCCGAAATTTTCGAAGAACGTCGTAGTCAAGTTGCTAGTGAAATAGCTTCCATTGTCCAATTGGACTTCCCTCGGGTACTCAATCGGGACCTCCGCTCCTCCGGGGGCCGTGGTAGTCTGTTTTTCAGAGCTTGTGACGTCATGAAAAACGATCCAGGGTTCCAGCCTATTTCAACCTAAAAGCGTTTGTTTTGATCTGATGTTATGGTTGAGCTCGTTTCTTCTTTCAAAAATATTTTGACTTTCATTGTGTTACTTATACATTGTGTTATTTACATTTATTTCATTGTGTTATTTACATTGTGTTAGTAGTATTGGTTGATTTTTAATTCCAATAATGTGTCATTGTCTACAACTGTAGCATCATCTGACAAATTGAATACTATTTTGAAGACGTAGGAGTTCAACTTTCCTATGTAGCTTAGCTGCTTGTTTACTAAATCCCATTACTAATAGTTTGCCAGATATCTCGTTGAATAAACTTACAAAACCTTTCAAACTTAAAAAAATGCCTAGGGACTCATAGTTTTAACTTATGAGGTTGCAACATTTTATTATATAATCATAGTTATAGAATAACTCATGAATGAAAATTTAAAAAATCAATTTTTCTACAAATCTCAGCTGTTTGTTACAACACTATGTTTTCAAAGACATTGTTGACAAAGATACATTCATGAACAAATTATTAAATGAAAATTGCAGTAACTTTGGATAACGCTAAGTTTTATTTTAAGAACCTTCATTTTGTTGCTTGTTTAAAAGCCATAAAATAATTTGCTTTAAGGTTTGCCATAAATTACTTTATTAGTTTTGAATAAATTTACAGTTTTTATAAATTTCATTGTAGTTTTAAAGATTTATTTACTACAGTGCAATGCAAATGTATCTTGCTTCATTCATTGAGTTATGAAATTCTCATTTACCCGACAACAGAAAGTAGTACTTAAAGCTGTGACATACATCACAGAACGAGCTCTGTTTTATAAGCTCTGCAGAACATTTACACATTTGATATTTAACAAAATTCTGCTTTTGAGCTCATTTTTAAGTTTGCAAACTTCTATTTTAACTACAACATTATTGGATTGGTCATTTTAAAGCAACTAATGTGTAACAAGAATTTAGAATAATTATATTTATCTTTTTTTAATCCAATGTATCTCTGTGTAAACATAATGCATTTCAATTGGATACAATAGCAGCTTATATTACTGATTATATGTTTTTTCCTGTATCGATTGTTTTTATTCTGATTTTTATAACTGCATAGGTGTTATGTCATTTTTAATCTTTGCTGTAACTTGTTAATTTGTCATTTTTATGTATCACCCTGTTAAGTGTCTTTTTGAGGCCACTTGAAATGGTTTTTAGTTTTGTGCATTACAGAAACTTCAATTTCTTTTTTATTGATCTACTTGACAGATCCCTGGTAAAGGATGGAATCTTATTTTACTAATACCCAATCATTTACTTGTAGATTTAGCACATCAGTGACATCTTCATTTGTTTAATTTTTTGACATTCCATAGTAACAGACTAACACATATAGGAAAACAAAAAAGATTTTTAAGTACAAAAAGGAAAACAAATAATAAAAAATAATAATAATGCAGATTTGCATATGTTCGAAGAATAGCCTATACCAAATTTTGAAAAAAAAAATTGAATTTTAAATAAATTAACACTAATTAACTGTTTATGTAACAGACTAACCTAAATTACCATGATTTTATGATATACTTACTGAAAACAAAATATAACATGATTAGCATTAAAATAAATTATAGCAAAGTCATTAAATGCTATAATAATTTTTTGTTATTCTGTTACAATGAATTAGTCTATTACATTGATTAATAAAAAAAATCCAACACATAAAATAATAAAAAATTTACATATATGTAAGGGAAGTTGTCAGTAAAAGACCTGTTTATTATTTTAAACATTAAATCAATATGTGCTCATTAAATTTTAATTAATTGCATTTTTGTGTGTGTGTGTGTAACAGACAAACATACATACCTCTTTTTGAAAATCTTGTCAGGTTTAGCTAAAAAAAAGTATTAAAATATTTTTAAAAACTAGCTTTAAACGGGATCGTTTCGCCAACCGTGGATCGTTTTTCGTGACGTCACTAATTTGACTGCCACGGCCCCCTCTCTCGAGCGAAGGCCCCGACTCAATGCGGCTGAATAACAACAACAGAGCATCCGCTACGTTCTGGGAGCTTACTGCAGATAAGGGTATAGCTTCAGGATATTTAGAGGCAATGTCAATACAAGTTAGGAGGTACATATTATTTTTCGAGGATACCGGCAGCGGCCCCACGGTATCTATGTTTATTTTTGCAAATATTTCTGAAATCACAGGCACAAGTTTAAGTGGAGCTTTTTTCTTCTCTAATGATTTCCCGACCCGCTGACATGCATCGCAAGTTTTTATCATTTCTTCGACGTTCTTAAAGCACTGAGGCCAATAATAGTGTCTCAAAAGCTTATCCTTGGTCTTAGTATTTCCCATGTGTGAACCAAAACCTTCATGACAAAGACTTAATACTTTTATCTGTACTTAGTGGGAATCAACAGCTGTTTCCTAACTAACCCTCGGTGAACTGTCGATATTTTGAACAGTAATTCGCGTTCAATTACGAATTCCCACGTTTTATTTTGCTCTACCTTTTCCCAGAGAGACTTTAAATTTGGGCATTTTTTTGTGTTCCTCTAAGAATTTAGTAGCGTCTACGTTTACTAATTATCGCTAGGGTATGGTTCAACCGGAGGTAAATCAATCAGTTCTTCTTCCCCCTCTTTTAATTCTTCAGTTTCCACTACATTAGTGGGTTCTGACTCAATCAACTCTACTTTTTCCCCGGAATTCCTTTTATTTCCAGTTTCCTCGCCCCCTTTTGGTTCTTAGGTCGTTTTTTTCAGATTTGTTTTGACTCCTCGTAATCATAGCATTAATTCTCTGGGGTTATCTTTACATGAGTCGATTAACTCCTGACTTGAGTTCCCCAACAGGTAGTGACTCATTTCTATTGATTTGCCCACGATGGCTGCTTTGGTCCGAATGGTTCCGAATTCAGGGCTTTCCAAAATCACACGGGCTAGCGGTAAGCACGTAAAATCATTTCCTAAGGGTTGCTTTACCCACACGGTCTTCCCTGTAAAGTCTTCGGGTTTTACTAAATTGATGGACGCAAGATCTATGCTACTTCCGCTGTCACGGAGTACGAGCGTATCCATCGAATTCACTTTCGCCCGGCTTAAATAGGGTTTAAACGAAGTATTAAAATGGTCGGTCGTCGCTAGATTATTCATAATCCCCGCGTCTCTTTTTGATTTGGTACAGTTCGTGCTGATGTGTCCGGGTTTTCGGCAGAGATAGCACGTTATACTTTTCTTTCGATCGAATTCCTTCGTTCTCCAATCGTTATTTGTCTGGTTAGCACTCGACCCATTTTTAGACCCGTTTCTATTTACCTCCACTCTTTTCCCAGCTTGGGTTTTTTCGGTTGTTTTTGAGTGGTCTACAAATTTCCTTTCGGGAGGGTTAAAAATTGGGGTTTCTTTAGAAAACGTCTAGATGCCTCGTAATCATCTAATTTCTTCGCTAGTTCGCTCGGCCTGTTAATTTCCCCCCAATTATCGATGAAGTGTTCTCTCACTTCGGCCGACACGCGTCTTTTTAATTGGTCTGCCACCATCAATTCTTTTAAAGAATCAAAATCCGGGACCTCTATTTCTCTTGACCATCCTTCGAGATATGCCCGTAACTCAAAAACGAGGTCTTTCCAGAGCGCTCCTTCCCGTTTTTTATGCGTTTGGCATTTGGTCCTAAGGGTCTCTGAGTTAAGTTTATATATATATATATATATATATATAAACCTTTCCATCAGTACCGACTTAATATGCTCATAGTCATCGACTTTATCTTCGAGCTCTCTAATTATAATTTCGGCGATCTCAATCGGTATCAAACTAAGTAATGAAGTTACCCACTCCTCCTTATCGATCCCATTCTTACGCGCTTGACGCTCAAATAATGTCAGAAATAGAGCCATATCCGACTTTTCGGGTTCATATTTCTGCATCACAGATTTTAGATTTTTAGGGCGTCTCGCGCCCTAGTGACTCGCCGAGGCCAAGCTAATCGTTTCCCCACTTTGAGCCAAACGTAGCCTTTCACGTTCCTCTCTTAATTTTCCCGTTCCTCTCTTAATTTTTCTGATTCCGATTTCCTGGCTTCATCTAATTCTCGTTACTCCATAATCGTCTCTAACATGGCCATAACACCTGCTTCGTCAAAATCTGGATTCCCTTGAATTTTTCTTACAAGGTCGATTCTTTTCTCGTCATCTCTCAACTCTAGACATAATTCCACAACGAGGCTTTGAAGATCAGTTTTTCTATGCCTTTTTAGAAACGCCATCTCACTTAATTCGTGAATTCACTAACACGATGCTTTAACTATAGCAACGATATAGTTTCTAAACCGTTCCCTTCCAAAAGTCAATACACACAGTACACTATAATTTCTCCCACAATACACTAATCCCCTTCCCTACTCCCTAGCTTAATCATAAGACTCTCAGCTGAAGAAGGGGAGAATTCCCTTCAATCGCAACTGCCTGGGTTGGGTCTAGCACGGCTTAACCACCCCCAACAGCCTGAAGTCTTTAAGGATTATAACACACAATGCCTATATCACCTTACTGACTGGCAATGGTTATACAATTTACATTGAAGAAAACGCTTAGTTGCAATAACACTTTCCCAAAAGGTTTTATCTTGGTCATTCAATAAAAATCATTCGGACTCTTTTGCCACAATTTAGATAAGTTTAAATGCCAATTCCAACCTATGCAATATGATTGTATGGCATTAAATTAACTTAATGTAAGATACATATAAAAATTCTTTTCCAAAAAATAGTTTACTAATCTGGAATATCTCAAAAATTTCCTTTCTCTTAATTTACGTTATTTAATTAACTTAATATTTACTCAACGTCCTTCACAGAACTCAGACTTGCATGCCGTTTGAACAGTCATTAGTGCCTTTAGGTTTGGAATCTTCAGTAAGTTATAATACACGTAAACCCAATTCTATTAATTTTTCTGTCAGGTACTTCAATTAATTCCTTTCCTACACAGTTACCTTCATTACATATAATACCGTTCAACAATTACGCACATACAACGATTTATTCTGGTTCTTAATTACTTTAGCTATTTTTCACAAATTACAAATTACTCTTATTTTTACCAAAAAATTTTTGTTTGCCTCTAAGGAATGAATCAGGCTTACCATGTCTTCTTCTTCTCCTTCTTCTTCGACCCAGACCGTCCGACCTACCAGAAAGGTGTAAGGTATCTGTTTGGACGGCCGGGAAGTGAAACCCAATTTAGACCGGAACCCAGTGGGGGAGGCATCCACAGGGATCGTACCCTCCTTCCCCTACCACCAACCTGTCGGAAGGACTTACGGACCCACATGTTTAACGTGATCGCACTCCGCTTGAACACGGCGGCAGTTTGGGCAGCGGTGGGTATCGAACCCGGGACTACCGAGTGCAACCTCCGCGCGCTAACCACAGGGCTACCGCGCCCACAGGCTTACCATGTCTGACGACCCTCGCTCTGCGTCGATGTCATTCAGCTCAATGATGATGCAGTCTCCTCTGACGTAACTTTCCGGCACAGAACGACTCACAACGGTTTCGGAAAGGATGCGGCACTCGCTCCTGGACGGGATGTCCTCTTAAACCTCCTGTACGGAATGTCCTCTTAAACTCGGACGGGATGTCCTACATCTCCAGTCCGCCGTGGTCCGGTCTGTTGACTTGCTTCAACTTCTTGATGAAGTGTGGACCTGTCGTCTTTAATTTGACGACTAATTACTCCAACTTAGCTGACACCAAAATGGCTGTGTCGTCGTGGGTAGCGTGGGTTTCCAGTCACAGCCAAATAAATTCTCTATTGAATTCAATTCTTTATTGACTTAGAGAAATTCGGGAATACACAAGTTAGGTCACAAATGTACCCAATTCTGAAGTAGGGCGAATAGTCCGCTATGGTCACTCTGACGTGATCGAAGAAAATGTGTGACCTAATTTCCAGAGGAAGGTCTATGAGAGGCGGTTCTCTGGCGAAATTTCAGGATCAACTATCTCGCGAAGCCTCGGGATGAAGCTGACTTAAGTCCACGATGCAAGGACGTCCTGTCGCGGCAATTGCTAAGACCCGGGTGGTCTAATTTCCGGACTAGTCGTAGTCTAATTGGATCGAGTCCTACAGGGCCCCCGATCTCTCTTCCTTTCCGGTACTTAGGAACTTTCGCAGAAGATTTCTGCTCAAAAATGCAAGGGTTCAGGGCCTACGCCCGAGAAGCACTTCCTTTTTCTCAAAAAGACGGGCGCTCTTTTCGAAGATCGGATCCTGTCTGCTCTCGAAAACTCCGCTCCGCTCGCCCTCAGGAAAGGCGCCACCAGGGGACAATTTTCTCTTTATTTTTTTTATTGGATCTTAATATCCGTGATGTCATTTTTCTCGAGTCTTATTTGTCCGGAAACTCGTGCCAGTAAGTCTAGGGGAAACTCCCCCACGTCTGGAAAAACAAATTTCGAATCATGAAGCTAAAGAAAATTATCAAAAATCAATGGTATGGAATCTGTAAGTAAAAAACAGATGAAATCCAAGCATAAATGCTATACACGTGGACAAGGTTTAAGCCTAAATCATGGATTTGTTTTACTTCTTCAAATATTTTGCATTGTCATTCCTTTTTACTCATTATTTACTCATTTTTTACATCTGCTTATTTGCAAAGTATATATACATATATACATATATACATATATATACATATATATACACACATATACACACATATATATATATACATATATATATATACATATATATATGTACATATATATATATGTATATATATATATATATATATATATATATATATATACATATATATACATATACATACATACATATATATATATATATATACATATATATACATATACATACATACATATATATATATACATATATACATATATATATATATATATACATACATATATACATATATACATATACATATATATATATATACATATATACATATATACATATATACATATATATATATATATATATATATATATATACACATACATACATATATATACATATATACATACATACATACATGCATACAATTATTTATTTTTTTATTATAGATTTTTTTTTGACCGACTGTGCATTGTACAAGATCCATATCACAATGTTTTTAACGTTATATTGCACATAACCATTTTGGTGCTTTTCTAGATGACAACATATAAAACAATTTCGAAGTACCTAATTAACTTATATTACGCGCAAATCTAATTTTACAAGTGGAAATATTGGTAGCATCTGCTAAGCAGCATAGTCTATAAATTTAAATGTATAAATAATTAATTCTTCAATCTCGCGTTATATAAGCAACTTTGGCGAAATGTTTGCCAATTCGGTGACATTTACGTCAATGTGGTACTTTATCAAAACTTTGTTAAGTTGGTGATATTTCGCTATATTTGTTGCCAAGGTCGCTAAATTTATTGCCAAGCGTTACAGACAAACAGAAGGAGAGAAGGACTTTTCTTAATTTTTTTAGATAAATTTATTTGACATACGTGCAATATCTCGAAAGCAGTTCCAGCTATCTTTTTTAAAATTTGTGTCATTAATTTTCGATTGAAGAATTAAGTATAAAAAACTTTTTATTTAACATTATTGAATTTTGTGTTTTTATGATGTCTTCAAGATTTATTTGAAAATTGTGGTGTCGTTGGATCGCATTTCAAATCAATATTAAGCTGCTTTCGCTCGGGACATATCGCGTCCACAATCTCAATACATGCACTAACCTAATACACATATACAATAACATATATATATATATATATACACACAGTAACATACATGCACACACAGACACACACACACGATAATATACATGCACACACAGTAACATACATGCACACACAGACACACACACATACAATAATATACATGCACACACACACACATTATCATACATGCACACACAGGCACGCACACACACATACAATAACATACATGCACACATACACGCACATACACAGACATCACTTAAGAAGCATTCGATTCTAGTTAAAAGGATGCTTGTCACATGTTCTTCCATCGAAGACTCTAATTCGAATTTCCGATCTCCACAATACTTTTGCTATATGTAGGGAATGTATATATGTATGTAGGGGAAGTCAAAATCAACATGTCCAGTTTAAAGGGCGGAATTTCTTTTGTATCATTTGTATTTTCTGCCGAAAGTACACTGTAGGAAATGATGCACCCAACTGCCCTGTAGGATAAAGAAATTCAGCTGCATTGTAGGAAGGGAGCATTTTTGTTAAATGAAGAATTTATAACTTTCTTTCAGATTGAACTGGATAAGATTATTTCTATTTACGCGAGAGCTGCATGTATAGAAAGAGTTCACAAATCTAGCTCCTATGGACAAAAATTATGCGGGCTGTACTCTAAACTTAATGAAATGACTATGACATCATTAATTATATTTAGTGATGAAGTCATGTAGAGTCAGTAGGCTAATTTACGGGAAGAAGTCCCATACATTTTTGCGTTCTTTCACTTTTCAAACATTCTTATTAACATTATGAATGTATATGGTAAAATATTACTTCGATCTCTGACAGGATATTCATTGGCCCTCACGAAAATATGAAAAATACAGAACTATCGAAGTATAAAAGTATTTCAAATTGTGTTAGATGATTATTGAAGACAAACATTTTGCCATACTATTGTTTTTACTAAGACTTTTTTGGACGAATCGATTTCTCAGGATCTGCTATAGATTGAACTTACGTAATAAATAATTCGAATTCAATATCAAATTCCGGAGACTAAGATTTTCTACTTCTGGTTCATTTTCCATTTCTAGTTAGAAAACGGATTTTCCTTAAAGCATTTATTTCTCAAAATTGGCAAAATATAAGAGTTTAGATAATAATTAATACAGATTTAGCATTACATTTTGGAGGAGGCAATCACCAAGAATTTCCAATTCTGGTTCTTTTTCCACTTTCGGTTATAAAAACTTTTCTTGAAACGCATATTTTTCAAGATTGGCTATAGATAGAGCTTAGATGATGACTGATATGGATTTAGTATTAAATCACAGAAGGTCATAAAGGGGCTCACTAAGGAATTCCATTTCTAGTTCTGAAGATGTCACTCCCGATTCAAAAACTTACATTTTATTTGCAACATCTACTTCTCAGGTTTGGTCCTACTCCTTGTTTAAAATGTTCCTTAAAATATCTATTTTTCAGGATTGACTATAGATAGAGCTTAGATGATGGCTGATATGAATTTAGCAATTCCAAATGGGATTGAAGGTTCACTATGGATTTCCACTCTCGGTTTTTACAAAATTTCGTGTAGCTGTATAAAATCAGTATGCAAAGGAGTATAAAACTGCTTAATACTTCAGTCGAAAAGAAATATACACACCACTTGCCACCATATGAAGTCTCCTCATAATTTTGAATTGAAAAGTTTACACAGAAATACAGAGAGAGAGAGGAAGATGTTCAAAACTCGTTCAAACTAAAACTTTTGCAGAAATCAACCCTATATTTCAGCTCCATCGTAGGGAAATTAAAAGCAACTGTAAAGTATTATTTACAGCCATCCATTTAATACGCCGTTTTTGTCTGCGTCCACTTTTCCCCTCGTGTTTTCCTAATTCCCTCAACTGCTCCCAACCTTTTCTCTTAATTAGTTGCAGATTTTCTTGAAACTTAATCGCTTAGAACGGTATTGATCAAGGATCTATCGCCATTTCGTGGAAATTTTTGTTTGCATAGCTCTAAAGCTAAAAATAATGACATAAATTCTGAAATATTTGTTAACGGGAGAGGATGGAATGTTTATACAAACTTTGTAAGCATCAAAAAGAACATTTTATTCTAAATCAACGTTTGCATTATGTTTCTGAAAACTCCGTTATAAAGTCTTTGTCATTCAGGGAATAATAAATCTGTAATTTTTCACAACTTAAATTATTTCTATATATTCTTATTGACGTGCAAAATATTCTTATGTAAGGGATTATTTTCGGCAAGGGACCAATACGCTGATGATGTTGAAGGAGGACTTTCATACGTCCTTTATGTGACACTAGTATGCAAGGGGAAACTAACACTCTTTAAGACATAAGTTGAAACTTTTTTAATAACAATCAATGGCACGTAATGCAGTGAAAAATACTCAAAATTGGCCCAGTTATGTTCTGTTCCGTGGTCACTACTATAAGCATGCAAAGTCCCAACCTTCTAGTTCACTGGAGATCTTCTGGCTAGTCTGGAAATATTCTCCATCCCTCTATTTTGTCTGACCCCGGGGAAGAAATCGAAAATCTGACTTCGTTAGTTTCTGTTCCCCAGAAAGTATTATAAGTCTGCAAATATTCAGCCTTCTAGGTCAACTTCTGGAAAGCCTGAAGTGGCTTTCGAAAATCCCCATTTTTTCCACCCTCGAGGAAGGGAATTGAAATTTCGGTTCCATAAAGTTCTGGCTCATAATCGGTACTATAAGTGCTGTCGAGACCTAGACCGTCCAACCTACCAGAAAGGCGTAAGGTAATTGTTTGGACGGCCGGGAAGATCCACCCAATTTAGATCGGAACCCCCATTGGGAGAGGCATACACAGGGACCGTACTTTCCTTCCCCTACCACCAACCTATCGGAAGGACTTACGAACCCACATATTTAACGTGATTATACTTCGCGTGAACACTGTGACAGTTTTGGCAGTGGAGGGAATCGAACCCGGGTCTACCGAGTGCAATTCCCGCGCGCTAACCACTGGGCTACCGCCCCCGGTACTATGAATGTGTAAAGATTTAGTTTTCTAGGTTAATGATGGGATCTGAAGAACCTGGAATGTATTTTAGACCCCCCCCCCACACACACCTACCCACCATTTTTTTAGCCTCCGGGGAAGAGAATCGAAAATTCGGGTCCGTTAAGTTCTGTCAATACTGTGCAAATTAACAGTATTTTAAGATAGAAGGGCTTCTGAAGAGTCTGGAAAGACTAAAATACGTTAGACAATTATTATATAGATGTCAGGAAAATCAGCTGAATTAAAATCTTTCAATTACCATAACTAATCTTGTATTTTTAATGACCAATGGCGTAGCCAAGTGAGGGGTTAGGTGTCTAATCTCCTCATTGGATAAAAATATTATCAATGATAATTCATATTATCAATAATATGTATTTACGGGCAAAGGTAAGCTAACAAAATGTCGCAGAAAAAAGTTCAGAGAATTTATTGAATCTCTTGTGCTATTGACTCATCGTTATGAGAATTCACTAAAAAAACAGAAAAGAAAAATGTATGCAAATCTTTTCTTACTTAAGAGTAACTCCTCCCTCGCTTATTCAAATGAGGATAAAGCTGATACACTAGCAAAGCAGTACGAAACTCAATTTGAATCAAACCATGATATACTGTATCAGGATATCCATAAAATGTTAAAATGGTTAGCCAAACTTTAAACGTTTTTAGAAATTTTCCAACAATTACTGAAATTACCCCCAACTATACCAACGGATGATGGTTAGGATTATGTTAAATAGCTTAAAAATCGTAAAAGCACTGGTCATGACAATATTAGGAATGTCGCGGTTAAAAGTTTAGCTTTAAACATAATATTTTATATTACTTGTCCAATAAACCGAATACTAAAATTAAATTCTTTCCCCAAAGAATTAGATAATGCCATTATAATCCCTGTTCACAAAAAACGTGAGGTTGTCACTATTACAGGTCTGAACGGGTATGAATTTTAAACATTTTACAAGACCCGGCCCAAAAATATTAAGATTTGACCCAGCCCGAGCCCGATTATTTCCAAAAATAATATACCAGAGATCGAACCTGCCCGAAAATACTCAAAGCATGAGCTGATTCGGCCCGGATCGATTTTTTTATAATACGTTAAAGCCTGTCTAAAGCAAACAGACTGATGCCTCGTATCATGATCAAAATTTGCCATGTAAGGAATTTTAAAGTATTATTTCATGTAAGGAATTCCAGCCAGTTCTAAACTTGGAATACATGAAAAACCCGATAGGACCCTTTCCTTTTAATTTTCAAACTAATATACAACCAGGGCTCGGAATAATTATATTATTCTACATCCACTCCTTAAACTGCTAGTTTTTGACTAAGTTAACTCAAATCTGTGCCAAACCCTAAACTGTCAAACCCAAATGCGTATCAAAATGCCACATTAAGAGTCTTAGGTTAAATAATTGTAAAATACATATTTAGAAACCCTCATAGTAATGTAAAAAATGATGATTAAAAAAAAATGGAGATTAAAAGGGCTCTGCGCTTGGTATTCTGCAATAAAACTGACTGACGTAGACTAGAAGTCCGTACAAGCCGGAATTTTAGACTTTTACCCTTTCCAATTAGTAAAAGAGATCGAACCCGGCCAGAGCCCAAAGACAGTTTTCAATGTAAAGGCTGATCCCGGTCTGACTCATAAGTCCATGCGTTTTCACGGGAATTGTATTTTTAGAATTCATGATTAGAGTTCACAAATTTCAGTTATTTGCGTATTCCGAATATTTTTAAAAACGTGTTTCTAAGCTATTCTCCCCAAACTACAAAAATAAACAATTAATTTTCATGCATTTTGTGCTAATGTTACTGTAATCTGATTTTGTGTTAATATTACTGTAATCTGGTTTTGTGTTAATATTATTAGAATTTGGTTTTGTTTATATTAATATTGTACACGTAAGTCACGTATGAATTCTAATGTTCTTCAGATTGAATGTCCAGTAAAAAGTGATTAGAAAGTAAATGTGTTTGTTTATAATATACGCCACCAGTGAGTACTTGTACAGAGTAAATTATTCGGAAAAGCTCTGAATAAAGTAATTGATGCAGTACATAATATACATTTCATTACTTACAAAAACACTATGGTGCTCGGAGACAAGAGGTTGCAGATCACATCGTTAGAGGTTAAAACAGAAATATTGCTTCCTTCTTATTATTATTTCAAAGAAATACTCTGTGTTTATTATGTTTTATTTTATTATAATACTCTGTTTCTGTGCAAAAATTGCATTTTTATTCACTAGTGACATCTGATTTCTTTGTTTTCAGAGCATTGAAGATCAAGTAGCATCAATTCTGTTCCATTTAGGAAAAGTAGGTGAATAATTTAAAATTTTCTATACTTTTTTACCCCAAAAGCTGTCTGATCATCCATTATTTTTTGATAAAAAAAAATAAGTTCTGTCTCAAGAATCCAACACCATTATGCTTGATAAGGATTTTTTCACCAAAAGAATTGCATTTAACCAGAGACCTATTTTAATATGAGGAAATGTTTCAGAGCGAAAAAATATCTCGCCGAATTTGCATTAGTTTATTAAGTTTTAAATTTTACAATATTTAATGCTCTCATTAAAATGGGTTGGATAGGTTCATACATTATTTATGATTATTCATATGTATTACGACCCTCTTTTAAAAATCATTTCATTTGATAGCCGTCACTTATTATTTTATGTTAAAATATTTTAAAATATTCCTTTTTATAATTTCATCATAAATGGGACAATTTGGTATAATTTACGATTTTTTCATGAGAGGAGAGATGTACTGTGTTTTTATATAATATACAACGTATAAGATTTACGTGAATTCAGTCAAAATGTATTATACATATAACCATCTTTTATTATTTTATGATAAATGTTTTAAAATATTTTTTTTAATTTTTTAATTATACGCAGGGTAAGGTAGTGGAGTTTATAAATGATCTTTATAATTGACATGATAGTTGCGTTGTATTTTTATGCAAATTATAACGTAGTGTAGTATAAGTATAACGTCCAGCAAAATTTATTACATCGAAAACTATCATATTATTTTATGTTGAATGTTCGAAATTAATTATATGGTTTTACTATACACCAGACAATTTGGTAGAATTTGTGAACTTTCTTTATGATTGACAGAAGAGATGTGTTGCGTGCCCGTATAAAGTACATATGTGTTTAAAAAGCATAACGTATTTTATGAGGCATGATGTCTAACAAAATTTAGTATATTGATGAATTATATTAAATTTATTATGATTTCATGATAAATGCTTTAAAATATTTTTTTAATTTTTTAATTATACGCAGGGTAAGTTAGTGGAGTTTATAAATGGTTTTGATAATATCCTTTGTCTAATATCCTTGATAATATCCTTTGTCTAATATCCTTGACAGGATAGTTGCGTTGTATTTTTATGCAAAGTAGAACGTAGTGTAGTATAAGGCATAGCGTCCAGAAAAATTTATTACATCGATAACGACAATAGTCATATTATTTTATGTTGAATATTCAAAATTATCTTATGGTTTCACCATACACCAGACAATTTGGTAGAATTTATGAATTTTCTTTATGATTGACGGAAGAGATGTGTTGCGTGCCACATGAAGTAAATAACGTGTTGTAAAAAGCATAACGTATTTTATGAGGCATGATATGATGTCTATCAAAACTTAGTATATTCATGAATTATATTAAATTTATTATGGTTTATGATAAATGTTTTGAAATACATTATTATTAACATAGTTAAATTATACAGGGTGTTTCATAAAGATTGCACGACTAAATATCACTTGAATGATCGATTCAATTTAACAAATGCTTTAAATAAGATATACTTTCGGACCACGAAAATTTTTGTCACGGAAAACGTTTTAGTAAAAAGTACAATATTTGAATTTTTATACTGGCCCTCAATAAAGAAAGTTCTAATTCGAAGATTGCTCTTTAATCAAGTAACTATCTTTTGGGGAGAAAATCCAAGCTATCTCTAATGCGAAAGATTGGCCTTAACATATTTTGACAGTTATAGGATTTAAAACACTTTGACCCCATCAAAAGAAGCTGCGAAAACATAAATTTCAGGGGTCGTACAAAAATTGAATTTCGTTAGATAAAATTTCCAACCGAAAACTTACATGATATCGAGAAATTTTGATCATATTATAATGCAACTTTTTTGTTTGAATTAAAGTATTTTAATAATTGAAGATATTTTTCTAGAGGGGCCCGTATAAAAGTTGCATTTAATTTTTTTTACTAAGATGTGGTACATGATCAAAATTTGATGAGTCTACCTTAATTAAAGTATTTATCAAATTGGAATCGTGAATCTACGACCAATCGTTCAAGAGATATTTAGATGCGCAATCTTTTAAAACATTTTGTATAATACGTGATAATTCGTAGAAATGAAGTATTTTTCTGTATCATTGACAGAAGAGATGTTAAGTTTTTGTATAACGTTCAACGTTTTATATAAGACAGTGGTCCCCAAGCCTTTTAGACAACTTGACATTTTAGTCAGTAAATAACAACGGTAAATATACATAAAATAGGAGACTCATTCGAATACTCCAATTATAGTGGCATAAGTGTTCTATGCGCTGCTTATAAAGTGGTTTTAAACATTTTATTTAATAGTTTATTTCCATATGCTGAGTGATTCATCGGGGACTATTAGTGTGGATTCAGAAAAGAAAGGTCCACTTTGGAATAGATGTTCAACCTATGACAAATCCTTGAGAAATGTGAAGAATATAATATTGAAAAGCACCATTTTTTCATCTACTTCAAAACTGTCTATGATAATATTAATAGAAGTCTACTAACCAAAACTGTAAGAGAATTAAACAATCCAGAAAAACTGGCTAGACTTGGGGGACTCGTATTGAAAAATACTATGTTAAAAATTCGAATATAGGGAGATATCTTAGAACCGACCCATGGATGGAAAAAGCGGCGTCAGAAAGGGCGATGGATTGGCCTGCATTTTGTTTAATTTTACTGTGGACATGATTATTAGAGACCCAAGCGTCAATATCATAGGAAACATCGTTAATAAATCCGTGCAGGTGATGACATTTGCAGATGATATCGTTATCATTGCAAGAACTCAAGCAGAACTAAACAGACATTCTTAGCTCTGAAAAATGAAGCAAAGAAAATGCATCTGATAATTAATCCAAACAAAACCAAATATATAGCATGTACAGAATTATGATGCATTGAATCTTATCTGGAAATTGGTTCATATAGGTTTGAAAGAGTTAAGAGCTTCATTTGCACTCTTTTTTTTATTCTATCTACTGATCCAGATGAAGTTTTAAGTACTCTTGGGGGTTTCAGCTCGCTTGGTGTCGATGGAATTACTGCTACTGTTATTCATGATATTGCCCCAATTATATGTGATTTTTTTTCATACATTATTTTAAGCTTTGAAAGTGGCTGATTTCTTGACCAACTTAAATTTGCTGTTATTGTTCCGGTTTGATGTTATTGTCCTGTTATTGTCCGATTAAGTATGTAAACATAATAAATTATTTCAGTTCTTGCTAATTTGGATTTCGCAAAAATAAAAGTACCGAAGTTGTTTTAATGAAATTTATTAGCGAAATCAATGGGGGTTTAAATGCTGGTCATATGGTTACAGGTGTGTTTTTGGATATTAAGAAAGCCTTTGATTGTGTTGATCATAATATTTTGTTGCATAAGTTGCAGAAGACTGGCATTCGGGGCATTGCTTTAGAATGGTTCTGATCTTATCTCAGCGGACATGAGCAATCTGTTGGTTCCGCTATAAGTAAAAGAAAATTAGTTAAGCAAGGTGTTTTCCAGGGGTTAGTACTGGGTTCGATCTTGCTTCTTATCTTTTTTACGACCTATGTTTGTTTAATTTTAATGAGGTTTTGATTGTTTTTGCTGATGATATTGCTTTATTTTATCATGGGCCTTCAAATTCCGTTGTTCAAAGAAATACGAAAGACGATCTGACAATTATTAGACAATGGTTTTGTGCTAATATTCTTGTTCTTAATGCCAAAAATCTAGACTTATTTATTTTGCTTCGTCCGTAAATATTTATTTAATTTTATTCTAAAATATCATACTTGTTATATTCGGGCAGTACTTGAAATTATAGTTTTAAATACCTTGTTATTATCATCAATGTCTTGAAAACCTCAAATCACTAGTCCTAGTAAACAATTAAAGTTAAATATCAGGAAACTTTTATTTTTACGCCAGCTTTGTCCTCCAGATGCGCTTCCGTTTCTTTATTATTCCTTAATTCACTCTCGGATTCAGTATGGAATAACCTGTTTTCTGGTGGCACATATCTGAATACCCTTAGGCCTGTTATTTTACTTTGAACTGTTTTTGCTTTAAACTGTTATTTTACTTTAGACGTTATTCATTAGAAATGTCTTATGTAAACCTCGTCAAGCACCTTCTTTTCGTGGATTCTATAATTCTGCCGTTTAGGCATTTTTATAATTACAAAGCTCTTAATATGTTTTATATTAGGAATAAGAATGTGGGTGGTAGTCAGTGCAACATTAGGCTGAGACGGGGTATTATTAGATCCCATCGAGCAAATTCTACTAGGTTTCAGTAATTATATTTCTCTTTAGCTCCTAAATTTTACAATTTTCTGTCTCAATCTTCTAAAAATATTTTTACTCTGCATTCGTTTCCCAGGGCTATTAAAGACTAGTTATTTATTTCTAATTCAGCTGAAGTTGACACATTTTTTCATACTGATACCTAATTATTTACCTGCTTTAATTTTCATCCTTCCATTTTTTATTGTCCATGTTTATCCTTTTAAATGTTATATTGTAATTATTTGTTGTAATTATTATCTGTAATTGTATTTATGTCTTTATATGCTATTGTATTTAACATATTTAACGTGTTTACTTCTGATCGTCTATAAGATTAATCTTTTAGGAGTGGGTATTCATGGATTATATACTTTGGATTATGAGTTTTATTATTATCATTAATATTATTACTATAAATTAGATTAAAAAATAAATATTTCTCTATTAAAAAAAAGAAGCCGTCGCCGCTGTTTGAGAAATTTTGCATTCCTCAAGTTTCTCTGTCACGTAACGCAAAATCTACAGCATACAAAAATATGAAATTTGGTACATTTGTAAAGAAAGGAGAACTCACTAATATAAACCGTTTTTTAATTTAAAAGTTTGTTTAGGAAATATTTAATGTCAAAGTCAATGGAAGAGTATTTGAGTTGCCAGTTTTCGTCTTGGACATACTACAATTTTTGTTGGCATGCACCTACATAGTTGAATTTTTGTAGGACGGAGCCCTTTTTTTAAATTTAGATTTAATGTATCAACTTTTTATGCACTTCTGAAGTGAATTCTTTTTCTTTAAGAACAAAGATTTGATTGGTAGATTAAAAGCTTCTCTCTGATTGTTTTTTATCAGAAACGTTGCAAAATAGCCGAGGACTGAGTTATTGAAGCATTAAACACATGAGAAGTATAGATATTTATTTCTAAACATGATTAGAACGTTAGTTAGTGCACTTTGGAAAATTTAAAATGTTGACACTCATTTGCCTTATCGTTTATTTTTACAAACAAACAGAGCATTTCGCAACTATTGTTGTCATGAACATTAATTGTTATATTGCTATATTGCACAATTGCTTAATTGTTATATTGCTATATTGCACAATTGCTTAATTGTTATATTGCTATATTGCACAATTGCTTAATTGTTATATTGCACAGCAATTATATATTTTATTGTTGTAAATATCTATACTGAAAATGTAACACGATATTTTGCCACTGCATTACGAACAAACTTTAAAAGTTATGAAATTTTGCCGTTTGTTCGTAATACACTAAGCAATCGTTCTTAATAGCAGGCGCACTTTTCAATGTTATTTGGATCTTCTAAATAACTATATATTGGTTCAAATTCTTAATCTAATTTTTGCTCAGTTGGCGATGCAAATAGGAAGTAAGAGACCCAACTCCCAACGCTAGTTCCGGGATTGGCGAGCTGGGGTGATTGGAGTTGGCCAGCGTCAGCTAATAAGGGAGCGCTTCATGCCTGTGTCGAGCTCCGATTAATGAGCGGCAGGGAATGGAGGGCTTTTGCGAGTGTCAGCAAACATAGGGCACGTAGGCCGTCGCTTGAAGGATTTCCATATTTTGTTGTAACCCTCTGTAGGTAAATCGTGCAATTCGTTAAGTACTGCTAATCTGAGTGAATTTAGTACCACCGGTCTTAACTCCATATTTTCATTTAGCTCTTTCTTATGGAACAGGATTTTGTCGATCACTCCATAATCTCTTGATCGTTGTTCAACGGGTTTATGAACTTTTCAATGTTATTTGGATCTTCCGAATAACTATATATTGGTCCAAACTCTGAATCCAATTTTTGCTCAGCAATAAATTTCCCTTTAGAGTCGATTACCATAGATGTTAACATGGAACATTTTTTGTTTCTTCACTATTATCTTCCTCAGGTAGTGGAACTTTACTTAATGTGTCTGCAACCAAGTTATTTTTCCCATATCTGTGTTGTATGTTTAAGTTAAACTCTTGTAATGTAAGAGCCCAGCGATTTATTCTAGGTGAAAAATTCTCCGCTGTAGTTAAGCTTGTTAGCAAGCCATGGTTCGTATATACTGTTATTTGCAGTTCGTTAAAGTATGTTCTAAACTTTTTTAGTGCAAAAATGACCACTAGACACTCTCGTTCTGTCACTGTGTAGTTTCTTTCTGCCGTAGTTAAGATTCTAAAAGTGAAAGCAATCGCGTGTCCTTCTTGTGTAATTGCTGCGCAGAGTTCTGTATAAGATGCATCTGAATATATTTCAAAAGGCCTTCTATAGTTTCAATGTTTTAACACTGATGCTGAAGTTAGAATTTGCTTCAGCAAAAGCTGAAGTAAATTCTAACTTCATAAATCTTCACAAATCTTCTGCTTCCTTATTTTACTTAAATCTTGCAGTTTTTCGTTTCAAAGCATATAATGGTTCACATAACTCGGCATAATTTCTTATAAATTTACTATACCAGGACGTCATTCTCAGAAAGGACGCTAACTGCTTAGGATTTTTTGGTTTAGGAAAGTTTAAAATATCTTGCAATTTACTATTATCTGTGTGGATTCCTTCTCTATTGATTGTAAGTCCCAAGTACTTTAATTCATTTAGAGCAAAATGACATTTACTAGGTTTTAATTTCAGTCCTGGACGGAAAATCAGATCAAACATCCGTTTTATGTCATTTAAATGTTGCTCAAACGTTTTACTCACTATAAGAATGTCATCTAAATACACATGGGCAATACTACTTAGAACATATTCCAATATTTTGTTCATAAGCTTTTGGAAGCTTGCTGGGGCCCCTGATAATCCGAATGACAAACGAGTAAATGCATAGGAAGAATTATTAGCTATAAATGCTGTCTTCGGAAAGTTTTGAGGTTCTAAAGGCATTTGGAAATATATTGAAATTAAATAAAGGGTTGTCATATAATTTGTAGTTTTTAAATTATGTAATAAGTTTTCTATGATGGGCGGTGGAAATTTTGGGTAAGTGCTTATGTCGTCAAGCTTGCGAAATCCACAGCGAATCTATATGCTTCTGCTTTGCCAGCTGATAACCCATTATTTTTGCGGCACAGCACAATTGGTGATGAGTAAGGACTGTCAATTGGGACTACCACCCCTAATTTAAGCATTTCATCAATATGATATTTAATCCCCTTCTCCTTGGTTTTATTGTATCTATATGACTTTGACGATACTGGTTTGTTATTGTCGATGTTAATATTATGAGTACCAATATGCGTCATCCCTGGATCTTCTGAAAAAAAAAACTCATCGATCTCTTCTACCAAGCTTTTCAACTGTTTAATCTCTTTCTCCGATAGATTTTCGTTAGGAAATTTAAATTATTTAATTTTTTTGGTACTTTCCTTATTGTCAAATTCATGAATTTCTATTTCGTTATCCTTAAAATTTAGTGCTACCCCATTTTCTTGCCGAGAACTTCTTCCTGATATACAATCGTACGCCAACCCTCTCATTATCATAAACTGCCATATTTTATAGCAATCTTGAATTTCAACTGCAATATCTTTTCCCATTAGTCGACAATTTCCCCCTTGAGCTGCAATCACTTTAATATTTCCTACTGTTTTACAACTTTTTATGTCGTAAGACCTTTTTTGGAATTTTTTCTGCTATAAATGATATATATATATCTGCCCCGGAATCACATATGGTGCTAACTAGTTGACCTTTCAAATGTACCACCAGTTGCGGTAGATCCACTGAATTCAATCTTAGCATTTTTAACTCAACTATATTCAGAGATTTTGTACTTCTACTTCGTGAATTTATCGAGAATTTACTTCCTTTTTCTGAATTAACTGTAAATTAGTTTTCTGTTGATAATTTTGGGATAAATTGTGTCCTTGTTCGTTTCGACTCGGGTTTGACTGCCGCCAATCAGATGATCTATATCCTGGATGCGGATTTTTGACGCGTTTTTCATTCCTCGACCTTGATTAGGAAATTTCGCTTTCTCTGGATACTGATAAGATTTACTTGTTTTCAAACATGACGTTTTGCCAATTATTTCTTTCATTGCATGTTTCGCGATCACTGGAATTCCTATTTTTGTACTCAATAACATTTTCAAAGAGTTTATTCACCGAACTTATGTTTCTAACTTCAACGAAATTGCGCACGTCTGGTAGCAACCGAGAGATTATAATATCCAAACTGAACGAATTTTCTATATCTGTGTATAGCATTTTTATCAATTCCATTTTTCTTAATAGAAAGTCACTGGGCTTTTGACCCTATTTCTGCATATTTGCATACAATTCCTTCTCTACTGCTACTTTGTTTTTAATTGCAGGAAATGCTTTAAGTAACACATTTTTAAAATTTTCATAGGTTTTCGTTGTGACGGTTTCCTAAGACTCGTTTCCCTATCAAATTATACCAATCCAGTGCTTTATCAGTTAGTGCTGATATATCCAAAGAAAATCTCAGCTTCAATTATCTCATTTAACTCACTAAATTGTTCTAATTCATGCAAGAATTCTTGCGTATTTGATTTTCCATCAAATTTTTGTGACATGTCATACGTTGAATTATATCCATTCCTGGGTTTTAGTTTAAGATTTCTTTGCTTGCCGCTATTACGATGAAGACTCCCATGTAAATTTCTCATATAGCTTGTCATCTTTTAACAAAATATAAACTACAACAATATTAACCACAAAAATATCAGCTTACTTACGGTTTATGCTTTTCTTCTGATTCCGTGCACATTTTTGTTCGGGCGTCATTGTAAAGGTGTCGGAATGAAAACTCAGACATCTTTTGATAAAAGCAACAAGTGTCATTCTTAAACTGTATCAATCATAAAATAAACTCCATTAACTTAATGTACAATAATAAATCAGGATGTACATGGTCCACCCTTCCTACCATCTCTGCATCTACACACGCCACTCTATACGTACCATCTCCTCTTCTCGTGCTTCGCACTTCACCTTTTTATAACCTGGTTGTCAGCTCCACCTGCCGATCGCAATCTTCGCGGCTGCTATTTAAATTTAGGCTCTTCTTTCTCCGGGGAAGACACTGATTGAAAATTAAGAAGTCGGGAATAGAACTGTTAACCCTTACACGCTCATGTCCAAAAGTTAAGGAACAAACGGAAAAATTAGCATATTCGGCAAAAGAAACAACGTGTAGCCACAAAATTTGCATACCTGACAAGCGCACGCAGAAAACATTTTGCATACCAACACTTTTTAACAAGGAAAAGTATTTGTAAAAACAGTCTGTTTCGTGCAGAGTCTGTCAATCGTTCAACACTAAATCTTAAGCTTTCCATCATTTGTCGCCTGTGGAATCAGTATCACAGTGTCTTGAAGACCAGTAAGTGAGGGTTCAAGGGTGACAACCTCTCAGGATGACCGTTTTCCGTGTTTGCAAGCACCACGCCACAGGTAAGTCATTGCGCATCAACTTGCTTTCGACCTTTGCTGTTGGCAGAAAGAGCGATATCTCGACAAATTGTTTACAGACGGCTACATACTGAACAGATGACGACCAGCAAAACGACCAGTGGTTTGCGCCTCACTGACACCCTCGCATAGAGGGGACCGCTTAAACTGAACGCCAGATCACCTCAAGTGGACTCCACATCAGTGGGGGTACTGTACTTTTCACGGATCAGTCATGGTTTGGCGTACAGATTGATTCTCCCAGCAATTATTGGTCTGGAGAATGCCTGGAACTATCTAAAACGCCAGTAACATCCGCAAAATGCAAGCATACAGAGGATGCAGTTCGATGGTTTGTTCGGGGATTGCTGTCGGGGCCCGCACTGATCTCCACATTTTCCCTCGTGGTACGGTGTGACTGACGTGCGGTATAGAGATTTCATCCTAGCTCAATATGTTTGTCCATTTCTTGCGGCCATGGGTCCTGATGCCATCTTTATGGACAGTAACGCGCTAGTTTACAGGGCTCACATTGTCGGCCATTATTTAAAATTGGAAACGCTGCTTGGAATGGTCATCGAGATGACCTGGCTTGAACCTGTCGAGTTTGGATGGGACATACTTGGGAGACGTTTAAGTTATCTCCATGACCCTCCCCGGAAATCTTCTCGAGCTAAGAACATGTCTGCTCCGTGCACGGGCATAGATACCCCATTTCGCAATAGATGATTTTATTCTTTGCATGAATCGACACTGTCGGGCACGTGTTATCACACTTCGTATTGATAGACCTCCACCAATGAACTACACTCATTGCCAAAAAATTTTCGCACAAAGAAGTAATTGTGGGATCATAACGAAACTTGGCATGAAGGTACGTGTCAGGCAGATATGCAAATGATTAGAAATACAGCGTGATTACGCTCTGAATAATGCCACCAGAGGGCGTTGAACTTCGCTCTCCCTACCGCAGAAAAAAGGCACGCATAGGCTTTTTGCCTGTACTTAATCTGTGTGCAAAGGGACGCTTTTTCATTAGGGATACCGTTACGCCGCCATTGAAGCCAATATGATCAGCTGTCAGAGTTCGAGAAGGAAAGAATCATCGGGATGATGGAAGCCGGGTGGTCAGATAGGCCAGTAGCCCGCCACTTAGACCGTTCTTACTTTACTGTGAGGAGGTGTTGGGACCAGTGGACTAGAGATAGGTCACATACACGGCGACCAGGCTCAGGACGTCCTCGGTAAACCAATAGCCGAAAAGATTGTCACATCACCCGACACACACGCACAGCGCCAACTGCATCATTGTCCGCCATCCAGAGACAGGCAGCACCTTCACTACGGACCCCTGCGTCTGTCCGTACCATCGCGAGACGCCTGGCTGAAGGGCATTTGGTGTCGTGACGCCCATTACGTATGCTGCCAATGACACACACCCACCCACCGTCGCCTCCGTTTGGAAGGTGTCGCACTCGACGGAATTGGTTCAACCGAATGGATCCAGATCGCCTTCAGCGACGAATCGAGATTCAATTTGGGCAGTTGACAGCCGTGTACGTGTGTGGAAGCCCCATGGTAAACTCTTCAATCCTGTCTTCCTTCGCTTTACAGCGGCACACTGCTCCCACAGCTGGTGTGATGGTATGGGAGCCCGTCGCATACAGCACCCAGTCACCTCTAATATAGATCCTCGGAACCGTGACAGTCCAGTGGTACGTTCGTGATATCCTCCAGGCACATGTGTTGCCTCTCATGACAGGGCTCCTAGGAGGCATTTTTCAACAGGACAATGCTCGTCTACACACAGAAAGGGTGTCAGGAATGCCTCCGCCACATTACCCCCCTTCACTGGCCTGCCCGATCCCCAGATTTGTTACCGATCTAGCATGTCTGGGATCACTTGGGACTGCAAGTTGAACAGCCTACGAGTTTAGTCAAACTAGAGGCGCGCTTACGACAACTGTAGAATGAGGTGACGCAGGATACCATACGGGAGCTGTATGCCTTAATGTTCGCCCGTATCGCATTGTGTACTCACGCTAGAGGTGGCCCAATAGGGTACTAGAACCTCCATTCACATTTGTAGTTTTTCCTGTAATAAATGATCCTTTTGCTTTGATTTTGTAATCACTTAGTGTACCAGTAGAATCTGCTACGTTTCTGGACACTATTAATCTGTCATTTCTATTTTGTTATGTAAAAATTTAATAAGAAAACTTTCTTCGTCAATGCTTGTTGCTCTCGGAATGATTGATTGGTTTGGATTATCAAAGAGTGAACCGTTTGGCTCTATTTGACTCTTTCACCCCGAGAAAGTTCTCTATGGGTAGAATATCAGTATTTGCGACTTTAGAAAATATATAATTAGGAATTATTTTGGCGCGGAAATTATTTCGTTTCCTTAAAGAAAATGACCATCTCTTCCAAACTTGTACTTATCAGTAAAGAGATCTGAAAAGAAAGTTATCATACGCAATAAATTATACAGTGTGAAGAACTTTGCGCATAAAACAAAGGAAATTCACGCCGCAAAACAAAGCTGAGAAAAAGTAGTCAGTAGTAGCTGTTAAAGTGGGATCAATTTAGCTTAGTATGACGGCTATTTACTTCCGTATGAAACAGAATCATGTTAGAGTTATAATGTTTATGAGTCAGAGTCCCCCTTGGGCTGAATCAGAATTTCGGAGTAGAGCCAAGGTAGCCCAGTAGGTGGAAGAACACGTGGTTTATCCCGTGTTCGATCCATGATGTCGCTTAAATTTATTCCCGTGTCAACGTGGAGTATGGGCACGATAAATCGATAGGTCCGAAGGAGATGGGTTAGGAAAAGGAGAGTATGGGATTTTCATGCCTTTGAGTTCCGGTCTAAATTGGGTGGAACTTTTCTGGCTGTCCACAACAGTTTGGGTAGATCTAATTTGGGTAGATCTGACTAATTTGGTTAGTTTGGGTAGATCTGAAAAATTTGGGTAATATGGGTAGATCTGACTGTCTGGGTAGACAGAAATTAGGAATTTTGGTGAGATTGCAGTATTAAGTAATAGCAATTCCGACACGGCTCCCGATTTTGCATGTATGAGACTAGAGTCCTAAGGCCCGATATGAGTAGATATTCATAGCGTTGGTCATAGTCAAGATCTTGTAAAGTCGAGAGATTAATGAGCGAATAGGGTGGTTGAGAATAATGGGTTCTCCAATACAGAACCTATAGTGATATAACGTAATAATATAACCAGCTTCTTTCCATCCCCTTCTTAATAGTACAGTCAGAAACGAAATTGAATAGGGTCACAGAAAATATTCTATATTTTGAATAATGCGATTTTTTTCTTATGAGTTAGTACATTATATTTCTGAATATTTGGAATTTTTGAAAATTTTTTTAAATCCTTGTTGAAACATTTTTGACCCTGCAATAACTAAATTATTCTCTTTAACCCTCATTATGACTGCCATTTTTATTTTAATTTGATGTACTGCATTAAAAGAATGGCGAAAGAACACTATTACATGCGTGCTGAAGATCTATGGATCTAATCAAAGCTTACAAATTACAAACCTTAAAGACTAAAAATGGTAAAAATCTCTATACGCTAATAGAATAATTACAGAACATTATAACATTAATGATTGTTGTAAGGAAAGTCAATAAATGACTCTCCTGTGTTAATTCTAAATGTCGGAACTCTTTTATATAATTACACTAAACGTTTTTATATAATTTTGTGCTGGCATGCGCTTTTAATTTGTTGGTTTCAGCCACCTAATTTAGCGAATTTTATTGGCGGAAATAAAATTAATATTGAGGCGATATTCCAAGGCAAAGAAGGCGGAAACATTAGTAATTAGAGAGCAAATTGATATTGTTATTAACTCCTATCTTACGTGTTGGGAACGACTCTTGAAAAGTTATTGATTTCTTCATTAATGCCCAATGATTTTCTTGTATCTCGCTTAATGGACAGAATAATAAGTAATTTAGATTGTCTAATATTGTGCTTAAATAACTTTTTAAATAATTGGGATTTATGAAGTTGTCTGTCGTGCGAATGTTGCGGTTATGAATCACTACATATAACTGTCAAACGTATTTTTGTTATTCTAAACCTTCCAGAAGCCCCCACGGTGACTTCGTGAATTTTGGCACACTTATAGAATCGACTGCGGTACAGAGCTTAACGGAGTTGGATTTTCGATTAACACATCCAGGAGACAGAGAATATGGGTGTGAAAAATCTTTTCAGAATCTCCAGAAACCCCTGTTTTAACCTAGAAGACGGAATATTGGCACATTTATAGTATCCACTACAGTACAGAACCTAACGAAGCCGGATTTTCCATTCACTCCCCACCGGGGGCGGAGAAGATAAGGGGATGGCATTTCTAAAATTGTTTTCCGACCCCAGAAGCCTCCCTGCTGATCTAAAAAGCCGAAAATTTGCACACTTATAGTATCAACCACCGGGCAAAACCTAACCTAACGTAGACTTGACTTATTTTAGAAATGCACCCGAGGTGGAAATTATGTTTTTTTTAATGCCTTTTAAGACCCTCGGAGCATTAAATATTGTTAAACAAAATAAATCTTATTAAAAAAAGTTGTAGCTTAGTTTTCTTGTTTTGACAGGCCTAAATGATATAGGCTATAGTGTTTTGCCTTTCTAAACACTCTAGCTGCCCTTTAGCGGCTAAGAAGGCTGAATTTTTGCACGCGTATATATTTAGTATCGACCGAAACTGACGGACTCGAATTTTCGATGTTTCTCCCGGAGTGTGAAAATGCGTAGAAATCCCAATAGAATAGATGGATAACAGAGGTCTGAAAAACGGTCCGGAGATGTTTCTTATATGGGTTGAGCCTAAATAGTGGGCGTTTTTTCAGATGATCCCTACTTCTGCGAAGTAAGAAAAGGTATGGGCATTTATGATAGCATGGGTCAATGTTCAAATTACATTAACAGAGGATAAGAAAACGTGGCAATAAAGACGTGGACATAATATCAAGGAAAAATAGCCAATCAGAGAAGATCTTTGACATGCTCTCGGTCAAAGTGAGAGTTCAGAGTGAGATATTTATTACTCCCGTACTTCTAGTATTGTGAAAAATAGGAAGGCTCCATCTATTCTTTAAGATATCTACAGTAAAATGGAAGGAGTGGTAAAGTATTTCAAAACACTCCCGGAGGACCGGGTCATAAAAAGATGAAACTCGACCACGGGATTGAACTTAACAGGGCCAATTATCAATTGAGACAATTATTTTCGAAAATAAGCCCTATAGATGGTTAAAAAATTTAAAAAAAATGAAAACATGTTGCAATTTCGTTTAAGAATTCCCCTGCCTTTGACAGGCTTGAATAGTTTGTATATATTTGTGTATTTATCTCCATGTACATAATTTTTGTATGAAACACAGTTCTTCCGAGTGATATTTTTTCAAATTAACCTATCTTAGTTTGTAAAAAGTAACATCAATTTACTCAACATGTTTTATGCAAGATGTTTAGAATACCATACTAGTTTGAAAGTGAGAGAGAATTAATAGGCATGAGATATGATTTACGAGTCATGAGCTAGATATTGCCGCTATGGAATGAATAATGCCTTTTATGGACAATTTTCTGAAGTAACCAACTCTGTATTTACGATGTATTATGATTTAATTTTGTATCATTAAATTACAGGTTTGAATAATAATCTATCTATCTATCTGTCTATATACACTATTTGCCAAGTGTCCATCTGTCCGTCTGTCATGCGTTTTTTAGGCACTTCCCGAACAAATAGAGACGTGAAATTTGGTACACGGCTCGATCGTTCGATAAAATCCCCTGGAAAAATCGAATTTTATGGAAACGTTCTCTAGAGGGGGTGCTCCACACCAATACGTTTGAAATGGGAAATGATAGGAAAGCATGCTTTGCCATAAGATAGAGACTTCAAATTTGGTGCATGGGTAAATCGTTCGAAAAGAAGAAAGTGTACAATTTCAGATTTCCAATATTTTTTACTTAAGGGGGTGCCGCACACCAAAATGTTCGATTTACTGAATAAAGGAGAAAAAGCTCCTTTAAAATTTGATTGAGGCTTGAAATTTGGTATATGGGCTAATTATTTGACGAAAACACCCAAGACGAATATAGTTTTCCAAAAATGTTTGTTTAAGGGGGTGCTCCAGAGAATAACGTTCGAAAGGTAAATTGATAAAACAAACATGCTTCGGGATGATATAGAGATGTCAAATTTGGTGTATGGGTAGATAGCTTGGAAGGAAGAAAGTGTACAATTTCAGTTTACCAATATTTTCTACTTTAGGGGGTGCCGCACACCAAAATGTTCGATTTTCGGAATAAAGTAGAAACGCCCCTTTTTGAAACGTGATAGAGGCTTAATATTTTGTATATGGGCGAATCATCTGATAGAAAATACAAGAAGAATAGAGTTTTTCAAAAATGTATAAAGTGGGGTGGATACTCCACACAAAAACATTCGAAAGGTGAAATGATAGAAAAAGAATGCTTCGCAATGAGATAGAGACTTCATATTTGTTATACGGGTAAGAAGTTGGAAAGGAAGGAAGTGTGCAATTTCAGTTTTCCAACGTTGTTCACTAAAATATTCGATTTGCCGAACAAATGAAAAACGCCCCCCTTACAATGTGATAGAGGCTTGAAATTTAGTATATGGGACAACCATTTTATAAAAAAATCAAAGATGAATACGGTTTGACAAAAATGTTCATTAAGGGGGTGCTATACAGAAAAACGTTTGAAAGGTGAAGTGATAGAAAAACCATGCTTCGCGATGGGATAGAGACTTTATTTGGGGTACGGGTAGATAGTTTGAAAAGAAGAAAGAGTGCAATTTCAGATTTCCAATATTTACTATTTTAAGGGGTGCCGCAAGCCAATATGTTCGATTTTCCGAATAAATTAGATACGATTTTTTTTAATGTGATAGAGGCTTGATATCTGGTCAATAATCTGATAAATAATCTAAGAGGAATATAGTTTTTCAAAAATGTTCATTTATGGGTATGCGCCACAGAAAAACGTTCGAAAGGGAAAATAATAAAATAGTATGCTTCAGGGTGAGATAGAGCCTTTAATTTGGTGTACGGGTATTTAGTTCGAAAGGAGGAAGTGAACAATTTAAGCTTTCCAATATTTTCTTCTTTAGGGGGTTCTGCACTCCAAAATATTGATTCGCCGAATAAATGTGAAATGCACATTATTAAAAAATTTACATTATTCAGGGCTTGCTTATTGTGAGACCGTTGATTTTCAATGGGTATTCGGCTAGTATATACTAATTGCCAAGTGTCCGGCCTGTCACGCTTTTTAAGCACTTTCCGAATAGATAGAGGCTTACTATTTGGTACACGGCTCGATCGTTCGATAAAACCCCCTGGAAAAATCGAACATTTCGAAAACGTTCTCTAGAGGGGGTGCGCTACACTAAAACTCTCAAAAAGTGAAATAATAGGAAAGCATACTTTGTCATAAAATAGAGACTTCAAATTTGGTGTTTGGGTAAATCGTTCGAAAGGAAGAAAGTGTGCAATTTCAAATATTTTCTATTTGAGGGGGTGCCGCATACCAAAATGTTCGGTTTACCGAATAAATGAGAAACGGCTCCTTTAAAATTTGATAGCGGCTTGAAATTTGGTATATGGAATAATCATTTGATAAAAACACCCAAAATGAATATAGTTGTTCAAAAACGTTCATTTAAGGGGCTGCTCCAGAGGAAAACTTTCGAATGGTGAATTGATAAGTAAACATAAGTAGAAGAGAAATAAGAGTTGAGCACCCGCAGGCGGTGCTGCACCGCCTGCCTCTTTTGGGAGGATCCTCTCAGAGGGTCTTTCCTCCCGGAGGGTCTTGAGACCCCCCTCTTTTGGGAGGATGCCTCTCAGAGGGTCTTTAGACCAACTGTGGAGGCCTCTTTCCTAGTATTGTGAAAGAGGCCTCGGAGTGAATTGTCTTGAGAGGGGATGACCTTTGACCTGAGGAAGTGGTTTCAACGGATGTCGCAATCCGCGACTGACCTTTGAGCATTGCACAATCTGGAAATGACGTGTCGCACCTTGGAGCTCTCAAGCACACGACCTCCCTCTCTGCTGTCTGGGAACAAAGTGAACGTTCTTATCAGCGTGACGTAGTTAAAGCGCCCTCTGGCGAATTTTGATGAAGTGCTGCCTTCTATCGGCATTTTTTCCCCAAAAGAATTTAATGTCTCACTTGTCAGGGGCGGGACTCGAACTCGGAACCATTCCATTACAACGATAACGGCCTATCCACTTGACCACAAGGCCTTGCTCCATAGAAAGTTATCATCGAACTGTACCTTATCAGAGGAAGCAGCAGATAGAATATTTTTCGCTCGGTGAACAGATTGAATAGTGATGTATTTTATAAAGGGATTTCGGTGCGTTTTAAAACAGAATGTTACGGACTGAATATAAAATTGTGTTGTGATTTTTAAAACAAATTGAATACGGATTTCCAATGAACACAAAACTTGTATTCAGTGGATTCTAACACTACTATTTTCTTTTTAAATGAATTGAATAAACTCAAGTTTAAACTCAAGTATAGTTACGCATTTTCAAAGTTGTGTTAAGTGAATAGGACCGCTTTAAAACATGGATGTAATACTTAGCTAAAATTGTATTAAGTGATATATAGCAATGTGGATTTTTTTTTTTAAATAAATCTAACACCATATATCAATATGATTTTTATAATAACAACGAAATGATTTCGAATGTTTAAAAACAAATTGAATATGGATTTCCAGTGAACACAAAAATTGTGTTAAGTGAACAGGATTCAACCCTTTTAAGTGTTGTACACTTAAAAACAAATTTATACACGTACACAATATATTTGGCAAGCTTTAAAATAGCGCATTGTACTTAGTTAAAATGAAGTGAACAAGATTCGACCATTCTAAGTGTGTGTGTGTGTTTGATATATAGCAATGTGATTTTTTAAAAATAAATCTAACAGCATATACGACTATTATAATAACGAAATGATTTTTTTTTCTTTTTTATAAAAATAATAATGAAAATTAGAACTCACATCCGACGTCTTCGCAGCTTAGCGTCCAAACTCCAAATGAGTGATACACTCTCATTACGCTATTAAGAATTCGATCTTATCTATAATGACGTCAGCAGTATGAGGTGTTGCCACCTATTTTTTCTAATAATATATTTCTAGTAACTGGATACTTCAACGGTCGGATTTGCTACACATAATCTGAAATACATCATTTTAATGATATTGTGCATTGAATATAATTTGACCATTTTTAAAGCGGTGGATGTAATTAAAATATCCAGATTTAGAATTTAACAAGCTAACGAATTTTCACAGATACACCCACAAAACTTTAGCTTTAAGTTTAAATAAAAGCCAATGAATATGATATAACCATTTTAACAGTGAAGGGTATAATTTTTACTACCATTATAGAACTTAGAAGTGAGTGTACAGTTTCGATTATTTTTACAGGACACCAACATATTTAAAATCTATTGCAAGTTTGCCCTGCAAAATTCTAAAAACCCTCCTCCGATGTATTCCAATGCAGTCATTTACGAGAATCGTCCAAGCGAGTATTTACAATTATCGCTCAAACATCCAGATAACAATTGCTTTGGTCAGTATTACCGTTTCTGTTCGAGATTAGCACTTCCTGTCCCAACCTTATGATAAGAATTAGTGAAAGTCCACACATGAACTGCATGTTAGAATAAATAAAACCTTACCAATGTGAAATTGTAATCCAAATATAATCTGAAAAATAAAGGTCATGAAAAGAAAGAGTAAAGTTTCCATTTGAAAATACATGTTATATGTTATTAAGAAGTGTTACATATTATAAATTATATGAAAAGAAAAGTTAGAAAAAAGTGGGAAATGTTAGTAGAGGAAGAGAAAGTTTCACTTCCAACAGCCCCATGAGGTGGTGCACTCTGTCGTTTCACTCTTTCGGGCAGTGTTCTCCACCAGCGTGAAATAATTTTGTTTAATTAAATTACATAATAAAAATGAATATAACAATTAATTTTAAGAAATGAATATAACAATTTTAAGAAATGAGTAAGTAATTTATTATTTTAGAATAAATGAAATTAAAGAAAAAAAAAGAAAGAAATGAATATAACAATTAATTTTAAGGAATGAGTGAGTAAGTTATTATTTTAAAACGAATGAAATTAAAAAAAAATATTAGAAAATTATAATAAGAATTAATTTTAAGTTAAATATTAATAGTACATTACTTCACACTGGCAGACCTATTTTCCCATTAAAAATGAATAGAGTTCATTCAAAATTTGTAGAGTAAAATTCAAAGTTCTTTCGAGGAAAGTAAAATTCTTGAAAACAATCTATATGAATATCTTGAAAGGGTCATGTGTGAAAAATCTTCAAAAGTTCTTGTGTTTAAAATCTTGAAAAGATCTTGGCTTGTGTTGAAAATCTTCAAAAGTTCACACGAGGGAAGAACAGGAAAATACACTGTGCGCAAAATCTTCAAAGGTTCTTGTGTTAAAAATCTTGGTAAAATTCTTGAATTGCGATAAAATATCTTGAAAAATTCTCATATTTAAAATAGTAAGAAGTTCTTGTACTCAAAATCTTGAAAAGGTCTATTGCAGTAAACATGGAAAAATCTTCATGTATTAAAAATCTTGGTAAAAATTCTTGAATTGTGATAAAAATCTTGAAAAATTCATATATTCAAAATAGTAAAAATTCTTGAATTGTGATAAAAAATCTTGAAAAATTCATATATTCAAAATAGTAAAAAGGTCTCGTAATCAAAATCGTGAAAAGGTCTTGAATCATGGAAAGTTCATGTGTTCAAAATCTTGAAAGGATCTTGTATCGTGAAAAGTTCATGTATCGTGAAAAGTTCTTGTATCGTGAAAAGTTCATGTATCGTGAAAAGTTCTTGTAATCAAAATCGTGGAAAGTTCTTGAATCTTGAAAAAGGATTTGTTTTAAAAAAATCGTGGAAAGTTCTTGTGTTAAAAAAGTGAAAAGTTGTTGAATAAAAACGTGAAAAAGTCTTGAATCGTGGAAAGTTCTTGAATAGAAATGTAAAAATCTTGGAATGGTCTTGAATGTTGAAAAAAAAAGAATGGAGTGGCTATTCCTTGAATATGTTCCAATGTCCATGTGCATAGGTGTGAATGCCATCTTCCAAAACATATCGTTTGTCATCGTATGGGGAGAGTGCCACCTTACTTTGTTTGAGTGTATACAAACGGTGACACTCACTCCCTATACGATGTTGAAAAGATTTGGTGGTTTGCACATCTTTTAAACATTCGACATAATGTTGGTGTTTTATGTGTTTCGTTACGAATGTTTTCGAAATACCTTTAGCAGTCTTCTTTTCCCCTTGTGTGGAGAGGAGAGAATACATTTTGGACCTGAGCCCCACAAACTCAAGTCCAGGTGTTCCATTTAGCTCGTCCTTAAAACAACCTATCCTCTTTTTGTTTGACACACTGTGGGCGGAATGATCTGTTGGATAATCCGATGTGTCAAAGAGGTGGTTACTTTCTTGCATGTCTTTGTAAAAATCCCGACACTCGACCTCATAAGTGAGAGAGTCGGTGTCGGTAAACAAAAGTGTTGCATCTGCTCCGTATTTTTTCTTCTTATATCCATAGTGAAATCTGTACATGAGGAGTTTACTAAGCTCCAGAATGGCAAAACCGATGTATATGGGCCTATTCAGTATGATGTTGTTGTATAGTCTCTCGACCCCTACCAAATATTCATTGAAAATTTTAAAAGATTTAAATGTGGGTGCCGCCATGAGTTTCTCCCCACGTTTCTCGTCCTTCACAAGATCAATCTTCATCCGGTTCCTCAAATTCTCCATGCATTTCCCATACACGGCATTATTCATTAATTTAAAAAAATCTTTCTCGAAACCTGATTGGGCCCTTTTACGATGTTCTGTGTTGATGTCAACGTAGGGCTTCAACCAGGCTCGCTGTTTAAATTTTAAAATTTTATGGGTGGTTTTTAATTTAAGTCCCAGTTCCAGATAATACTTTAAATTTTGAAAATGTACTATATAGCTTTTTATTGTTCAGATTAGGGGTTAACTTTTCATGACTCTGGAACCGAGACATCTTAAGGGATTTTATAACTTCTACCGTGTATGGAGAAATCATATCTTCACTGATCTTTAGCTTTTCCGGGGCTAGTGGATAATCGTTATGAAGGTCGTGTAATTCAGATGGGTAATCCAAATCCACCTCTAATATGCACCCATCTGTTCCATCGCTGGGGAGACTCAAAATCCACTCTTCACTTGCTAAGGATGGTGACACCCACTCAAAATTCCCATAAGGCAGGGGCTGAGACATGGCCCACCCGTACAAGTTGTTAGCGTCTAAATACATCAAATATCGGGTGGGCTCTGTATGATCATACTCGGCCATGTATGGGCTGTTTGCCTTCGACCACCGTTTGGTGATGACAGATATTCCCCCTCGAATCCCCCTTTCAACGAAAAGATGCATATCAATGCCGGTTAGGAGGTCCAAGGGTTGTTCTACCATCTTCAGGGAGGCCTGCCACGCCAGTCCCGGTGCAGTCATCAGGTGAGCGCAATCTAGACCATGGTATGTCATACACAGTTTTCTAAAATGCTCAAATACGTCGGCCAGCAGAAGGACATCCGTTTTGAAGTACAAATCATGATAGTCGCCAAGATTCTTCAGATTGAATGTCCTCCATACATTCTGAGCGTGTTTGTAGTCCTCCTCACATATATCTTCTTCTGTTAGTGTGCTGGAAAAGGCCGAAGGTGGAGGCAGCACCTGGTCTTCAAATTTTCCATACGAGTCCATGTACTAGTATGGGTACACCCCCTGACGTAGCAGCAGATCAGTATTAGATGGTATAGCTGTAGACGTAATTGTGAATTTGTCCTTGGGTAGATTGGCTACCAATTTTTCCAAGGAGGTGTTTAAAAATTGAAGACTGTCTATAAAATGCAGCCTCACACCCTCACTTTTCTTCTGAAGTGTAAACGAAATGTACTTCTCCATGTTTACTGAAATGGGTGTAATTTCGTAATCTTTCAATTTGCCAAGCCCCGACATCAGGTGGTGACCGTCATAATTCTTCAAATTATGGAACACTACCGGAATAGTAGTAGGGAGACGAAATCTCAGATTGCACGCCACATGGAGTGCTCCTCGATATGCACCACTCACATGGTCGTGGTCTCTACATTTCCCTACATACTTCACCCCGTCGTGTTTAAGGGGCTTCTTGCATAAATAGCATTCTGTACTCTGGTTGAATGCAATTGCCTCACTCCTGGTGAGCTTCATTGGCCTGTTGGCCTTGATCTTGGGGATCAATTCATCCTTCTCTCGCAAGACATCTTCTATAAAGTTAATGAGTGCTTCAGTGCCTCGGTATACCTTGGGGTCTCTGAGACACTTACCCTGTGGATCGATCACTACGTAAGCATATCCACAGGGTTCGTGAACAGCCATCTTCTCTGTAAAGGCATTCTCACGAGAGGGCTCACTACTGTTCAGCTTCACCAGAAGCGCTTCAAAATCTGCATATAATACAAAGGGTACGGGATGCTGGTAGTGCTCCATATTAAACTTTAAAAGACTTTTGTCAGGACTTGGCATGGAAACCCACTGAGGAGCATGCTCTTTGCAAAATGGTGTATGTTTCTGAAGAAGATCTTCACGGCAGAATCTATGGAGGCACCAGTAGCATAAAAAGGTCTTTCCATTGTACGCTGATACGTCTCCTAGAAGGCGTGAAAATTGTGTATAAGGCAATAATGTTGTTGGACCCCGTCGCTGATTAAAAGTAAATTAACAACGTCGGAATCCTCCCGCTCAGATATTTGGAGAGGGAAAACTTCCCCCTTTTCATATCCGAACACATTAATGCGACAATCATTCAGCCTCTCGAGAATCGGGATCTTACATACTGCCACTGGACACTCCACGTTTCCCAAATTCACCTCCCCTTCAAATGGCAAGTAGTGACTCATACGATTGACATGGTTAGAAGAGTCTAAATTCTTCCAATGTGCGATGAGACACCACACGAAGCACTTTTGGTCTTCATTTTGTATGTTCAGAACTGCCTTCTTTGCCATTATTTTGGGAGGTAGTGGAATGAAGCTGGACGGATGCAAGGGACGATAGTATCCGATATAAACATCCATATTCAGTACTCGATCCAAGGTCCATCCAGATCCGAGCTGGTGAAACTCTTCCACAGAATTTAAAATTTTCTGAATGCCATGTTTCACATTCTCCTCAACGTTGTACTCTTGTAAGGATACTACGCACTTTGTGCGAAAATGTGGTGTAGCAAACTCCTCCTCCCCATCAGAATTGATTCGACTCATCCTGGCATTTAGAACAGCATACCACTTAATTTGACGTGTATTCAATTCTGCCAGGATAAGATTTTGCATGTGCGGCTTCATTTCTTCCAGGGATAGTAGTAAATCGTGGCAATTTTCTTCGGAGGGTTCTAAAGTTTCTGTTAAGAACACCCCCAAAGCCCTATTACTCCGTTTCACGCGCTTCCTAGAAGCGGAAGCCACATCAGCGATCTTGCGTTTCAATCCAACAGGGGCAGGAGTTTTATGCATAATTCGCACATGTTGTGCTAGGTCCCCCTTTCTCGTAAAGGTGTTCTCGCAAAGGGAACAGGGATATGTCGTTATCTGTGTGTGTATTTTCCTGTGTGCGTTTAAATTATCTTCCCTCGTGAACATTTTATTGCAAATGTTGCATTGAAATAAATTAGAATTGCTATGGGTGTTGGTATGCCTGTCCAAATCTCCTTTTCTTAAAAATGTCTTTTCACAGGTAATACAAGAAAATGATTTTTCTTCACTGTGAATTTTCAGATGACGTGTTAAACTACGTTTCGCAGTGAAGACTTTGTGGCAGGTGGGACACATCTGAAAAACAGACAACAGTCCAACATTAATGCCGGTTTCAAACACCTAACTAACTAAACGCAATCTAAAAATGAGGTAGATACTGAATCAGCTGTTTATTTTTAAAATTCTGAAATGCAAAATATATACGATACAATCCTATACTCCCCAAAACAGCCGATTTTCCCTATCTCCACCAAAAGATGAAATAAAATAACTTACATGAATTCCACTAGGTCCGGCCTCTCCCACCACAGTCGGTGTTGTATCAGGCAGTACACCAGCTTTCACGATCGGTGTTGTCACAGGCAGTACATCAGCTTTCATAAGGGGTGTAACATCAGCTTTCACAGGGGCAGCTGGTACAGTCATATCTTTAATACTAAAAACACAGAACATGTAAAAGAGTGAAATGTGTATGAAACTAATTTTTGTGTTGTAAATTTTAAAAGTTTTTGTGTTATGAATGATAAAAGAATTTATTGGGATGATTGTGTTATGAATTTTTAAAAATGCATCTTTATTTTTAATTCGAAAACATCTTGAACTCACTTCTGAAACAATCATATTCATCATTGTGGAAAATTCGTTTGTCGATATTTTAGTAAAGAGGAGCAAATTAAAAGGATTCTTTCCTAGCGCAAGTCTCGAGTCAAAGTGAGCTTCACGTAGCATGTATTGTGGGCGGAAACCTTATCTGGCTTGTCACGTGACTCCATACGTGGAACCTTGTGATTCGCTAACAAGATGTCACGTGACATGATATACAGATAAGAAATACCTTGTGATGTGTCACGTGATACGATAAGAAATATCATGTGACACATCACATGATGTGATAAGAAATATCATGTAATGTGTCATATGATGCGATACGTACCAGATCATATGATTTACAGATAAGAAATATCACACATGGCAGTCTGTGATTCGCTAAGAAATATCATGTCATACATCACATGATTTACAGATAAGAAATATCATGTGATGTGTCACGTGATATGATAAGAAATATCACGTGACATGATACGATAAGGGATATTATTTAGATAAGAGCTTATTCATTCAACGCTTGTTCTCCTAGAAGGTTGTCGTTGCTTATTTTTAAAAATGTCAATCTTTTTTAAACGCGAGAAGTTGAATGTAGAATATGTTCGCGAATTTTATTCGGTAAATATAGCCGATTTAATTTTTCACGAGTTGAAAAGTCTGCCCTTTCAACAATCACAAGTGGTGGTGCATGGCCGCCCATACCAAACGGCTCAAAAAGTATATGCATTTGGAGACGCTGGAAACAGTTCTGAGGAATGGACACCTCTCTTATCGGAGATAAAATCACGTGTGGAAGAACATATGGGATACAGCTACAATTTTGTGCTAGTAAACTACTATGCGGATGGACATGCTAAAATAGGACAACACAAGGACAATGAATCCTCCCTATGCTCTAAAAACACCTATAGCGGCTCTCAGTTTCGGTGCTACGAGATCCATAATTTTCGAAAGAAAAGGACAATCTCCTCTAAGTATTCCACTTCAACACGGATCGCTTTATGCGATGCATGCGCCAACCAACAAATTCTATTCTCATGGAATTGCTAGTGAACCCGAAGTCTCAGAAGCTAGAATAAGTCTAACATTTAGAAAAATTCTACCTAAAACGCCTGTACAGAAACGCAAGTGCGAGTTTCCAATGTATGCCCCGCCTGCAGCTCTTTCGCCTATATCTGAAATCGATTGGAGCCATATGCATACTCCATCTATAACTACTACAGATTCGCAAAGTGATTTGGTGTCGTCGGCCCTGAACTATGCTACTTCTCAAAGTGGATCGGTTTCGATAGAATTATCCTCATTTGAAAAGTTCTGTTACCGTTTGGGATGTAACATTTACGTTACCGTGCAACATTTTCGAGGAAATGTTAAAGTACACTTTCGTGTCTACAAGATGAATGCTTCTGATGTTATCGCGCCTACCCCTCATGGTGTAACACTCACGCCTAATACGTGGAGTGTATTTTTTAAACGCATTTCAAATATGGACAGTGAAAATTCATCTTTCACAATTAATGAACTTTTAGTTTGTGTGTGTGAAAGCAGTATATATTTACAACAATTACCACTTTGCACTGGTCAGTTCAAAAAGAAATTAGATACCCTTCAGTATATAAGTCAAGATGTTACTAATTTTTTTTTCGCGGCCCAGACCCGAGGGCTCGCCAAGAATATGGCCGAGCATCTTAAATCTCGGGCCGGGAAAGAACCGATCCCCAACAAAAGGAGAGCCAACGGCCAACCCAAGCCCACCGGACAAGGAAGGCCGCCGACTCCCCCAAGCGGCCGCCCACGACCCAGAAACACACGAGGGATTTATTAAAAGAAACAAACCCAACAAGGCCCCACGTGGGAGACTTTTACAAAAATCTTCCGCACAGGCGGGGAATATAAATAAATAAAAAGTAATAATAATAATTCCAAACATAAAAATACAACTTCCACCTCGGAGCCAACCATATAACAAAAAAGTAAATCAATACACTAAATAACACAAAATAGTACCATAACAGGTACAAAAACACAAACAAAAATACAAACATCAGAAATTAATAATCCCTAAAAGTTAATCACCAAATAAACCAATTTAGCCTATATTCCTAAATATTTATTAAAATCATTAGTATTATTTTTGGCCACAATAACACAATTAACTATTTTTCTGATGGAGCGGGGGCGAGCAATAACCCTACTAATCCAGATTGCTCTATGTTCCTCCAGCGGTCGGGCCAAATGGTATTCCTCGCTAAACCTGCATTCAAAGACGTAATGGTCAGGATCACCCACGCCGCCACAAAGGCAGGCCGGGGATTCCCACACCTTAAACCTGTGCAGGTAGCTGGGGAAGGGACCATGGCCAGAGAGAAAGGAGAAAGATGTTACTAATTGTGTTTTGGATCAGTTACTGACAAATATCCTACCAAATTGTATTGTGAAGTACCAAAAACCTGTCGAAGCACTACCGACTTTGCCGCCCTATGAATTAAAACGTATTTTAATGCAGTGTGTACATAAAAATTTATGTGCAGAGTTGTATAAATCATATCAACGCGAAACATGCAAAAGTCAAGGGTGTACCGATTTGAAACACAAGTGCTGTACAGTATCCACTCATATGCAATTTGTGGATTATGAACTAGTCGATCACGAACTTTTGATGATAAACACTCAAGAAATTGCTCGAGAGTTTTGTGAAACAAATGAAAACAATGTTTCACTACTACCTGAATATTTTAAAAGTCTCACCGTAAAGGACTATTATATGGCTATGATTGAACTGTTCAATATGTGAAATACAAGTTAGTAGAATATTACTTTTATAAAAATCTATGTATTACTTAGATTTTATTAAAAATGTTTTTTCTTTAAACGCTGCTTCATTCTTAGTTTTATTTTAAGTTATGTGTTAAACTCATTATTTATTTGAATTCAAAAGTGTTATTAAAAACGCAAACTAAAATGTTGATATAAAAAAAATTATAGATGTAAGATATAATTTTTGGAAGCCCATACAAATCTATCACTAAAAAAAAAAAATCGGCAATGATTCCATTCCGATGGGAATAATGTCATATTTTTCAAAGTTCAATTAAACTGAATGGCTCAATATGTGAAACATTAAAGACTATATGTAGGTCCTATTAAATGTTTTAATAAAGTCAGCTGTGGCTACGCTCAGATGGAGTATGAAATAAGTTTATATTTTTCAAAGTACAATTAAATTGTTGTGTTTAATTTCTTAATGTGCTAAACAGTATTTTCACGAATGGATAAAATTAAAACAAATACATTTTTCAATTAAAATAATTATTAAAATAACTCACCTGATTTATATCGTCTTTGGTCATGGGAATGGGATCGTTACCACATAGGATGGTCATCTCCTCAGTGGAAATACCGAAGTCAAACTGAAAATCCATAAAAATTAATTAATATAAAATTCAAGTGCTAATCGCTGAGTCACGTACAATAAAATGTAAAATAATGAAATTCAAAAATATACTTACTTCAAAAGCATGGGAAGAAGACATCGTAAATGTTGATTAACGTATTTAAATCGAAAAGCAAAGCACTGGATGAAAAAAGAGCAGTTGACCATTGCTCGATAAGGACCGCATTTTATACCCTTTTCAGAGGCGACCTTTGTGCTAAACAAACACTGTCCTCCGAAAAGTCAGAAGCACATGATTTCCGATAAACTGGAACATTCGATGAGCTGTTAGAAATGGCTAGAATTTGAATACCGACTAGAATTTGATTTTCGACCATTTTAAAATTCATATCTGCTTCTCTGATGCATTTTATTCACATATATTCTCAAACTAGTCTTCAGCGCAATTTTAACTAATTATGTGTGTTATTTAATGCAATTAAACTCAATTTAATTAAATATTAGTGAAATAATCACATAAACTTTCTCTTCTTCTACTAACATTTCCAGTTTTTAAACACCTCTTTTAAATAATATGTAACAGTTCTTAATAACATATATTTTCTAATGGAGACTTTTCTCTTTCTTTTCGGATAGAGCGGAGTGACTAGCTTGTCGCACCATTTTTGAAAATGCCTAAGTACAATTTAGTAATAAATTAATTTTTTAAATAGACAACACTTAAAAGGGTTGTTCACTTAATGTTAGCTAAGTATAATGCGCTATTTTAAAACTTGTCAAATATATTGTGTACGTGTATAAATTTGTTTTTAAGTGTACAAAAGGGTTGAATCCTATTCACTTCACTCAATTTTTGTGTTCACTGGAAATTTGTCTTGAAGTATCCAACTATTAAAATATATTATTAGAAAAAATAGGTGGCAACACCTCATACTGCTGACGTCATTATAGATAAGATCTAATTCTTAATAGCGTAATGAGAGTGTATCACTCATTTGGAGTTTGGACGCCAAGCTGCGACGACGTCGGATGTGAGTTCTAATTTTCATTATTATTTTTATAAAAAGAAAAAAAAATCCTTTCGATATTATAATAGTCGTATATGCTGTTAGATTTATTTTTAAAAAATCACATTGGTATATATCAAACACACACTTAGAATGGTCGAATCTTGTTCACTTCATTTTAACTAAGTACAATGCGCTATTTTAAAGCTTGTCAAATATATTGTGTACGTGTATAAATTTGTTTTTAAGTGTACAACACTTAAAAGGGTTGAATCCTGTTCACTTAACACAATTTTTGTGTTCACTGGAAATCCATATTCAATTTGTTTTTAAACATTCGAAATTATTTAGTTATTATTATAAAAATCATATTGATATATGGTGTTAGATTTATTTTAAAAAAAAATCCACGTTGCTATATATCACTTAATACAATTTTAGCTAAGTATTACATTCATGTTTTTAAGAGGTCCTATTCACTTAACACAATTTTGAAAATGCGTAACTATACTTGAGTTTAACCTTGAGTTTATTCAATTCATTTAAAAAAAATCCTAGTGTTAGAATCCATTGAATACAATTTTTGTGTTCATTGGAAATCCGTATTCAATTTGTTTTAAAAATCACAACACAATTTTATATTCAGTCCGTAACATTCTGTTTTAAAACGCACCGAAATTCCTTTATAAAATACATCACTATTCAATCTGTTCACCGAGCGAAAAATATTCTATCTGCTGCTTCCTCTGATAAGGTTCAGTTCGATGATAACTTTCTATGGAGCAAGGCCTTGTGGTCAAGTGGATAGGCCGTTATCGTTGTAATGGAATGGTTCCGAGTTCGAGTCCCGCCCCTGACAAGTGAGACATTAAATTCTTTTGGGAAAAAAATGCCGATAGAAGGCAGCACTTCATCAAAATTCGCCAGAGGGCGCTTTAACTACGTCACGCTGATAAGAACGTTCACTTTGTTCCCAGACAGCAGAGAGGGAGGACGTGTGCTTGAGAGCTCCAAGGTGCGACACGTCATTTCCAGATTGTGCAATGCTCAAAGGTCAGTCGCGGATTGCGACATCCGTTGAAACCACTTCCTCAGGTCAAAGGTCATCCCCTCTCAAGACAATTCACTCCGAGGCCTCTTTCACAATACTAGGAAAGAGGCCTCCACAGTTGGTCTAAAGACCCTCTGAGAGGCATCCTCCCAAAAGAGGGGGTCTCAAGACGCTCCGGGAGGAAAGACCCTCTGAGAGGATCCTCCCCAAAGAGGGACCCTCCTCCCAAGAGAGGCAGGCGGTGCAGCACCGCCTGCGGGTGCTCAACTCTTATTTCTCTTCTACTAACATACTTTGAGATGAGATTGAGATGTGAAATTTGGTGTACTGGTAGATAAGTTTGGAAGGAAGAAAGTGTACAATTTCAGTTTTCCAATATTTTCTAATTTAGGGGGTGTCGCACACAAAAATGTTCGATTTTTGGAATGAAGTAGAAACATTTTTTAGAACGTGATAGAGGCTTGATATTTGGTATATGGGCGAATCATTTAATAGAAAACCCAAGGAGAATGGAGTTTTTCAAAAATGTATATTTAAGGAGGAGTGGGTACTCTACAGAAAAATATTCGAAAGGTGAAATGATAGAAAAAGCATGCTTCGCGATGGATAGAGACTTCAAATGTTGTATACGTGTAGATAGTTAGAAAGGAAGAAAGTGTGCAATTTCAGTTTTTCAACATTTGCTATTGTAAGGGGTTCCGCATACTAAAATGTTCGATTTGAACAACAAATGAAAAACCCCTCCTTTACAATGTGATAGAGGCTTGAAATTTAGTATATAGGTTAATAATTTGATTAAAAAACCCTACGATTATTACGATTATTCAAACATGATCATTTAAAGGGGTGCAACATAGAAAAACTTTTGAAATATGAAGTGATAGAAAAACATGCTTCATGTAGCGTTTCTTGAGTGATATGAGCCATCTTTGATAACATAAATATTTATTAAGAAACTTAAATACCTATCTTAGGTTACATAATAAATTAGAATTCCCGTCCTGCGACAATACATAGCACATATCCACTACCATAATGCGTTCCCCCTTCTCCCGTCTCAGTCTCTCTCGGTCTCCCCGTAACCATCCATTTCACACTCGTTTATAATCACACTTTCTACCGTTATGGTCCACAGTTACAGCTTCATCGTAAGGTTAAGTTACAGTTAGTTGAAGGAAAATTATTTCCAAACAAGCCCCCCCCCCCTTAATTTTACTTTTGTTAACAACTTTACAAATATAGATATACAAGTAGAACCATTACATTACATAACATTCAATGTTTGTTTAAATCTTAGCAGTTTATCTTTACTTGCAGCTTTAGTTAACATATCTGCTATATTGTCATTACTCAATACATAAATAAGTCCAAAATTTTGAGATTTTAAGTTCTCATTTACAAAACTTACTTTACGAATAATGTGGTCTGATCTACTTGAAGTTACCAAGCTTTCACAAATGAAAATCGACGATTTGTTATCACAATAAAATTTTACATTCACTAGAGTCTTAAGTAAAAGTTCATCAAAAAATAATTGTAAAGAAAGCCCTTTTTCCATACAGCTTACCAATGCAGATACTTCGGCATCATAAGTAGATAGAGATACAGTGTCCTGCGATTTAGAAGTCCAACTAACTAGATTTGGGTCAACTTTATAAAGAAAACCTGTTGTTGACTTCTGATTTTGTTTCTTACATCTCCAATTAGCGTCTGCATATCCTGAAAGAGTAAAATCTCCTTTAACGTATACCAACCCTTGGTTTTTAGTTCCTTTTATATATCTAAGAATTTTCTTAACAGCAGTTATGTACATAACTCTCGGATCCTTATTGTACTTTAACAAGGTTGCTAAAGCATACGCGATGCCCGGTCTCGATTTCATTCCGAGGTACAATAATGAACCAATAATTTCCTGATATTTGTGGGGATCACATTCTTCTGAAGTTTCATAATTGTCAAAGTCCACATTTATGTCCATTGGTGTTGCAATACTGTTACAATCTTGCATTTTAAATCTCTTTAATATTTCATCTACATAAGCTTCTTGTTTGATGATTATTTGATTTTCTTCTACTGAAATTTCTAATCCTAGGAAATTTTTCATATTAATGTTTTCCTTTAGTTTAAAATTTTCTTTCAATTTTCTAATTACATAATCTAAAATTTCACCATCAGAATTTATAATTATCAGATCATCTACGTAAATTCCAATGATTAATCGAGAATTTACCTTCTCGTAGTTGAAAACACACTTGTCAGATTTAAAGACTTTGAATCCACACTTTAGTAAGTAATCAGATAAAGTTTCATACCACACTTTACCAGACTGTTTTAACCTGTAAATAGCTTGGTTTAATTTACACGCCATATTTTTATTCTTTCAACGTTCATATCCTTTGGGTTTTTCCATGTAAATAGTCTCGGTTAATTTTTCATACAAATAAATAGTTTCAACATTATAAAAATTAGTTTTCCAGTTCTTCATAAATGCAAATGTTAAAGTGTTCTTAAGCTATCAGTTTCAATAACTGGTGAAAAAGTTTCAGTATAATCTACTCCAAACCTCTGAGAACAACCGATTGCTACTAATCGCGCTTTGTATATCATTTTAGATGCTTCTGGGGTGTTTTTAATGCTGTATATCCATTTACAGTTTATTGGTTTGATTCCTTCTGGAATCTTTTCATAAGTCCAAACATTATGAAATTTTAGCGATTCCATTTCTTTATCCATTGCTTCTATCCACTTTTCCCTTTGATCAGAACATACAGCTTCCTCATAACTTGACGGTGTATTTCATCGATCTCTCTCGCCTTTAGTATGGTTTGATCTGGATGATAATCTGGATCCACAGCTTCATCATCACTTTCAAATGATTCGTTATAATTTATAATTTTAGTGCGAGGTCTTAAACTGCGAGTTGTACAACCATCATCAGGATCTTGATCATTTCCCGGTTGATTTCTTTCAACACTAGTCGATTCTTCTTCATCTGCATCAAAATTGTCGTCTTCAAACAGATTTTTACCAAAATCTAAGATTTTTGCCGCGGAATCTGAATATACACGATTTCGTTCCAACAGTTCATTTCCCATAGTTTCTTCAAGGAGTTTAACATCTCGAGATTCCACGATGTCTTGATTTTTAGGATTCCAGATTTTATATGCTTTTCTTGATTCAGAATACCCCACAAATATTTCAACATCTGTAATTTTATCAAACTTGCTTCTTTTGTGCTTTGGTTTCCAATAATGAGCCTGACATCCATATACTCGAAAGTATGAAACACTTGGTTTCCTTCCAGTAAAAAGTTCTTCTGGTGTGTTCTTATTTCGTGATTTTCAAGGAGTTCTATTTTTATATAAGTAAATGTATTTATGGCCTCTGTCCAAAGTTTTGTAGGTAAATTAGCTTCTATTAATAAAGCTCGCGTACCTATAATTAAAATTCTGTTTGTTCTTTCACTTCGACCATTTTAACAGTTACCTTACACCTTTCTGGTAGGTCGGACGGTCTGGGTCTCAACAACAACAACTTCGACCATTTTGGCTTGGTGAGAAGTATGTTGTTTTTTGATGATCAATACTTTTACAATGATGGTCCATTTCTGCATTTAAAAATTTCATTATCACGCCTGATTTTCTGAACATTTTTTCTAGTACTGTTTTCAAGTTTAAATATCAAATATTAGAAGTTTCGAAAACATCCGCTTTTGACTTTAGAAATTTTGAAAATAATTTTCTTGAAAATTCATCCACTACTGTTAAAACATATTTAGCTCCTCCTAAAGAAGCTTCTTGTATTGGACCGATTAAGTCCATATGAAGAAGCTCCAACGGCATTTTTGATTGCTCACCGATTACTTCTTTAAATGGTTTTCTAGCGTATATAGCTTGAATGCAAGTAATACAATCACTGGATTTTGAGTCTTGCTTACACCCGAAGTTATATACCATTGAATTTTTTAACATAAGTTTCATATATCCTTCATGAATATGGCCTAATCTTTTATGCCACATTTCCCAAGAAGTGCTTTTACCCGCTTTATAAATAAAATTCTCATCCTTGATCGCTTTCAAATCAGCAACGTAAAACTCCGATCGTTTTGTATTTAATATTGTATTGCCGTTCCTATCTAAAATATGCCCTCCAGATTCATCAAATAAAACATTCATATCATCATCTGTCAATTTTCGAACAGATATCAGATTACTTTTTAGTTTAGGTACATAAAATACATCCTTTAGCACTAATTCTGAATTAAAATTTCCACTTACTTCTCGTAATGTCACGGATCCTTTTGCTTGAGAAGATATCCTGCTATCGTCAGCTAACAAAATATTTCTTTTATCGTCCTGTACTTCATTTAAGCAGTCAAGATTTTCAGTCATATGACTAGTCGCTCCACTGTCCAAGATCCATCTAGCTTGTAATACACCTTCTGTAGCTTTTAAAGCTCTTTTTGTACATTTCTGTCTCACATAATTTTTGATTCCGAAAATCCTCGGAGGTTTGCTTGTTTAGAACTATCCTTCAAGAAGCTTGATTTTCGTTGAATAGCTGGATTATGCCAACAATTCACGGTTTTATGACATGTTTTATTACAAATATAGCATAAAATTTTTCTGCTATAAATTTGTTCAAATCGCTTTGGTTCATCGTATGATTTCGGACTTCTATATCTTCTGCTATTCTGTACTCTAAACAGACGAGATTGCTTTTTCAGCTTCGTTAGATCTTTCCTCAAGAAACTTGAAAATTCGACGAACATCAGAAATGGTAGCTTCCTGAAAGTTGTCAAATTGCATTGAGATTAAATTATACTTTGGCGGGAGTCCCTTGATCAAAGTGCTTATAAATTCTTTATCATCTATATTTGCACCCAGTATACGTGCACTTTCCAGCAATTTCTCGGCTCTCAACAGATAGTCGTTCCAGTTTTCGTTCCTTTCCATCTGTAATCTTCACACATTGGTTCTCGCTTCTATTCTTCTTCTTTTCAGATCACCTTCATACCTCTTGCTTAGGGAAGTCCAAATTTCCTTGACAGTATTACAAGTAAGAATCAAGCAAACTTGCATATCACTTAACGCGTATGTAATAATTCCTCTTGCTTGAGAATCATATTTCTTTCACTCAGTTAGTTCTGCTTCCTTTCTGGAGGATTATCAGTTACATATAAGCCTAATCCTTTTCCCTCAAGTATACTTCTAATACGGTACTTCCAACTATTGAAATTTTCTCCGTCAAATCTAGCAATTGCTTGCTCCGCCATTTTTGCACAGTAGCGCTTACTAAGCGCTTTTAATTTAGTGTAGAGACTGGTCCCATAACCCTTTGTAGCATTTCTTGAGTGATATGAAGAGCCATCTTTGATAACATGAATATTTATTATCAAACTTAAATACCTATCTTAGGTTACATAATAAATTAGAATTCACGTCCTGCGACAGTACATAGCACTTATCTACTACCACAATGCTTTCCTCCTTCTCCCGTCTCAGTCTGTGTCTCAGTCTCTCTGAATTTTCCGTAACCATCCATTTCACACTCATTTATACTCATATTTTCTCCCTTTACGGTCCACAGTTACAGCTTCACATTAAGGTTAAATTACAGTTAATTGAAGGAAAATTATTTCCCAACACTTCACGATAGGATAGAGACATCAAATTTGGTGTACTGGTAGATAGTTTGAAAGGAAGAAAGTGTGCAATTTCAGATTTCCAATATTTGTAACTTTAGGGGGTGCCGAATACCAATATGTTCGATTTTCGGAATAAATGAGACACGCTTCCTTTAAATGTGATAGAGGCTTGATATTTGGTATATGATCGAATCATCTGATAAGAAACCCAAGGCGAACAGAGTTTTTCAAACACGTTCAATTATGGGTGTGCTCCACAGAAAAACGTTCGAAAGGGGAGATGATAAAATAGTTTGCTTCGGGATGAGATACAGACTTTAATTTGGTGTACAGGTAGATAGTTCAAAAGGAAGACATGCGCAATTTAAAATTTACAATATTTTCTTCTTTAGGGGTTTCCGCACACTAAAATATTCGATTTGCCGAATAAATGTGAAACGCGAATTATTAAAAAATTGGCAATAGCCAGTGGTTGCTTATTACCGTTGATTTTCAACGGGTATTCGGCTAGTAATTACTAATTGCCAAGTGTCCGTCTGTCCATCACGCTTTTTTAGGCACTCCCCGAATAGATATATACTTGCAATTTGGTACATGGGTCGATCGTTCGATAAAACCCACTGAAAAAAAAAATCAAATTTTTCTAAAATGTTCTGTACTGGGGGTGCTCCACACCAAAACGTTCGAAAAATGAAATGGTAGGAAATCATACTTTGCGATATGATAGAGACTTCAAAATTAGTGTACGGGTAAATCGTTCGAAAGGCAGAAAGTGTGCAATTTCAGATTTATAATATTTTCTACTATAGGAGGTGCCGCACACCGAAATGTTCGATTTGTCGAATAAATGAGAATCTCCTCCTTTAAATTTTGATATAAGCTTGGGATTTGGTATATGCGCTAATCATTTAATGAAAACGCCCAAGACGAATAGAGTTTCTCAGACATATTCTATTAAGGGAGTGCTCCAGAGAAAAACGTTCGAAAAGTGAAATGATAAAAAACATTCAACGGGATGAGATAGAAATTTCAAATTTAATGTACGGGTAGATAATTTGGAAGGACGAAAGTGTGCAATTTCAGATTTTAAATACCCCCTAGTGTATTGCTGCACTAGGGGGTGCCGCCCGGCCGTCCAAATAGTTGCTCAAGTCCATTGGATGAGTCGGACGGTCTGGGTTTTCAACATTAGGGGGTGCCGCGTACCGAAATGTTCGATTTGCCGAACAAATGAGAAACGCCTGCAATGCAGGCGTTTCTGCATTAAAATTTGATAGAGGCTCGAAATTATTTGGTATATGGGCTAATCATTTGATGAAACCCCTAAGACGAATATATTTTTCAAAAACGTTCGTTTAAGGGGGGTGCTCCATAGAAAAACGTTCGAAAGGTGAATTGATAAATATAACATTCTTCGGGATGAGATAGAAATTTCAAATTTGATGTAAGGGTAGATAGTTTGAAAGGAAGAAAGTGTACAATTTCAGTTTTCCAATATTTTTCACTTTAGGGGGTGCTGCACTCCAAAATGTTTGATTTTCGGAAGCCCCTATTGAAGCGTGATAGAGGCTTGATATTTGGTATATGGGCGAATCATCTGATAGAAACCCCAAGAAGAATGGAAGTTTTCAAAAATGTTCAATTAAAGGGGTGGGTACGCCACAAAAAAACATTCGAAAGGTGAAATGATAGAAAAAGCATGCTTCGCGATGAGATAGAAGCTTCAAATTTGGGGTATGGTTAAATTGTGGGTAAACAAGAAAGTGTGCAATTTCAGTTTTCCAACATTTGCTATTGTAGTCGGTGCTGCACACTAAAATATTCGATTTGACGAACAAATGAAAAACGCCTCCGTTACAATGTGATAGAGGCTTGAAATTTGGTATATGGGCTAATCATTGGATAAAAAAACCCAAAGTGAATACGATTTTTCATAAATGTTCACTTAAAAGGCTGCTACACAGAAAAACGTTCGATAGGTGAAGTGATAGAAAAAGCATGCTTCGTGATAGGATGGAGACTTAAAATTTGGTGTACTGGTGGAGGGTTAAAAGGGAGAAAGTGTGCAATTTCAGATTTCCAAAATTTGCTACTGTAGCGAGTTCCGCACACCAATATGTTTGATTTTCCGAATAAATGAGACACGCTTCTTTTTAAACGTGTTAGAGGTTTGATATTTGGCATATGACCAATCATCTTATAAGGAACCTAAGACGAATAGAGTTTTTCAAAAATGTTCATTTATGGGTGTGCCGTGTGCTCCACAGAAAAACGTTAGAAAAGGGAAATGATAAAATTGCATGGCTAGCTAGTTAAAATAGCATGGCTAAAATAGCATGGCTAAAATAGCATGGCTATAGATAAAATAGCATGGAAATGATAAAATAGCTCTATTCGTCTTAGGTTCTTTATCAGATGATTGGTCATAGAGACTTCAATTTGGTGTACGGGTGGATAGTTTGAAAGGAAAAGTGTGGAATTTAAATGTTCCAATATTTTCTTCTTTAGGGGTTCTATACACTAAAATATTCGATTTGCCGAATAAATGTGAAATGTAATTTATTCAAAAATTTACATTTTTCGGGTGCTGCTTATTGCGAGACCGTTGATTTTCAACGGGTATTCGGCTAGTGTGTTTCTATTTCATCTCATTTTCTACAAAGAGTGTAACGTTCTGGAATTTAAATTACCTTTGGGGCGAAAAGAAAGAAGGAACATGGTCCAAAACAAGGTTGACAGTAGTAAAAGGATGAAATACATGTTGATTTTAAATTTGCCGCAGTAATTGGTAAGAACCTAAATCCCTCACTAGTCAGAAAGTTGCATGAACAGCATTGATCCCCGTGTATTACGATCTCAAGACGAACAATCGGGAAAGCATCGATCCACTCCAATATTTCGTTCGAATATATAAGATGGCAGCCAATAATGCCACGTAGCACACCGCTTATGATCAGTACATTGGCACATTGCAACTATAATACACGAACGGGCAAAATAGCATCCATCCAATAGGGCCAGGTAGCACACTGCTTATGATCAGTTCATTGACACACTGCAAATACACGAACGGCCAATCGAGAACGGGCAAGTGACGTCACACGGAAATTTTGCCCTTACGTTTCCAATATAAAATACTCGCATGCTTAGAAGTATGGATATTTTCATTATTTCTGCATTTAAATGGCTAATTTAGAAATTTACAATTATTTAACCTCTAATATATTAGTAGGATATATCTAAATTTATCTTCTTTGATGGACATTTTTAATTTACTGGAAAATAAACTATTCACTTTCAATAAAATACATAAACGAGTTTTTTTAAGAAAATTCGTTAGGTACCGTTCTCTTCTCACTCGCATATACACTGCAAAATTTTCTAGTAAATGCATACATCTTCGGAACGCTAACTAGTGACTACTGTAAAAATGAATAGTACTGTAGTACATTCAATTAAATCACTTAAAGTGCACATTGACAAATGAAATCTTTAAACATGTATTGTTACTCAAGTATTCTAAATAATTTATTTTCAGCACAAAGGTAAATTTCGATGTTTAATGGGTTTAGTTTCAATTTTTATTTGCCATCATTGTCAGTTTACCATTACCTGCTGTGGTAAAAATAATGGCCTTTTGCCTTTACAATTCTGCGCATTCTACTACGTAGGCTGTTTATTTACGCACCTGCCCATGCCCTGTAGGTCAGTGAACACACCACAGTTAGATTTGACTGCTCCTTCTTTTCAGGAAACGTCAGCAGCACAAATACGATAATGTTAACGGACTTAGTCTCCGCGAGGGTAGAATCAGAAAACAGTCAGACTAGTTGATTTCCGCCTAGCTGATGCGATAATGTAAAGACTTAACTCAGAGAGCGGAGTATCAGGGGATCATCATGTTGAGATATTCATAATAAAGAAATTGGATATAAGGGGATAATAAGTTAATATGCAAGTCCGTGATATTTTACACTAAAATCGGATTTTTTTTTTTAAATTTTAATACCCATTTTGTGAATTTTAAAAATAGCATCTGAAAAATTAAGTTAATTTTGAAAGTGAGTAAAAGTATTTCTCATTATTAAACCATTTCAAAATATTATTTTAAAATATTCATACAATAGGTTTTATTTGTTGATCATTATATTCATATAGCCATTTGTCGCCAAAGGTGTAGCCAGGAATTCGAAAAGAAGGTAGGTCGACGACCAAATTTCTGAAAGAAGTCAGTAGGAAACTATCGTACATGTTTAGCTAATGGGGAAATAGAGAATATATAGTAAAGGGAATTGATTATAGAACTATGAATTTGTTTGCTCCGACTACTTCATCAACAAAAAATGTTACCAGAAACAATTTATTGTAAAACAGGTAACAACATGTAGTCAGTTTATACTACGTAGTCAGGATCTAGGAAATGGTGAGGCCTACGAATGAAAATGGGGGGGGGGGGGGGTGAGAAGAATTTCTGTTCCTAATGTAGCCACTATAGGGAAATTATAATTTTTTAGCCAATGGGGGAAGGGGTATACTGAATGTAAGGCAGTTATATGACTATGAATAGGTTGTCTCAGATTAGTTTTTTAGCCAAAAACACTATCATAAACGATTTATCATAAAATGGCTGTGTAGTCAGTTTATATCATAGGCGTAGCCAGGATCTGGGAAAGGAGGAGGAGCTCGACAACCGAATGGGGTGGGGGAGGGGTAATAAAGCGGGTTTTCGTTTTTCAATATAGTCACTATAGAAAAGTGATATAATACTGTAGCCAATGTTGTGTATACAGAGTGTCCCAAAAAGATTGAAACGCATTCTAATTCTTTACCTGTTGGAGATAAGTGGGCAACGTAAAGGACAAAAATGTTGAAAGTAAGGTGGGATATAAGACTACGTTAATGAAATAGTCCCCCCATTAATTTTCATAAAGTTACATTTTTTATAATTTTTACGACCCCCTTAGACAAATTTGGTCAATCAGAAAAATTTTAATTTTAATTCAACAAGATCATTAAAAAACCGCATATATGTATCTTTAAAATTGAGCCAGTTATATTTAATTGAAAATTGAACATTGTGAATGGGGACCATATATCTAATTAGAAATGTAAATTTGTGACATATCACAGAAAACATAAAACTGGATGATATAATACATAGGCTACCCAACCACGTAGTGAGTACCACTGCTTTATATGATCTCTGTTTGTGTGATACTTTATTTAGATGAATTTGTGATAAAAAATTTTGACACATATTAACGTATTTTTGATCTAAACAATTTCCATTGTCAATTTGTTTATGATCCCTATTTTCACTGATGAAACAGTTTATCACATGGTACGGAATATTGACATAAGTCAGATTTTTTCTTTTATTATAATTCAGTTGACTTTAAAGATGCAGATATGCGGGTTTTTTAATAATCTTGTTGCATTAAAAATAAAATATTTCGGATTGACCAATTGTATAAAAATTTAAAAAAGTGTAACAGTTTGAAAATTAACGACAGGACTCTTTCATTAACGTAGTCTTATTTCCTACCTTACTTTCAACATTTTTGCAATTTACATTGCCCACTTATCTCCAACAGGTAAAGAATTAAAGCGCGTTTCAATCTTTTTAGAACACCCTGTATAACAGTCGTGCACAACCCGCGGCCCGCGAGCCGCATGCGGCCCTCGGCTTAATAGTGCGGCCCGCCGCCAGCCTCAGCTTGGCGAACACATAAAAAAAATTCCAAAACTTTTGCAAAAAGAAAAAAAAAAGAAAAACTGCACCATAAACTATTATAAAAAATTTATATCACATTTTCTATATCACATTTTCTTTAAGACTAGTAGAAAATCTGCAAAATGAGTTCAGTCGTCGATTTCAAGATATCAAAAAACTTGAGAAATCGTTGGAAGTGATTGCAATACCATTCGCGACAAATATTGAAACAGCGCCCGTCAATTTTCAGATGGAGCTTATCGAAATTTAGAGTAACTCCGAATTGAAAGCTATATTTTCCGAAGTCTCTTTGCAAGACTTTTACAGAAATTCCTTGCCTTGTGAAATGGAAAAATTGAAAATTCACGGTCGGAAAACGATAACATTATTCGGGAGCACCTACTTATGTGAACAATCATTTTCATTAATGAAACAAGTGAAATCAGAAGGTCGTTCTCGTCTAACTGATGAACACTTGGAGGGAAACCTATGGATCGCTATATCCAACACTGAACCAGACATTGAAAGAATAATGGAAAACAAACAATGTCAAATCTCCCACTAGCTCTACAAAAAAATAAAAGGATTTTGGCGATGTCTGTACGTTTTTGAAGCAAGTGAGCTGTTTTGTTCATTTCTGTATTTGTTTCTAATTTTCACTTTTAATTTTTTGTTTCGGTATTTACTAAAAATATATTGCTGGGTGGTACCCCACCCCCTCCCAATTGCGGCCCGTCGTCGCTTAGTCTATGTGAAATTGGCCCGCAGGTGCTAAAAGGTTGTGCACCCCTGCTGTATAATTATAGAATATTTTAGTACATGAATTATAAATGTATTTGCATACTCCTATTAGTACTTCAATTAAAAATACTATCATGAGTGATTTATGATAAAATGGTCGCCTAGTCAGTTTACGCCGTAAGGGTAACTAAGATATCTGAAAGAAAGAGGAGCTTGACGATCGAATTGGAGGATGTAATAGAGCGGATTTGTTTTTCAATATAGTCACTATAGAAAAGTGATGTATTATTTTAGCTAATGGAGGCTGTATATACACTATGTAATACAGTAATTATAAGTCTATGAACTTGTGTACTCTGATTATTTATTCAACTAAAATCACTATGATAACCGATTTATCACAAAATGATCGTGTAATCAATTTACGCCATAGGCATAGCCAGGATCTAGGAAGGGCCTCCTGTACTATGTATTCTATATACCCCTTTCCCCCACTGGAAAAAACATTACATTATTTTTCTATTGTGGTCATATTGGAAAACGAAATCCTGCTCTGTAATCTCCTCCCCCCCCCCATCCATTCGATCTTCAAGCTCCCTCCTTCCAAGATCATGGCTACGCCAATGGCGTAAACTGACTACACAATCATTTTGGGATAAATCGTATAGTATTTTTTATTGAAAATTAACCAGAGTACACAAACGTTCATAGTCTTATAGTTCTTGTATTACATATTTTATAACCCCCCCCCCCACACACACACACACATACTAGCTAAAGAATTGCATTACTTTTCTATAGAGGCTATATTGTAAAATGAAATTCCGCTCTGTAACCTACGCTACTTGATAGAAGACCCCCCCCCCCCCACGCTCCCTTGAAATATCCTGGTTACGCGTTTGCAAAAACAAACGTCTACACGGTCATTTTGTGATACATCCTTTATGATAGTATTTTTATGTGAAGAAATAATCATATTATACAGGTTCATAGTCCTATAATACTTGTACTAAAATATTTTATATGTATTCCCAGTTGAATTACAATACTTTTCTATAGTGGCTATGTTATAAAACGAGATCTCTCTCTCTGGTACCTCCCCCATTTGATTTGCTCATCCCTTCCGATATCCTGGCAACTCCTAACTAAACTGAATACACGAGATCTCTCTCTGTTACACCCCCCCCCCCCATTCGATTAGTTCATCCCTTCGTATATATTGGCAACACCTAAGGCGTAAACTGACTACACAGGTACTTTATGAGAAATCATTTATGATAGCACTTTTTATTGAAAAAATAATCATAGTATACAAGTTCATCTATAATTCGTGTACTAAAATATTCGATACCTCCCATTGGATAAAGAATGAAATTACTTTTTATGAAGGTTATATTGATAAACGAAAACCGACTATATTTCCTCCACCCATTTGATCGGTAGGAGCAAAATGGTAGGAGCAAAATATTAAGTCTTTGAGAATAAAAACCTTTCCTAATATAAATATCTCTTTTAATTAACTTTTAATATAAATATTCTCCACACCCTTCTCGATAGGCTTAAATGTAACACTCACTTCACACAGTGAAGATTCGATGACTCTTGGTCGTTTGAATACTGAAATTTTCGAATGGAAGGGTTTTGTCTAAGTGCCTGATTTTTAATCAATGTTTCAAAGATACAGATGCATATTCATAGAAACTGTGCGTTATTTGCACCGTAAGATTGAAAATCTATTACGCTCAGTTTGTGAATGCCGTCTTACCAGAAGAGCCCCGAGATTCAGTTTTCGGCATCGAGCCGAAGTTTCAGGCATGTACTCTAAGCAGAATTGCATATATGTCCCAGAAATACCAGTTCCCGTACTCAGCCTGAGCTCAATGTCATTTTAAAAAGTAAAATTAAAGCCCCTTGCGTCTCGGCCGCCCAAAATGATTTTTATTAATATAAGGAAAATAATGTTTGTGCTCAGAATTAAAGTTGATTTTATAAAACATTCATCATTGCACAGTTGAAAATAACACAGTAATTTCATGTGCTGCATTAAATTTTATTTATATATTTTACAAATATTTAACACACCCAGACCGGTCCAACGCAAAACCTATTAAGCGGTATGCGGTACGAGTCCGTATAGACCTCTACTGTAACAACACAACTATGGTTATAACTTACGAATCTATCTCAGCTTTAGGATCATAGGGTTCGTTCCTCGTCAGACATGTATCATAGGGTTGGGCATGCTTAGTTTTGTTTTGTGTGTAAGATTCGTCTAGAACAGATTCAGTTTTGCTTTCAAAATATTCCATAATGGCATCTATTTGATAGCATTGACATCTCGCGCCTCTTGTTTATTTAGTTTCGATTCAAATGGCCAGACACTTTCAATTAAAACATTTGTTTATAGCAGCCGAAGCGTGAACCATTCGGCCGTCATACAACGTTGCACCAAAGGGCGGATCACTTTGCGCCATTTAGCCCTCAATTTAGATAGGAACCTGTGAGGTGACATCCACAGAGACGGTACGCTCCTTCCCCTGCCACAATCCTCTCAGAAGGACGTTTGGATCCACAGATTTAACGTGCCCGTACTTCGCGTAGACACAAAAATGGGATAGTTTGGTTAGCTGTGAAAATCGGGCTGTGGTCCTCCTAGTGCAATTCCATTGTCTTAACCACTGGGCTATTCCGAACTGACATTCTTTGCATAAAAATGTTGTATAAAGTAATGAAGTAACTTTACCGTACAGCTTAAAATAAATGGAAAAGTGTGTAAGGTAATGCAAGGCAATATTATGGTAATATTAAAGTAATGCAAAGCAATATTAAGGTAATGCAAGGTAATGCAAGGCCGGGTTCGATTCCCGTTCCGGCCGATTGTGACTGAGAGGCAAAATGAAGTTAAATATGCTAGAAGTTGAAGCGTGTCAGCGTCTAAAATGTTTACGAAAAGCTGTTTCTCGTCATGCCCAATGGTCAGTATTCTGATGTTTCGACTTGTCGGTGTACGAACAATAGCCATAAACAAATTCTACCAAATAATAATTAAAAAAAAACCCTCGCCCGGTGGAAGAATATAACCTAATTTTTGGGCAATGGGAGGGGGGGACGCAGAATTGAAGGCAAAGAGATTGGGGCGCAGACAGAGTGAGAGGGGAGAACGGGGGGCTAGGGCCCAAGGAAGTAATTGCTAATCAATAGTCGGTGGCTGTGAGGGGCTCTCCGCCGCTCATCTCCCATTAGTCAGTGGCCCGTTTACTCTCTAATGAGACGGACAATTACGGTAAACCTTTCTCCTTATAGATTTCTCATTTGGCGCTCTACTGGGCTGTGAGCCCCCAACCTGAAGCCGACACAATTTATGGCCCGAATATTAAAGATTTCTTCCCTTTTTTATTGTTTTCAGGAATTTTTTTCTTCTTCCCTTCCCTTTACTCACTTAAGACCCAGATCGGAAATAATCGATACAGTTGATTTAATGTTGTCAAGGCGGCTGCTTGCTTCGGGACTTGGTGGAAAATAATCTCTTGCTTTGTTAAGAATATTGGAATCGATGGCTAAGTATAAAATGAGTACCTGCTCAGCCTTTAGAGACTTCCGGTGCGCGACTCATACAGCAGAAACGAGAGTCGTCCGGAAATTTCAACTTCACTCTTTCAATAGCCCGACTTAGAACTTCGATATTCCGTGCCGGGTAGTAGATTCAAATCGAAGTTTTTATTGCAAAACTAGTAAAGAAATACGATTTTAAATAAAAGTAATTTACGTAAGATAAGTGAGTCCTATCAAATGAATGTGCCGCGGCACAACAGTATGCCATGAAGGGAGTTCAAATATGTCAAGAATAAACGGTTTACGAAATTATTTTATGAAATAAAATCACAAGAAGATATAGATAGCTTTATCTATATTTAATAGAAAGTGAAAACAAATAAAATTCAGAAGCATTCATTGCGGTGTGTAGAGAAATTTACGTCCTCCTTACATCATACTTTTACTTTCACTGCAATACATGGTATATGTAATAGGAAAATATTGTGATGAGGTCATAAACTGGACCTTTACATTTACATGGATCTGCACGTTTTAAACATCTCTAAATACGAATCAAGCTTTTCTTAAATTATGTTTATATGTATGGCTGTTTGTGAATCTGTGGCAATAATACCTCCAGAATAAATTGAGCCAATTGAACGAAATTTGTTATGGTTATTTCCATTAATAAACGTTGCCGACTTATTAATTTAGGGGGGGTGGCAGAACAGACGATCAACCACAATTTTTCGAACAAAAATAAGAAAATTTTATAAACATAATTCTGTTTAAAATGTTACAAAAATGGCTTTTTTGTGTGATGTTTAATTTAAAAGCGAAATCCATTATTTATAGGAGGCTAAACTGCACAGTTCTCGATATATTTACTGTGTTTGGTGTAATATGAAAAAAAAATCGTAAAAAATTAAATATACTCATTAGTATCAAATTAGTATATTATTTGGAAGTACTTTTAACAATACAATGGATATAATTTTTAAGAATTTTCACACGCTGTTCTCACAGGGGCGCGGTAGCCCATTGGTTAGCGCGCTCGAGTTGCACTCGGTAGGCCCGGGTTCGATTCCAGCCACTGCCAAAACTGCCGCCGTGTTCATGCGGAGTACGATCACGTTAAACATGTGGGTCCGAAAGTCCTTCCGAGAGGTTGGTGGTAGGGGAAGGAGGGTACGGTCCCTGTGGATGCCTCCCCCACTGGGTTCCGGTCTGAATTGGGTGGCACTTCCCGACCGTCCAAACAGTTACCTTACACCTTTCTGGTAGGTCGGACGGTCTGGGTTTCAACAATCAACAACACGCTGTTCTCACGGCCGTCCAAATGGCCGTGAGAACAGCGTATATAATTTTTAAGAAATATAATTTTTAAGAATTTTCACACGCTGTTCTCACGGCCCGTTTTCACACGCCACATTTTCACACGCTGTTCTCACGTTCAATCTGCTGCTCTAAGTCCTAGGACGAGCCGGATGGTCTGGGCTTTCGACGCTGTTCTCACGGCCGTCCAAATGGTTGCTCAAGTCCTTGTTGACGAGCCGGACGGTCTGGGTCTTCAACACGCTGTTCTCAGCTCATGCGGAGCACGATCACGTTAAACATGTGGGTCCGTAAGTCCTTCCGAGAGGTTGGTGGTAGGGGAAGGAGGGTACGGTCCCTGTGGATGCCTTCCCCACTGGGTTCCGGTCTAAATTGGGTGGCACTTCCCGGCTGTCCAAACAGTTACCTTACACCTTTCTGTTAGGTCGGACGGTCTGGGTCTCAACAACAACAACAACACACCGTTCTCAAGATATTAGAAATTGGATTTACTTTTCTATGTAGCGCTATATGTTTGGAACCTAATAGAGCAAATTGAATGATACGGAAGACACTTACATTGCAGATAACAGTATCAATGGACCAGTTTCGCGTTGATTATGCCCTCATCAATATGGAATAACCATTAATTGCAATGTCAGCAAGAATAACTTGTTACTTGCCGCAATTTTGCTAACTTCAGTTAGAACTGACAATTGCAATCCTTCCATGTATCATAAAATTAATTCATAATTCAGCTCGGGATACACGAAGTTGCAAAGGCCAAGTTCAAAATCGAAAGAACCCTCCATAAAGGCGTGTTTCAAAAATAACTAATACACTCCCATTGCAAATAACAGTATTAATGGACTCGTTTTCCGTTTATTATGCGCTCATCAGCATGGAATAACCGTTAACTGCAATGGCAAAACCTGTTATTTGCCGCAATTTTGCGAACTTCAGCGGAAACTGACAATTGCAGTCCTTCCTTGCAATTGTAGGTTCTCACTGAAATTTGCAATATTGCGACAAATAGCAAGTTTTTTCTGCTGCCATTGCAGTGCTAATGAGCGTGTAATTCCGTGCTAATGAGCACATAAGTGCGAAGTCAGTCCATGGATACTGCTATCTGCAATGGAATTATCTTCTTTATTATTGGGAACGCCCCTTTTTGGCGGGTTCTTGTAATTTTAAACTTGGCCCTTTGCAACTGCGTGTAGCCCGAGCTAAATTGTGAACAAATTTTATGCCGGCTACGTAGAAATTCCTGCAATTGTTAGTTTTCACTGAAGCTCGCAAAATTGCAGCAAATAGCAAGTTTTCTTGCTGCCATTGCAGTTAACAGTTATTACATGCTAATGGACTCATAATAAGGGCGAAAACGCTCTATGGATACTATTATCTGCAATGGGAGTGTCTTTCTTATGTTTAGGGACGCTTTTTCTGGGGGTTCTTGTAATTTTGAAGTTGAATAGTATTTGGTATGATTGTTACAATTAATAAATGTCACAGACCTATTATATATTCGAGGGGTTTATTTATTACAGGGAAATGTTTTGAATTTTTTAACATATTTTTTTCAAAAATCGAAAATAATTTATAAAAAATTGATTGGGTTTAAGGGGGGGGGGGGGGTATAACCTCATATCTTTTAAACCTCTAAAATGCTCAAAATATGATAATATTTAAAATTTTTGTATCTACATTAATTATGACATTATAAAAGTGAAATTCAACACACATTTGTATTGAAATACTGTATTTTAAATATAGCTGATAAAAATGTCCTTTTATTTATAATAATGTTAAATAATTAAATTAAAAAAAACATTTTCCCGACAAAAGTAATATTATTTGCACTGCGCACAATTTTCTGTCTATATGAGATATTTTTTAACGTTAATATTTCAGAGGATAGGGAATAACCTCATACCTTTCTATATATTTTTAATTTTTAACAAGAAACAGTTTTAAAAAGAAAATCAAGTTTTTGTTATAGGATTTTTCTGCAACTGGTGACAGAAGATCCATGACACCGCAATACAGCTATGTACAACTAAAACAGTATGCCAATATTCTATACCCACACCCAACATGTATCTTCTGTTAATGTTAGGAAAATTTTGTTCCTATCATTTAAGAATTTATAAATCAGCACAATTTAATATATTCAATTGAAAGACCACAATTTCTTCTTTCAGAGTTACGCCATAGTACCTATAGTTTTGAAAAGGTAATAAAATTAAATTAATATCCCTGATGCAATAATCTTTACAATCAGTATGAATAACAATTTCAAGATCTTTATTTAAATTACATTTATGTCTGAAGCCATTTTAGTAGTTCAAACGTAGAGTTAAACCTAGTGAAAACTAAAATGATAGTCAACAAATTTCGTTTTATCATTATTATATTATCTATGTATATTATCATTAATCATCTTAATCTACTTTTATATATATATATATATATAACTAAATGCATAATAGAATTAAATAAATATAACTTAAATGAAAGTTATATGCAAATCATTGTGCAACACGACAACTTCTAGTAAGGTTCATCACTTTTAAACACTCCATGCTTTCAACTTTCACAAACACAGAGCCAGAACATCCAAATCAAAGCACAGTGGAAGTAAAAGTTAAAGTAATTACTATTTTTCCTCTTAATAAAAAAGGGAATTGAAAAATGTAACTTTTTCTGTAATAAATTGAAAAAAAAATGTTAAAAATTCTACTCTAAAATGCTGCGCAACTTGATCAGAAATGTAAACAAGTACGTTGGCCTTTTAAATGTTTCTAGGTGGAAAATGTACTAGTATTGTTTTAACTACAATTTTCGTTCTCGTACGAATTTTGGCATGGAGTTTGCTTTAAAATGTTGATGGAAGGCCACTTTATTAGGATAAAATGCCACTAATTCATCATAGAAAGAAGTTCGTTTTTTTGAAAATTTAAGGCTCTTAAATTTGTTGCAAAAATAATTCTTTATTTTAATTGGAAGCAAATGGATTTACAGTGCGATGACACATGCCTTTTTCGAGTTATTCTAGGTGTGTGATCTGAAATGGAAAAAATCGTAAAAAGCGAAATGCGTTCACAATTATCAAATGCATGAATGTTTTGTAAGTACTTTGAAACAGAAATAAATGGACACGATTGATTAGTAGTTATCACGAGTTGTTCTTACTTTTCTACTACACTTCCCTCTACAAAATAAGCAGGAAATACAAATTCTCAGATCACAAGCGAACGAATGAATTTCATTGGATGAAACTTACTGTATACTTCGAGTACAATATACAAATATAAAAACATGTGCATAATAGCAATCGGCTCCGTGCCAAATACGTAAATCAGTGTCTTGGTAAAAGCAGGTGTTTCTTTCTGTAAGTCCTTACTTCTACTATGGACGTTAGGGGGGAAATCTGAAGTATCCATTTCATTCGATATGTCCCAAAGAAGGCGTTCAGATGATGGTCAGCGATGGCGAGCCCTGGGAAGGTTAGAATCCGACCAAGCTATTGAAGAAGTTGCTGAATTCTCCAGAGTCCATCATTCTGTAATTTCACTCTTATGTACCCAATTCCAAAACAGCGGAACAATAATCAGAGGGCCAGGCTCAGGCTGCCCTCGAGTTACAACATCTTCCGATGACCGCTACTTAGCGTTATTCATCAGACGCAACAGGCAAACAACAACACATGTTTTACGTTCTAGCCTCGCTGCAGCTACAGGTAGGCCTGTATCCATTACAACTGTAAGAAGGAGATTGCAGTCACATGTTTTTTATTCGACGATGCCAAATATTTGTATTCCATTGTCTGCGAGGCAGAGAGCAGCCCGTTTCCAATGGTGCCATGAACATGTCAGTTGGACCATAGACGATTGAAGCAATCAATGTCTTATTCACCGATGAGTCCAGTTTCACTTTTCAGTCAGACGATCGACGAATTTTTCTGTGGAGAAAAGCTGGTACACGGTATCAAACGATTAACATGGTCCAGCGCCACTCATTTTCTGGTGGTGGTATTCTTGTATGAGCTGAGTTTGCTTTCGGCGGACGTACTGACCTCCATTTCTTCCTCAACGGTACTGTGACTGGCCAAAGATATCGCGACGAAATCCTTGATCCCTATGTTCGCCCTTATGCGGGCTGTAACGGATACAGGCCTAACTGTAGCTGCAGGGAGGCTAGAACGTAAAGCAGGTGCTGTTTCTTGTCTGTTGCGTCTGACCAATAACGTTAAGTAGTGATCATCGGAAGATGTTGAAACTCGAGGGATACCCGAGCCTGACCTTCTGCTTATTGTCTATAAGCGTGAAATCACAGAATGGTGGACTCTGAAGAATTCAGCAACTTCTCTAATAGATTGGCCGTATTCTAACCAGCCCACGGCTCGCCATCCCTGACCATCATCTAAACGCCTTCTTTGAGATATATCGAATGAAATGGCTATATTGCATTTTCACCCTAACGTCCGTAGTAGAAGAAAAAACGCACAGAAAGAAACACCTGCTTTTACCAAGACGCTGATTTACGTATTTGGCACGGAGCCAATTGCTATTGTGCACATATTTCTATATTTCCATATTGTACTCGAAGTGTACAGCCAGTTTCGTCCACTAAAATCCATTCGTTTGCTCGTAATCTGATAATTTGCATTTCGTGCTTATTTTTTAGAGGGGAGTGTATATTTCTCGAAATTATCAAGCGAATTACTTGGAATTTGGTATGTTTGCATTAATGGGTGCTAACAAATGCTCTATTGATTTTCAGATAGATCAAGTTAACACGAGAATGACGGAAGCGGTCATTTTGACCGCATAACTACTTTGACCGCTGCCGTCGTTCTAGGAAGATCGTTGATTTGTTCTCTTATTATAAAACCTATAATAATTTTATTCTGTGTTTTCAATAACTTTAAGAAAATAACAAAAGTCATAAAATTTCAATGGGCTAGGATTAGCCGTTTTGGAGAAATCGTTTCTCAAAATAGTAATGCGGTCAAAATGACCGCTTCCGTCGTTCTAGTGGTAAGAAAGCAAGAAATGTCATGTATTGAACAACACATCATGTATTTTTCCTATTATAATTATATGTATATGAATCCTATCTCTGAGTTTCCTGGTTCAAGTAAAGATTAATCGAGAACATATATCCAAAATTTAAAGAAGCTGTTTACATATTTTTTTTTTTTTTAAAAGGTCGCCGGAGCAGCCGTGAGAGAGGGAAGTCGCCTTATTTTTGGGCTCCGGCGACTTTAATCCTTGGTTGCGCGATTTTTCGCAGTTAACATATGTGTGTTACATCAAAATGTAGCGTTTTTTAAAAGCTTTTCATTGATGTAGGATATGTCCCGTTATCATATATAGTTTTTGTGTTATCAACGTTTAACCATGTAAAATGTTCCAATTTTGGCCAAGTGTTTATTTACGGAAAAATTTTATTCTTCTGAGTGCCGGAAGTTCTTCGATGTTTTCGCCGTTCCTGCGCCCTGCCTGAGAGAATTTTGGGAGTTGCCTGACAAACCTTACATCCTTGTGTGCCCCTTGCTTGGGGCTTTATGATGATATAAGTCTACAATCTCTATCTTCAATAGTGTTTTTACTGTGATTTTTCATATCTTCTATACTTTCCCTTCCTGGGACGAAGTGATCTGGATACGCTGTTAACACTGTGCTCTGGGAGCGCAACTTCTGGACCATCTATTTTGTGCTGTACACTGTTGGATTCTTCTTTCTGATACTCAGCTTTACTGCGGTTTGTACTTTATTAATTTTCGTGCAGATTTACAAAAGCTATTAACTCTTTTAATATCCTTGAATTTAATATTTACAATTACGAATGGTCTGTTGCCTGAACTTTGACATGTTCCAGACCCTGTTTACCAGCATTATTTTGGTTGCACGTCTACAAATTTTGTACCGTAGTATACATCTATTCCTGCTCTCCGTTTTGGTATCTAACAACCATAAGCTGAAGTCAAGTCTTCATTGTGAAAAATAATTTAACGTCATCCTATAAAAACTTCTGTTAATTTTGCAGCCCTGCACTCTTCAGTTCTGGAGTTTCGTGTATAATTTGTTCCTGGCTCTATAAATCCCTTTACATTGATCGTACGACTTTAAATCATATACCGTTACATTCAGCCATCCTTGCTCTACAATTGTATATCTAATACCCATAAGCTGAAATCAAGTGTTCATAGTGAAATATATTTTAACGCCATTCAACAAAAACTTATGTCATTTTTCTAGCGCTGCACTTTTCAGTTCTGGAGTGTCATCTATAACTTGTTCCTGGCTATATAAATCCTTTTATACTGATCGTACGATTACAAATCTTATACCGTTACATTCAGACATCTTTGCTCTACAATATCATATCTACATCCCATAAGCTTAAATTATTTTTTCCTGGTGAAAACACCTTTTACTGCCAACTTTGTATTTCTACTGACATTTTGTGCTCCGATCCTTGATTTGATGCTCCTTGGATGCGTGATTCTCATCTGTTTAGTTTTTAAGTGACACCGTTGTGCTCCTCTACATTTTAGCTTTGCATGGATGTATGTGACTTGTTTCTGGGACCCCTGGTTCGTTCTTTTTTAATTTTCCAAACTTTTAAATATCTAACTTTTATTTGCCGAATTGGAATTTATTGGAATATGTACTCTGCTGATGTCTGAGACTTCATACAAAGCCACTGTTTTTGGAATTTCACTAAATATACCCTGTGCTTTTACAAGTTATTTCCATATTTTTAGAATTTATTCATTTCTGAATAATTTAAATTTATTACAATATTGTTCCCGCGCATGTCCTGCATCTTTGAATTTATTATTTTTTACTATGTATATATATGTTACTATCGAAACTAAATATAATCTGTTTAATCTCCTTAACAAAAGTTTTGATGACATGTCTTTTCTGTCACGGTGGTAGAGCGGACCCTGTGCTGCATTTCGAAATTATTTCTGTTCGGCCGTTTCGTGTGATTGATTCAAGCAGTGCGTTAGTTTTGAAAATCTTTTACACGTACCGTCAACCGTTCTGTTTTCGACTTTAACTCGTCCTCTTTCTTTAGAGTTGTAATTTTGTAAATTTATTTTCTGGTAATTTCTTTGTTTTTCACAGGGTCTGTTTCTGGGCGCGGTAGCCCATTGGTTAGCGCGCTGGAGTTGCACTCGGTAGGCCCGGGTTCGATTCCAGCCACTGCCAAAACTGCCGCCGTGTTCATGCGGAGTACGATCACGTTAAACATGTGGGTCCGAAAGTCCTTCCGAGAGGTTGGTGGTAGGGGAAGGAGGGTACGGTCCCTGTGGATGCCTCCCCCACTGGGTTCCGGTCTCAATTGGGTGGCACTTCCCGACCGTCCAAACAGTTACCTTACACCTTTCTGGTAGGTCGGACGGTCTGGGTGTCAACAACAACAACAGGGTCTGTTTCGCCATGGCAGAAACTCTTAGTGCTTTTTCTGCAGTTTTAAAATCTTGTCATCTTTTAACTGTACGGTGCCCATTCTTTGGAATTGTTATTATTATTTTTTTTTTAATGTTTACATTTTGAAAAATTATCTTTTTTTGCTTTTTCGGGTCCCTTTTAGGTTATGTGTTATAAATTTCTGTGTACTTTTCTGTTTCCTTTAAAATTTTTGTTAACCTTGGCGTTGTTTTGGGCACGTTATTTTTTGAATTGTTTTTATTTATAGATGTTTGTGTATAACTTTAAGTGTGTATCCTGTTGCACTCAAAGGTTTCTCTGGGAAACCTTTGTAACCCTGCTATTTTATCCCTTTTGTACTTTTTCCTTGCTTTTTGGCATTTTAACTAAGTTTATTGTATCTTTGTTGGCGTGAGTGGTTTTTTTTTTTTTTTTTTTTAACCTTGGCTTCTTTGCTCCTGGACTCGCGGGCTGAACTGTTGTTTCGTATTTCTTCTTTACCTGGTGGTCCTTTGAGGGGGGACCTCAGGGTTGAACTCTTTTTTGGGAAGTCTTTGGGGAGAGACTTTCCTCTAGTATTATTTATCTTGAAACCCGTCTGCCCTTTCGGGACTTTATATTTATTCTTATATTCCTTGTATTCCTATTTAGCTTTGCTGTTCCTGGATTTTTTTTTCATGGTCTTGCTGGCTGGTCTCTCTGTGCTCTTTCCTGGAGATCTTTTGGGAGGGGGATCTCTGGGTTATCCTTTTCTTGGGAGGTCCTTTGAGGGGGGGGGGGGATCTCCCTTGATTGCTTTTTCATATTTCAACCTTGTCGGCCCTTTCAGGACTTTATAATTGGTTTTTTCTCATTGTTACTCCTGTCCAGCTTTGCGGCTTCTGGGTTTTTTTTTTTTTTTTTGCGTGGGTGTGTTTGTTCTTTGTTCGTTTTGTGGTTTTCCTCTTCTCGGATTCCTGCTCTGCAGCCGTCCGCTTTTCGACTTTAAATTTCTACTCTGGATTCCTGGTTATCAGCCGTCCTCTTTTGGTTCTTAAATTCTTTGTTTTTTATCTTTTTCCTTTTTGTACCTTTTTTGTGTTTCCTCTTCGGATTCCTGTTCTGCAGCCGTCCGCCTTTTGGCTTTCAAATTTTCTCGGATTCCTGTTTATCAGCCGTCCGCTTTTGGTTTCAAAATCTTCTTTATTTTGTCTTATACTTCTCTGTTTTTCATTTGTTACTTTATTCCTTTTTTTCTCGGATTCCTGTCCTGCAGCCGTCCTTTTTTTTTTTTTTTTAGTAAAATTTTTTTGCTTGGATCCCTGGTGTACAGCTGTCCTTTTTTGGCCTCAATTTTTTTTTATTTTTTTTTTTAATTTTGCGTGGGTGTGTTTGTTCTTTGTTCGTTTTGTGGTTGTCCTCTTCTCGGATTCCTGCTCTGCAGCCGTCCGCTTTTCGGCTTGAAATTTTTACTCTGGATTCCTGGTTATCAGCCGTCCTCTTTTGGTTCTTAAATTCTTTGTTTTTTATCTTTTTCCTTTTTGTACCTGTTTTGTGTTTCCTCTTCGGATTCCTGTTCTGCAGCCGTCCGCCTTTTGGCTTTCAAATTTTCTCGGATTCCTGTTTATCAGCCGTCCGCTTTTGGTTTCAAAATCTTCTTTATTTTGTCTTATACTTCTCTGTTTTTCATTTGTTACTTTATTCCTTTTTTTCTCGGATTCCTGTCCTGCAGCCGTCCTTTTTTTTTTTTTTTTTAGTAAAATTTTTTTGCTTGGATCCCTGGTGTACAGCTGTCCTTTTTTGGCCTCAATTTTTTTTTATTTTTTTTTTTAATTTTGCGTGGGTGTGTTTGTTCTTTGTTCGTTTTGTGGTTGTCCTCTTCTCGGATTCCTGCTCTGCAGCCGTCCGCTTTTCGGCTTGAAATTTTTACTCTGGATTCCTGGTTATCAGCCGTCCTCTTTTGGTTCTTAAATTCTTTGTTTTTTATCTTTTTCCTTTTTGTACCTGTTTTGTGTTTCCTCTTCGGATTCCTGTTCTGCAGCCGTCCGCCTTTTGGCTTTCAAATTTTCTCGGATTCCTGTTTATCAGCCGTCCGCTTTTGGTTTCAAAATCTTCTTTATTTTGTCTTATACTTCTCTGTTTTTCATTTGTTACTTTATTCCTTTTTTTCTCGGATTCCTGTCCTGCAGCCGTCCTTTTTTTTTTTTTTTTTAGTAAAATTTTTTTGCTTGGATCCCTGGTGTACAGCTGTCCTTTTTTGGCCTCAATTTTTTATTTTATTATTTTTTTTTTATTTTTTTTTTTAATTTTGCGTGGGTGTGTTTGTTCTTTGTTCGTTTTGTGGTTGTCCTCTTCTCGGATTCCTGCTCTGCAGCCGTCCGCTTTTCGGCTTGAAATTTTTACTCTGGATTCCTGGTTATCAGCCGTCCTCTTTTGGTTCTTAAATTCTTTGTTTTTTTTATCTTTTTCCTTTTTGTGTCTCTCTTGTATTGCATTGTATTGTACTGTACTTTATTGTATTGTTTTTATGTTTTGTTCTGTCGTTGCCATTCTTTTGCTTGTTCTGTGTATTTTGTGTATTTCATGTTCTTCTTTTCGTTTTGTTTTTGTTGGTTTTTCTACATTTGTGCTTGGGTTTTTTCCCTTCGGGGTTTTCCCCACTTTTCTTTTTTTCCTTCTTATGTCTCTCTTGTATTGTATTGTATTGTATTGTTTTTATGTTTTGTTTTGTCGTTGCCTTTCTTTTTTTTGTCTTGTAACTGTGTTGTGATTCAATTTTAACCTGTTTTGTAATGTTTTGGATCTAAAATAAAGTTCCCGGCCACACACTTAGCTACAGTAAACCTTCGGGTCTGTCGTGTGGTCTGGGTTTTCAACACTTCAACATATTTTTAAAAGGATTTTTTTGCAAAAAATAACGAAACTTGAATTAATTCAAAAACACTTTGAACAGCTCAATTACCGTTACTTAATTTTAAAAATAAATTACCGTTTACTGTAGTTAAATTTTGTCCATTGGCGTATGTTGTTGTTGAGACCCAGACCGTCCGACCTACCAGAAAGGTGTAAGGTAACTGTATGGACGGCCGGGAAGTGCCACCCAATTTAGACCGGAACCCAGTGGGGGAGGCATCCACAGGGACCGTACCCTCCTTCCCCTACCACCAACCTCTCGGAAGGACTTACGGACCCACATGTTTAACGTGATCGTACTCCGCATGAACACGGCGGCATTTGTGGCAGCGTGCAAATCTAGCGCGCAAACCACGGGGATACCGCACCCGAGATGGCCAACAGCACGCGGCGTTCCGAGGTGGTCACCCACCAAGTACTAACCGCGCCCGATGCTGCTTGACTTCGGTGATCTAACGAGAACCGGTGTTTTCAGCACGGTACGGCCGTTGGCCTTCCATTGGCGTATGTAAACAAACTTTGTATTGAAGGATATGTTTACGCACTTTCCGAAGTGAAATACTCTTATTCTGTAATTAAAAAAAGCTGATGTAGGCAGCACATAACTTTGCCTACAGATTCAAATTGATTTTCTCATGATTTCCTTTATAATTCAGTAAATTGAGTTTAATTGCACATAGTAACACTTATAATTATTTGAAATTATACTGAGTTTGCGCTTTCAATTGAATTTTCGTTTTCAATTGATAACTGGGCGTATTTTCAAAAGCGATAACAAAAATGCAAAAACAAACTAAAATATCTCGAGAAATATCTCGAGAACGACTGGTCCTACAGTAATGGGATTGGTTTTATTCTTTTCATCGTCAAAATTACTTATAAAAGACGCATAAATTTGAGCATACTCAGTCTTTTATTTTAGATTTTGAGTACTAAAATCTAATCAGTATCAGGGTAATCCACCAGAGATTTATCTACCAATTTTGTGAAATTTGGTCAATTAATTTTTTTAGTTAGAGTGGATAAATACGATTTTTGCGAGCCATTTCACAAAAAACAATCCATTTTATTTTATCCCTAATCATACCAAAATCTAATTATCCACCTAAAGTGACTTGCCTGTAAATTTTATGAAATTTGGTCAATTATTATTTTAATTAGAGTGGATGCATACATTGGACAGACAGACACATACACACACACACAGATGTCACGCTAAAAATAGTTTTTTTGTGTGTTCCAGAGGTCCCAAAACGTGATGATCCGTCGAAAACTCGAGTTGCAATTTTTACGAGTTGTGTACATTTTTTGCAACTTGCGTACATTTACGACTTCTTCAAAATTGTCTCAAAAGGAAATCCACTGATTCAAAGAACACGTGCAGTGTCTTTAATACCTCTGTAGTGACTGTAAACAGCATAAAAAGCATAATGTTCTTCGCCTTTTGTTTATAGACATGTGGTTGGGCGCAGAATTCTCTATGAAAATCATTTTGCCCGTCACATATAGAAATATATTGTGACAATAGATGAAGCATGGATTTATTTAAATGACTGTTACAATAACAAAAAAAAGAAGATTAATTTACTATCGCAAAAGAGGAGAGAAAGTCCTAAAAATTTTGTTAAGTATCAAAAGAAAGTTTCAATAAAGGATTCGTAATTATTGCTGGCTTTTCGTACAACGGTAAATTAAAATTAAGAAGATAAGTAAATTAAAATTAAGGCCCATAAGTCGAAAAGTTATCCAAATCAAATCAACATATTACCAATATAATGTTTTAACGCCTTTTTTAAAAGAATAAATACCATCCATTGAGTAATAATACTATCCACATATAAATAAATACTATCCACAGAGTCTTAATAGAGTAGACCTTTATTTAGATAAAGCTACCAGTCACACATGAAAATCTACTGCTAAATTTCTTAATAGCAAAATATGCAGGTATAAAGCTATACTTTTTTCTTATACTAGGGAACACCGCCTCCTGCTCGCTACGCAAGTCCCTCCTTTTCGCCGTCGCTCGCAGACATCGAGCTATATTGAGCGAAACTGAAGTTTAAATCGGAAAACGGTTCAGCATGTTATCCTATTATTTATCTACAATTGTAAAAAATTTCATATTTTTGTATCCTATAGTTTTTGCAGTACAAGACAGAGAACCTCGAGGGGGACTCAACAGCCCAGTGGTTAGCTCGCGGGAATTGCACTTGGTCGGCCCGGGTTCGAATCCCGCCACTGCCAAAACTGCCGCCGTGTTCACGCGGAGTACGATCACGTTAAACATGTGGGTCCGTAAGTGCTTCCGAGAGATTGGTGGTAGGGGAAGGAGAGTACGGTCCATGTGGGTGCCTCCCCATTGGGTTCCGGTCTAAATTGGGTGGCACTTCCCGGCCGTTCAAACAGATACCTTTACCTTTCTGGTAAGTCGGACGGTCTGGATCGAAGAAGGAGAGAACCTCGAGGGACGCGCCGATCACAGACTTCTGCTTGCTGAGCTCGCTTTGTGAGCTGTTTCAAGCCAAACTAAGGTTTAAATCGAAATCTGGTTTATTTCAGTGTATCCCCCTATCATTTATTTACAAATGTGCAAAATTTCAACTTTTTGTATACTATAGTTTTTACAGAACAAAACAGAGAAACCCGAGGAACACGCCGATAGAACGTTTTTAACTTCGGAAGTGCATAAAAATTAGAATAACTCGTAAACTACAGCGAAAATAAAACAGAACGCCATCCTGCAAAAATTCAACTATGCAGATGCATGCCTACAAAAATTCGTGATCTTCCTATTGATAGTCCGTCCAGAACACGAACTCGCAGTTCAAATATTGTGTCTTTGACTTTGACATTAAAGGTTTAAATAAACAAGAAAGGGCAATTATGTCTAAAACATTGATATTATGAAACACTTTCCAACTGATATGCAATTTCATTTAAACATCTTTAAAATGCGATACATTCAGCGGTAATATTTTAAAAAATCATCACAGTACTACAATAGTTTATTTTACTTGAGAACTTAAAGCTTCATAAAAAATGAACTTTATTCAAATGACGCTATCAAAGTATAAATCGTCTGGCTCTCTATGTAAAAGCAGTGAATATTTCACTAATACACTTTTATTCCAGACTCCAGAGTTAAATAATTTTGCATGAAAATAATTCAGCAATTCTTATACAACTAATCTTATAATCACTTGTTTACATTCTGCATCCATTAAAATTAAGCTTTGTTATAGAAATAATCAAAGTTTGATGATTATTTAAACTCAAAAATATTGTAAATGCGTTGGAGCAAAATATAGATGCACAGAAAATACGCAAAAATAAAGCGGTTTTAGGACGGACGCAATATTAAATGTGAAGTTAAAAGAACTTTAAAAATAATGATTTTGACAATGGGGAAAAAGATGGATGCCATATTTTATTTTGACATGGGTCACGTAATCTTCTCCTAATGTATGGATGCAATTAATATTTTAATTTTTATTTTAAAAACTACCGAACATATTTTGCTGACATCTTTTTTATATATTTCATGACATAATTTGATTATTTCCTAAAATTTTCGAAGCAATTTGTGAATTTTAACTTCGCTTTAAAATGTTTGAAAAATTAGGTCCCATAGGGTTCAATGTATTTCATTTCTTCAACCCGGGTTCAATCCAAAACTAATTGGATGATATTATTAATTTACGTTCCCATATGTCCCAATGACCGTCTCAATAACATACTACAATTTAAGTTTGATAAAGCATTTTTACGACAGCTATTGTGCGAACGCACAGATAGAATGAACAAATTCATAGACACTTTTCAACTATGTTGTAAAGTGTTAAAAAACAGTTTATTTCAGCGTATTCCCCAAATATTTATATACGTGTGTACTATATTTTATGGTTTTGTATGCTATAATTTTTGTGGTACGAAGTAGAAAAACTCGAAATTTGTCGAACAGCGGCGACGACGTCAGCTACATTCTTTTAATATAGAGAGATTCCTTCAAAATCCTCTGATGTGTTAACAATAGATTAATGTGATTTTGGATTATTAAAAAGGGAACTTTTTAAACGCAGACTTAAAACAATGGATAGAATATGGAAAACTGCGAAAGAAAAGTGGGATAAAATACCACTCATAGCTTTAAGAAAAGCTTCCTTATCTTGAAAATCAAGATGAAGAATGATAGTCCAGATAAAGGACCATTAAATAGATCATTTAATAAATAAATATTGTTATTTCAAACCTTAATTATATTTCCTCAAATCTGTTCTAAAAATGTGTAAACAGCTTCTGTATATTTGAATATTTTTCCTTCGACTATTATTTTAAATATATTTTTAAATTACAATTATTTATCATTGTATTATTTTTATTCTAATCTCTTTTATATGAAAGGGAAAGTGGAGAGAGATAGAGATAATTTTTGTTAGTATATTGTACATTGATTGCGTTTAGAATATCTAAATGAGAAATATTTCGGATCCCCGAACTAAACAGCTTCAAACCAGTGTACCGTACAAATATTGGAATTCAGTTATTTTATTGCTATATTATAAAATTAAGACATATTATTTTGCTTTAAATATTTTGTTTATATTACTTTAATTTGCAAAAATCTTAATCAAACACTTCTTTTGACAACACCATTCTGACACAGTTGACTTTTAGTTTAATATTAAATATATTCTTTTATGGTAAAATCACCTGTTAGTACTTTCTGGAGGACCTATTAAATCGAAATTGCTTTTTCTCTATTATTTAATTTTATTATTATATAGGCAAAAGAGATGATCACTTAAATGAATATACTATTTTAATGATATCATATAAAACAAAACTTTGAGAAATTCGAGATGAGGGATGTTTCTGAAATGCGGCAATGATCGTATAAACAAATCGCATAGATTATTAAATGCACTCCTACATATTATAGCTTTGTAGGCACGTTTTATGCTAAAATTTCATGAAAAGAATTTCACGTAATAATTTTCTGAGTGTTCTACTTTAGAGCCCGACCATCGCTGATTAAACCGCATCAACATTTCCCCTTGGGTCCAAGCTTAATGTTTACATTTCGAAATACATCACAGATATTCTTTGTTCAGCTGCGCCTTCTGTTTATTCCGGTTTGTTTGGTATTGTGCATTTCATACTGCTGCTTGTAATAAGAAAAATTGAGCGTTGTCTGAATCTTCTGACAAGATTGCACGATCTACTCAAACTTGCTTCTATTCAGAGAGGCAACAGAAGGCAGTTGTTACAGCCCGTTATTGACTCAAATGACAATTGAAGCTTTTTATTAGAACTATCTGTTATCGATAATTTAAAGAAAAAATATTTTTATTATATTGTTTTACAAAAGGTTAGAGTGTCAGATCTGCATGTAACCAGTTTCTGCATATACAAGGTATGTATATATACTTTCTTTTCAAGTATTGCTTGATTTGCGAAATCCTCGATTTGCGACATTTTCGACTTACGACCATTAAAAAATATCTGAATAAATTTATTTTTCCCATTATGTGTTGTTTTGTAATAATTATGCCATCCCTAACCACCGTTACTGAATACGAGTATGTGCGACGAAAGATGATGCAATGATTTCGATAATTATATAATTGATGAGTCGACGGCAATATATGTATATATATTACATATTGCTTTTCTTCGTTGCTATGGTTTACGTAAGCGTTTCTTTCCTCAAATTAATGTTTAAGATTTGATATGTGTCTAATTTTGTGCATGATTTTGAAAATTATATACATAATTGATCAGTAGACGGATGTCAACATACTCGAGCTACTATTTGTTTGTCTTCATTTTTAATGTTTACATAAATTTGCTCGCTTTGTCATATTTGTGTTTAATATTTGCATTTACTTTACATAATATATATTTGCTTATAATTTTGTGCATAATGCCCGATAATGAGAAAAAGTGATAAAATAAAAAGAATGATAACTTTTGACTTGTAAATTAATTTTCAACTGACACAGCTTGAGAGTGATAGAAAAGTTGCGAACTTAAAACGCGACCTAAAATTATTACCATTCGATGATCCCTAATGTATAATTCATTTTTTCTTTTGTTTATTTACTTGAAAAAGTGATTGCTGAGAAAAGTGATTTCTAAAAAAATGTGACTTCTAGAAAATGACCTCTAGTTGTTGACGCTGCAGCTAGTCATTTCTTATTGTACATATATTTCAAATGGCTGGGTAAATACAGGTCCAGCCTAAGTATGAAACTCGAAAACCCCGTTTAGACATAAGCATCGATACGGGTTTATGAGGGTACCCAAATACTAAAATAAAATATTTACAACATAATGTAACGTAATATCTAGTACATAGTGTTATAATATAATGTTTAGAATACAATACCACAATGTAGACTATATTGTTGTAATATTTTGTATAGAACATACTGTTTTAAAATAATGTTTAAAATACAGGTTGTTCAGTTAATGCGGCGACAAACTCAAAGGGTTGTTAGTAGACATCAAGAGGAACAAAAATTGAAATAGAACATGGTGTCGCAAACCACGTTTAGCCGTTGAAAATCGCGAAAATACGTATTCTGGCAGGAACTGACTGCAGAGGAGAGGGAAACGGATGTCAGTTGATCTCTGTATGCGTTCACTCACGATGCCTGAAGTAAGCAGCGTCGGGAAACGCATGCTCTGCCATTGTGTAAGGTAGCACCATTGGGGTGGTAGGCACGTATACCAGTTAGTTGTCTGTTTCAGTGGGAATTGCGATGGCTGACTATATGAAAGAGGAATACGCTGATATGCATCTGATTTGCTGTCCAGTAGATGCCAATGGACGCTTAGCACAGCGGAAGTACCAAAAGCAATATCCGAGGAGATGTGCTCCGCACCATACCACCTTCGGCATGATCGAAGACTACGGGAGACGGGGACGTTCCAGTCAGCACGGTGTGATGTAGGGAAACCGCGCAATGTTCTCAAGTCTCAAATGGAAGAAAGCGTGTTGTAACGGTTTGCCAATTCCCCGTTGGCAAATATACGAGCGGTTGAAGCTGAACTCGGTATTCCTCACACGTCGGAGTGGAATGCTCTGCAAAGCGAAAATATGTACCACTTCCATATGCAGAGGGTGCAACTCCTAACCGACAACGACAATTCCCGTCATGTACAGTTCGCGTGCGCTGGATGCTGTCACCACATATATTAATCCACAGTTTTCTGCCACTGTTTCATTTTCTGATGAGGCCAGATTTATCCAAGAAGGCATTGTCAACACGAACAGTGAGCACATGTGGTGAACGGTAAATCTCCATGCCAGTGTCTCGAGCGTCTCCATAGAGGAAATCTCGACAGAGATTCAGTGTCAATGTGTGGGCAGGAATCCACGGTGATTAAGTCTTGGGGCCGTACCTTCGGCCTGAAAGGCCAAACGCACCTTGTTTTCTTGCAGCACATCTTCCCAGAATTGCTGCAGAGTGTGACGGCCACAGTGAAGCGAGGCATCTGGTTCATGCATGATGGTGCCTCATCATAGTTTTCCCGCATGATGCTACATACTCAGAGAGGTGGATTGGATGTGCCGGACCCATTTGGCCTCCACGTTCGCCAGATCTCAATCTGTTGGACTTCTTCCTGTGGGGCCCCTTAAATCACTTGTTTATTAGACGCCTGTGGACACCACTGGAGCATTTCATAGCACAGATCATCGTTGTTGTTTCAGACATCAATTGCACACCCAGTATCTTCGAGCGCATCTGGGAATAGTTTTTACATCATTGTAGACTGTGCAATAAAGTTTGCGCCGCCACCACTTCGAACAACATCTGCAATAATTTCATTCGCATCATTTTCATCGTTCCCTTTCCAGCATTGTACTTTGCACCACAAGCTGTGTTGTAAACATGCTGTCAAATAAATCTTTTTGTACTTATTATTGTACTTTTTGTCCCCGCGTGATGTCAGAACCTGCACCATACATATTTTCGCGATTTTCACTGACTAAACGTGGTTTGCGACAGCATGTTCCATTTCAATTTTTGTTCCTCTTGATGTCTACTAACAACCCTCTGAGTATGTCGCCGTATTAATTGAATACCCTGTATAATGTTGTAATATAATGTTTAGGATATAATACATGCTGTTGTAATTGTTGAGGATGTTAGCGAATTTTGTATAATAGAAAGTAACGGACCACCTTGCTTTTTATGTTTTATTTAAAAACATAACACGGGAGATATACATTGAAGAATGTAGTTTGGGGACTAAATCCTGCTGACATTAATATGGGGAAAAGTTCCCGCTTGAGGATACAATCTCGTCGTTTGAAAGCTATTAGAGTTCTGACAACACACAAAGTTCTCTGCTGCGTCACGCGATTTAGGTCGACGCGACGTGCGGAAGTCTCGTTCATGCTCAGACTGTAATATATGCACCCATGGAACTACAGCTATGAAACTCGACATGATTGTATCTTTTGGGGAGATATACAATTGATTGGAATTTGGGAACCCAAAAGCATTATTTTAAGAAATGGTTTAAACAAGTTAGTGGTAAATCTTCTCCTGTCAGATACACAAACTGTTATTCGGTGCGGCATAGGGTCAGTTAAGTTGCTTATATCCCTCTGTGGAAGATTCTGCTACAAATTTTGCTACTGGTCAGCTAATTCAGTGGTATTCTGAGAAGATGCAATTTCTATCCCAGCATGTCAAAGACGTGTTCTATTGTTGATAGGTCTGTTGACTTGGATGGCCATGGGAGGATATTAAATTTTCGAAGACATTGTTGAGAAAGTCATGCAGTAGAGTGGTTGAGTGTTGTCTTAACAGCCGTTTGACAGCAGACATAAGCAGAACACTCGGCTGCATAATATCGTCGAATTAGAAGTTTGTTGTCAGTTTGGATTGCATCCCAACTAGCGGAGATCGGTTGCCCCACGAGATGGCTCCCAGATTGTTACACCACGTGTGATAGCCGTGTGCCGCTCGATAACAAATACGGGATCGGAACGCTATCCGGTATTCCTCCACATACGTATGCGGTGGTCACCAGTATTGTGAGAGAAGCGGGATCCGTCGTTAAAGACATGCGATGGTTACATGTGCCTTATCTAATCTAGTGCTGCCAACACTGAACAATTGCCATATCGTTTTGACCAAGATGGCGTTTGATACGTCTTTTGGACCGACCAGCTTTCCCCAGGTCCCTCTTTTTGCGATCCCTTTCTAAATCCGGTAATTGTTTGTAGCGCCGTCGTGTACGTCTCAAAGTCGTCTTTGTATATAACTTACAGTATCAAAGCATAAAATACAGTTCCAATTGCCTTTGACTGAGAACACTAGTCGTTTTAAATGCTGCACGATGCGTCGTCCTCATGTGTGTTGCATGAGCCCTATAACAGCATTGGCGCTGACATTTTGATCATTTGCATAACTCTTAAAACGACAAAACGACATTTGTAATCCGAGTTTCGCGGCTGTAGCTCAAATTTTTATGGGTGCATATATTTTTTGCAACAGAGTGTATTTAGAACATAATATTGTAATATTACTCTGGACATAATGTTATAATACAGTGTTAAAAAATAATGTTTCTATAAAATGTTTATAATTAAGTGTTGCAATATACAATTGGCAGTTGGAATTCTCTGCCCAAGCAAAATTATCACCAAAATTTTATAGCCTAGGATGTTGAAATTTGATAGGCAATTTCCAAAGTTGGCATTATTATGAGTACCTTAACGACGAGATGTTTTCCCGAAGGGGTGTGCAACCCTTCCGAGTTGGGGTCATCTGTTCTACCAAAAATATCTAATAAGAATCCAATATTCATTTTCACTATTATTAAAATTGTCTCTTTTATTTATTTATAATACAAAATAAATATGTCTGTATGTCTGTAGCGAAAAATCTTAACGTCGTACGGCTATGAGTTTGGTACACAAATACTTCCGGGACCCGGACGATACGTCTCGGCAATATTTTTTAAAATTCATATTAGGATTTTAGTTATTTTAAATTGGAAAAATAATTCCCGTTCACGGCAGATTTGTGCTTCAATCCTTTATTGCACGGATCTATTGTTGATGGAGCTATTTGATGTCGCTATCCTAAATGTAAAACTAAGTCTTTCATTAATTAACTTTGATTTTTAAATTTAATGGAACACATTCGATTACGCAGGACCAACATATGTTTAAAATAATTTAAATGTATAATGACAATGGAGTAAAACTTTGAATGGAATCCATATAATTAATAGACGATATTTAGTACATTTCTAAAAAATATATGTGTTAAATATATAATATGTTTTAAAGGAGAATTTGACTGGTTCTGTCATCTATTGAACGTGTTTGGGAATCCATACGATTAATAGACGAATTTTCAGACGTTCGCGGTTTTAAGATTGCGATATAAAACGGACTGGCAAACCGATTGCAAGACTTGCATGCAATTTTTACTGTTGTTTATACGGATCAATTTCATTTATTTTTCTATTTTATATGATTACTCTGCTTTAACTCCGGGGCAAATATAGAAGTGAAGCTGAATATTGGACTCTTTTTTAACCTTCTTACAGCAATGATTATTCATATCACCATTGTTGCAAAGAAAATATCATCCAACTAAAAAGGCTTGCAGAGATCTTATTGTTGATGTTAAACTCTTGTACAGAATATATTCTATGGCTGGCCCAGGACGGGCACATACGATATCTTGAACCGTTGATTTTTCAACGGGCTTCAAGCTAGTCAAGTTATAAATTACAATGAAATAATATATTTTAGTGTAATACTGGGACTGCGTAGGGTGGATGGAATGCGTAAATTTAAAATAAAGAAATCAAAATGTCGAATAATTTATAAATGTTACATTATTTGCATATACCTAAAATTTTCTCGCGAACCGAAATAAGACTTGATTTAAAGAACTATTATAATCTGATAATCAAAAATTGGTATCACGTCTGAATTCAACTAAATAAAATTAAGGACATAACGTCGTTAGCCGAAAAGTCATTTATTAAAGCATCTTATAACACGTACACGGTATTTAAAATTGCCAGAGCGCTTTCGAACGTTAATACGCTCTTCTTCAGTGGCTACATGAAAAGTAAACATGGAATGTTCGTATACAGACCAGTTACACAGCAAATTTGCATAAAAATATAAAATTGGTAAATGAACAGTTTATCAATTAATACAAAATTAATCCAAGAAATAAACACGGAAAATAAAAAAAAATTCTTTCTGCGGATTCAAATTGTAAGAATATTGCAAGAAAAGTACTATCGTAAATGTATTATTTTATTACAGGAAAAGCACAATTTCGAAAGAACAGTCAAGCTCAATTTTCATGAGAATGACGTCATAAATAACTATGAAGAGACTTGAATTGCATAGAGTCGAGAACGAGTCGCCAAACATAACTTAAAATTTGAACGGAATCAAAATTACAAATCGACTCACGATAAATATAAATATACAGGGGTGTCCAAAATAATGGACTTAGAAAATAGGGTCAGATCCCGTTATCCACCTCCAGCATTGTTTACCGAATTTGATCAGTTTCTAAGTGAAGAATGGTGTCAAATACCATTTGCAACGATCCAGGTATGCATGTATTCCAAAGACGATTCAAGTAGTTTCAACTGCTAAAGGTGTCCTAGCATTTCATTAGGTGCGTAGGATCTCCTTCTCCAAAACAGATCACAGTGGCTTGACGATGTTTACGTTTGGCGATTGGGCAGGCCAGTGAATGTGTATAACGTCAGCATCCTGTTCCTCAAACCATAATTGAACAGTTCCCGATCTGTGACTGGGGGATTTATCATTCTGAATGATGTAATATACTGCAGGAGACATGTCTATGCCATAGAATGGACATGTTCCTACAAAATGGGTATCACAAAATAGTCACTGCCAAATATCCGTCCTCGTAAGGAGATAATGGGACCAGCGGAAAATCACGATATCACTTCCAAAATCATCGCTGAACAGCCACCATGCTTTATGGTAGGAACGAGTCAGTCGGTATTTTAAGCTACTGCCGATGTTCTCCACACGTATATACATCTTAATAAAATTTTTGGTAGTTCGATGACCTAGGAGGTCGGTCTCCGCTGACCTCCTTCCCAGCCACACATTAAGCAGCTACATGCCCTTTGGCTTAGTCGTGTGTGTTTGGGTGTTTAACACGTATATACATTCAGATGTGGGGAATAGTGTGAAGACTGATTTATTAGAATAGAGTGCATATTTCCTAGGCATCCTCAGTCCACATTTTGTGTTCCTGCCTTACTGTAGTCTCCGTTTTGCATTTCTCTGCGACACAAAGGGTTTCGCAATAGCAGCTCTGCCATGACTTCCTTGCCGATGTAAATCCTTTCGAACCGTATGGGTGGAAGAGGATTCTGCAGATGCATAAACTTAGCGGCCACCTTTGTGGCAGTGGTCTTTCTGTTTGCGGTGACAATACTCTTTAATGTTTTCCTGTATCGGTTTGCGAGTTTCATTTTTAGTCCACAATTCTATCTCTCAGACGATGTTTTGCCACAAACTTTGTATGCTGTCATGACTCTGGAAGAGTGCCTCTCGATACCCCCACTAACTTTACTACGGCGGTGACCGACGAACCGACTTGACAGGCGCCTCAAATCTGCCCTCTTTGGAACTCTGTCAGGTCGCTTATTTCGTCAACGAAATTGTGCGAAGAAACACCTCCAATGCAATCGAACACAACCTTCGCACTATCAGAGCACCTGTTAGACAAAATAACTGGGGAGTGAATGGTCCACTAAGCTCTGTTACCAGCATAAACAAGCTTATCACTTATACGTGTGGTGTTTCCATTATTTTGGACAACCCCTATATATATATATATATATATATATATATATATATATATATATATATATATATATATACTACCCGACACTTGGGTGGGTGACCACCTGGGAACACCGCGTGCTGTTGGCACATTTCGGGCGCGGTAGCCCGGTGGTTTGCGCGCTGGGTTTGCACGTTGCCACAACTGCCGCCGTGTTCATGCGGAGTACGATCACGTTAAACATGTAGGTCCGTAAGTCCTTCCGAGAGGTTGGTGGTAGGGGAAGTAGGGTACGGTCTCTGTGGATTCCTCCCCCAGTGGGTTCCGGTCTAAATTGGGTGGCACTTCCCGGCCGTCCAAACGGTTACCTTACACCTTTCTGGTAGGTCAGACTGCCTGGGTCTCAACAACAACAACACTACCCGACACAGAAAATGCAACACCATGAAAGAGCGAATAGAGTGTGATGATAAAGGACACACAGACAAAGATGCCGTATATAAATAATTGATGTTAATTCCAGAAGGATAATGCAATACAGTAATGGCATAGACAGGGTGATCAGTAGGCAGTAGGACCACATTTTGCGGCGATACAAGTAACAACCCCTCAAGGAACAGATGCAATGAGCGTGCGGATAGTTTCCTGGGAGATGGATGACCATATATCTTCAACCATCCTCCACAGACCGTCCTTTGTTTAAAGCGGGGGCAGGGTGGTCAAACGACGGCCAATCACGTACCATACATGCTCGATGGATAAGAGATTTGGATTCAGCGGAGACCATGGGAGCACCTAGATACCTTGCAAGGATTACCTGCAGATAGTTGCCGTGTGCATTCGTGCGTTATCTTACTGGAAAATAGCATTTTGCAACCGCTCAAGGCAGGGCAGTGCAACCGACTGTAGCACATTATCCAAGTGTCGTCGTGAAGTCATTGTGCCTCTGATACGAACCAGAGGTGACCGGCTATCGAAGCCGATGACAGCTCAAACCATGATGCCGCGTTGTCGAGCAGTATGGCGTTCAACAGTCACAGCAGGATTAGATTTGTTTCCACGTTGCCTCCAGACTCACCGTTACTGTTATTTGATAAACAGAACCGAGACTCGTCGCTGAATACTAACCTATCCCATTCAGTCGTCCAAGAGGATCAGACCCGACATCACTGCAGTCTCTCACATCGGTGGCTTGCCGTTAATGACAGTCTTCGTAAATGAAGGTTTGAGTACAAGCTAATTTTGAAAAACTGTTCTAATTGATATTGGAAAATCCAATGTACCTGCAAATTTAGCAGAATGTCGACAGTCATCGTTTGTGGGTCGCCCGCCACCGCATGCCTTCGAATGCGTCGATCAGTGCGTGCTGACATACGTCTGGATGGACCTGTACCACTGCAACGATTCACGCGATCTTCTTTAATCCAGCTTCAAGTATTTTGCACAGTGGACAACATCTACTCGTGTTTCAGTGGCGATACGCCGGTACGACCACCCAGCCGTACGCGGGCCTGAAATGAATCCCCTCGCACTCTCGTTCAAATGTTGAAACGGACTTCGGTGTCGTCGGTAGACATCTCTCCAACAACACATGTCTTTTGAAATGAAAAACAGCTCGGGAAACGGGTTTCCGTAGACGACAGACAGTAACAACTGTTGGCTTCCTTGCCGTTTCCATCCCTTTTTTTCGCGCTCTACTACGTGAACTACTCGCATTTCAGATCATTTGCATACATAGGCCAGACGCATTTGTCTCGCAATTTGCACGGCCAAAGCTTCATGGTGCCGCATTTTCTATGTCGGGTAGTGTATATATATATATATATATATATATATATATAATAAAAATATAATATGAAAATACAATGATAGAATAGAGAAGTTGTAACTCAAAAACCCTAACTTAAACTATGCCTACAAATTAATAAGAAGTATTAAATAGAGAATCAAACATCATGAGAAAAATTAAATGCTTATTTCTAGTCATCAAGCTTAAGATAATCAACAGATATCATTGGTGTGGATACGAAAATAAAAGAACAAAAAATAACCAAGCATTAAAGCCATACACGTGGAAAAGTACTAGGCCTAAAAATTGTTCATTTCAAAAAAATTATTTTTCAAGTCCAAATATTTATTCAAAATGAACACAAAATATGCTAGTTTCTGAGGCAAGAGATAGATTTTATCTATAAACCAATACTATTTGGACGACTAGCATAAAGATTGAAAAATTATGTAGGAAATACAAATACCTGAAATACACTGCAAATTTCCTATCTATTTGAGCATTAAATTACGAGACCAATGTTGCCAATTGCAAAATATAAAAGTGGAGATCTACTGTTGCCAATCGTGAGAAATATATAAGAGTATTGCAAAAAGGCTATTAAATGTGTTATATTCTACAGTAAAAACTTCAAAATAAAGGATACTACAGTACAGTTTGAAACTGCAATAAAAACTTCAATATATATATATATGTGTATGTATATATTATGTATGTACATATATATAGTTGAAATGACAAAAATGGTTGAAACCCTTAAACGAATAGGGCATTTCAAACAAATCGGAAATCTTAAACGAATCAGAAACCGCAACAGAATCTGTTATCTAGTAATCCACTGGATATCCTTAAGAGCAAAGAAAGTCTAAAATCTCGCCAAATCGCTGATTCTACGAAAAGCAGTAAAAAGTCTCTGAAAAATGCTGAATCAAACTATTTCGAAAACTTTGGATTTCCAAATCAAGATGGCAGTTCGTTAAAAGACGAACAACTCATTCATTTTATAAACATTTTCCTTGCACTTATGAAAGTCACTACCTAGTTTACACAACCCAGTCTACTACCTAGTTTCCAATAGTTCACTAACTGAAGCCGGAACAAGTAGTCATAAGTCGGATTTTATAACTCCTAATCAGATTAGATGTATTGTATTTGATTTGAAAATCAAAAAAATTGTAAGTGCTGAAACAACAACGATATTTTCAGTTCATAGGTACGATCTAGATTCTCAAGAAGTAGTAAAGTAGTAACAAAGTAGAAGCGAATACTGAATCAAAACATAATGTTTCATCGTATACTCATGAATCAGGTGCCAATACAAAATATCAAAATATTTTACTGGAGGGAAGTTATGCTGAATTTAAATCTCACCCTAGATTTGAAGAAGTAGAGGGTTAAACAATTGGAAAAGAAATAAGTAAAACAAAAAGTTGTATTCAGAATCATTTAAATAAGATTAATTCGATGAAAACTGACAAACTTGATCTAATGACGCATCTACACGTGATTCTAAAATTATGCCACCTCTTTGTGAAAGGCTACTTTACTCAGATATAATTCAGCATATGTATATTCAAGATTCTAACTCAACCAACAAGGTGAATACGGAAATGGCAAAAAAACCACTGTCATTGACCTCATTAAAATCTGCTCTAAAGAATTGTAGTCAGCTAGTACCTGAACATTGTTCTGTAAGGATTTGCTTATTTCCAATTCTGATCATACAGATGCCTCTAAACCATAACAATGGACACTCGGTCAAGTATTTAGTACTTCTTTCTTGAGGTGATGATATAACAGTTTGAGGTCAATTGTGGAATTTAAGTCATTAAAGGAAACTTTATGTCACCAATCCTGGTGATGTTTTTCTCATTTCTAGCAGTAGCACTTGATGCAATAATCATTCATTAGTGCGAAAGAACATACAACACAAACACCACAGTAGAAACAACAAAAGTAAAAAATACACTAAAAATAAAAACATACCATTTAAAAACGAAGAAAAAATTAAAAGTAACCTGCAAATCTAACAAGTCAATCAGTCTGTAGGGCCTAAATCATCTTTCTTGCTAGTCGATATCTTTCATAAATATTTCCCACCAAAGCCGGGCAGTTCTTAAGATGGATTAAGCCCATAACAACTCCAGTCCCACATATCATACAGTTGCGGCTAGAAAGGAAATTAAATCTAAATAAATGTTTAACCATGCAGTCATGCCCCGTCTCCAGCCGAAAAGTTGCAACAGCATGGCGTTTGGGAATATTGAGAATTTAATCGAGGGAATTACCACAATCCTTATCCTTAATTTTCTGAAAACTGTTTAGTTTTGAAGATTTTCCCATCAAATCTTTAATAATTTTCACAATAGATGAATAAGGTATTGTATCTTGTGGAGACTGAATAATTTCCGTTCCCATCTTCGTCAGCGAATCCGCCATCTCATTACCAAATATGCCGCAGTGAAAAGGGACCCACTGAAGTGCAATAATCTCGCGCCTAGACTTCAGAAGATTGAGATCATGTATATAACCTTTAAGTATTTCAGAGTTTGCTCAAGTGCAGGAAGTTACTGGATTGCTACTATGGTGTCCGAAAGTATAACAGCATTTTAACAATATTGCATCCTTGATATTAAATGTTGGGCTGCTAATTTTATATGGCCGCTACGTCACCATCAAAAGAAGTTTCATTTCGATCAATGGACGTTTGATATGCAAATAAGCTTCTAAAAACTCCAGCACCGACGATTTCTTCCTGCGCAATTTGGGATCCGTCAGTGTACATATGTAACCATTCCAAATGAGGGTATCTACTTGATATTGTTTCCAAAGCAATTGTTTTTTATTTCTTCCGTACCTGCTGAGTAAGATGTGATTTACCCTCTGCACCTCTGCACTAGAAATCAGTGGATCAATAGGGTTGGGCAAAACTTCAGGTTTACTGGGATCTCTAATTCTCATTTTATTTTATTTACTTTCTGTAATATCTCATTTTGAGTCTTTAATCTTCTTTCTTAATACAAGTTATATTTTCTCCAATATGTATATTAGATGGTAAACATATCACTTTTAAATATTGACACAAGGCCTTCTGTTGAATTATTTAAATCCTGATGATGTCGATCTGGTCAAGTACGATTCGTATTCAGGGTGAGCGTCAGTAAATTTTCTGCCCTATCCGCTCTTTGTTAACTTTCGTGGCACACATATTTCGCCGAAATTCTGCTCAAACAGTTGCGAAATATTTTCTTATAGATAAAATGCTATGATTAGATTATATTAAAACTAAATTTAATACCCAATAAAATATAGAATATATGTTTTATTTTAATTTAAAATATTTTTGGTGCTGCCATCTATTGTCGTAATTTAATTCATACCGACTATTTTTAGTTTTTAATGAACATTTTTAAATGTCTATTCCTTCTAATACGCTATTAAATACAACAACAGATCATATATAATGCCATAATCGCGGAAACGTAATTGAACTTGGACTTGAAGACAAAGGAACTTGAAGACAAAACTGCAGGCCTCAGTGATGTACATTCAGATCCCTTATCAAATTTATAGAATGATAAATTACCTTTCCGTGATTGTGGCATTATTATATATGATCTGTTGTTGTATTTAACACTGTATTAGAAGGAATAGATATTTAAAAATGTTCATTAAAAAATAAAAAAATCGGTATGAATTAAATTACCACAACAAATGGCAGCACCAAAAATATTTTGGATTAAAATAAATAATATTTTCTATGTTTTGGGGGGCATTAAATTTAGTTTTAATATAATCTAAGCATTGCATTTTATCTTTCAGAAAATATTTCGCATCTGTTTGAGCAGAATTTCGGCGAAATATGTGTGCCGCGAAAGTTAACAAAGCGTGGATAGGGCAGAAAATTTACTGACGCTCACCTTTAAACAGTTTGTTCAGCGCGAAGGGTGAGTATGGTGAGTATTTCTGAACGTTCGTGTTGAACTGAATGCACAATTAACTTTACGAAAATTTGCGGTAAGAGTTGAGATAAAAAGCATCCTGTAAAAGTGAACTTTACTTGAAATTACCACGCCACGATCACCTTACTCCGAGATTTAGCCATAGGCTGCTTTGTACGGCGTTCACTATGCTCTTTGTAACGAGTTTGGCAGAACAATGAGTCTTAAGGGTTAATGGTGTTATTATCGTTATTTGTCATGGCAAGCAGCTATATGTTGTTTAATTTCTTTTAATAGAGTTATTGTTCTTCAATCAAGTGATTGTCCTTTGATGTGTTATTCAATGGCGTGCGATCAAACGCCTTCCAGTCGTTTGAACACGAAAACTAAGGTAAGGATTATCCTTAAATTCCGTTTATGTAACACGATGTCTAACCAATAACTTTACTGGGTATTGAACAGGAAGTTGAATACACTTTAGGATATAATAAGTTTTTGAAATATTATATCTGAGATATTTCGTATAGGTAGTTGTGGGCAGCATCCTTCTGTTCTAATTTCAGTTTCGAAATAGTGGGAGCAGGTAATAGGCTATAATTGATCCATCGACAAATTATCTCATGTACCCCAAACTTTAAAAAGTATATTTTATTTCACATGTTTATGTTTTACCTGTATATTGTATGTAAAGAAATTCAATTATAGGGCATGGTAAAACTATAGTGTTTCTTATTACCCACTGTTACCTATGTTACAAGACACAATGATTTAATGTTTATGAAAATAAGTATCATAATTTATTTTTGCGGTGACTATTGGTGTTTTATAGGCGTTCTTAAGTTGTGTTTTGAAAAAAATTAGCTTCAAAAGTAATGTTTAAGCCGTTGTGGTACATTTATTGCCTTATAAACTAATTATAATATTTCCATTTAATTACTTGTTAATCAATTTTGATTCTAACTAACAATAATTTAAATAAGGAAATGCACACAGGCTTTATATGAACAGAAATACTCAAATTATGATCACCCTGTATATTTTCTAAGACCTTATGAGGATTTCCAAATATCCCATTTACAAAGCAAAGAAAAACAGAAATAAATCTAGATCTGGGCGCAGTTTTAATAAAGGCCAGGATAGCGCACCTCTTTGAAAATTGTTTAGTGGACACTCTATGCACACACACACGCACACACACACATATATAGGGGAGACCGGGGTAAGATGACCAGCTGGGCAAGAAGACGAATAACAGTTTTAACGACTTTATTCTTAAGTGGCAGCACTTGAAGAGCATAGGTACAATCTTCTTCTGTATCAGAACAACTAATCGCATGCGGAAGGCCCCATTCTTGCTACACGTACAATTTATATTCTTAGTTAAACTTTATTAAGGTCCGTGAAACTATTTTCTGCATGTACTAAATAAGCTTGAGCTACTTAAAGGTAAGTCATAAAATTCTGATATAATTTATGGTTACACTTTATAGTATTAAATACTCAGCTAATCTATCATAATTTTAATCTGATGCATAGTTTACAGTACACCAGCCATATTGTTTCTTTTAGTCATTCGGGGCAAGATGATGAAGTTCGTCATCTTCCACAAAGGAAAGCACTCCTATTTCTTTAGGTGCCAATGATAGCAACACTGAAAGTGTAGATAATCCCAACAGTGAACGAATTCCTAGATCAAGATGTTCCTCTCCTCCATCAATATTTAACTTTAAACCCTTACCACAAGTTAAAAGATCACCAAAAAAAAGAAGAAAAATGTCAGTCAGTGATTTAACAAGTTCACTAATAAGAAATTTGTTGCTTGAGATACAGAATTCAAAGGATAAAATGGAAAAAAAGAAAACGCAGAGAAATAAGAAGAAAATTTCTAAACAATTGCGTTTCGAGGTAAGCGCAGATCAAAAGAGCAAGGATATTAACTGCCCAGCTTGTGATGAACTTTATATTGAACTACCCGACGAAGACTGGATACTGTGCTTGCTCTCAATGCGTAGCTTGCTTAGTGGCATGGAAACTGTACTGGATACAAAGGAAGGAAATTCATCTGTGACTTTTGTAAATAACATAATTCATTAATGATTGCGAACCTATAAATTCTATTAGTGTTTTGCACGTTCTTTAAATACCTCAAAAGTCTTGTTAGGTCAAAATTTGAGAGCTTGAGTTATGTATTATATTAGAAGTGATTTTATTAAGAATTGACAATAAAGATTTACTAGCAACTGTTACATATGATTTATGTCCAATAGTTACAGATCTAAAAGAGGTACGCTTTTTATGAAATCTTAGGATCATGATAATATAAGGGAATCTTAGATTATTGCAAGGTAATTTTAAGAGTTTATGAAATGCAACAATTTTCATAGATATAATTGTTGCTGAAGAATGAATGCTTTTAAATATATTATTGTGATTTATAAATTCGTTTAAGATTTGTGCACAATGATTTTTGCAAATGATGGCATAATTGTTAGCAGTTCTATCCACATATGAGATGATAAAATGTGAATTTAGTTCATTTATTGCCTGTTTCAAGTTTTTAAAGTTAATTGTAGGTTTAGCGGTAGGCAAGTTACCTATGAGATGTTTGACATTTGTCCGAATGTTAACCTTCCACATATCGAAGGCTTCAATGGGATAATTTTTACTACAAGCAATTTTGTATATGAATTTTTCTAAGTCAATATTTAGTTGTTTAATTAAAATACAATGATTTAATGTATTTTGGATCCGAAATTTGGTGCCATAAAGCATAAGATTTTTAAGTTTTAAATTTTGAACAACATTGAAATCACCAGTAATATTGTGTTTATGATTGCAGTATATAAATTTAGAATAATTTGGCTAGTTGCAAACACAAGGTAAAATAGGATTGGAATTTTGATTTAATAGAGATTTTGATATATCCTTGAAATTAAAAATTTGCCTAACTAAAGGGGTATTATGCTTAAATGTTTTGAAAATTTGAGTATTAGGGATTGGAAGATATTGTTTATACTGCTGAAATAAATAATTAAAATTTATATTATTATAAAGTGAATTTTTGTATTTAATTACACAATAAGTATTATACTTTTTATTTTGAATATAATTAGAGGTGGAAAGGGGTTGAATGGACAGATGGAGGTTTACAAAATTAGCTCTTGTTATGATAAGATCATAAAATAGGTGTGAAAAATGCTCATCGTGATTAAATGACTTTAAGAAAGTATTATATACTTGATTTAATAGTTGGTTTTTGATATTGAAAACCCGATTTTTATAGTGCTTATGTTATAAGAAGATTTAAAGTTCTTTTTGAGCTCAGTAATTTTAGCTTTTATGTTCAGATTTTGACACTTTTTATTGTTATAATTACCTCGCCTGGATCTTTTTGAAGAGGTTCTACAAGAGGAGTTATAATTTAGGATATTAAAGATGGAGATATCATAATTTATATTTTTAAATGCAGTTTTGACTACATTTCAGTTATTATACATTTGATTTAATCTATATGGAAAAATAGTTTTATGCCGTTTGATTAGTGAATTCTCAAAATATAATCTATCAGCCGGATTCTTTACAATATCCAGAATCGAAATTGAAATATTATCAATTCCATGATGACCAAAATGGGCGTATTCAAAGTTATTACCAGAGTTATAAGCAGGAGGAGGAAGTTGTGAATTGTGAGATACTCTAGAGCTAAATTTCTTAATCTGGTTTCGATGAACATTAAAACGAAGGTGAAGAGGGGTGCTTGTTTGTCCAATACATGAGATTCGCAATATATGAGTTTGTCCAATATATGAGTCCAATATATGAGTAAACGCAATTATATACTTCACAAAAATGTAATATTTAGGGTTATTATTATTAATCTGAGAGGGTAAAGCTGACGGACAGGTCTTACAATATTTATCCCGGCAAATATGAAAATTTATGAGTTTTGGTGAATATTGATGGCTTGACGTCTAAGAGTGTCTACAAATCAAGAAAGAGAAAAATTGGCTGCAGGTTATCGATCCCCTATATTCCAATTTATATAGATTACCAGGAACTAACGTATTGATTAACAATTACAGGCGCTAACAAATTATAATAATACAAATCATAGTTCATAATACATTGTGGTAAAAAAAGTATATCAGTTTAATATAATAAATAAAGGATTATAAATAGTTTCTTGAATATGAATAAAAACTACATATAATAAATTAATATTTCTTAATATAAATATAAACTGGATTATCATATGATATATACACAGATTACCTAATGGCATACAGCACTAATAGATAAACCGAGAGCTTCACTGAAAAGTGCATTTTTACCAAAACTAACATGAATTTCAAATTAAACTTAAAAAGTTATGCCAAAAGGAGGATAACATATAGGGAAGAGTAGAATAGTGATAATACTGTAAATGATTAATACCAAAATAAAATAAATTTTATTCTTAATTCCTGGTATCAAAAGTCATGTATTGGATATTAATAAAACTAAAAATAATATTTTTATATATTATACATATGCACACATATACAGATATATATATATATATATATATATATATATATTTATATATATATATATATATATATATACATACATATAAAAAGAATTATTAATTTGTTTTAATTAAATTTTAAAAAAAGAAAAAAACTCCGAATAGACAAGAATTGCATGCAGAAAAGTATGAATGGACTCGTCAAAAATTGGCAATCAATACAAATATTACATAAGAAATAATAAAAAATAAAATAATGGATTACATAGACATTTGAAGATAAATCTAGCTCAATTCAAAAGGTCACATAATATTTCTGAATTTATATACTCTATCCAATAATATGCGCATGTGCAGCATAAATTAATGTAAGATTGTAAATTATTGTTAATAATATCAGTTAATAACTACTTTACTGTAGATACAATGCTAATTCCAACATATGTAAAATTGCGCATATGCAGCAGATATTTTACAATGTGTCTATAACGATAATATATATAATAACTATATAATAAGGCCAATTTAAAACATGAATAGTGACATACTCTGGGTCAATAACATTAAGAAGGTTAACAATGTAAAAAAGGATGTTTAATTAGATATCCAACAACAAGAAACAAAAAATACCTGAGAATTTAATTTGATCTAAATGTTAAACCATAAGGTAATAATACAAGGGAACAAATCACCATTCAAGAGTGATACATATATCCACAAAATAAGTACGAGCATCAAAGGATTGTCAAAAGCTGGAGGCTCAAAATATTAAAATGCCAAAAAGAAAAATCTGTAAAGATAAGATGTATATTGAATATATAAAAATTTGGATAGAAATTTGGATTGATTTTATAAAAATTATATATATATATATATATATATTTGATACACACACACACACACATATATATATATATATATATATATATATATATATATATATATATATATCCTGTATTATATACACTATCCGACATAGAAAATGCAACAATATGAAGCTTTGGCCGTATAATTATGCAAATTGTGAGACAACCACAACTGGCTGATGTATGCAAATGATCTGAAATGCTAGTAGTTCACGTGATTAGAGCGCGGGTTAAAAGGTATGTAAACGGCAGTTATGTCAACAATTGTTACTATCTGTCGCCTGCGGAAACCCGTTTTCCGAACTGTTTTTCGTTTCAGAGGACACGTGTTGTTGAAGAGATTCCTGGCCGGCGTCGTTAGACGATTATTGAAGAGGTGCCCTGTATTTAGACGATCGTGCGAGAAGTTTTATTTTAGGCCAACAAACGGTTCTGTTGTCTTACCAGCGTATCGTCACTGAAACGCTGAAACACGAGTAGATGCGTCCACTATGCAAATAATTGAGAAGATGGTTTGAAGAAGGGCATGTGAATCGTCGCAGTGGTACAGGTCCATCCAGACGTACGTCAGCGCGCTTTGATCGACGCATTCGAATTCATGCGATGACGTCCCCACAAACGACGACTGTGGAGATTCTGTATATTTTTCAGGGTACATTGGATGTTCCAATATCAGTGAGAACAGTTTCTCGACGATTGGTCGAAAGCGGCTGCAAATGTTCTCAAACCGTCCTTTACGAAGATCGCCCTTGACGACCAGGCACCGACGTGAGAGAGCGCAATGGTGTTGAGCAGCGCATCTTGGACGATTGAAGGGACAGGGCTCGGTTCTATTTATTGAATGACAGTGGCCGCGTGAGAGTCAGGAGACGACGTGAAACCATGTGCAATCCTGCTGCGATTCTTTCATGGTTTTGCAATTTTTACAAACTGGTATATATATATATATATATATATATATATATATATATATATATATATACAGGGTGAATTGCATCTAATCTGCCAAACGAAATGGGGTGACAGTATAAAACACCATAGCAACACTGTCCTATCTCTACCGTTTCCGAGTTATGGTGGATAGAAAAAAAATGCGTCAAGTCTTAAAAAATAAATAAATTTGTGAGGTTTCTGAAAGATCTACACAAAATAAGCACATAATTGGAAAGAGCGAAAGAAATCCTATAAGATGACACTTCATTTCTATCAGACTATCTTGATTTAACGGCGAGCTACAAGCGCTGAAACATTGGTGAAGTGAAAAATCGAAATGTTGCCAAAATATGTAACCGGCTATATCGCAAAAACCCTTCTAGCTACAATCGGTCAAATTTACCAAAAACTTTTCTATTCCACCAGCTTTCGAATGAGCTTATAATAAACTATATCGGTGTTTCAGTTGAGGAAAAATTTAGCTTTTTATTTGCAATACATCACTGAAATCGGCATTCGTCGAAGTAGCACCTTGTTCTTGAACCTCACAAAACAGCCGGCTGAAGGCGGACAGGAAATTGAAATGAGGGTCGAGCATGTATCTTATAGGATTTTTTCTGCTCTTTCCAATTATGTATTTATTTTGCGTATAGACCTTCCAGAAACCTCACAAATTTGGTTTTTTTCAGATTTGACGCACTTTCCTTCTATCCACAATAACTCGGAAACGGTTAGAGATAGGACAGAGTTGCTATGGTGTTTTATGCTGCAAATGGGCTCTTCTATCACCCTCTTTCGTTTGGCAGATTCGGTGCAATTCACTCTGTATATATATATATATATATATATATATATATATATATATATATATATATATATATATAATTGAAAATTTCAGGAAATTTACATCGGAATGGAAAGAAACGCGGTATGTGGGTGTAATACGGTTATAGAAGAAGGAAATAATGCAAAATAAGGATAATAGCGACTTTTATTATCCAAAGAAAAGGGTTGAAAGAAAAGGGTCACAATAGGAGTGTCAACCTCAGTGAAGCAGAATGATTAAAACATTGTAATGCTGTAGTTTAATACCGTGTGTGGGGACCTCGGGTAGCCACGCATGCTGCACAACGATTTCATATACTTTTCATGAGGGTTTGGATGAGTTGTGTGCTCAAAGAGTTCCAAGCATCACGGAGAGCAGTTTGCAATCTTGTAATGGAGCTTGGTAGGTAGCGGAGGGCTGCAAGATGTATCCCGAGCATATCCCACACATGCTCTATTGGATTCAGGTCAGGAGAGTTGGCAGGTCACTGCGTGTGCTGGATATCTTCAGTTTGAAGGAAGTCGTCGACCAAGTCCGTACGGAGAGGAGAGGCGTTATAATCCATAAATATGAAATCGGACCAACAGCACCTCAAAACAACCTAACGGTAGGCTCAAGGATTTCGTCTCTGTATCTTGAACAGGTAACCAACCCCGTGTCAAAGATGTCGAGATCTGTGCGAAGGTCCATCATGATGTCTGCCTAGACCATGACTCCCAAAATGCAAAAAGATGTCTTTCCTTGATGTTTCCCGAGTTAAAACTCGTTCCACGTTCTCTCCAGATCATGGTACGACGAGAATCAGCTTGCAGGCCAAACCTGGACTCTTCACTGAACATGGCATTGCCCCACTGTTGTCCACTCCACTACCGATGTTCCATACTCCACTGTACACGCTCGCGCGTTTTTGTGCAGACGTCAGGGGGATGCAAACCGCTGGTCGTCTGGCATAGAGACCAACGTATCTGAGTCTCCTGTAAACACTTTGTCTCGAAACAGTAACTCCTGTGGCGACTGTCAGGTCTGAACCCAGTTGTTTGGCAAAACGGTTCCCCTGACGTCGCGCAGTTATCACCAAATATCGGTCTTGCTGAGCTGTTGTTACCCTTGACCGACCTGGTACTGGTCGTTGGGAAACATCCCCAGTAGTTTGGAACCTCTGCCACAGACTGGAGTTCATACTTTGAGGCTCATTCAGAATCCCAGACGCTTCGATTTGGGATCGAACGGATTCCAGCATTCCAATAATTCGTCCCTTCTTAAACATGTCCAGTTGGTATCTTTGTGACTTTTTTCGTCCTTTTTAATTGTTAACAAAGCTCCTTACCACAGATAGTGCGAAATTCTGCCTCAAATGGCCGTGCCGCTCGAGGTCGTTTTATATTTGTTCCGACGTGCGCCGATGCTTTGCGCATGATGACGTCGACTGAACTGTTTTGCATATGCACAATGATTTACCTTCATCCCTTGATTGTCCACAACTGATTGTGAACTATTGTATCCATATTAACTCCGAATTTTTCGCAGTTTACAAATTATGCTTAACTTTTGGACATGAACTCATGTCCAAAAGTTAAGCATAATGAATGTGCCTAATTGCCATTCTGAATGTGCCTCAGTGTGTGATCTCCAGACTGTGGCAGAGATTCAAAACCACTGGAGATATTATCCGACGACCAGTATCAGGTCGGTCAAGGGTAACAACCGCTCAAAAAGACCGATATTTGGTGATAACTGCGCGACGTCAGAGGAACCGTTCTTCCAGACTACTGGGTTCAGGCCTGACATCCGTCGCAGAAGTCACTGTTTCGAGACAAACAGTTTACAGGAGACGCAAACACGTTGGTCTCTATGCCAGACGACCAGCAGTTTGCACCCCGATGACGTCTGCACTGAAACTCGCGCCCGTTTATAGTGGAATTAGGAACATCGGCGGTGGAGTGGACAACAGTTCGGCAATGTCATGTTCAGTGACGAGTCTAGGTTTAGCCTGCAAACTAATTCTCGTCGTACCACGATCTGGAGAGAACGCTGAACGCGTTTTCACCCAGGAAACATCACGGAAATGCATATTTTTCCCATTTGGGGGAGTCATGGTCTGGGCAGGCATCATGATGGACGACCGCACAGACCTCCCCATCTTTGACACGGGGTCGGTTACCTATCAAAGATACAGAGGCGCGGCCTTTGAGCCTACGTTCGATTGTTTCGAGGTGCTGATGGTCATGATTTCATATTATGGATAATAACGCCCTCGTTACCGTGAGGCCTTGGTCGACGATTTCCTTCAAACTGAAGAAATCCAACACATGCAGTGGCCTGCCAACTTTGCAGATCTGAATCCAATAGTGCATGTGTGGGATATGCTCGGGAGACATATTGCAGCCCTCCGCTACCCATCAAGATCCGTTCCGGGACTGAAAACTGCTCTCCTTGAGGCTTGGAACTCTTTGAACACATAAGTCATCCAAACACTCATCGAAAGTATGGGAAATCGTTGTGCAGCATGCGTGGTTACCCGAGGTTCCCCCACACCATCTTAAACTGCAGAATAACATTGTTTTAATCATTCTGTTTCACTGAGGTTGTCACTCATATTGTGACCCTTTTTCTTTCAACCCTTTTCTTTGGATAATCAAAGTCGTTATTATCCTTCTTTTGCATTGTTTTCTTCTTCTATAACCCTATTACAACCTATGCCGCGTTTCCTTCCATTCCAATGTAAATTTCCTGAAATTTTGACATAAACAGCAACTATGCTTAACTTTTGGACATGAGTGTGTGTATATATATATATATATATATATATATACACAGGGTGTCCCAAAACATTGACCTCGGCTGTTATTCCTTAAATATTGATCTTAGACATATATAATAAATTACAAAGTTGCTCAAAAAAAGGTAAAGAATTTTATAAAATCGATTAAAATTTTCAAGGGAATTAAATTTTAAGAAATACAAAATAAGGCGATGTTTAAAATTTCAGAATTTTATCATATGAAGTCCCAGAGATATCAAAAGACAAAAATGTTGATTTAAACCACTTTTCGATGCATCGACATGGGTTCTCAGAGGGGAAAAATCATTTCGGCAGATCGCGTTTCAGGCGTCATACACAAATTGCGAAAGAAAACAATGATTACATAACTAAATAATAACTTTGCTATTTATTGGTACAAAACAATCTACACTGTGTAGAAATAATAATTTTACACAGAGATTACAAACCTTGTTCAAAATGTTTTCTATTCATGCCAAAGATTCATTAAAGATAAGGGACAGATATTATTTGCCTATGATGCATTTCTGCGTAGCGTCATTTGCACTCTTGCTGTAAACATTTATACTTTAATTTGTGATTAATCCCTCACCAACTTTGTTTAAACATATCCCTGGGACTTTTTATGATAAAATGCTAAAATTTTGTACATGACTTTATTAGTGTATGGGGCGCATTTTACTGATTGGGAATGTTTTTGTACGGGGGTCGTATAAAAATTTAAATTTCGTATTTCTTCAAATTTAATCCCCTGAAAATTTTTATCGAGTTGATAAAATTCTGTACTTTTTTACGCAACTTTGTGATTTATATGTCTAAGATCAATATTTAAGGAATAAAAGCGGAGGTCAAGGTTTTTAGGACACCCTGTACATACAGGGTGATTATAATTAAAGTTCCCGGTTTGAAATTGGTCTCAAATAAAAAGCACTGGTCAGAATGATTTGAAATTTTGCGTAAGCACTCGTGGAGAAATGGAATTTTGTTTGGTGGAGAAAAAGCAGTAGTTCAAAAAGTCGCCGGTAGGAGAATAATTGGCTCTTTATTACACTATAATGCAATACAAAATTAATAAGCGTTGACTTACTCATTGGCTAAAGAAGTAATAAATGTTGTCCTTCGCATTCTGACACAAGCTGAAAGCGCCCCTTCCCGACCGTCCAAACAGTTACCTTACACCTTTCTGGTAGGTCGGACGGTCTGGGTCTCAACAACAACAACAAGCTGAAAGCTGAATAGCGTATTCAACAACAGATTTGAGTGTTTCTGTAGAGATGTTGTGGATGTGATGGATGATGCTAGCTTTAAGTTCCGCTAAATTGGTAATGTGTCCATTAAGCACCACATTCATCAGATGCCCCCAAAGCCAAAAATCACATGGATTGAGGTCAGGGGAACGTGCTGGCGATCTTACAGGAAAATGGCGGCTGATGATTCTGTCATCTCCAAAATGACTGCGACATAGCCAATTTATTGGTTTTGCGATATGTGGTGGAGCCCCATCCCGCATGAAAATAGTGTTATCGATACACTGACGCTCCTGCAGTGTCGGTATAACGTGACTTTTCAAAAGACGTTCATATCGATGGCCATTGACAGAACAGGTAACGGGGCCATGAGGGCAAACTTCCTCAAAAAAGAAAGGCCCGATAATAAACGCTGCTGTAAATCCGTACCACACAGTGATTTGGGGGGGATGAAGAGGCACCTGGCGTAGTTCCTGTGGCTTTTCGGTTGCCCAGATTCTGCAATTTTGCGTATTAACAGTTCTGTGGAGATGGAAGTGTGCTTCGTCAGTCCATGAAACGTTCCAGGGCCATTCATCGTCCACTTGTATACGAGCCAGAAATTGAAGTGCGAACATTTCACGTGCAACATTGTCCGGAGGTAGCAACTGTTGAACATGAGTCAGTTTGTAAGGATAACATTTTAAAACGTGTTTCAAAGTTTTTTGCACCGTACTGGAAGATACGTCTAATAATCGGGCAATTCCACGTGCACTCGTAGATGTATTAGCGTTAAGCTCTTCTTCTAACGCTGTAGCTACGTCTTTCACTATCTCTCCATCGACTGCTTTCAGTCCCCTGCCAGGTTTGATGTCCAAAGAGCCAGTCTCTTCAAATTTTAAAATCATTTTGCGCAAACTTTTGCCACACAGAGGACCAGATTTTAACTTTTTCAACGTTTTGGACTTTCTAAGAGCCACTAAACAAGAGCTGTTATTCTCATAAAACAATTTGACAAGAAGAGCACAATCTTTTAATGAGAGTCATTGCGACAGAACAATAGAAATTTTTCATTAAGTTATGAGAAACAAGTTCCGCTCTTCTTGCTTTATAGCAAACGTTTATTGCAATGTCACTGTCTTATGCAAATTTGCAGCAGTATTTAAAGAGCAATTATGCAAAACAAGTTAAATCCAATTTTTATGAAAAAAGATAGGGCTTACGTTTACTTAGAATTTAACATTGTTTCAATGGATGAATTTTCTTTTTTCATTACTTGCATGCATATGATCATGAAAGAGCGACTTTTAATTCAGTATTCGAAGGACATCACATTGAACATTTATTACGTCATTAGCCAATGAATAATTCAACGCTTATTACTTTTATATTGCATTCTAGTGTAGTACAGCGCTAATTATTCTCCTAGCGGCGAATTTTTGAACTACTGTATTTTTCTTCACCAAACAAGATTCCATTGCTGCCCGAGTGTTCACGCAAAATTTCAAATCATTCTGACCAGTGCTTTTTATTTGAGACCATTTTCAAATCGGGAACTTTAATTATAATCACCCTATATATATATATATATATATATATATATATATATAATAAAAGTTTTAAACTCCAATGACAGAATAGAGGGAATTTTCAACTCAAAAGAACCTATTACAAAATGCCTTACAAATAAAAGTATCAAACAGAGAATCATCAATCAAGTGGAAAATATAAATGCAAACCGTCGGCGCGGTAGCCGAACGGTCAGGGCGAGCGTGTCCGATCGATCGGCCGCCGCGTTGTGGGTTCGAGTCCCACGTAAGACATGGGTAATGTGTGATGTGGGCGCAGTGTGTTCCGCCCCCTTCTGGTGCGCCTGGGACAACGTCTTAGGACGGCGAAATGGTTCACAATTCCGGCCGAATATAGGGCGAATGACGAAAAGTCTAGTGCCTGGCCATTTGAAAAAAAAAATAATAAAAAATAAATGCAAACCTCTAGTTATCAGTCTGAAGATAATCAAAAAAACATTAATGGAAAGGAATCGATTAAATAATATCAAGTAAAATCCAAGCACGAAAGCTTTACACGTGGACAAGACCTAGGCCTAATAATGAATTGTTCATTTCGATATAACTCTTTATCAAGTCCAGGTATTTCATAAAAATGAACACAAAATGCATGTTTCTGATATCAGTGATAGATTATATCTATGAACTTTGATAACCTGGGCAACATGCATAAAGATTGAAAAATAATAGGAAACAAGAATACCTGAAAAAACACAGCATACGTCTGATCCATTGGAGCCTTGAATAAAGAGACCAATGTTGCCAATCTAAAAAAATAAGGAGTTGAGAACTGCTGTTGCCGATCGTGAGAAAGAAATAACAGTAATGCGAAAAGACAGTAAAAGGTGATATTCAACAGTAAGAACATGTAAATACATGGTAATGCTTATTCAAGAGAAAGTGGATGTCAGGCTAAAATAAGATACTAAGGATAAAATTTAAATATAATCTACCATTCCAAACTTTTTACCTATACTATGTACTAAATAAGATGGATATTTATGTAATTTGCTAGTAATTTTAAGTTTATTAATACGCATAGCATGAAATTTTTTATCAGATAATCTATAAATTCTAAAGAACTTATTAAGTATAATATTTCTAAACAAATGAATCGAGTTACAGGAATTAAAAAGTAATATATTAATGTTAAAGTTAAAATAGTCTTTTTTTACCATGTAAATTAGTAACTATCCTATTAGTAGGTCCAATAATAAGATTTAAGTCCAAAAAATTAATGTTATTACGAATAGTAGCTTCATTAGGAATTAGTTCCAAATTATCCGGATAGAATTCTATATATATGACACAGTTGTTTGTAAAGACCAAACAAATCAGATCATCCACATATCTGTAAATTTTATAATCTGTGGAAGTGAAAGATTTTTCATAATGATAAAGGTATAAAATAGCTAATATACTTTTACTACAGCCACGTTGTGGAACCCCTGCGACTTGTAAGTATAATTTATTACATTGAAATATATAATTATTGAAAAGAACAAAGTGAAGAAGTTTAGGAAAATCGGTAAATATAGTATGAGTAGAATGATTAGTAATATAAGCATTATATAGAGCTAAAATAATACTACATAATATAGAGCTATTATATAACTACATTATATAGAGCTATTATATAGCTACATTCTACATTCTAGAGCTATTATATAGCTACTATTATAGAGTTATTATATAGCTACATTATATAGAGCTATTATATAGCTATATTATATAGTGCTATTATATAGCTATTATATAGCTACATTATATTATGTAGCTACATTATATAGAGCTAAAATAATACTACATAAAGATCAGAGATTTTAATATTATTAAAAAGATCTTTAAAATCAAAAGTTTGAAATCCAATTAGTTTATCAAGTAATGTGAATTTATTCTTTAATTCTTTACTATTATTTAGAATAAGGTAGTTATTGCTAGAAAAATGTAGACTATCATTTATTACATTTAAATAATTTAGAAGCAATTTACTCGCAGTAGTAGAGCAAGTATTATGGCCACTAGTTACTGTTCGAAATTTAATAGGATTTTTATGAAATTTAGGTATTAGCACTATATATGGAAATTTAAGAAATTTATAATTATTATTTAAATCACTATACATATTGATAATTTTCAGTTTAATACTAATAATGGAGTGTGAAGTTTAAATAGACTATTGTTATTTAAATAATCTAACAGAAATTGTATATATTACAGATAATAGCATAATTATTAGAGGCTTTATCAACGTAAGTAATAATAAAGATCTTTCCATTAATGATTTTACTAAATCATTAATGGAATGTTGCAAATTATCAATATTATATAAAGATCTAGTCAATTTAATACTACAAATAGTATTTTTAATAAATTTTAATAAAGTAAATTTTTATTAAATGCCTCTAAAGGCAGAGCGTATTTAGAAGCTAATTTATAAATATATTTATCAAGGTCAAGATTGATTGACTTTAATACTTTAAAAGAGTTGTAACAGGATGGTAACCTGAATTTTGTACCAAAAGACATAATGGTTCTTAACGTTTCGGCTTTAACTATTGCTAAATCTCTTGTAACCATATGGCCCAAGTGTGGATTTATATAGTAAGCATAAAATTCAAAATTCATTTGAAAGTTCTCATTTTCATAACTTATAATCAAATTGTCAACATAACGGAGAAATGAATGATTCAAATGAATTTTGAATTTTATCCTTCTAATTTAATCTAGGAAGAAAATTCACAGGTTCATAAAAGTGAATTAATTTTTTTCGATCTGTGTATAGACTTCAACAATCACAATCTCTCAATTTATATTTATGACAAACGAAAAACCTATAACATACCTATTTCAGGTATAATCCACTGGACTTCGAATTTACACAAAAATATATTCAGAGCCAACAACCGTACCGTGCTGAAAACACCGGTTCTCGTTAGATCACCGAAGTCAAGCGGCATCGGGCGCGGTTAGTACTTGGGTGGGTGACCACCTGGGAACACCGCTTGCTGTTGGCACATTTCGGGCGCGGTAGCCCGGTGGTTTGCGCGCTGGATTTGCACGTTGCCACAACTGCCGTCGTGTTCATGCGGAGTACGATCACGTTAGACATGTGGATCCGTAAGTCCTTCCGAGAGGTTGGTGGTAGGGGAAGGAGAGTACGGTCCCTGTGGATGCCTTCCCCACTGGGTTCCGGTCTAAATTGGGTGGCACTTCCCGGCCGTCCAAACAGTTACCTTACACCTTTCTGGTAGGTCGGACGGTTTGGGTCTCAACAACAACAAAAATATATTCAGGAACGTTTTCATTGGATGATTACAAAGAACGAAACGTATTGTTAGCAATGACGTCATCAGATTGAAAACTGATCAAACATTCATACAAGAGGCTTTTAAACAAAAATACCCTATCCCTTTTATGAGGAATTATATCATTAATTTCTATGATAAAAATTATAATTATGGTTTACAGTTATGTGCCATTTTGAAAACTTTATGAAGATCAGTTTTTCTGCATGAAGCAAGTGATGGCAACTTTACTTTGCACTGTGTATTTGAACCTAGTTGGAGTATTTAAGCAGATTCCATCGGAGTACGTTATTACATCTTATGATACTTCGGTATCTCTTTTACTCTATGTCCTTTTCCATTTGGCCTGGTCTTGTGATAATTATGATTGTCACTACGAGGGTCGGCTTCAGTCGGTGATGGCGTCCAGGAGTGCAATGCCGCGGCTTTAGAGACATGCATGTTGATAACTGGGGTGTAAGGTCACTACCCCTTACATCCATTATTTAAGCACCTTACGCTGCCTTCCTTCTCTTTTTTCCTCTGTTATTTTTATTATATTATTTAATTAATATATATATATATATATATCTTGTTCGCATATATCAGTTTTTAGAAATATTATAATAAACCAGGTTCTTAGAATCAATAAAATGTGCGATGAAAATTATAAATTAGCACATTATATGGAATAATTGAGTACAACGACTACTAATGCATATCCACCCAAATTCATAATTAAAATTATCAACTCAGTGTATCAACTTCCACTCGATAACATCCAGGACAACTTTCACAATTATGGTGGCTAATAATATGAAAAAAAATATTATAATTATTTATTAATTATATAATTAAATAAAAATGAATAATAATAAAATAAACTAAAAAAATTAGAAAAATATTAAAATCGGAAAATAAGATACATTAACATTAATGTTTTGAATTGACACTAGGATTTGAGCGTCTTTATAATGGTGCTTAGTTGCAGTCTCGTTTAATCATTTCTTCTATGAATCATTTGTTTAGTAAGATTTTCATCTATGCTTCATGTTCATATTCTATTTTACTTATATGGTATGTCCTGTCTCCTGCTCTGACTCACTGGACGGGTCAGGGACGGTCGCTGTGAATAATTGTTCTGCCTCCTAGGTTGTAGTTTTTCATGTTCATTCCGGTGCTGCTCGATATTTTTCATACTGTTGCGGCTGATCGCACTTACACGTGGTGAAAGATGAAGGGTTCCTGCTTCATGGTAATACTAGATTTCATAATTTTTCTTCTTTTCAATTTTTCCTTTTTGGTGCTTGTAGTCTGTGTTTTGGCATTTATATTAATTAATTTTTAATAATTAATTCTTCTAATTTTTCATTTAATAAATCTAGATGTAAAAGTTTATACAAAGTTTATACTCGCTAAAAGTTTATACAAAGAAGAATTTTAGACGTTTAGACTTAGTAAGAGAGCCCGAGATCTACATTACCACCAAATCTTTAATTCAGGGAAAATCCCCGCTTAGCCTAGTCCAGTCCGGCCCAAATCATAATTTTTCAACATATCGACGATCGTGATGGCAAATTTGATTGCCACCAATAACTAGTTTGGGATAAGACTGCGGAAAATTTTTGTTTTTGATACCACGAGCATGCTCGGACTATGTAATACTACTTAAATTCATCGGCACGGATGCGGCTAAACATAGGATTAATGGTAGAATGAACAGGTTTAAATTTATATTTACAGCAAAATTGAAAGCATTGCAAAGGATCTTAAGATTGTAAGGAAGACTAGATTTCAAAGACAAAAGTTGTAAATTTCTTAAATATTACTCGTCATACGACAGGGTGCATAAAGTCACATACAAGAGTCCTTCCAGACAGCTCAGCTGCATTAGACGCTTTAAATTCTCCAAACGCAAACGGAATACACATTTTACCGTTTAATATTATTATTATACAATCTCTTATTATACGACCCCCTTACAAAATGACCCCACTAATAAAGTGTACTTATCACACCGATAGTAGAACTCACTCTACTTTGAATTAAAAATATTACATTACTAATTCCTGCAAAATGACAGGGATTATAAAAAAATTACATTTAATTTTCAGAGATATTGAATTATCGATTACTTGATGGCACTTCTCACAATTCGCCTAATTGGCGACATGGCGCCAAATGTATCACTAAATTATCGCTCAATTTGTCACAATGTGTAACAGACAGATAAATATATTTTCCTTTAAAGTATTAGAACAATTTGGGAGACGTTACCCCAGTCCAAAATCAGTGCCCGTTACGTAAATAATACAGATGTAGATAACACCACCCGATTTTCAAATCGTATGTTTTGAACCAAAACTATTCCTATGCTCCTTTTTTTTCTCGCGCACATTCCAAATATGCAACTTGGGCACATAAGCTCATTTGATACGTCCTAAACAAGCTCACTGAAATACTTGAAATTGCAAAGAATAATAGAATGCCTACTTTGTCCCGATGCGCAGACGCAACTGCGATGTATAAAATTACTTGACGAAATGGCAAAAAAATGGCTTTATTAAATTTTCAGTTTTAAAAGTTCGTAACTTTTCCATGTCGTTTGAGGACCTAAAGTACCGAATTTCGCCGCTGTCCGAAGCTTCGATTTCCCGCTACAAACGACCATCTTCTTTGATTAGGTAATATTAAACTGATAGATACACAAGAATGTGGTACACATCCGATTTCTTTGTGGGGTATTCTACGTCGATGAACGAAATTTAGCTAGGAATGTTTTACAAGGGGATTGAGATCTTAACTTTAGGAACTCCCTCTTTTAGGAGTAGGTAATGTTAATCGCTTTCATTCACATTTTTCGAAAGATTAAAAGTACTAATTTATCGTAATGTATAATAATTACATGAAATAGAATAATTAGATTGCGGTATGATTAAGGTCTAGTTCCAAACCCATCTTCTTGAAATACTAGTCTACACAATACAGGTCACGGAATTTATCACCGAGCTTTGTTTACCGATGAGTAATATTTTAAACGACGTAATTGCTTAATTTTCTCACGCACCATTTGCCCATACAGTCTCATAGAACTCACAACTAATGATAAAAGTAGCTAATGCTAATTGCATTTACCGCTTTATTTCGGATTTTATGAATGAGAAAGAAATACTAATGAAGATTCAAGAAAATGACTCTCAACTTCGCGTTCTGACTAATCATTAAACGAGACGAGAAACAAACTCTTAAAATCGGTATTGGAATTAAAATGTATTAAGTCACGAATAAAAAGGGGGGGGGGGCGGGAGACGTATAATTAGCGATACCGTACACAGGGGCAGGATCAATTTGAAAACTATTAAGAAAAATAAAATAGGAGAAATAAGTTAATTAGGACGCCGAGTGGATTTAATTTCGAGAAACCGAAACAGGGGAGGGGGGGGGGGAGGGGCAATAACGGTGCGAATTATAAACTCATATCTATACCTTTTCTTTGAAAACAATAATGATCGTGGTAATTTGATACCAAAGTTTAGCATTCGGGCTCATCTTGTTACGTGTCCAGAAATAATATACATATCTCACAAACACACCACTTCGTGATTAAAAAAAGAAACAAACGAAAACTCCTTGCCATGTATAATAGAAAACAAAACACCCTTCCGAAAAATTATGAACTAAAAAAATATTTTACTTCGTATTCTCGAAGAACCAAAGCTGTACTATTAGGTTTAGGCTACCTTGTAGAAGGGTCCTAACCCTCCTTAAAATCACTCATACTGTCGTCATATTACCACCGAGCATCATATCGCGTTTTAACAATTTTTGAAATTCTAAATAAAATTTATTTTCAAGTTTTAAAAGAAAAGTATATGTATGTCCCTCCAGAACACACAAAATGAATTATTATTCATTAAAATTGGTTCAGTAATTGGCTATAGGTCTGCCAATATTAAAGGGGAAAAATGCCTGACTGAAAATCTTTAGAAGTGCCATTTTAAATCATATTTTACCCTCTGTTACTACATCAAAAGCAGTTTTATTAAATTTTGTTTTTCTCAGATTTGTGAGCGTAATATTGGAAAAAAGGAATCAAGTATTTAGCTATCTTGAAGGCTGAGCTACAGATCCCTGAAAATCGGGGTTTGTCACGTCAAGCGTAATATAACATTTGCCAGCTACAGATTTGAACATGATGACTTACTTGTCTACGCGGAAATAACATGACTTTACTAAATATGATATTCCCGGATTTCGAAATTCCGGGAGAAATATCAAACTTCCGGGACTTTGTGACCTATTTCAGCTCTTTTAATTCATAAAATATCTATCATAAATCCTCAATGTTATCCGGGATAGTACTGAAATATTTTGTCTATAAATGTGCTTCCGATAAAGCTTAACAAATCCGTCAAAAAGTATGTTAATATGTTTTTGACTGACTTTTAACATTATAAGCACTCTTTATAGACAGACAGAATAAGACGTTTCAATTTCGCTGTTTTTCAGGGAGGTGTAGAAAGATAAAAATACTATTAAAATATTCTCTAGATAGAGTCTCATTGCTTGTTTCAACACATTTGATTGAAATATTTAGCGTGAAAGTATATTTGGAAATTTTCATTTACATATATAAAAGAAGTGCAAAATCGTACTCCTCTCCATATTCAACTTAACAAACCACTGACAAACTATTTTGAGTTATAAGCGGTCATAACAGAAAGACAGAAGCATGCCTTTCGATTCTAGACATTTAACTGTTGGGCGATAAAATTTGTATTCAGAATATTCCCAAGACTCAGCTTCACTGCAGTTCCACTATCACTTAGTTCAGGATATATTACTTTCCGTATACGTATAAGTAGCATAACGTATAGGGAAAGTATTTTGACAGGTTCGAAAATTCATGTTCGAGTTCGGAAGAATGCGTTTCAACCATCCCTGTACTACGATCGAACGTTTCTGAGGTGATGTCTCTCTCTGTGTGTGTATGTGTGTGTGTGTATATATGTGTGTGTGTATATATGTATGTGTGTTTGTGTGTGTGTATATATGTATGTGTGTTTATGTGTGTTTGTTTGTCCGTGGGTGCGATATCTCACAAACGAATGGAACGTTTCGAACGAAATTTGGTACAAATATTACTATTTGCAAATACTGTAACCCTACTGATTTTAAACGCAATCAAATGTTCGAAGATCTCTAAATTTTCGAATGAAATTTTGAAAAAATTATTAAAAACTCAGAACTTTCAATAATGCTACATAAATAATAAATTCTTATGAAATTTTCATTTGAAGACAATAAAAAAAGTAACAAAATTAAAAAGTATTAACTATTTTGAAATATGTTCACTTTTCATGTGCAATATGTGTTAAATAATATGTTAATAATATTTTCGTAGATCTGGTTCATTCCATTCACAAGATAAGACATTTAGGGTAATAGTTTTATATTTTGATGCCCATCAAACAACTTGCCAATTGTGATTTATGTATAAGAAAATGCCGAAATATCGCCAATATAGTGATATTTAATCCTACATTGGCCAAAATATCGTCAAAATTGCAAAAATGACGCCAAATTAACGAAAATGACGCCAAATTGATGACTTAATTATAAAATATTATAATACATGGGCTATATTACTTATTGAGAATGCTATCAATATTGATAATTCCCAATTTAGAGTTGCCTAAAACTTAAGTTAAATTAATTCATCAGTTTGGCGTCATTCTCATTAATTTTGCGTCATTCTGGCAATTTTGACGATATTTTTGTCCATCTGGGACAGACAAACGAAGAGAAGAATATTTCTTAGATACTAGAAGGTATGCTCGCCATATGACGGAAATCAGAATTTGTGAAACATTAATTCCTATTTGTTGTCATTTTTATCAATTTGTCGAATTTTTTTCACTTTGGCAGCATTTAAAATAGTTGCCAAATTAGCGACGTCCCTCTAAATTTCACTCCAAAAGTTACTGACGGATGGACGGAGAAATGGGTAATTCTTATAGTCCACTCTCATGTTCTGTCCAAAATATTGAACTTCCAACAATTAGTTAATTGGGTGACATTTTCGTCAATTGGCAAGTCAATAAGTTGGAGATATACTGACAAATTCGTCACCAAAATTTTGCTAAACGTTACGGACGGAAAAATAGCCTATTCTTATAGTAGATACTTATATTCTTTCCCAGGTATTGAAGTTTTGTCATTTAGTCGTCATTGTTTTATTGATTTAGCATTATTTTTATCAATTTGGCAACATCTTCGTTAATTTGGCAACATTTAAAAAAGCAGCCAATTTGGCGACATTCTGCCAAATTCGTCTTTAAAATCTCGCCAAGCGTTATGGACGGAGGAATAAGTTATTCTCATAGCAGATAAATGGCTATTGTCGTTCAAATATAAAAGTATTACCCAAAAATATATTTTCTCATGAATGGAACGAGCTAGACCCACGAAAATGATGTCGCCAAATTTATCGCATGGTATTACATAAGAAAAGCAAACCTGTTTCACATTTTTTTTAATTTATGTGAATTTTTAATAAATTTATTTGAAAAATGTGCAATATCTCGAGAACGGTTCATGCCAGCCTTCAAAAGTTTATGCTAAATCGTTTTCTAAGGACAAATTACATAAGAAATTTCTATTTGAGTAACTTTATTAAAGGTTTTGATTTTGTGATGATTTTTTCGAAATTTCACTCGAAAATTTATGGGGGTTCTGAACATTCGATTGCATATAAAAACAATAGGCTTCCAGTATTCACGGATAGTACTTTTTGAACCAAATTTCATTCGAATTGCTCCATTCGTTCGTGATATATCGTCTCCACAGACTCTCTCACGCACACACACACACACATCACCTCAAAAATGTTCGATTCGTGTTCATTGATGCTTGAAACGTGCTCTCCCGTCAAAAACTCGAATTCGAATTTTCGACTTCATCACAATACTTTCTTTATACATTATACTGTGTATATAAGGAAATTAATTATTGTTTAACGTTTTCATGAGTGTGGTCAATTGCTGTTATAAACTCGAAAATTACCAAAATTTAAGCGTTTCTTATTAAATCCTAAATTTTGTTATACTGAAATTTCAACGTAATATCATCGTTTAAATGCATGTAATATTTATAGACAAATTATCAAAACGTAAGAGTATAAAATATAGCTTTTTTAATAAGGGAAGATGTTTGTGTGGTCTGTAGTGGGAAATCTGAGCTTCGTACGAACATGAAATTTGGTACACAGCTACGTCAGAATCCGAATAGGTGCACTTAGGCTTAATTTTTTTAAATGTTAAATTAGTGTTTTAGTTATCTTATGTTTTAGCCCGGTTAACAACGGTTATGGGTGATATTCACACAAATTGATTCCTTAACGACCGAAAATATTATGACAAATTTTTCATCTTAACACCATCGAAAATATTAAAAATTTCTCTTTCAAACAAACTTTAAACGGAATCCATACGATTTAACAGACGGATTTTCGTGAATTAGAAAAAATATATATGCTTTTCGTACGTTATATACCTCAATAATTTTTATATATTGTGATTTTAAAAACTGACATTCTAAAAATGGCCTAAATATATTATAGACTTTAGTGGCCTAAAATATTATCACAGAATTTCCATCTTGACACTGTCGAAAGAACTAAAGAACTTTCTTTCAAACAATGTTTGAACCGAATCCGTTGGACAGTTCCTTTTTAAATATAAATCGAAAATTGTTTTTATGTTATATGATATATATTCATCGTCACATCCGAAAATTGAGATAAGCACAATTCTATAATTTGGCTAAAAGTTCCGTATATATCTTAGCATTCTTACAAAACAATTTTTCGAATTCATAAGTAATTTTAATTTTTGTAATTTTTTAAGTGATCGCATGGGAACCCTCGGATCTTCCCCGAAGTTCCCGCGCGATCCACGGATTTGACCTTTCTACCAGTCAATTTTAGTGCACATGCCCGTCTAACAAGCACAGAGTAGTCGTTTGTAGTAGATAGGAAGATTTTAAGATTAGGAAGGTTTTAAGATTAGGAAGATTATTCTTCCCTTCTCATTGTTCCTTTCATTACTTTCTTTATATACATAGTATAATGTATAAGGAAAGTATTGTGACGGAGTCTAAAATTCGAATTTAAGTTTTCGCAGTGAGAGCACTTTTCAAGCAACCCTGAACACAAATCAAACGTTTTTAAGGTGATGTCTGTGTGTGTGCGCGCGTGTATGTGTGTGTCAGGAGTCTGTGGAGATGATATCTGACAAACGAATGGAGCGATTCGAATGAAATTCAGTACAAAAATTAAAATCCGTGAATACTGGAAGCCTATTATTTTTATACGCAATCGAATGTCCAGAACCCCCTAAATTTTTGAGTGAAATTTTGAAAACGAAAATCATCAAAAAATTAAAGCCTTTAATAAAATTACTCAAATAGCCATTTCCTATGTAATTTTTCATTAGGTAACGATTGACACACTTTAAAACGCTAGCATAAACCGTTCTCGAGATATTGCACATTTTTCAAATACATTTATCAAAAAATCACTTAAAATAAAAAAAAAATATTAACTATTGTGAAATATGTTCACCTTTTATATGTAATATCATGCGATAAATTTGGTGACATCATTCTCGTGGATCCAGCTCGTTCCATTCACGAGAGAGATGATACATAGGGTAATACTTTTGTAGTTGGACGCCAATAGTTATTTATCTGCTATAAGAATAACTTACTTCACCGTCCATTACGCTTGGCAAGATTTTGGCGACGAATAATGTAGCCAACGTGGCGACTTTTTAAATCTTGCCAAATTTATGAAATATCGCCAAATTGATAAAAATGTCGCTAGATTAATGAAAATGACGACTAACTGACGAAAATTTAATATCTTGGAAAGAATATAAGAATCTACGAGTACTTTAAAGTATAACCTATTTTTCCGTCCGCAACGTTTGTATAAAATTTTAGTGACGAATTTTTGGGAATATCTTCAAATTGGTGACTTTAAATGTTGCCAAATTGACGAAAATATCATCCAAATGATAAAAATTCGCCAAATTGATAAAACTGACACTGAATCAATGAAATGACGACTATTTGATGAAAGTTCAATATCTTGGTAAGAACATAAGAATAGATTATAATTATAACCCAATTTCCATCCGTAACGCTTGGCGAAAAATTTAGCGGGACATCGTGAACTTGGTGACGTTTTTAAATGTTGCCAAAGTGACAAAAATATCACCAAATTGATAAAAATGACGCCAAATGCGAAGTAATGTTTCGCAAATTCTGATTTCCGTCATATGACGGGCATACTATCTAGTATATAAGAAATGTCCATCTCCGTTTGTTTGTAACACTTGGTGATACATTTGGCGAACTGTGAGAATAATTTAGAAAAGTATGGCCAACTTAGCGATGAATCTTTGCGATACTTCGCCCCAGATTAATGAAAATATCGTCAAAATGGCAAAAATGACGCTAAATAAATAACAAGAAAGATCAATCATGCTTAAAGCATTGATTATGAAACACTTTCCAACTTCAATGCAATTTTATTTAAACATGTCTAAAATGCAATAAATTCCTCGGTAATATTTTAAAACTTATCACAATACTACATTAATTTATTATATTTGAAACCTTAAACCTTCATCGAAAAAAATTAACTTCCTTCAAATGACGGCATTAAAGTATAAATTGCCTGCTTTAAACATCTCTTAAATGTTATACATTCCTCGGTAATAATTTTAGAATTATCATAATACTACGATAATTTATTATATTTGAAAACTTCATCGAAAACAACTGAAATCCATTCAAATGACGTCATAAAAAAATAACACGCCTGGCTCTCTCTATAAAAGCAACATTTCATTCATAAATAATTCCCCCATTCATGTCATTCATCAAAATACTATAATAATTTATTTTATTTAAAAATTAAGACCATTGAGCTGCAAGTAAGTAAGCTCTATGCGTAAAACTTCATCGAAAAATATCGTCCTTCTCTTTCTAAAATCAATGAATTCATATCAGCTAAGCAGACTCCATGGACTAAATGATTTTGTGTTAAAGAATTACAGCGATTCTAATACAACTCATTCTACATATTTTGCTGTTTACATTTTACATAGGTGAAAAATAGGCTTAATAGTAGAAATAATCAAATTTGGAAGAGCATTTAAACTGAAATATATTGTCATTGCGTTGTTTCAGTATGTAGATGCACAGAATTTAGGCAAAAATAAAGTAATTTTAGGACGGATACAACACTCAATATGAATTAAAAAGAACTTTAAAAATCAGGATTTTGACACAAGATGGATGCCATATATCATTTTGAAGTGGGTCATGTGATCGTTTCATATCATGGACACGTGATCGCTTAATATAAGCGGTGTTATTATTATTTTAATTTTTATTTAAAAAACAACTGAATATATTTCGCTGAATTTTTTTTTATATATTTTATGGAACAATTTGAATATTGCCTAAAATTTTCGAAGCAATTTGTGAATTTTAAATCCGCTTAAAAAATGCTTGAAAAATTAGGTCCCATAGGGTTCAATGTATTCCATTTTTTCAACCCGGGTTCAATCCAAAACTAATTGGGTGATATTATTCATTTATATTCCCATAGGTCCTATAGACCGTCTGAACAACATACTAAAATTTCATTTTGATTAAGTCATTTTTACGGCAGTTATCGTGCTAACGGACAGACAGACAGACAGACAGACAGACAGACAGACAGAATGAACAGTCATAAACACTTTTCAACTTTGTTGTAAAGTGTTAAAAAGGACGCCTAATTGACGAGTTAATTATTAAAATATTTTAATATATGGACTATATCGCTTATTGAGGATGCTATTAATATTGATAATTGTTAATTTCGAGTTGTGTGAAATATAAGTTAATTAGGTACTTTAAATAATATTACATGTTGTCATCCGTAGAATCGTCTAATGTACAATTCAACGTTAAAAACGCAGTACCTTGGATATTATACATTATTTTTTTACTGTAAAAGTAGTAGATTATCTGTATTAGAACTTAAATACAAGTATGGGGGGGGGGAGGGGGGGTAATATAAAATAGGTCATAATAACATAAAATAATAAATTGTAAAGTAATGCGCAGACACATATTTTATTGATGCTATACCGAGTTTTTCACGAGAGTATCCCAAAAGGAATATAAAATCAAAAGTTGGTCGTAGCAGAAACGTGAAATGAAAAATATTCGGCAAACAGGGGACAAATTAACTGTGATAGTTGCACCCCTTGGAAATTATTATTTTATGAAAATGTAAAATTTTATTTTATTTTTATGGTCACTCAATAAAACTGTGTCACTTAGTATAATTTTACCTGTTCTTATTAGTGCGAAAGACATTTACCCGGTACTTATGATCAAAAATTCGCTGAGATATCGGTTATTGAAAATTTCTGACTTATTCTAGTTTACCTCAACTGCAAATGTGAATAGTTTACTTCCTATGAAAGTAAATATGGAAGATGTAAAAAAAACCCCAGAAAACAGAATATTTAAAACAGAATAGGCTAAGATTGAAATTTGTTACCATTTAATTTTGAATAATTTATTTGTTGCTGATCCCTTTTAATTGAGCAAAAAATGCCTAATAACAATAATTTGAATATCCCTGCTAATTTTTCATTACAATGTTCCGAAAAATGCCTTTGGCCCTCATTAAGCACAACAAAAATTTTACCAATTAATACTTTTTATTAAGGAAGGCGGAAGCCTATAAAAATTAATTTCTAATTTTTATGAAATTATAGTTTGCAAATCTTATGGCTAAATTTACCTCTGCGCATTATTTTTTATATTTCACTTCACTTCTACGAGCAACCGTGGACTTAATATTGCTTTTGGACATTCTTCGTGAATATATAAATGAGAGATAATATGTTTTTACAATGATTTAGTAGAATTTCGCCTTTAGTTGTCTAAACGATACTCCAATTCATTTTAAGTACGTTCCAGAATATATCATTATTAGAAACATCCCAGTCTAACTTTATTAATAGCAATACACCATTTGAAACTAGCTGCATTTGTGACATGTTATTTTGTGACATGTTATTTTGAAAATGTCACAAAAGAAAAAATAAACCAATGCCAATGCAGCTAGAGTCATGCGACAACATCTAAACACAAATTCTAATAATGTTTTACTTTACTATTTATTTGTTGGTCGCAAAAATGTTACTATACTATTGATTTTACTGAAAATATTTTTAAAGTACGTACTTCTGTTATAGATAAAGATTGGGTGATGACTAATATTGATTCAAAATCAAATTCCGGAGAAAGTAGGAGATATCACTAAAGATACCCCCCCCCCTCGTTACTTTCCATTTCCGGTTTTAAAAAATTTATTATACTTGAACCATCTATTTTACATGGTTGGATATATATATATATATAGAGAGAGAGATAGAGAGAGTTTAAATGATAATTGAATGTTATCAACATCATATTCTGGAATGTGTAAAATAGTTCACTATGAATTTCCACTTTCAATTACTTAAAATGTTTCCTTGAAACATCGCTACGCATTTTCACTTCCTATTCTGGAGATTAAGAAATTTGCATTTTCCTTGCAACATCTAGTTTTTAAGATCGGCTATAGATAAAGCTTTGATGATGACTGATCCATATCAGTCATCATCCTATTCAGCATCAGATTTCCGAGGAAGTAGGGAAGTTTCACTGAGGATTTCCCATTCTGTTTTTTTTTTAACACTTTACAACAAAGTTGAAAAGTGTTTATGACTTTGTTCATTCTGTCTGTCTGTCTGTCTGTCTGTCTGTCCGTTAGCACGATAACTGCCGTAAAAATGACTTAATCAAAATGAAATTTTAGTATGTTGTTCAGACGGTCTGTAGGACCTATGGGAATATAAATGAATAATATCACACAATTAGTTTTGGATTGAACCCGGGTTGAAAAAATGAAATACATTGAGCCCTATGGGACCTAATTTTTCTAACATTTTTTAAGCGGATTTAAAATTCACAAATTGCTTCGAAAATTTTAGGTAATAGTCAAATTGTTCCATAAAATATATAAAAAAAAATTCAGCTAAATATATTCAGTAGTTTTTTAAATAAAAATTAAAATAATAATTACACATCTTATATGAAACGATCACGTGACCATGATATGAAACGATCACATGACCCACTTCAAAATGAGATATGGCATCCATCTTGTTTCAAATTCGTGATTTTTTAAAGTTCTTTTTAATTCATATTGAGTGTTGTATCCATCCTAAAACTACTTTATTTCTGCTTAAATTCTGTGAATCTACATACTAAAACAACACAATGACAATATATTTGAGTTTAAATTCTCATTCAAATTTGATTATTTCTACAATTAAGCCTATTTTTCACCTATGTAAAATGTAAACAGCAAAATATGTAGAATGAGTTGTATTAGAATTACTGTATTTCTTTAACACAAAATAATTCAGTCCATGGAGTCTGCATGGCTGATATGAATGAAATATTAATTGATTTTATAAACAGAAGGACGATATTTTTCGATGAAGTTTTAAACATAAAGTTTATGAATTGTAGCTCCATGGTCTTAATTTTTAAATAAAATAAATTATTATAGTATTGTGATGAATGAAATGGAGAAAGTTATGAATGAAATCCTGCTTTTATAGAGAGATCCAGGCGTGTTATTTTTTCTATGACGTCATTTGAATTAATTTCAGTTGTTTTCGATGAAGTTTTCAAATATAATAAATTATCGTAGTATTATGATAGATTTAAAAATATTACCGTGGAATGTATTGCATTTTAGAGATATTTAAACCACGCAATTTATATTTCAATGCCGTCTTTTGAATGAAGTTCATATTTTTCAATGAAGGTTTAAGTTTTCAAATATAATAAATCAATGTAGTATCGTGATAAGTTTTAAAATATTACCGAGGAATGCATTGCATTTTCGACTTTTTTAATTAAAATTGCATAGTTTGGAAAGTGTTTCATAATCAATGCTTTAAGCATGATTGATCTTTCTTGTTTATCATGCTTGGTTCAAAGTATTTTCTAAAAACATTTATTTCTCAGGATTGGCTATAGATAAAAGTTAGTTGATGACTAATATGGATTAAGCATCAAACTCCATAGGGGATAGGGGTGGTCTCTAAAGATTTACATATCCGGTTCTGGATATGTCACTTTCGTCGTATGACTGTATATATGACTGACAAAATTCGTATGACTGTATAAAATAAGAGAATAAAAATGCTAAATAGTTGAGTCAAAAATAAAGTATATACAGAATTTGCCACCATATGAAGGCTCATTCATAAATTTCTTGTTAAATTTAATTTTCCAAACTATATCATCCATTTTTCTACTCATATCAGAAAAATATTCCCCGTGGCATTAAACTATCTACCCTTTTAAATTTTCAAATTTTACGGGTTGATATGTTTTCAGCAAAAGAAATATGATAAATTATGATACTGTATATCATTGCTATGCATTTTCATTTATATTAAATATGTCATATCATATCAAAAGTTCAATTATTTAAAATTATAACGAAAATACTTTACCCTGTAACACATGAAAGCGTTTATACACAGAGGTACACAGAACTATGTGAGCGATTTTCTAAACAGTGTAAAGTATTTCCGCTGAGTTGCATTCTTCTGTCGCGCAAGGTGTAAAATTAAAAGTATCTTCTCCGAAATAGATTTTTAATGTCTGAGCACGAAATCTTAGAGGGGTGATATACAAATCAACAGGAGTTCTAGCAGATAAAAGTTACACTTAATAGTTACTTATTTATTGCATTTAAGATCTCTTCCGTGCGTTATATCACATGGGCTATTGCCGTACATCATATCACTCCCTATTATAGCAGTTTAATATTCTATCATAGTCTTATCTGTAAGACAAATATCATCAAGAGACGATCTATACAATAAGATGTTTACAGTAAAGACTACATATTTATAAAAGGTCTTTAATAAATCACCATTTAGGAGGTACACAAAGTTACAAAAATTCCAGAGCGCTTTTGCAGGTCACAACTTCCTTCATCAGTGGCAATGCAAATGAAATATGAAGTACATGAACTCTTATATGCGGCTTGAAGCTGCGAAGCAAAATTTGGATCGTCGGATTATCCGATACCAATTAAAATTGTTAAATTCCTAAATAAACACATAAATAACTGCAATACCGTGAAATTCAAGTCAACCAATTAAACGTGCCATTAAAAGCAAAGAACAGATGAACTAGATCAGACATCCAGAAATTCATACAAGGGTTTAACACACAGATAGTCTAGAATGAGACTCCAGGAAAATTGAAGGTTTGAACGGGATTCAAGTTACAAATAAGATTGCGATAAATATAAATGAAAATGGATTCAAATAGTAAAATGTTACGGGGATTATTGCAATTAATTAAAAGAAAAGTTTATCGAAATGGGGATTTATTAAAGACTTTTTACTAAATATGTAGTCTTTACTGTAACTATTTTTTGACGTGTTTTAACATTTTTTGGTCAATAAGATGTTATAATTTATAATCCAATATCACTCGGATTAAAAATTAGGCAAATACAGAGGGTGTTTGTTCACACATTTTTGCAAAGATTTGGACTTTCTCCATGAATTAAATTAAAACAAGAAAGATTAATCATGCTTAAAGCATTGATTATGAAACACTTTCCAACTTCAATGCAATTTTATTTAAACAAGTCTAAAATGCAATGCATTCCTCGGTAATATTTTGAAACTTATCACAATACTGCATTAATTTATTATATTTGAAAACTTAAACCTTCATAGAAAAAAATGAACTTCATTCAAATGACGGCATTGAAATATAAATTGCCTGGTTTAAATATCTCTAAAATGTTATACATTCCTCGGTAATAGTTTTAGAATTATCATAATACTACGATAATTTATTATATTTGAAAACTTCATCGAAAACAACTGAAATTAATTCAAATGACGTCATAGAAAAAATAACACGCCTGGATCTCTCTATAAAAACAGGATTTCATTCATAACTTTCTCCCATTCATTTCATTCATCACAATACTATAATAATTTATTTTATTTAAACATTTTGTTTAAGACCATGGAGCTACAAAAAATTAAACTCTATGCTTGAAACTTCATCGAAAAATACCGTCCTTCTCTTTATGAAATCAATTAATATTTCATTCATATCAACCATGCAGACTCCATGGACTAAATTATTTTGTGTTAAAAAAATACAGGAATTCTAATACAACTCATTCTATATATTTTGCTGTTTACATTTTACATAGGTGAAAAATAGGCTTAGTTGTAAAAATAATCAAATTTAGATGAGCATTTAAACTCAAATATATTGTCATTGCGTTTCAGTATGTAGATGCACAGAATTTAAGCAAAAATAAAGTAGTTTTAGGACGGATACAACACTCAATATGAATTAAAAAGAACTTAAAAAAATCACGATTTTGAAACAAGATGGATGCCATATATCATTTTGAAGTGGGTCATGTGATCGTTTCATATCATGGTCACGTGATCGTTTCATATCATGGTCACGTGATCGCTTCATGTAAGAGGTGTAATTATTATTTTAATTTTTATTTAAAAAACTACTGAATATATTTCGCTGAATTTTTTTTTATATATTTTATGGAACAATTTGAATATTACCTAAAATTTTCGAAGCAATTTGTGAATTTTAAATTCGCTTAAAAAATGTTTGAAAAATTAGGTTCCATAGGGCTCAATGTATTTCATTTTTTCGACCCGGGTTCAATCCAAAACTAATTGGGTAATATTATTCATTTATATTCCCATAGGTTCTACAGACCGTCTGAACAACATACTAAAATTTCATTTTGATTAAGTCATTTTTACGGCAGTTATCGTGCTAACGGACAGACAGACAGACAGACAGAATGAACAAAGTCATAAACACTTTTCAACTTTGTTGTAAAGTGTTAAAAAACCTGACTGGCATCAAGTAGGAATAGGGTTTAATTATCGTCTGCTTCATTAAAAATATTCTTTCCTTTAAAATGTTGCTAGAAAATAAACAGTGGATCGAAAGCTAAGTTTTTGTGCTTTCCGAAGAGAAATACTCTAATTAAATTATAATGCTCTTATTTTATTATTAAAACGAGAAAGATCAATCATGCTTAAAGCATTGATTAAGAAACACTTTCCAACTTCAATGCAATTTTATTTAAACATTTCTAAAATGTAATACATTCCTCGGTAATATTTTAAAACTTCTCACAATAATACATTGATTTATTATAGTTGAAAACTTAAACCTTCATCCAAAAAAATGAACTTCATTCAAATGACGGCCTGGTTTAAACATCTCTAAAATGTGATATATTACTCGGTAACAATTTTAGAATTATCATAATACCACGATAATTTATTATATTTAAAAACTTCATCGAAAACAACTGAAATTCATTCAAATGACGTCATAGAAAAAATAACACGCCTGGCTCTCTCTAAAAAAGCAGCATTTCATTCATAAATAATTTCCCATTCATGTCATTCATCACAATACTATAATAATTTATTTTATTTAAAAATTAAGACCATGGAGCTATAAGTAATTTAACTCTATGCTTAAAACTTCATCGAAAAATATCGTCCTTCTCTTTATGAAATCAATTAATATTTCAGTCATATCAACCATGCAGACTCCATGGACTAAATTATTTTGTGTTAAAAAAATACAGGAATTCTAATACAACTCATTCTATATATTTTGCTGTTTACATTTTACATAGGTGAAAAATAGGCTTAGTTGTAAAAATAATCAAATTTAGATGAGCATTTAAACTCAAATATATTGTCATTGCGTTTCAGTATGTAGATGCACAGAATTTAAGCGAAAATAAAGAGGTTTTACGACGAATACAACACTCAATATGAATTAAAAATAACTTTAAAAATGACGATTTTGAGACAAGATGGATGCTGTATTATATTTTGAAGTTGGTCACGTGATCGTTTCCTATCATGGTCACGTGATCGCTTCATGTAAGAGGTGTAATTATTATTTTAATTTTTATTTAAAAAACTACTGAATATATTTCGCTGAATTTTTTTTTATATATTTTATGGAACAATTTGAATATTACCTAAAATTTTCGAAGCAATTTTTTGAAATATAAATTCGCTTAAAAAATGTTTGAAAAATTGGGTTCAATGTATTTCATTTTTTCAACCCGGGTTCAATCCAAAACTAATTGGGTGATATTATTTATTTATATTCCCATAGGTCCTACAGACCGTCTGAACAACATACTAAAATTTCATTTTGATTAAGTCATTTTTACGGCAGTTATCGTGCTAACGGACGGACAGACAGACAGACAGACAGAATGAACAAAGTCATAAACACTTTTCAACTTTGTTGTAAAGTGTTAAAAAGATGTGTAAAGCATGGTTTTAATATTTCTATACGTAAATTAAGTGACATAATTAATAAAAAAGGAAAGAAACGTCAAAGTTTACATTTGACTGGGAAAAAGGTAAAAAGTCCACACCCAACAAAGGTTGGTTCAGAGAAAATAAGGAAAGTTTTACTAAAGGTTTTATGGTTAGTGCTGGATTCTATTATAACGGAAAACTTAAAATAAGGAAAGTAGAAAAAATGTCAAAATTAATTCGGATTACAACCAGAAATATGTTTTGACACATGTTTTCAAAAAAGACATTCCATCACTTTACCCAAACAATCTTCACTGTGTTAAGTTCCATCAGGATAAGGCTGCCAGCCATACCTCTAAATCTACTGCTACATTTGTTGAAAAAATGAGAAATGAAACCGGAATTAAGGCTATTCCATTTAAATGCATCCCACCCAAGTCCCCCGACCAGTCTTCTATGGATTACTGTGCATTTGGACTTTGAAAACAAGCTCTTTATAAGCGGCATCCCAAAACATTGGATGGACTCTCGAAGATTGTGGTGGAAGACAGTGGAAAAAAATCAACCTTCATATTTTAAGAAAATCTCTTTTACCTTGGAAATCAAGATGTAATATGATAGTTGAACAAAAGGGCTATCAGATTGAACATATTAGAAAATAAAATTCTTGTCATTGTTTATATATATTTTGTTTTCAAAATCGTTACAGAAATGTGTGAACACCCTCTGTAATTCCTTCTTTCACTAAGAAACAGCATATTTGTTTTTTCATTATTCAGACCATATATGCACTGGTATTCATATGTTATATATGTATTTGTATAAGTAGATAGGTAATGAAAATATTTTATAGCTTAATAGAAAAAATGTGACATAGATAAAATTTGAATATATAAAAATTTTCAATATTTTAAACTTTTCTTTTCGAAAAAACTTTCGAGAAAAGTAGCTAGCTCTCCGAGTGTTTCTATTTTTTCATTTTCCTAACTTCCAACTATAAAAAGCAGATATAAATAGTAATATAAATAGATCTATATATTTTACAGAAAAATGTTGTATTAAAATATATATCTATTATTGAAGATATGATTGCTCTTATAGTTTTCTTGACATCATTTTATCAAGTTGAAGAAAATTGAAAATTTTCCCTTTTCAAGTTTGTAATGCTTATAGCTGAACATCAAAAAAGTTAATTTTAAATAATAAGCAAGAATTTATAGCTCCTTGAAAGCTCTACAAGTATGTATAATTGGATTTTAAATAGAGTTCGATTTTTTTTTCAAACTTAAAAAAATATCTGTCCGAATAATTTTTTTTTCCATTTTTCATACTTTTACTCGAAATATCTTCGAAACTGTAAAAGATAGATATAAATAGCAAGCGACAAAAACATGTATAAGGAAATTTAGTTTATAAATTTATTTTATTTAAAAAAAAAGGCTTTTATAGTTTTCGAGTAATCGTCTTTTCAAGTTGAAGAAATACGAAAATTTTATATATATTTTTTCGATATTACAAAAGTTGAGTTTTATTTTACAAATGTTATTCACGCAAAATAATTTTGGCTCCATCAGACTGGAACCACCACTAATTTTTTTTAAAACTTGAGTCAAGAGCCAAGACGATTTATTTCGGGGTGTCTGTATCATCGCAACTTATCCCCACTTCTGAAAATAACAACATGTCCAGGTTTTGTAATGTTGAATGTATAGCGTTCAGCACTCCATGTTGCAGTTCGATGTAGAAAAATCTGATGTGGGCAGCACATGACTTTCCCTGCAGACTTTTTTAATCTCTATTTCTTTTTATCTTATCATTCTCTTTTATTTTTTTCTTTATCTTTATAATTTTTCTTTATATATATATAATAATATTTATAAAAATATATAAATAAAATAAAATTAATATATTATTAATAAATAAATTATTAATAATAAATAAATAAAATTAATTAAATTTTAATTAATTAATTAAAGATAAATATTATATATATAGAAAAATATATATATATATATATAAAATATATATATATATAAATATTTTATATATATATATATATATATATATAAAAAAAAGTAAAAAATAAAGAAAAGAGATATCTTTATATTATCAAAAAAAAATTCACGTTTTCTTTATTTAATTAAATTTATTTCACTTTTAATTCAATTTTCTTTCTCATTCGGTAACCGGACTTATTTTCAAAGGTGGCGTAGAGAAAATACGAAAAACTAAAATATCTCGAGAACGACTGGACCTAATGTAATGGGGTTGGTCTTATTCTTTTCGTCGTTAAAAATTACGTATTAAACAAGCATTTAATGGATATATTTGAGCGTATGTAGTTCCTTAGTTTAGATTTTGACGATTTTTGAGGGCCATTTTTCAAAAAAATGCAGGCTATTTTTTTCCGAATCATACTAAAATCTAATCAGCACCAGGCTGATCCACAAATGACTCATCTACCGAATTTTGTGAAATTCGGTCCATCAGTTTTTCAGTTAGAGTGGATACAAACTTTTGCGGGCCATTTCGCAAAAAAATGCGGGTTCTTTTATCACGAATCGTACCCAAAACTAATCAGCACCAGACTTGTCCACAAGTAACTTACCTACCAAATTTTGTGAAATTCGGTCAATTAGTTTTTTAGTTAGAGTGGATACAAAATCTGCACAGACAGACAGACACACACGCAGACGTCACGCTAAAAATGGTTTTTTCATATTCTAGAGGTCTTGAAGCGTGTAGATCCGTCGAAAACTCGAGTTGCGATTTTCGACATGATTCCAATACTTTCCCTATACATTACCATGTATTGCAGGCAAAGTAAAAATCTGATGTGGGCAGCACATGATTTTCCCTGCAGACTTATATTAACGTTCTCTTTATTTTAACTAAATTTATTTCACTTTTAATTCAATTTTCGTTCTCATTCGGTAACCGGGCTTATTTTCAAAGGTGGCGTAGGGAAAGTACGAAAAACTAAAATATCTCGAGAACGGTTAGTCCTAGTGTAATGGGGTTGGTCTTATTCTTTTCGTCGTTAAAAATTACGTATTAAATGGGCATTTAATGGATATATTTGAGTATACCCAGTTCATTAGTTTAGATTTGGACGATTTTTGCGGGCCATTTTGCAAAAAAAGGCAGGTCATTTTTTTCCGAATCGTACCAAAATCTAATCAGCACCAAGGTAACCCACAAGTGACTCATCTACCGAATTTTGTGAAATTCGATCCATCAGTTTTTCAGTTAGAGTGGATACAAGCTTTTGCGGGCCATTTCGCAAAAAAAGGCGGATTCTTTTATTCCGAATCGTACCCAAAACTAATCAGGACCAGACTCACTCACAAGTAACTTACCTACCAAATTTTGTGAAATTCGGTCCATTAGTTTTTTAGTTAGAGTGGATACAAAATCTGCATAGACAGACAGACACACAGACACACCCACAGACGTCACGCTAAAAATAGTTTTTTCGTATTCTAGAGGTCTCGAAACGTGTAGATCCGTCGAAAACTCGAGTTGTGATTTTCGGCATGATTCCAATACTTTCCCTATACATTACCATGTATTGCAGGGAAAGTAAAAATGGTGCATAGCTTGTCTTAGATGGGGATGGGGTTGGGCGAAGGGCAGAATGCAAGAACGGGTAAATAATACCAAGTAAAATAGTTAAAGATTAATAACAATTAAATTAAGTAAATTAAAAAAGAAAGCATTAGAACTTGGATTGAAACGGGTTGGCGTTAAATACGTGAGTTAAAAAGTAGCGATCCTGCTATATCAGTGTTTGGGAAGCGAATGACGAGCAGGGACTGAATTGCTGCTTCACCAATGTGAAGAAGCAGTACCATTTACCGTCGTTATTCGGATCGAATTCTTAATTACTCCAAGTTGGAGAGTCGTGAACCGCGGTTTCTTCCAATTGGTCCCGAGGAGGCTAATCAGAAGACGTCTTGGAAGATGTCTTCCTGAGATAGGAAATCGTGGTATTATTGTAACTTTGGTTCACATCTCTCAAACAAGGTATACTAGAATTATTTTTGTAGAAATTTTGAGTATGTCGCCTAATCTGCAACTTCTGCCAATGAGATGCTATCTAAGTTGGCTAGTTAAATATTTAATTCTAGCAGGCAGCCACTGTGGATAATAACCTACATGTATTGATTAGATTTCTTGAGCGACTCTAATAATAAAACAAGAAAGATCAATCATGCTTAAAGCATTGATTAAGAAACACTTTCCAACTTCAATGCAATTTTATTTAAACATGTCTAAAATGCAATACATTCCTCGGTAATATTTTAAAACTTCTCACAATACTACATTGATTTATTATAGTTGAAAACTTAAACATTCATCCAAAAAAATGAACTTCATTCAAATGACGGCATTGAAATATAAATTGCCTGGTTTAAACATCTCTAAAATGTGATATATTACTCGGTAACAATTTTAGAATTATCATAATACCACGATAATTTATTATATTTGAAAACTTCATCGAAAACAACTGAAATTCATTCAAATGACGTCATAGAAAAAATAACACGCCTGGCTCTCTCTAAAAAAGCAGCATTTCATTTATAAATAATTTCCCATTCATGTCATTCATCACAATACTATAATAATTTATTTTATTTAAAAATTAAGACCATGGAGCTATAAGTAATTTAACTCTATGCTTATAACTTCATCGCAAAAAATCGTCCTTCTCTCGGTAAAGTCAATGAATATTTCTTTCATATCAGCTATGCAGACTCCATGAGCTAAATTCTTTTGCATTAAAAAAATACAGCAATTCCTATACAACTCATCCTACATATTTTGCTGTTTACATTTCACATAAGTGAAAAATAGGCTTCGTTAGAGAAATAATCAAAGTTGGATGCTCATTTAAACTCAAATATATTGTCATTGCGTTGTTTCAGTATGTAGATGCACAGAATTTAAGCGAAAATAAAGAGGTTTTACGACGAATACAACACTCAATATGAATTAAAAATAACTTTAAAAATGACGATTTTGAGACAAGATGGATGCTGTATTATATTTTGAAGTTGGTCACGTGATCGTTTCCTATCATGGTCACGTGATCGCTTCATGTAAGAGGTGTAATTATTATTTTAATTTTTATTTAAAAAACTACTGAATATATTTCGCTGAATTTTTTTTTATATATTTTATGGAACAATTTGAATATTACCTAAAATTTTCGAAGCAATTTGTGAATTTTAAATCCGCTTAAAAAATGTTTGAGAAATTTGGTCCCATTGGGTTCAATGTATTTCATTTTTTCAACCCGGGTTCAATCCAAAACTAATTGGGTGATATTATTTATTTATATTCCCATAGGTCCTACAGACCGTCTGAACAACATACTAGAATTTCATTTTGATCAAGTCATTTTTACGGTAGTTATCGTGCTAACGGACAGACAGACAGACAGAATGAACAAAGTCATAAACACTTTTCAACTTTGTTGTAAAGTGTTAAAAACTGATAAAATATTGCTTCCTGACCTAATAAATGTATTTTTAACACTACTTATCAAAAATTTATTTAATTCCATATTATCAAATTAAAGTTCTTTTTTGTATTAGTGTTCCTAAAATACATTTATAAAGTTATTTAAGTACGTCAAAATTTATTTTTATGTACAATATTTTAATTATTTAATAACTCTCCTAAATTACAAATTAATTGAAATGTTATTTTATCATAAAGTATAAATAATCACATTAGTAATTTAGAACAATCAATAATGCCGTGTAAACATCTAACGCAGTATTGATCAAACATCTACAAGTATTTTCTTTATATCTATGTACATTATTCGATCCGCGGGATCGTTTTGTATTCTACAGAATGTGTGGAAAATTTTGCTGCCAGACATTTTCTTTAAACAGAAAAATTCCTCACATACAGACATCTCCTGTTGATAGAAATAATTTATCAAATAAAGATATTTCCTATAGACCACTATAAGGTCCTGATAACCTGTTAGTTATTATTTCTTTGCATTATATTACTATTTTCCTATGGATTGACAGCCTATTAGTGACAGACTAATCACTAACTGCTCAGACAGTTTGCGCATTCTACAAGTGAGATTGAATCAACGTTTCGAAAGTGGATGATCAAGTCGGTTCTTAAATCGGTGATCACTAACTGCTCAGACAGTTTGCGCATTCTACGAGTGAGATTGAATCAACGTTTCGAAAGTGGATGATCAAGTCGGTTCTTAAATCGGTGATCAGAATTTTATTTCGATGACACACGTCTCACTTGCGCTGAGTTTACACTACTAGGCTGTAATCGTTAATAGGCCATCTGGATGCTTAGACCAGAAGATCGAGTAGCTGAAGAAGCCAGCATCCGCTATAAAATTATCGCTTTTAACCAGGTATTAGTCAACTTTTTCTGTGGTATTTTCAAGAAATAGGATCTCACTGTGAATTTTGCCACCATATGTCTTAATATCTATTTATGTGCCTCAAAGATCTATCCGATCTTTAATTTTGTTAACTGAGAAGGTTGTATATTATCAGCTAAAATAAATATGTTCTATGGCCTCTAAACCTCTGTGTGTGTATGCTTTATCCTTGGCTGATAGGATTTGATTTTTCAAGTTTTCGGAAACACGAGTTAGAGTTGTGTTAAGTTTGAGAATTGGATTTAATGTGAAGTATTTTATATAAAGTATAAATCTCTACAATGACGACCGAACAAATCTAAATCTCCACAAATGGTTAATATATTACCTACATACGATTTCTAACGAGACGATTTCTATAATAGTTAATGGATATTTTGGGTATTACGGTAAATTTCTAGCAAAATTTGCTTCCTAATGTGACATCCTAATTGTACATGTAACGTTTATAGAAGAATAAATTAAAATGTATGAGTATTGTGTATGGCCTTCTTTAATTGAAGAAAAATTGAACTTTCAATCCCGGGCGATCATGGAATTGAACATTTTCTATACTGAAACCTTTGAATTGCAAAATGATGTCCTATATTGTAAAACCTAGATACGACAATCCAAGTTTGTTCTATAACTTATCATTCAATTTTTACTTAAACTGCACTTATTAGACGGATTTAAGTAAGGGTTCCACTTAACTGTGATAACACACCGCCCTTAATGTTGATTGCCGTGATACATATTTATATACATTAATGCAATAGGATCACTAATTTGAATAAATTAACGCAGTTGTTGTTTCTGTTGCAAAGACTGAAGCCTCCTAATTAGTGGAATAATTGGGGGTGATTATGATTTCGAGTTAGAGGAGACTCCAAAATTCCTCTGTTGGGTGCACTGCCAATGATTTTTGAAATTCATTAAGAAAAATTCATTAAATATTTGATTAATGATTTACCCAAATATACAAATCATTAAGAGTTGAGAGGCTGACTTTGATAGAAATAAGGTATGCAAATGAATTATCATGATGTTCCATATACTGAAAGTAATATAAAGTGCTGAATGGGAAAAATAAAGAATTAGTATTGGCTACAGGAAAGCACTTTAATAAGAGTACAGAATTATTTTGAATATACATTGCGGAAAAATGATAAAATAATATAGGTTGTAGAAACTTTTATATTGTATCGCCACGAAAAACTCAGAATTAGAAAAAATGTTTGAATATTTCAAATTTAGTATAATGAATATGGGTATATCATTTTAGCAATACAAAAAGTGCAATTGGGCAAAAAATGGAATATTATTGAAAAAGAAAATTTAAATATAAATTTTTAGGAAAAAAGCACAATAATTTAATCTATGTGAATTTAAATTTACTTTAAAAATATGCGTATTGTTTATTTAAAGTGATTGAAATATAAACTATTATGCTTGAAAGTAATAGGATGTTAATATCTGAAAAGTTATATAGGATGTTGGAATTTTGTAAGTAGATGACGATTTGGGGCTACACTCCAATCGAGATATTACACTTGTTTATAATGTTATATATTTTCTTATCAGGCATTTCAATTTAGTTTATATATATATATATATATATATATATATATATATATATATATATATATATATATATATATATATATATACATTCTAATATTGTTACAAATGATCAATTGGGCAATTTTAGTTTTTCAGTTAAATTTGTGACCGGTCCCTTCTAAAAGAGTTAACTGCAAATGTTGGATGTCAGTCAGTCAGTCAGTCAATGAACATGCAGCTGCGTTTAGTACGCAAATGGATGTACCTTCCGTCGGTTATTTATTTTGTGGAGGCGCGTTAATAAGCTTTTCAAATATGTTTTAAACTATATTGTGTTTATCTTTTGCCGAGTTTGCTTTTATTTTGATTTTTTAAATAAACATATTTTACTTGGAAACTGCTTAGCTCTGCTTATTCTGCTTTCTAACAAGAAAGGATAAGATTAAAGGAATCCGTCCCACCCGAAGGTACACGTGTAGACGATCAGTTGTCGCAATAACAAGATAAGGTCCTTGGATCATGCCCAAGATCAAGCAGCAACAGCAACGACCCCCCCCCCCACACCACACACACACAAACACGGGTCCAATCGCGTCGCCAAGTCCAAACTCCCACCAGCGTCAGAAACGACGAGCGCCCTGCAGGTCGTCGGGGAACAGACAAGGTCGAAGCCGAAAACGAACAAATAAAGACTAAAAGGCAAAAGCATCATCACACTGCCATCGTCCAAATCCATACTCCAATGGAACTCAACAACTTGCTGAGTTAACAAAATTAACTCGTATATTAGAGTCAAGAGACAGAGTCTCCAACACAGAGCCAATCCTAATGGAAGCATAAATAAATAAAAAATCATGAAACAATGACACACCTCGTTACTGAGGACTACCCCCAATCAATAGAGCACTTATGCAAATGATACAATAGTAATTAAGTCACAAGAGTTGTAGGACACCAACAATAACAGGTAAAATGCAAATATAAAAACATTGTTATATTAAAATCACCACATCAAAAACAACATAGCAACTATATCACATCGTGTACAATATAACATAAATGAAATCAATATATAAATCAACACAGAACCTCATTCCACTGACATTAAAAGTGTTATTCACAGCATAAAAACAAGCAAAAGCACAACTTAATTAATAATATACAGGTTACAACATGCACTACAAAGCAGCTAAGAGTATGAATACAATAACAAAAGGAGCTATGTGGAGAATTCAAGCTCAAAGAGCTTAGCCACAATTCAGTAAACGCCATTCCTGGCCTTATGCAACCTCAAAAGATTAAAGATGTTCATTTGAAGAAAATTCACTAGAAAGTATTAATCTCTGATATCCTTCCAAAAGCTGCATTTGTATATATACAATGGCACACAGTACCTTCTTCTCCGCAAAAGCAGGTCGGGTCCTCATGGAAGAACCTTTGTTGGTAGGTTCTTTAAACACCATGATCAGTAAGAATTGATTGGCATAAAAGTTCCCGAAACAAGAGTTCGTGTTGACTTTAGGAATATAACCAAACAAGATTCTTTCATGGGTGGTTTCATTCCATCTTGCCTGCCACTCTTCTCCCATATCTTTCTTGAGCAGCGTTTTAAGTTGAGTTTTACTGATTGGAAATGAGAAAGTTATTTCCTCTTCCTGTAATGACACTTTACCTAGAGCGTCCACCGCTTCATTTCGCCCATGTCCAACATGTGAGTAGAAAGTTCCAGTATACTCTTGAACGATTTTCCTAATTTTGGTCACAATGTCCAGAGGTATCCTGAATGCACAAAGTGGTGTCTGTAAAGCTGACATAGAGTCACTATAAATATGTACATTTCTCAAATAATTTTCGGCAACATACAGTACAGTACAGTAAATTGCGTATAGTTCGGAGTTATAAACTGTACATTCGTTGTTCAAACGATATTTACAACTAAAAACCTTGGTATTGTCATCAAACCCAATAAATGCACATCCCACTCTATCAAACATTTTAGAGCCATGAGTGTAAGTGGAGAGTACAGGACTATCATAACTAAATGATCTCATTTAATTCTGTTATCACACCAAGGTGCTGCATACTGAGGTGCAACATACTCTTCAATTTTAGAGGCTGATATGACCGTGTTATTACAAGAAATGATAAAATTATTTTGCTTATAGAAACTTTTACATTGTATTGTCATAAAAAGCTGAGGATTAGAAAAACGTCTGAATATTTCAAATTTAATATAATGAATATGGATATATTATTTTAGTAATATAAGGCATTGAATTGGGGAAAAAATAATATTACTGATAAGAAAAATTTAAATTTAAATTTTTAGGAAAAAAAGCAAAATAGTTTAATCTATTTAAATTTAAATTTACTTTAACAATATGTGTATTGTTTATTTAAAATCATTGAAATATAAACTATTATGCTGGAAAGTAAGAGGATGCTAAACTTGCTAAGCAGAATTTTATTTAATAATCATTTATTATTATAAACTTGTTATTTATTTTGTGGCTAATAATTTGTCTTAGTAATAATTACATATCCCTACTAGGTATATATTAATTTTAATTTATTTTAATAAATATTTTTAAATGGAATAAACCATATTAGTATTATAAATATTTGAATTAAAAAACATAATAATATATTTAATAATATTATATATTTAACATTAAATATAAAAATGCATAAAGTAAGTGGAAAGGAGCTTGAGACATGGATTTAATAGTAATAATATTTTAGAATTTTGCATTAACGAAATTTTACAAAGATATCAAATATCTTAATCATATGAGATTTGATTATTGAAGTTTTGTTTACTTTAAGATTAAAAGTGCATGCATTTTTCTCAAAAATAGAAGTCAAATATATATTACACACAATTTGTATTTTTAAAAATATTTAAAGTTACATTCTCTCAGTTTGAACTCAAATTTGTTGCGACACATTGCCTTTTATCTTATGGAGCATTGATATAACTGCAGCTTTTGGCAGTTGTACCTTAGCGTTTGATAAGAGCACATCGTTTTTGACTTGAGGAAGAGCCCTCAAAACATTTATTGTCACTTATTTTCTTATGCTACCATTTCAAAAAGCTTGGAGAGCGGCAATAGTTGTAGTAGATTTAGAGTTACCAAGGGTGAACCACGTGGAGGTCTACTACTTTACATCCCTTACACCTACTTTCTTCAAGAATTATAATATATCATTCCGGGGTCCATACCAATAGTAGAAGAAAAGTAGAGACCTTGTGACGCTTCACAATCAAGCTAGCTTAAAGCATAGAACGCTACCTTTAGAGGATTCTTACTGAATTTTCATTTATATATTTATAAGGAAAAAACGCACTTTTTAATGATTAACTAATTTATTTTTATTACCCTTTTTTTCAATATTTTATATTCGGAATAATTTCCAATGAAAAAGTTCGAATTGCTTCCAGTTATTGCAAATTATAAGAAAATAAGGAAATAATTTATTTCTTGGAAAGCTCCCTTTTCCATGCCTAAAAACTATGGTAAAGTAGTCTGAGTTTTTAGTAAAATAACAAGATTTTATTTTATTTATTTATTGGTCAAGAACAACGATATTTAATACATTCGTTTTCCCCCAAGTAGGGTTTGGGGACACTTTTTGAATGGGCACAGGTCTGGACTTTGTATTGAACTTGTCCTCATTATATGGATGACATATTCTTTAGAAATAATATCATATTAACTTATAAATCTGATTAATACTGGCTGTGATAAAAAGTTTAAAACATAAATCCTATGTTGTTGAGAAAACTTACAAATACTAATAAAAACTCAACTATTTTTCAGGTGAAAAATGCGAGCTTTTTGTAATGTTGAAATGTTCATTCCGAGATACTTTTTTTAATTTTTTTAATTTAATTTAATTTTATTTTTATTTTTTTGTTCCTTGCACTTTCTACTTCCGTACTTTTGTTCTTTGTTCATTACAAGAAAAAGTCAGAAAGTATGCGAAACTGTTTTCATGTTTTTTAAAGAACAAGGTATTCACTTTTTTGTTATATTAGACTTGTATTTTCTTCAACTGCGATTTTAACTTTTGTCATTAAACGATGACTAAATGAGTAGTTTTTGTAAACTGGACATTTAAAATTTTTATTTGATTCCGTGTTTCATTGTTTTCTAATTTAATTATGTGACGAATGTTTCAGAACAAATCAATTCAAAATATATTTTTTGTTTTCCTCGTTATTCGAGCTCATTTTTTTACGGTAATTAAACAACTTGTACATGGTATTGTTGAATATAAGTATATATTAATTTTTATTACAATTACTGGTTATCCATAATTCTTCAGAAGACTGTAGAAAAAATCGATTACTTTGAAATGCATTTGACAAGTAAAATAAAAATAAAAATATAATCTGGAGTTGAAATATAAACTTTATACATTTGTGGATGTACTAAACCTAATGTGCTAAATAAAAATTCGCGGGAAATTGGGTTTTCATTTTAAACTTTTAACTTTAAATTTTCAATTAATATTTTTAAAGCTCCAAATGTTTGTGGTTGTTTACCAGAGCTTTTCGCACAAATGCATTTCAGCAAAAATGCATTAATGACAATGTTTCATTTTACTTTCCCTACATATATTTTATAATATAGGGTAAGGTACATATATTTTATAATATAGGATAGATGTCGCACCTTTTTTTAAATCGCTATTCTGGACCCATGGTGCGCAAACAAAAGACTTATGTGGTTAAAATAATATATTTACATTTAAAAAACATATGCATTAGGATAAAATAAATTATAAAATACTCAATAAGTAAATATAATTTATTTTTTAAACTCCTTCATTGCGGCATATCTCTCCCCCTAATGAGTCGGGTGTTAAGAAAGACTTGCTATTATTAAACACATTTGATATTAAACACATCTAATCAGATACCGTTATTAAACACATCTGATACACTAAATGGCACACCGTTAGTGCATACGGCATTGTCATCTTATGGTATGTTTGTTTGTTTGAGACCCAGACCGTCCGACCTACCAGAAATTTTATTGTATGTATCGGAACTAGGGCGGGTGCGCAATCTATACCGGATACGGCATCTATCCCGGAATTATTCTATTTTCCCTAAGTATTGTAGAATGCTTAGGCCGCCCGACTCAACCGAGGGTATGAGCAGCAAAGTGAGCGGCCGGACCCCCTAAGTATTGTGACGGGGTTGAAAATTTGAATTCGTTGACGAATTTGCATGTTTTAAGCATCTCTAAACTTGACTCGAACGTTTATGTTGAGATATCTGTTTGTGTGGAGTATCTCATAAACAAATGAAATTTGGTATGAATGACTTTTTGGAAAATATCATTCACAATTCGTTCTGGATATACAGTGATGTTAAATAAATAAGAATTATATATTAATTTATCATTAGAGAATCAAATGACACTCTTTTTACTTTCCTTATATACGGATTTACATGAAAAGTATTGGGACGGCTTCGAAAATTCAAATTGTAGTATTCGGCGGAGGAGCATGTTTCAAGCAACCCTGAACTCGAATCGAATGCTTTTGAGGTGCTGTGCATGTATGCATGTGTGTGTGCGTGCATGTACGGGTGTGTGTAGTGTATGTGTTCATGCATGTGTCCGTGAGAGTGTGGATGCGATATCTCACGAATGAATGGAGCATGTCGAACTAAATTTTATACTAATATTACAATTGATGAATACTGTAATCCTATTGATTTTAAACGCAATAGAATGTTCGGAAGACACGTACATTTTCGAATGATTTATATTAAAAAATCAGAACCTTCAAAAATGATACATAATTGATCATTTTTTATCTAATTTTTCATTGAAAAACGAATGACAAAAACTTTAGAACGTTAGCATGGACCGTTCTCGAGATATTATACGATTTTCAAATAAATGTATCAATAAATTACATAAAATTAAAAAGTATCAACAGTTGGGGAATAAGGGGAGTTCTGCAAAAGTAAAGTACTATACTTTAACATGGGGACACTCCGAGGCCATAAAATGAGTGCATCAACAGAGGAAGTATTCAAGTGCTAGGTCCTAACGTGGTAACCCTCAGAAGTCGGTGTAAGGCGGCACAGTTACGGTCCCATAAGATAGGCATGAATAGAAGGATGATGTCACAGAAGAGGTCAGAGTTCAAAATTACGTTGCATATGGAGTATTGTTTTTTTTTTTATGTTTTCACACTTTTACAAATTTTTCACAAAAATTCGCAATGCGTTTTTATTTGCAAAAAGCAGCCAAAAATGTGTGTTTTTTGAATGAGCGGAATTGGTTGAATTTCATGAATTTCAGAATTTCTCTATGGGAAGTAAAATGGGTTTTCACACTTTTACAAATTTTTCACAAAAATTCGTAAAAATGTGTCTTTTTTACAAAAGAAAACCGGCCAAAAATGTGTGTTTTTTAAATGAGCTGAATTGGCTGAATTTTGGGAATTTCAGAATTTCTCTATGGGGAATAATATGGGTTTTCACATTTTTCAAATTTTTCACAAAAAATGTGCTTTTTTTTGCAAAAAACGACCAAAAATGTGTGTTTTTGAACTAGCTGAATCTCGGGAATTTGAGGGTCAATGAAGGTAGGGATCCGCAGGGTGTTTATCGCCTATAGACAATCTGCGAAACATTTAAGTGGATAGTGTTCCATTCATTTCAGTCTTAAACTTCGGAAAAACACTAGAGAATATACTTATTTATAAAAATTAGGTGAATGTATCCATTTCCTCAATAGCAGTTTATTGAATATATGTAGGTATTTTAGTAAAAGATAATATTTTTAAGGTTGTCCCCACCACCACCCGATGCGCATGCGCATCGCGACAACCTCGAAGATATGAATATCTACCGTATTATAATATTAGTTACAAAAAGTAATTTTTTTAAGATTGTCCCCACCACTACCCGATGCATAAATGCACCGCGACAATCTATATCTATTTTTATTTTTTTTATTTTAAAATGCCCGTAAGCATAACTCGTAATGCCATTCTCATGTAAATATCTTTTGTCATCATTGGGAAACAAAGCCACTTTGTTCTGGCATACAGTGAATAGTTTATGATTGCAGCTATTAATTCTAATGTAATTCCATGGTAGGGCTAACACTCAACAGGCACTGTCTATAATCACTGTGTTGTTGCTGTTGAGACCCAGACCGTTCGACCTACCAGAAAGGTGCAAGGTAACTGTTTAGACGGCCTGGAAGTGCCACCCAATTTAGACCGGAACCCAGTGGGGGAGGCATCCACACGGACCGTACCCTCCTTCCCCTACCACCAACCTGTCGGAAAGACTTGCGCACCCACGTGATCGTACTCCGCGGGAACACGGCGGCAGTTTTTGGCAGCTGAGGGAATCGAACCCGAGCCTACCGAGTGGGGGCCTAACCACTGGGCTACCGCGCCCTCTATAATCACTGTGTTGAAGACCCAGACCGTCCGACTCGTCAACAGGGACATGAGCAGCTATTTGGACGGCCGGATATATATATATATAATAACTGTGTGTATCTATATACTGTATCTATATAACTGTGTGTATCTATATAACTGTGTGTATATACTATAATCACTGTGTGTATATATTATAATCACTGTGTGTAATTTTCCGTCCAACCACATGCGTAGAAACGCCTTTAGCTCTTTTCTTTTCTCCAGCAGATGGTCGAATAGAGTATATCTTAGGTCTAAATCTTATGAACTCTTGAATGGGGTTGAATTCAGTTCATCTTTAAAGTATCCAATACGTTTTTTATTGTCATCACTAAAGAGGGGATGGTCCTTGGGATAGTCAGAAAAATCATACAGCTGCTTACGCTGTCTCATATCTTCATAGATATCAGCAGTTTGGATTTCATAAGCCAATGAATCAATATCGGTGAAGAGAAGTGAAGCTTTTTCACCATATTGGCTTTTAATATGCTTATAATGGAACTCATACAGGAGTAGTTTGGAAAGCTCCAGGATAGAAAGCCAACGTATATAGGCCGATTCATTAAAATGAAACTCCTTACACGTTCGATACCCACAAGATCTTCGCAAAAAATTCTGCTAGCTCTATAAGCTGGGGATGCTACCATCTTCAGAGCCCGCTTTGAAGAATTCACTAACTCATTCACTCGATTCATTATATTCACTCGATTTCGAAGATTTTCCATGGTTTTGCAAAAAACAGCGTTATTAAGCAATTTAAAGAAATCCTTCTCAAAGTTAGTCTTCGCCAACTTTCTCTTTTCTGTATTAAATTGGATGTATTTGCCAACCAAGGCTTCTGATTAAATGTTAAGGCCTTGTGAATTTTCTTGAGTCTTAAACCTAATGATAGGTACAGTTGAAGGTTGCGATAGTGAACTGTTATTTTATGTTTGTTATTTTGTATAATTACCTTGCTTTAAATTCCAAGCAAAGCCGGGTACATTTTATGGTCTATAATTATGAAGGTAGATATTTGTGTTTGTCTATGTCATCTTTAGCGTAAAATCTGACCGTGGTATGGACGTGAAATTTTGTGCACAAGTACTTCAGGACTCGAGACCATATGCATCATCGAGATTTTTTTAAATTCGAATTAGTTTTTATTGCTTTCTCATACTATGTAATGCATACTATGTATAGTATAGAAAAAGCATTGTTTACACGAAATTTTTCTAATTTGGTAAGACCTCCTGAGCACGTTTAAATATTTTTGGAGTGATATCCGTCTGTTTGTCTGTGTACACTATAGCGGCCACAAATATTAATGTCTTTTCGCGAAACTTTATATCCGCTTTTATTATCAAGAATCTAGAAATATATAGACTTTTTTGTTAATTTGAGCAAAAAATGGAGATTTATTTTAACATGTCATCATAGAACAAAATTTGATATAATCATGTATAAAAGGATTTTTTTATAGCTCAGTGATTACGAAACTTAATAGTTTCAATCATTGTTGTAAAAAATAGCCGCGATACAATGTTTTTGTGCGTGATGTCATTAGCCCGCCCCCCTCAAAGAGCAAGTGACCCTTTTTCTCCCCGAGTACATTGTCAAGTATGGTATCAATCGAAAGATTTTGTCAAGCCCTTTAAAGTGAACTATACTCTTCAACTAGCATGACCCTTTAACCCCATAACTTTTTCAACCTCTTTAAGGGTAACACGATCTAGTTGTGATCATTCAGACCCATGATAGCGAGTTTTTAAAAATTTTATTATAGAATTTGAAAAAAAAAGAAAATAACGTATTAAAAATGGATTATGGTATAGGAAAATCGAGTTGAACCACTCCAGATAATTTATTTTAAGTTTTAGCACAATTTTCACACATGCGTTCTTCAGGGATCAAAAGTATTATTTCATAGTTTCCCTTTTAACAACACCGTAAAGATCGAAAAATTCTCTTTCAAACAAGTTTTAAACGGAATGCCATTAATAGACGAATTTTCGTAAATTAAAAAAATATGTTTAATATATGCTGTATCCCGTTTATTAAATGATTTTTTACGTTAAACCTCATAAATTTTCAAGAGAATTCTAGTAGCGCACGGGACGAGTGATAAAACAGTTTAGTATGATAAAACAGTCAAGTATTGAAATTTCGATGCGATGTCATCAGCGAAACGGATGCCATTTGCTTAGGAATTTAGTTGAATTGCGAGTTGGTACTGGAATTGCAAATATTATCAGAGCTTTCAAGACTTTTAATTTAGAAACGTGCTGTTGATTTTAATCGATGTAGCGTGATTAGGGTTTTTAAGAAAAGCATATTTAATGCTTATTACCCCCACACAGAGAGTGAAATGCTTATTTGGGGAGAATCAAAGGGTCTTATTTATGGCGTATCAAAAGAGCTTATTTAAGAGGTATCAAAAGAGCTTATTTACGATGCATCGAAAGGGCTTATTTAGGGCGTATCAAAATTATATACACCCGTATAGGGCAAAAGGCGTATTTAGTGCTTAAATCCAGTTGTGTTAGTGGCCAAGCGTATTACGTACCCGAGCAGCGGTCTAATGTGTGATTCGGTTCCTATTTAGGGCGAGTATGTGCTCCTGTGTGTTTTGTAATTTAAGCGTCTCTTCCCGCAGCGGACGACTAAGCCTTTCAATAAACTCAATGAATAGATTCAATTAATCTCTGTTTTAAAGTATAATTTCTAGTTTATATATATATATATATATATATATATATATATATATATATATATATATATATATATATATATATATATTTATATATATATATATATGGAAAACATGGTTAGAATTTAGATTTTCAATTTTAGAAAATTTTTCACACAAATTCAAACCATTAGTTAAAAGCGTTTAATGTATGGATTATATTGTTTAACGTACTCTAGTAAATTTTCTTAGAACGGTTAATAGTAAAGTTAGATTTGTGCGAAATATAAGTTAATTTTATACTTCTAAATTGTTTTACATGCTGTTATCATTAAAAAAATCGCTTTCAATGTCCCTACAATGCATGGTAATGTATAGAGAAAGTATTAGAATCATGTCGCAAAATCCAAATCGAGTTTTCGACAGATCTACATTTTTTGTCTACACGTTTTATCTACACTGTCTGTGCAATGTATGTTTTCACCAGACGTAGCATGAGATTTTTAGCTGAGGAGGCTGAGCGATTGGCATTTTAAATTGGAAAAATTTTGGTATTAGAATTGAAATTTATATTAGAATTCACTCTTTCAATAAGTTTACTTTCTTTGGTGAGTAAAATAAAATAATTTTGCATAAAAATGCAGAGTGCATGAAATTGACGAGATTTTAAAATTTGTTGCCTACGTAAGATGAATACACAGAGATATAACATTTTTGAACAGAATAGATAAACATTTTAAATATTTCCCTATTTCTAAACTAAATGAACTTATACAACCTTTATACTAAAGAGGAAGCAGAAATATGTATTAAAATAATATTAACAATGGACAGAAAAAATCCGTTTTGTATATATAAACGGAACTAACAAAATTAAACAATTCAAAGGAGCACTAAACATTGATGAGAAATAAATCTTGAACGCAACAAACTTGAGGAAAACTTGAGCAACGTATATAAGTACAAATAACACAATAATTGTGTTATTTGTGCTTATATATGTTGCCCAAGTTTTCCTTATCTTTCTCACAAAATGTATTTTACTTATTGAGTAGTAAACTTAGTTGAAAATCACTGCACTTAACAATGTAATTAAACAAATTTGTATATTAATTATTTACAAATACTATGCTGTGAAAGTGTAAAAATATCTTATTCTAATTGCAATATGCTAAAAATCCGCTAGAAAAATTATCAATAGCTGTCTGAGATTCTCACGTAGCATGTGATTTCATTGACGAGATCATATTTATTCCTTCTAAAACTCCAAAATACGCAAGAGGATGTTCGCCATATTGATGTCCAGATAAGACATCTACTTCGCAAATTACTTAAGTTTAATAGTAGCCATTACTGCATTATTTCGTCCTGATCTTGTTTAAAATTAGATGATTGTCAAGTTATTCGAGGAAAATGCCTCATATTCTTTAGAATTACTAAAAGTTATTATTTTTTTCGAAGATTAATTACTAGAACCCCGTTTGACCCAAAATGGCGGATCCATTAGCCTTTCCCGAAAAAATTTCTGTGCATCCCCGTCATTAGGGTAACGTCACATTCAACATCCAACCACTGTCTTAAGGTCAATAGCCACACCTTTCTTGAAGCTAGTCTCCAGCGCCCTGCCTTCGCAAAGGAGGGACTTGGGAGGAGGGAAGTTTTAATATCATAACGTTGGCAATACAATGGAAAGGTTGACCATAATTTTGAAACGTGTCACTTTAATCACATAAAATATAGAAAATTTCTCAAGAATACATATATATTCGAAAAATTATTTAAAAATAAACTTGTGATTAAATATTTCTTTAAATTAGATTTTGAACTGGGGAGGCTTAGCTTTTTAGCCTCAGTGGACGCTACGCTACTAGTATCCAATCTAACTCAAAAACTAATTGACCAAATTTCATAAAATTTTATAGGTGCGTTTCTTGTGGGTTACCCTGGAGCTGCTTAGATTTCAGTACGATTTCCCTTTTCTGCGAAATGACCGGCAAAAATCGAATGTATCCATTCTAGTTTAAAAACTAATTGACAAAATTCCACAAAATTTGGCAGATAGGTCACTAGTAGATTATCCTGGTGCTGATTAGATTTTGGTACGATTCGGGATAAATGAACCTGCCCTTTTTTGCAAAATGGCCTCCAAAAATCGTCAGAATCTAACAAAATATTATGTATACTCAAATCCATCAATTAAATGCTTGTTTTATACTCAATTTTTGACGATAAAAAGAATAAGACCAACCCATTACTCTGGAATTAGCCGTTCTCGAGATATTTTAGTTTTTTCGCATTTTTAATACTCCGCCTTTGAAAATACGCCCAGTTACCAAATGAAAACAGAAATTGAATTAAAAGCGCAAATTCATTGTAATTTCAAATAAGTATGCGTGTTATTTTGTGTAATAAAACTCAATGTAATGAATCATTTAAGAAACAAAGAGAAAATGAATAAGTCTGTAGGGAAAATCATGTGCTGCCCACATATTTATTTTATATAGAATTCAACACCGAAAACATCTCGATGGGAAAGAAAAAAACCATTGTGTTATATAGGAAAAGTCATTTATTTCCCGAATAAGATATTTCAAAATTCTAAGTTTGTGCAAATGGTAAATTTTCGAGATAATGAATTGATAAATAAATGTTAATTACTTTAAAGAGTTAAATCATTTATCTGGTAAAGTTATAGACAAATTTACTTGATAGATTTAATCACATAGCTTATCTATGTAAAAGGGTTGTACTTGGTTTTGTGAAGCTTTATTAGTTTCATATACACACAATCAAATGTTCGAGTTTTCGACGGAAGAGCACTTTTCAAGCATCCTTGAACACGAATCAGACGTTTTTGAGGTGGTGTCTGTGTCTGTGTGTGTTTGTGTCAGTGAATCTATGGAGACGATATCTCATTAACGAAGGAAGCGATTCGAACGAAATTTGGTACAAAAATCACAATCAATGAATACCGGAAGCCTATTGTTTTTACACACAATGAAATGTTTGGACGACCGGGAAGAGCCACCCAATTTAGACCGGAACCCAGTGGGGAAGGCATCCACAGGGATTGTTCTGGTAGTTCGGACGGTCTGGGTCTCAACATCATCAACAACAGCAACGCAATTAAATGTTCAGAACCCACCTAAATTTTGAAATGAAATTTTGATAAAATCATAAAAGAATTAAAAGATTCAATAAAGTTAAGTAACTAATCATTTATTATGTAAGTTTTCATCAGAAAACGATTGACAAACTTTAGAGCGCTAGGATAAACCGTTCTTGAGATATTGCACATTTTTCAAATAAATTTATCATATAAATTTCATAAAAAGTTTTAGCTATTGTGAAATCTGTTCCCTTTTCATATGTAATATTATGCGATAAATTTATTATCATCATTCTCGTAGACCTAGCTCGTTCCATTCACGAGAAAAGACACTTTGGGGAATAGCATTCTAATTTGACGCCATTAGTCTTTTATCTACTATAAGAATAAATTTTTTCTGCATCCACAATGCTTGGAGAAACTTGGGCAACAAATTTGGGGGAATATTGTCCACTTGGCGAGTTTTTAAAGGTTGCCAAATTGACTAAAATATCGCCAAATTGATAAAAATGTCATCAAATTGATAAAAATATCTTAGAAAGAATATAAGAATCTACTATAAGAGAAGACACTTTGGGTCATAGTTTTGTATTTGGACGCCATTAGTCATTTATCTACTTTAAGAATAATATATTTCTCCAACCATAATGCTTGACGAAATTTTGACAACGAATTTGGCGGAATATCGTCAACTTGGTGAGTTTTTAAATGTTGCCAAATTGATGAAAATATCGCCAAATTGGTAAAAAAAGGTCGCCAAATTGATACAAAATATCGACAAATTGATAAGAATGACGCTAAATCAATGAAAATGATAACTAGTTGATGATAATTCATTATTTTGGAAAGAACATAAGAATAACCTATTTCTCTGTCTGTATTGCTTGTCAGAATTCTGGCGACGAATTTTGGCGGCATATCGCCAATCTGGCGACAATTTTTTAAATGTTGTCATATTGGTACAAATGTTTCTAAATTAATAGGAACGTCGCCAAATTGACCAAACTGTTGCCAAATTGATCAAAATGTTGCCAAATTGATAAAAATGTCGCCAAATTGATAAAAATGATGTCAAATGGGATGCAATGCTTTGCAAAATGTTAATTCCGTCATATGCTTGGCATGCCTTTTAGTATATAAGAAATGTTCTTCTAAATATCGCCCACTTAGCGATATTTATCCCCACTCTGACGAAAAAATCGTCAAAATTGCAAAAATGATGCCAAGTTAATGAAAATAACGCCTAATTGATGAATTTACTATTAAAATATTTAAATATATGGACTATATTGCTTATTGAGGATGATATTAAAATTGGAAATTGTTAATTTAGAGTTGCATAAATTATAAGTTAATTGGGTGCGAAATAGTTTTACATGTTGTCATCCGGAAAAGCGCCAAATGTACAATTAAAAGTTACAAATATTGTGTCGTGGACTTTTTTCATCATTTTTTTTACCGCTTAAGAAGTAAATTCATTGCATTTTATATAAGGAAAGCCATGTGCTGCCCACATCAGATTGTTTTCTTTATACTTGATAATTCTACAGAACCATACTCTATTCTATATTTTCCTGCTATTTTTAAACCCTATTTTTGTGAAAACAATATGCAGACATGGATTTCTCATATTAGGAAGAGAAGCAAATTACTTAATAGTGCTACATGACAACTAAATAAAATATGACTGTCAGAATTTATTGATTCTTATTAACACGCTATAGTACATAGTATATAGTCAGAGAAAGTATTGTTATGGCTCGAGATATCTGGTCAGAAATATATATATATATATATTAAAATAATGTTTATTTATACTGCATTGAATAGAGATTTGTTTTTGTATAGTATTAGTAAGTGTTTCGTGATTATAGTAAATAATTTTTTTTAAAAAAGAGTTATTAACATCTTAGAATTATAAATTCAAAAAATGGTAGTCATTTCACTCCGACTTCCCTATCAAAAATTTTCATATCTCCTACATTTTACATATTCAAAATATTAAATTAAATTAGAATTCTTCATTTTGAAAATTAAATAAATTAAGTAAACTAAAATAATCTCAACTATATATTAACTGGCTTTTAAAACAAAGATAATTGATATTTTTCTACATTTTATTTCAAAACAATTCCCTTTCTCTGAAATTTTTACCGTTATTAATTCTTTAAAAAATTAATTATAAGGAGTCGACATTTAAATTTAATCTGTACATGATCTTAAGTAATATTGAATTATAATTTACACCATCTTTCTCATGTGGTCTTTTTATATGCAATTCAACTAAACCAAAGTTAAAAAATATTTTAAGATCCCTTTTTCATTCTTGCCTTTTGCACTTTAATTTAACCTAATTAAAATTAAAATTAAGGCACTCCAAGTGCTGTAAAAATATAAAAAATGTAAATTACAGGTGCAATATATGACAGATTAGTTACAGTATCGATATCATTACTAATTTGTTATATATTGCATTTTCAACGTTTTTTTTATTTACTTATTTTAAAAGAATGCAAGCTGCAGGACAAAGTCCCATTAACAGCGTGCAAGATAAAATACAATACAAAATATACAGATTAAAATATAATAAAATACATTAAAATAAAAACTATTGACAACAAATGATTTTCGAAAGCAGCTGCAAATGATTAAATGCATTAAAATATAAAATATACTCTATAACAAATAAATCGACGCACCAAGAAGGAGTTGTCCGATTCTAATGAAATTTCGTATGCAAAGACATTTTGAGCGAACATGCAAATGCATAAAATTTGGTGTCCAATGAATAAATAGTGGGAGCTCCAGCGCATTTGAACTGCGCATTCAGCAGATGTATATCTGGGCAGGTGTATATCTGCAGGTGGGTATGGTCTGGGGTGCCATCTCATTTGATAGCCGGACCCCTTTGGTAGTCATTTCTCACACACTGACAGCACAGCGGTACGTAGACAACATTCTACGACCGGCTGTGTTACCGTTCCTTTTTCGACACCCCGGACTTACTTTTCAACAAGATAATGCCCGGCCGCACACGACACATGCTGCTATGAATTGTCTTAAAGCTTGCCCAACACTTTCTTGGCCAACTAGGTCTCCTGATCTCTCTCCCATAGAGCACATTTGGAACGTTATGGGAAGGCGATTGCAACCATCCCGGAATGTTGACGATTTAGCCCGACAGTTGGAGACAATTTTGCAAGACCTTCCGCAGGACACCATCCGTGAACTTTAGCAGTCTATGCCACGCCGGGTGACATCTTGCATCCAGACCAGAGGTGGACCAACGCCTTATTGACTTCCTCCCTTTGTATACGGTCAAACTCTAAATAATTAAATTATTCTGAAATTTTATTTGTTTCTTTTTCTATGTATGTTCTTCACATCTACCAATTTTTAACATAATCGAACAACTCCTTATTGGTACGTCGATTTGTTTTGTTATAAAGTGTATATGCAACAGATCATTTTAAAAATCCATTTCCCATGAATAAAATACATCAAGATTATAGGGGAAGCTGTTGTCTAGTTTACAAAAATTATCGCACAATAACAACCAATATTCGAACTAAAATTCCTTTCAGCAAATAAACTCATGCTCCTGGTTGAATACTGGGGAACATGAAACCCGATCCTATCCAAGACAGGGGAACAATCAATTCCATTATTGAGCAGATTAATGAAGAATGAAAATAAAATGTAGTCCTTTCTATTCTGTAAGCTTTTAACATTAAATATATCACGTAGAAAAGTAGCAGATAAGGCATAAAAAATACCAATTTTCTTATAATATAGATATCTCAAGAATTTATTTTGAATAATCTCAATCATGTTTGCATGAGCAGCATGAAAAGGCCTCCATACCACAAACGCATACCAAGCCCAGATCTGACCAAGGCATTAAAGAGAACAACGATGGTATCCTCATTAGTAAAATCCTGAGTAATTCTCTTAATGTAACCGAGTTTCCTATAAGATTTAGCACAAATATCAGGAATATGAGGAAAGACGGAGAAATCAGACGGAGAAATAACGCCAAGATCAGTAACAGAGAACTTTCTAGCCAAAACAGAGTTGCCAATACCATAAGAAAATAAAATAGGCACTTTTCTACGAGTAAAAGACACAACACAAATCATCATTTTCATTTCATTAGCATAAAATAGGCAATTTTTAAAACAATCAGCAAGATCATTAATGAAAATAATAAATAACAAGGGACCAAGAACAGATCCCTGGGGCATCCCAGAATTAGCCAAAAAACCTTTACTCAAGCAAGAACCAAAATTAACGCATGAAAATCTAGAAATTAAATAGGATTTTAATGGCATAATCAAATGAGAACAAAACCCGACACTCTTCAATTTATGAATCAAAGTACCGTGATCAACCGAATCAAAAGCTTTCGTAAAATCAGTGTAAACAATATCCAACTGACCCCTCTAATTTATGGCCTCAATCGCAAAATAATTAAAGCAAAGAGATTAGTAACAGTAGACATACCACCCATAAAACCATACTGATTAATAGAAATAAAAGACCGAACTTGACTGTAGATGCACTTATGCAAAATAAATTAAAAACTTTAATAAATGGAGAAATAATAGAGATGCTCCTGTAATTTTCAATACGATATTTGTCACCCTTTTTGAAAATAGGAATAATTTCAGATCTCTTCCACTCATCTGAAAAAACATTACAACTGACGGATAAATTAAAAATAATAAGTAAAGGATAAACAAGATATGTAGAACATGCTTTAATACTATACGCAGCTACACCATCAAAATCCGACGATCCAGAACCCTTTAGTCTATTAATATCATCGAAAACATCTTTTGACAGTTACATGATTAACACTAACTACATCAGAAATCACACTATTGTGATAATTGGCAGGAACAGTAACAGCATCGAATGGTGTACTGACAATAAAATTAGAATAAGAAAAACTCTGCAAAAGCATTAGCAGTAGTTTTGTCGGTAGAATACATAGTATTATTTAACTTCATAGTATTGGACGAAATCTTATCTTTAATTTTACTAAAGGACCCAAAACTCTTAGGATTACTTTTTAGAGATGATTCAACAAATCAGACATAAGGATCACGATTAATATCAGTCTTAATCTCAGCTCTATGGAATTTATATTGTAGAAGTTCATTGGTCAATCCGAGTTGTCTATAATTTTTCCGAAACTTGTCCTTCAGTCTGATATTGTGGATAGGTCCACGACAAAACCTGGATGATTATTTACTATTTCTAACAAAAGTTCAGGAATGCAAACATAAAAAATTTAAAAAAGATGAAGATGAAACCCACTAACAACATAGTCAATATTTTTAAAATAATTTAAATAATTCCAATTAAAATCACTTAACATTTATACAAAAGTTCGAAATCATAACGCATACAATTAGAATGAGACTTCCTATTAACCTTACTCTAGGTATCTAAGTACTGATAAGAGCAATAATGATTGAAGGATGGTGAGCATCTTTTGGAAGTAAAATATCATCAATACCTGCTTCTTGATGACTTAACATACTTTCATTATAGTTTGAAATAACCCAATCTAAAACTCTGTCATTACTATTCCTAACGTTATTCAATTGATTCAACTCATATAAGTTTAAAAAATTTAGAAGTAACATTTCAATATTAGTGTAATTAACCTCATTTGACATACAAAAGGCCAAACAATACCAGGTAAATAAAAGTCACCCATAACAACGTCATAATTGAAAAATCATAATTAGTTTTGAACAGATTGAAGAAGTCATACATAACAAAATTGGAATCAGGTCTGATCTATAACACGCAGAGAAACAAATATTAGGTCAATTTTAACCAAACTGATTCCCTTTGATTTTCACCTAGGTGTCTCATTGAACACTATGTTAGAATTGAGTGCTATCAACACGTCACAGCCACGACGATCTCGATTATCCATATTAGTCCTATCTCTACTTATAATTGCATATCGGCCATCAAAAAGTTACGCACTACCAATATTTCGCGGAGTCAAATCTCAGTTAAACATATTGTACCATAGTTTTGGGTTAATGCCCATAAGAATAGTTTGTTTCTATTTGACCGCAGACCCCTATCATTCTGATAATAAATTTTTAAGAAACGATTTACAGCACATCCACCAGTGATCGAAGACTCGTCAGGTAGTCACTTCCCGGCCTTATCCTCATGGTCACGTATTTCACCCTCTTGAAAAATCTGCTTATCATTAAGTTTACCAAAACATTTGGTTATAAAACATCCTTCAGACCAAATATCACCCTTCGACAACTTTGCCATGTCCTGTTCCTGAACCTCATATGAAAAGAAGAGTAAGCATTAAATTCAGTAACCAGTCGCGTACATATGAAATTATCAATAACACATTTCTTTAAATGAATTTCAATATCAGCAGCTTTCGTATCTGAACTCAGTCTCGATAGAAATACTGCTCCCATTCTGGGGCGTTTCTGAGCCGCCACAAACGTTGAAACTTTACATGAACCGTTTACACCAGTCTTCGATTTCGGTTTAGCAATATATTCTTTTGAATAGTCGTTATCGACTTTTTAAAAACCAGATCCCACAGTATTTATAATCATATCACTGTGTATGTGCATTTGAGCACTACTAGCTTCATTTTGTAAATTTGGCCACTATTCGGCATCTCCATATGTACTGCAGTTTAACCAATGTGAATGAACTATATGTGGTACCTGTTACTCATTCGGACATTTAAGTCTTTTTTAATTGTTAATTAAATTTTAATGTTACTTGTATTAAAACATCATATTGTATGTATAGACTATTTATATCCGTACATACATACGTACGCATGTATGCATATAAATAGAATTTCGAAGCTCCTAATTTGTTCAGAAACGCGTATTTTTTTTAAATATAAGTATCGAACCGAAAGGGAACCCGATACTTTCAATATTTTGAAAAATTTGATAGATTTCTACATATTTGTAAGAATTTTTTTTTTGGGGGGGGGGGGGGGTAAAAAGAAAGGTGTGCGGAAAATTTATCTTCTCATTTAAAAATAAAATGAAAACCTTGATTATTTTTTAACGATAATATATTTCGAACGGCCTCTAGAAGCCGGATTTTTGATAAAGGCGATAGTTCTATTTGCATAGATTTTCAAAAATCCCTAAAAATATGAAAGAGCCCTTTCAGATCAAAGAACGATTTACCCTTTTGTTTATCGATTCTCGGAGCTTCCGGAGTGTCAAATGTCAGATAGATGTCGTCTGTCGAACTAGGATAGAAATATAAATATTTAAAATCTCCAGTTTTATAGATAGAATTTGAATTTTTAAATATGAGATTCTAACGTTATTTGAAGCATTCTCTGAAAGTATCAAGGTGTTCCGAAGAAAACTTCGTATTTTACACTTTTCCACGTATTGATCAAAATTAAAAGTAAAATATACATTTTCCAGGCACGGTCTACAACATTTGTCATCACAAATTATATCAAGAACCTAGAGAACTTTCATTCTTTTCGTCATAACTTTTCAAAGCGACGTAATGCTCAGAATCAAAATTACGACAATAATAAACTCTTGGAGGTAGGGTCTCTCAAATTTTGTCCTCGTCTCTACAAAACTTCTATTCCTTTTGTTGTAACTTTATTTGTTAATTTTTTACGATTAAATTCATTTGATAACTTTAACTGTGTCTTTTTACTCCACTCTTCTTTTACGTTTCTGCACGCTCTTCAAAGGTGATGCGGCTATGGTCGGTCAAGTCACGTAACACAATTTACAGAGTAGAGGGTGAGTGGCCTGCTGAAGAAGCGATTAAAATGCAAAAATCTAATTTTGCTAATATAACAGATTGAGATTTGGTTTTTGAAATGTAAGATGCTAACATTATAAGCATTTTCTGAAAAAATCACGTTTCTGTGATATTAACTTAACAATTAGTTAACTTATTAAGTTAGCAATTAAGATTAAAATTCTACTTCAATAAGAATCAATGCATATTGAAACAGCCGGGGGAGGAGCGATTTTTAAATGATCGTTTTTATAAAATTATTTGTTAGGCGACGCTTGTTCAGATATTGATGCAATTTTCACATTATATTTTTGACTCTACAGTGGACCCATTTGAACTGCTCACGCTGAATTTGGACCTAATTTTACCGCTTTGCCACTTTTGCAACCGCAAAGAACGGGGGTGGGGCTTTGGTAATCGTCCACGGGCGAATAACTTGCTATAAAACAGATTGCTACAAAATTTGGTTGCTATATATTTAGTTGCTGTTAATTTTATTCTTATATTAATTCACGTTGAGAATATTCTACATTTATCTCTATGTTCTCTAAGCAGTGCAGTGAAAACAGGTATATTCCTGAATTTTCATGTACATACGTACTACTTTTAATTTAAATAATTCCAAAAGTTTTGACTTTAAATTTAATATTTTATCTGTGTTCAAACTGTTCTTACTGTATCATAAATATTTATAATTCTTCCATTTCCTAAGTGAATTACTAACGCGAATTACTATTACGAATCACTCCTACCGTTTCACACTTGGATCTTTTTAAAGTATTGTCGAAGGACACTAAGGGTACATTCCCTTGATAAAGCGCAAGAGAGAAAAATGAGACGGGGTTGAGTGAGACCAAGTGACTGATGCCATCTCCCGTGCCTTAATCGGTGGTTGCGGTTATCCCCTAATGAGCAGCGCCCCATGGGTTAATGGGTCGCCCTGGCAACCAAGCAAATTGGAATGACATGTTTGGCAACAGATCGCTCTGAGAATAAGTAAGCATTTCTTACGGGCATGTGGTGACATTTTAGCAGGGGTGCGAAATATTAAAAGTTCCAGATTTTTTTTTTGTTGTTGTTAATGAAAAAAAAATTTAGTGAAGGAACTTTAATATAATGTTTATATTCAATTATTCTGTTTTATCAAATTTTGAAAAATAAAGGACATTTGAGCAATGCGGTATTGTCTATACTTTTGATAAATGTTAGTTTTCATTTTAGCGGAAAGAATAAAAAGTATGATAGAGTATCTAGGAAATTATTTCATTTTTAAAGTTTATGGAAATTTTTTTTGGAAATTATTTCTCTGAAACATATGTATAATTATAAATGTAAAAATATGAAAAATTGCACCAAACTGCTTCGGTTTTAAAAGCATAAAAGCCTCCTTTTACAGGATGAAAAGACAGAGCAATCACCTCAGTCAAGGCTAGAGAGGTTTCTTTAAACAACAATTTATCTTATTGTTTACAGGACAGTAAACAAATGGACAGTCAAGGGATGGTTAGGTAAATAAAATTGCAGATAAAGATCCGGCATTTCTCTTTTCATAGAAAACAATCTCTTATCTTGATGCAAAATCCATTAGTCCTGAAAAAGTTTAAATTATTTTTTAAAGTCATTAAAAATTTCATATATGTTTTGTTTCTTACACATCAACAGAAATTACCATCCCCAAGATATTTTCGAAAACATTAGCAAACGTCAAAATTTATTTTCTGTCACAAATTAAAAATATGTGAGCAACAGTAATTTAGGATTTTTTATATTATTTTCCCGATTAATTGACATTTGGATAAGCATGATTTTGAAACAAAAGATAGCCGGGATTTCAAAGGGCTTTGGAATAAATCGGACTGGGGTTCTACATTCGAAAGTTTCTTCAAGCTCGCCCGAGTCTGAAATTATTGTCCGTGTCTATTGTGGAACTCTCTCTGAAATCTCTATTGTGGAACTTTACTTAAACCAATAACACAATACACTTTCACTAACTATTGTGAACAATACATCCACTTGTTAGTAGCCATCCTCGAGTATTTATTTAAATGGAACTCAAAAATAAACTCGTGAAGAAACGAGGTAATTAATTTCGAGAGAGCAAGTACATTTGCAACGAATGTTTGTGCAAACAATATTAAGCTTAAATGCGTGTCTTAATCAAATTGAATCTTGAAATAACATTATTCTTTACCGGTAATATCATCTCTCTTATTGGATGTTGCTACAAGTTAATTAGAAAATCTGTTTGACCGGTATGCCTCATTTGCTCTTTTAAGAGGCTTCTATAACCTTATCCTGTGTAGAATTAATCTTAATTTCATATTAAAAACCCGGTAAAGATTGCAATTGAAAATTTCCGCTTTTGCCTCTTAGGCGCTAATTGTTGCATTTTTCTTTCCCCTTCAAATACATACACGCTAATTGTCTTAAATTAATTTCGTATATTGCAAACAGTGATTCGCTTGAGTTTTTCTCCAAGATTTAATATTCACCTTAATTTTTCCTTCCACAACATGATTAGGGCATGCGCAGTAGATAAATTGCAAGACGGGGGGGGGGGGGGGTGTACCGTGCCAGATAAAGCATAAATTCTCTTAAATGTTTCCCTCTTTTTTATTGTTTTAACGCATGCGATTTATCTTCGTACATTTCACTAAAACATCAATTACACAGATTGATAAATTTTTAATTTCACACTCCGTATTTGGGCTGCAGTTTTTAAAATCTAATCTATTTCAATGTTGGAGGTGCTCTCTATTTTCTTCCACGGTTTATCGGCTAGATTTATAACATTGGTTCTGTATTTAATTATTCGACCGATATTTCTGTTGCTCTTAATGGCAACAATCATTTAACGTTTTTCTATTATCGCTCTTGAAGTCTGGTAATTCGTTTTAACAATTCATTAGGATTTATTCTGAACGATACATTTTTATGATTTTGTACGTGTTTTATTTAACAGGTATTTACAGTATTGACCTAATTAGGATGTAATTGTGAACGTAACTAGACCTGCAAAATTCCGATAATTTGGTTATTCATCATAATTCTTTTGTAATACATCTTGGAATATATTTTTAAATCTGTAAATCTGTACAATTTACACGGTATCCAAAATAGAACTAATGGATGATAGAAAATGTTATTTGTTTTAGGATAACGGATAGTGTAACAAGGCTTTCACTAATCAGTAGAACAATGCTTACATTAAATCGCTCAAACTACAACAGAAATATCAAAAATAAATATTTGTTATAAATTAAATTTACATTAGTTTTGTTCCGATGTTTTTTTGTAGATAGTGGATGAATTTAACTCATTTAGCTTTCGAAACCGATTGTTTCCACCATTTCGCAACCGATTACATTACATATTTTCGTAGTTTTATTCCTCAATTCACATTTGTTTACAAATCATTTTTGAAGTTAGTTGCGGGAGTGCTCATATAGATATTCCAAAATCCATTGTTTCCTTCACTTTTAACTATATTTTTTTTATTTTACATTTTTTATTCATTGGTATTTTAAAAGTAGTTTCATCGGATATTATTTAAATTTCATTGAAGTAGCTCATGTGACTTTCTGAAACAGGATGTATATTTTCTCATTCTCTTAATTTTTAAAAACTTTTATATTTTGATATTATTTACGAATGTCTTTTAAATATCAGTATTTTAAAGAAGATAAATCATATAGTTTCCGAAACATCTGGTTTTCTTCCTTTTGTAATATATCACAAAATGGTGTAATTTTTAGGCACACATTTTTTTCCCTTTTAGTTAGTTGATGATGTTGCTCATGTAGTTTCAGAAAAACCAACAAAGTGCTTTGGATTCATCTGCTGTTTTTTTTCTTTCCTACTAATTTTTACTTTTCATCTTCTCTAATTATCGTCTGTCAACGATTTCTAAGTAACGCGTAAGTAACGCGATGTAAGTATGAGGAGTATTCATTGACGTCACGTTGCTCGTAGAAACGAGTGAGTAGTTTTACACCGGCAAACTGTAACTGAGTTAGCTTTCTAAATTACCTGGAACTGTTTTTCGACTCCCAATTTTGACCATCCGGGGAAAAAAAATAAGTAATCTGACTTTGTTAGGTTCTGCCCCGTTTCTTTTTTTGTTTTTTGTTTTTTAATGTTGGGTACTATAAGGGTGCAAATATTCAGCCTCTATATTACTGGGGACTTCTGAAAAGTATTTTCATAAAAAAGAAATGATTTGCTCCACCCACGAGGGGAGTCGAAAATCCAACTCCGTTAGGTTCTGTCTGGAGGTCAGTACTATAAGGGTGCAAAGATTCAGTCCTCTAGATCACCGAAGGGTTTCTGAGGGATTTGGAAAGACACAAGGACATTAGATTATAGCTATCCCTAGCACTCAAGTTTGCTAAACAATCATTATACTGCATTTGTATCATTAGAACAATCGTCAATTAATATCTAAAGAAGTGTTTCACAATCTTTTATGCGGGGGCGCGGTAGCCCATTGGTTAGCGCGCTGGAGTTGCACTCGGTAGGCCCGGGTTCGATTCCAGCCACTGCCAAAACTGCCGCCGTGTTCATGCGGAGTACGATCACGTTAAACATGTGGGTCCGAAAGTCCTTCCGAGAGGTTGGTGGTAGGGGAAGGAGGGTACGGTCCCTGTGGATGCCTCCCCCACTGGGTTCCGGTCTAAATTGGGTGGCACTTCCCGACCGTCCAAACAGTTACCTTACACCTTTCTGGTAGGTCGGACGGTCTGGGTTTCAACAACAACAATCTTTTATGCCTCACGTACCTTCTGTAAATGTGGATTTTCTTGGCGTACCACTTTCAAAGATATAAAAAGGTATAGTTATCTTATTTATTTATTTGTTTATTACTTTCCTTATATACATAATGTATAAGGAAGGTATTGTGACGGGGTCGAAAATTCGAATACGAGTTTTTGACGGGAGAACGCGTTTCAAGCATCCCTGATTGCGAATCACACATTTTTGAGGTGATGTCTGTCTGTGTGTGTGTGTGTGTGTGGGGGGGGGGGGGTAAGTCTGTGGAAACGATGTCTCACGAACGAATGGAGCTATTTGAATGATATTTGGTACAAAAATCACAATCTGTGAATACTGGAAGCTTATTGGTTTTAAATGTAATCGAATATTCAGAACCCCCTAAATTTTAGAGTGAAATTTGAAAAATCATCAAAAAATCAAAACCTTTAATAAAGTTACGCAAATAGACATTTCTTACGTAAGTTTTCCTTAGAAAACGGTTGACATAAACTTTAGAACGCTAGCATGAACCGTTCTCGAGATATTGCACAGTTTTCAAATAAATTTATCAAAAAATCCCATAAATTAAAAAAAAATATTAACTGTTGAGAAACATGTTCACTTTTCATATGTAATATCATGTGATACATTTGGTGACATCGTTCTAGTGGATCTAGCTCATTCCATTCATGAGAAAAGATACTTTGAGTAATACTTTTGTATTTGAAAGCCAATAATCATTTATCTGCTATAAGAATAACTTTTTCCTCCGTACATAACGCTTGGCGAGATTTTGGCGACGAATTTGGCGGAATGTTGCCAACTTGGCGATATTTTAAATGTTGCCAAATTAACAAAAATCTCGCCAAATGGATAAAAATGACACTAAATCAATGAAAATGACTACTTATTGACGAAAATTCCATATCTTAGAAATAATATAAGTTTCTACTATAAGAATAACCTATTTTTTTACTGCAAAAGTAGTAAATCCATTGCATTATATAAGGAAAGTCATGTGCTGCCCACATCAGATTTTTTATTTATTAAATTTACATGGCAACTACAGACGAAATTCAGTTACTGTAGCCAAACCAACATGAAAGAAGAAAACATAAAATACAAGAATACTAAGTAGTATAGATGTCAAGTGCATTAAATCAGGCCTTTTTAAAATGGAGAGGAGTCAAATTAAAAATATCAATATCAGTAGGATATGTATTATGCAGATCAACAAATTTATAGATAGAAAAGCTCTTAATGTAATTGTGTTTAACAGTTCCATTGTGAAATAATGTTTTTTTTCTAGTATTACTGACTGCTATATGGAATTCTAAACAAGAAAGTAAAATGAGTCAATCACTAGTATTATTTAAAACTTTATAGTAAAACAAGAGGCAGGGTCATTTTTAACATTTTTTTAGGAGATATTAAATTAAATTTTTGCCTAAGTTCACTAGTATGCAGATCATATGGATAATCCGGAAATTCTGTAATTAATAGCACGTAAAAGTTTATTTTGGACGACTTCTATTTATTGAGAATGCAGATTGTAAATAGAATCCTAAATCATTGAACAATACTCTAAAATTGGTTTAACAAGGGTATTATAAAGCCAAATAATAATATCAGTCCTGGAAAAAACATAAGATCATCTCAAGGTGAAGCCAAGTCTTTGGTAAGCTCTTTTAATGGTGTTATCGATATGCCTCTGAAAGTTAAATGTATCATCAGAAGTTACAACTAAATCTATAAAACGAGTACACCGAGAGAGAGATAAATTATTTAAAAGGTAGATGAATTGTAAATATTATGGATCCGATCAATGCTCATAATATCACAGAAATATTTACATGGAGTCTATATAAAACAGACCAGTTATACAGTTTATCTAGATCATTCTGTAGCAATTTATAATCAGTTAATGAGTTTATTTTCACTTAAAGTTTCAGATAGTCGGTAAACATAAGACATTTAGCAGTTTTAAAAATCCGGGATATTTTATTAATAAAAATTAAGAAAAGGAGTGGGCCCAGATTTGAACCGTGAGGAGCAGAGGAATTACTATATGGTCTAGTATTAATGCCAAAATATTTTACAGAATAAAGTTTATTTTTAATTTACGAGTACAACCAAGACGACAAATCAACACTGAAACCACAAGTTTACAGGTTAATGACCGCAGATCGATGTGATTTACTAAAATCAGTATACTAAAGCTTTACTAAAATCAGTATAGATAACATCTAGCTGCTTCTTAGTTTCAATAGTATCAATAATATGACAGGTAAGGCAAGTTAAATAAGTTAAAGTTGAGCGCATTGGCATAAATCCATGTTGGTAAGGAGAGATTCATTACTTAATGTGGGAAAATATTTTTCATGTATAACACAATCAAATACTTTGAGAAAGGGCGACAGAATACTAATAGGCCTGTGGTTAGAAATATCAAGCTTGTTGGTCCTTTTTTGTACAGGAAAAAAATCCCATTGTTATAGTATAAAAATGGGAGTAAAATGAAACACATATGTAATTTTTTGTGTTTATCAATATATAAGTAATTTAACAAATCTTTATAGTAAAACTTTATAGTAATAAAAATTATAAACATTTTACTGCCTAATCAGTGAGATGCCAGATCTGGCTTGCGCTTGTTTACCCTTGCACAGTTCATCAGTTATTGTAGCATATGCAAATCTATGTCACCAAAATGACGTCAACCTAGTATACGGGACTGAACTTACTTACAACGCAACTATAAATACTCAAAGTTGTTAGAGCATTTCAGCAATCAGCATGGTAGTGAATCTGCGGGACATACACTTAACAACTTAGTCTAAGAAGGCACGATTTGATAACAGCGGTAGTATCACAAAATTTGACGTTGCGGCAGTTCAAAAGCCCTTGTTAGAAGCTTCTTATCTGGTGGCATATCTGTGTGCTAAGAAAAGAAAAGGTCATACAATTGCTGAGGAATTGGTAGAACCATGTGCATTTGAAATTGCAAAAATTGTATTGCATTCTGAAGCACAAAGGAAAATTCAGCAGATTCCGTTATCGAACGATGTGATTCGATCACGCATTCAAGATCTCGATGGTGATATTTTTGGCAGATTTGGTAAGAACATAATAACATCTAGTCAAAAATTATCTTCATTTTATGAAAAACTAAAAATTTGGAAACGTTGAGTTGAAAATGTGTATCTTGCAAACGCTCCTTTGTTTGCTTCAATCGCTCTGGAAAATGAGAAAATAATAATTATACCTGAAATTTCAATACACCTCCAACATTTGAATGAATCATTTCATGGATATTTTACCATGGGAAATATTAGTAAAGTTCAGAGATGGATACTGTATCCATTTCTATTTGACCGAGATTCGATGGACGACAGCAATTTAATAAAATAAGATCTTAATGAAATACGAGCCAATGCACGTATTCAAATGGAATTTAAAAAAAAGGACAGAAAAATTATGTTGTACACAGTTATAACCTTATCCACAGCTGGCAAAAGCAGCTTTGCAGACACTTTTGCCATTTGCCACCACCTACCTGTGTGAAATGGGATGTTCATCACTTTTACACAAACGAAAGCCAGAAATCGCTTAAATGCAAGTGATGAATTACATGTCGGTTTTTCATAAAAGTAGAATTGCTTCAAAAGTATTATTATGAATAAACAAAAATAACGTCGCCATTAAAAATTGAGATATTGTTTTGTATCTATATGTTTATTTTTCAATAAATAAATTATCTTGCATTAGATGTAATTGCTGGAAGAATGTAAACAAACGATCGTGATTCATTATTCTCCTGAGCGATGTTCATAATGCCAGTTTATTTTTGACTTACTTACCTCGTTCTCGGGAATGACTCACGGCGTCCTTTCAGCAGAAGTCTTCATGCAAATCTGGATATCCGACTCATACCCAAACTGATTTATATATTTGAGTGACGGGCCTCGGAAATCATTCCGGAAGGTTCCGATCCAGGCATATACAGGAAGTTCGGTTTGGAAGAATCAGTAGACCAGACCAGACCAGACTAGACTAGACTAGACTTAGGCGTGAAGTAACGAGAAAAGGAGAGGTAGCTCTGTATTGATCAATTAATGATTGATGGAAGTAGAGATGATGAGAGAGTTAGCATGTACGGTAATGCTAGTAATACATTAGTATCGAAATTACGAATGTGTTCGCTATTGATCATGTTAATCACGATGTTAGTATTTGATTTTACCCGGTGATTTACAATTTTTAATCGTGGATGAGTCATTCAGTAATGTGTTATAAGTCATTCTAGTCATCTCCAAAAATGTGCTAAGTTTCAATCATGTTCCAGTATGTGACCTACGAAGTGATGGAAAAACGAACGACATACAGTGGATGGAAGTGTCTACTAGTGATTTTCTAAACTGAACTTTTTAGCCAGTCTTTTCCAACTTCAGAAACCTGTACATATGTTAACAGCTGCATTCTTGTTACCGTAGCTAGCCTATGCTATTAGGCAAGACTCTTACGTTTTGAATAAAACTCCGATTTTGTTTTCCTAAAATAACTCTTGTCTTTTTGTCACTCACACTTTGCTACAAGTAAAGAAAGTTTAACTTCGACTACATTTACCCTGAGGGGAAATGATGTTTAAATTCCAAGAAGGTTATGGCCCAGCAAAGACGGGAAGATTATCCAAAAAGGATAAGCCCAGGAAAGCCGAGTCAAATTGATGGGGGTCGCTTATGTTCGCCCATCGGAGTGAAAGCAAATTCAGCTAAAAGAAGTTGAAAATAAGTTCTACTGAATCATGGAGCTTGTCAAGATGCAGTTACTCAACAGAGACAATTATGTAACTTCAAGTAACAGCATGACCTTTGCTCTGAAAGCCGAAGGCTGTTATGGATCCATTGAAAGAAGCGTTAAAGGTTAAACCCATTGACGAAACAACATCCAGACGTGACCAGGAGGAATTTACCCGTTGACGTGACAAAGCTCTATCTATGCTCTTTTATGGACCATCGGCCAGAATATCAAGAGTTGATCAGCATTTCAGACGATCCCGCTGATGCATGGGAAAAGTTGAAAAACCATTTCGACGCACCAAGATCAAATTTAGTGCGACTACTCGACGAGTTCAATATTCGTCCGGATATAGACGAGCCAATTAATGTATTTAGTGCACGTCTAAAGAAAGCTGTTTCTAAACTAGAGGACATTAATCATTCTATAGAGGAAATGTATGTGGCTTTTCAAGTGATCCGGTATCTTCCAGATGTTTACCAAGGTATTGTTCATATAATATACAGGTGGTCGGACGCTGATTTCGTTCTCAAAAAGATACAAGCGGAACTTTCTACTGAATAAGGTCGATTGAGGCAGCAAAGCCGGGACCTCAATGCAAGTTTAAATTCAGCATACTCTGTACCATGTAAAAGTGAAAATGTTTCTATAAGTAATCCATTAAGGAATTTTCAGACTAAGCCTTAAGCCTAAAGTTAAAAAGGCACAAATAGGACCTTGCTATCTAAGTAAAAAGATAGGTCATTTAAGAATAAACTGTCCTAAACTTAAATTAAAAAATATGTTTAGTATTGTTGAGTTAAATGTAAAAACAAATATTGAAACAAGTTTTTCTATGGATCCCATCGATAAGTTCAATTGGGTCTTGGATACTGTTGCCAAGCGTCATTTCTGCAACAACAAATAGCTGTTTCTAAAATACAAAAAAAATGAAGGATACTTCAATGTCGCTGGCAGTAGGTAACATCGAAAGACCAATTGAAGCTATTGGAATGATCAAAATGTATGTTATTGTTAAGGATCAGAAACATGATATCATTTTGAACGCAGTGATGTAGTCCCCTACATTACGTCGTAATCTTCTAGCGGCTTCAGTACTAGAAGAAAGTAATTGTTCTTTTCATGGGGGGGTAAAAGGGATACTGTTTTTTTTTCACCAAAAGGAGAAAAATATTCTATACTAAAAAAATTAGGATTGTACTTTTTAAAGCCTCTATATGAATTGGATAGCTTGAAGGAAATCGTGGAACAAAAGGATCAGAATAGCAAATCTGAAAACGAAGATAGACATAACGATAGTAAATTCAAACGTCTAAAAGTTAGAGAAACTAAGGTAAATACCAAACAGATTTCTAAAGGTCTTAAACTAAGATCCGATTTTGGAAATTCTAAGGGATTTAAGAGACAAATCAACGAAAAATTTAACATGTATAAAAGTAAGCCGAGTAGCTCCTTTTCTGAAATTGATGCTAATATCAAACGTTGATTATAGTAAATATTGTCATCTTAACGTTGATTATAGTAAATATAGCCACCTTAACGTTGATTATATGTTTCAAACAAGTAAAGTTTCAGCTGTAAAGGGACTTCCTAAATTTAAGCTCCAAATATTAAACTGCAAACTCTGCAAATTAGCTAAGCTCCAAATAATAAACTGCATATTAGCTAAAACAGAACTGTTATCTTACAAACCAATAGGTAGGATAAGATCCACTAAACCCTTAGAATTATTACACATGAATGTGTGTGGACCCATGCCAGTACAATCGATAGGTGGAAGCAAATATTTTTTGTCGATCACCGATGATTATAGCAGAAAAATGTTTGTATTTTTTCTGAACAAAAATCTGATGTATTTAATGAGTTTCAAATTGGAGAAAACATTGTTAAATAGAAAAATTCTAACAGATTGAGGCATGGAATTCTGCCATAATAAGTTTAAAGATTATTTAACCAAACGGGGTATTAAAGCTGAAAGGACAAACATATATACTCCTCAGCAAAACCGTGTTTCCGAGAGATTTAATCTCTCTGTTTTGGATTGCGCAAAAGCAATGCTTAATGAAAGTAAGTTAAGCGATCAGTTATGGGCAGAAGCAATCTTGTGTTTCACTTGCGTCAAAAATAGAATTTGCCATAAATTTAAAACTAAAACTTCACTAGAATTTTATAACTGTACGAAACCCTCAGTAGATCACTTTAAGATTTTCGGTAGTAAAGTCTATGTTGGAAAACCTAAACAAGCAAAGAAAAAGCTAGATGTGCCGTGGTGGGTTTGTTATGGGTACTAGAGGCTACTGGGTTCTGTTTAAAGGGGATTCGAAAGTTGTTGAAACGAGTAATCTCAGGTTTAAGGAAAGTATGGACGCAGAGGGAAGCATCCTGGACCCAAATGGGGATAACGGAAACCCCACTACTATCACCTTTCAGATAACCCCAGATCGCTATTCTATAGGCTCTGATGAGAAATGTTTGTATAGGAAATCGTGCGAAAAAGCAGGCGAGAGTGAAGACTCTGATAACGGTTTATCCGAAGGCAGTGGGGAAACTGACTCTCCTGCTGAATCCAACCTAATTCTCTGTTCGGATATCCCTTGGTATCGCCAAATCATCCTAAGAGATGACGGTAGTAAAATAAACGTATATATTATAACATAAGGGGGGGGGCAGTAGGAGAACGCTTAGATCCCATAATGATGCAAGAAAAATATTTGAAAAAGAACAATATACAATTTAATCAATATTTTTAACTTTAGAGAAAAAAGAAGCAAAATAGGATCAAAACGGGCTAATAAACCAGAAGCTAGTAATATAGAAATTAATATTCCCCAAAACTACAAAGCCGCCCTCAAATCGCCCCAAGTGAAAGAATGGAATAATGCCATGATTGAGGAAATTAATGTTATGAGAGAAATATGTCTGGGAGTTAGTTCCTGCACCTCCTTCAGAAAAAATAATAGGCAGTCGATGGGTGTATACATTGAAAAGAAACTCGAATGGGGAAATGCAAAGATTTAAGGCGAGGCTAGTGGCTCAAGGGTATACCCAAGAAAAGGGTGACACGTAAGACGAAGTTTTCAGTCCAGTCATTAATTTTAAGCCTGATTAGGTTATTTTTCAAAATCTTTGTTAGCTTGCTAGGTAGCTTGCATTTTCAATTATACATAAAATGCGCATTGAGAAAACCGGAAGGTTTTACCAATACTAAGTACAACAATTGCGTATGTTTGTTAAATAAGGCAATTTACGGACTTTACAAAAGTGGTAAGGATTGGTTTATGGAACTATATTCCATATTCAAAGATCTGAAATTTACGAAACTTAAAATGGCGTAATTGCAGCTATATCTTTAATAACAAAGTACTTATATTAGTTTATGTGGATGACATCATTTTATTTTCTAAAAATGAAAACGATATCGACTTAGTTGATTCAATTTTAAAAGAAAAATTTGATGTAAAAGTTCTAGGAAAAATTAAAACTACTAGATGTAGAATTTGAAGAAACTGATCATAAATTTGATATACACCAAAAACAGTATATTGAAAAAGTCTGAAATATTTAAACAGTTTAAATATCCAATTGTTCCCTTGCCGATGCGAAAGGTTATATTTTGAGTAAAATAGATTGTCCTGGTACTAGTTAAGAAATGGATCAAATGAAGGATATTCCATACATAAATTTAATAGGATGTTTAAATTTCATTTCTAGTAGGACACGACCTGATTTAATGCAGTAAATTTTCTATCTCAATTTCAAGAGAACCCCGCCATAAAACATTGAGATACCCTATTAAAGTTATTGAGTTATTTAGACAAAGCAAAAGATTGCGTGTTAAATTTGTCCAACGTTAGTGAGCTTAATTTGAATTGTTATTCAGACTCTGATATATGATCGGGTATCTTTAGGAAGTATGATATTCTACGTTGACAAAGTACCCGCATCGTGGCGTACCTTCAAGCATAAATGTGTGAGCTTATCCAATATGGAAGCCGAATACGTATCGTTAACAGAAACAAAATGTAATTGAGGAATGCTACCAAATAGTTTTAAAATTTAACAAGAATAAAAGTATAATTTATTGTGATAACCAGGCAGCCATTAATTTTTCAAATTCCCCAATTGAAAATCCCCGAACTAAGCATATTGATATTAAATATCATTTTATTAGAAACTTAGTTCTTAAGGAGTTATTTAAAGTTATCTGTATCATTATCCTTACTATTTACAAAGTTTATTTCACCAAACCTATGACTAAGGATAGGATTCTGAAATTTTGGAATGGACTATTTAAAATATAGACTAATTTTTCAAAAGTTTTGCTTTAAATTTTTGAGTTTTCAGATATAATACATTATTATTTACTACTACCTCAACGTACAATTGAGTATGAAGTTTGGTATTGACGAATGCCATAATTTTTTGTATTTTATATTTACTATTTTGAACTCTCGCTCTTGGCAGTTGAGTTTCAAATGTGTTTAAACCAAAACATTTTGTCAATCTTTTATATTATCATTTTTTCTATCCCAAAAAAGCTATTTTTGCTAATGTGTTTCATTATGTATGAAGATAGGAATCGTTTGATGTTTTGATTCAAACTTAATGTATTTTTAAATTGTATACTGTCTTTGAATTCTGACACCAAAACATATTATACTTTAATTTAAACTTTGAAATATGGTCTGGAGGAAGTACTGAAAAGATTAGAAAGGTATGGCCTAAAAATAAAGATGAAAGTGAATTCTTTCAAAATTCGATTCAATATTGTGGGAATATAATTGATCAGTTTGGAATTCATAAAACTAAAGAAAAAGGTGAGGCAATTTTGAAGGCTCCAGAACCCAAAAGTGCTTCCGAATTGAAGTGTGTTTTGGGTTTAATCACTTATTGAACTAATTTCTGCCCCGCTGAATAATCTATTTGAAAAATATTCATCTGGACCAAATCATGGAAGGAAGCATATGCTGCAATATAAAAACAAAATGCATCAAATACGGTTTTAGCATATTATGATCCCAAATTACCTTTAGTACTACAAACGGATGCATCTCCAATCGGGGTCGCGAGAATCTTGAGCCATATTATGCCAGATGGTACTGAGAGACCAATATTGTTTGCATCAAGGTCTTTAATCAAGACCGAGCAAAAGTATTCCCAAATAGATAAAGACACTTGGTATTGTATGGAGAGTAAAGAAATTTTATATGTATTTATTTGGTAGACATTTTCATCTTGTTACAGACCACAACCATTTACTTCCAATTTTTACAGCTGATCATAGCTTACCAGTTTTATCAGCAACCAAGATTATGCATTATTCTTTCAGGCTTTTAAATACACCATACAATATCGTAATACAAAGGATCACGGTAATGTAGATGCTTTATCTCTATTACCTTTACCTATCATGAAAAATGATTTCACAGAAACCGACTCTTTTAACATAAGTCAAATTGAAGTATATCCTATAACGCCAAAAGACATCGCCAAAGTCGCTAAATCTGACCCTCATCTTGTACAATTGTGTAATTTCTTACAAACTGGAAGCAATTTATTCTCTCCTTGGAAGGGGAAAGAAACTGAATTTTCATTACAACAAGGTCGTATCATGACTTCAGATCGAATTTACGTTCCACAAAAATATAGGACGCAAGTATTGGAAGAATTACATACAAGCCATCCAGGTAGTGTCAAAATGAAACAAATAGAAGTTATTGGCAGGCAATAGATATAGATATTCAAAATTACGTAATGAATTTCATAGCGTTCATGAAAAATGGAAAGGTACCGCCAAAATGGAAAGGAACCGCCAATAGGCCCTGGCAAAGAATCCACATAAATCATGGCAGGACCATTTCTAAGAAAAATGTTTCTTGTAATTTCCAATCCTTGTTCGAAATGTATTGAAGTAATTCTCGTGAAAAATATTACTTCTAGTCTAACCATAGAACAATTACGAATACTTTTTGTCAGATATGGTATTCCTTATTCACTAGTCGGTGATAATAGAACTAGTTTCATGAGTAATGACGTTCGTCAATTTATGAACATGAATAATATTAAACATATTGTATCTGCCCTTTATCATCCAGCACACAATGGTCAGGCTGAAATTGTAGTGCAATTGTTTAAAGATTCTTTAAAATCTAATCTAAATGTCCGTGGCCATTTAAACACTGAATTACAAAGATTTTTGTTACTACCGAATTGCACCCCCATGCAGTAACAAATGAGTCTCCTAGCATGTTTTTTAAACTGTGCATTAAAACTAGGTTGGGCATATTAAAACCTAACTTAAGAGATCATGCACAGAAAAGTGCATCGCTTAACAAGGAACCTAATTATTGCGAATTTAAAGAGGGACACAGATTGGCAGCCAGGAACTATTCCGGAGGGGAAAAATGGAAATTGGGAACAATGATTAATATAGTTTATTATCTTACAGTGTTCAAGTAGGGAACGAGATCTGGAGGAGGCATGTTGACCAATTACGTAAAGCGAGTTTGTATTCTACTGAAGAAATGGAACTTATGGAGATGCCTGATCTGGATCCTACAATGCAGGATATTTCTGAAAATCTCAAAAGCTCCTTCATCAACCATGACAGAGTTGAACGAGACTTCTAAGAAGCTCCAAGCCCTTACTTCGTCAACCGTACCAAAGCTCGTCAAGACCCCTGATCCCGAATCTGAAACTAGAAGTCCAGGAGCCTCAATCGAACCAAAGGAATCCATTGCATCGGCGACTCCGGACGTGCCATTACGACAATCCGTTCGAATCTGGAAACTTCCTGACAGACTGCTGCACTATTACCGGTAATCCCGAAGGACTATAATTGAGGACGGAGGAGTGTGGCATATGAAAATCTATTATGTCACCTAAATGACGTCAGCCTAGTATGAGGAACTGAACTTTTCTATGAAAGCAACTATAAATACGTTGCACTTGTAAATACGGTGTGTGAATAAAAGTATTTGAGTTCTGAAAGTGTCTTACCCCTTGTTCCTCTGTGTAAATACACAGCAGTTATCTCACGGCGTACCCCGAAAAATTTTCCAGTATACTCCCGAGGGATACGCGTCCACACGTTAAAGACCACTGATCTAAAGTATTACTATTAAAAGTAATAAATAATTCCCATTTGTGTAGAATACAATGTAATAAAGACATAATTTCATTTTGTTACTTGGAGAAAGTTAAAATACATTCCTACCAACTTTGTCATACATTCGCTACTAAAAATAATTCTGTTAGAATGAAATTACTTTTGCATTATATTTTCAATTACTTTTTGATTCTAGCTTGTGGTCGCATGGGAGTTTTTTCTTTTGTTACAAATGTACATTTTAATCATCAAAGTCTTTCAAGTTGAAATAAGACAAAGGAATTTTACAAAGAAATTCTTATATTACGAATTAAACCAGAAAGACTCTAACACAAAGTTTTATATTTCATTTTTGTATTTACTTATTTTGTAAACTTAACACGCTTCACTACTTTCAAACATTTCAAATAAAATAAACTAGAAAGTATTCAATAAATACATTATTTTCATCCATTTTTAAAAACTTTTCCACTTTGTTCAAAATTCCGCTTTATATGGTTTATTTGCTTTACTGTTTTGTTCTTACACATTTAATTCCCTTCTGTATGTCTGTTATAAACGTATTCATTCAATAACTAGCTGGGGTCTGCGGGCCCCCCTTTTTTTTCAATCTTATTTTTTTGCAGTCTTTGACCACGCTTTCGACATGATAAGCTCCAAATGAGAGTGGAAAATGCATACAATCCGTATACACCTCGGGCAAAGAGTGAAATACGATTGCCTCCTCTATTAAAAATAAAAAAAATAAAGTCAGCCCCCTTTTCATTACAGTAGTAACTTTAAATCGAAACTCACCACTTGATGAGACTACGTAACATCTGCGTTCTCACATTTAGCTGCGATGTAAACTTAAGCAGCGGGCTTGATACTTCCTAAAGAATGAATATTATGCAATACGCGTAATGAGGGTGAAACCCTCTACAAACAGCCCAAATTCCATGTTAATCGGAGTTGCAATGGTTAAACACTTGCACAAAATGCCGATGAAAAAGTATGGGAGGTTATAATCGGAATTATTCCTTACGACGAACACAAATTACAATTTCAATAATCATAGCACAATTTAAACAATTTATATATTTGCATTACCTTTCGCAAACAACACAGTTTTTATATTTCTATTCAAATACTCTTCTAAACCTATCGCCGAATATAATTACCAAATATTTTCAGAAGTCTCAGTTCAGCACCAACGATACGCGCGATATCACGAAGTCGCGCGCCAACAATAACGAAACTCTCAATGATAGCTTCAGTATTAGCGCTCCGAATAAAAAAAAAACTTCAAATCATTTAATCATTTAAATCACATGTTTAAATGATTTAAATATCGCGTCTTTTTTAATGGAAACAACATTTGAAATAATGATTAGATTGCAACAATGATTAGATTTAAACAATGAGATAATATATTTTGAAGAAAAATAGCGCAAAAGTAAAATGTTAACTTGTAAATTGTATAAAACACTTTGAAAATTCTTATAAAGAAACTAAGGTGTTTTTACAAAATTTTGGCACATGGGGCTTTTTGAAATATATTTACCTGTAGTTTGATACAAAAAAAATGGAGATCCTATCGCGAAAATTGTATATCTATTTAGCTCCTTTTTAAGACGTTTTTTCATTGTTCCTGAATTCAAAATTTTATAACAAAGAAACTATTGATATTTTTTAAATATTCGACACTTGGCAACACAATTGAAACTTTTAGCTTCAGTTTAAAAAAAAATTATACACACTGCTAGAATTGGAGGTGCGATTTCGATCTTTAAAATAGGTCTCTTTGTCGCCATTTTTCCGAGATATTTAGAATTTGTCTGGTTTTAAAAATCTTTTGAAAAAAAACCATGGATATTTTCTAAATTTCCACTTTTCAGCTCTCTTTAAAAACACCCCTGTTTAAAACAAAATCGATTTCGCAGATGAAAATTAAGAAAGAAGATACGTTTTTAAGGACGGGGTTGATTTTCTCCCCCCATTTTTTTTTAGAGATTTTCGAAATTATTTAAAAATCTATCGAATTTTTCAATTTTTTTAACGTTCCCTGCAACTCCTCGTATAGAATACTTCAGGCCAATTATTGACTTCTGAATAAGGAGTACATACATACGTACATATACATGCATACATGTATACAAACATGTTTTCCAAGCTTTAATAGTATTGCACAAGCTTCAGAGTTAAAGTAAAGAGAAGAAATTGAGAGGTTCTTGATATAATCAAATCATATTTAAAGTTAACCGAAACATTATTTAAATAATTAGTAAATAACGTTGTATAGAAAATTTTTCTTAGATAATTTTTAATTAGCATTTTTTCTACCTTAATTCTAGCGCATTCTAAATATTTCCTTTTTGCTTAAAAACGGAATCACGATTAATGTAAATAACGCAGTTTCTTAAGCTGAAACATTCATCTTCTTAAAAATATTTATAATCACGTCAACACTTATAAATGCTGTTCATTTTCAATTGATTCTACGTTAAATTATTAATACCCTATCTGACTCAGCATAACTTCGCGCCCCAAAATAAATATATATTTGATTAAAAATATGTTTTATTTTATAGAATAAAAATTGAATATGTGTGGTTTTCAGGTAAATTTGTCAAATATTAATTTATTTGTAATACTTAAAAATAAGGAAAAACTTTCTTGGGTGTAATTTGCAATTAAAATGTGAAGTTTTGATATTTTATCTCCTCTTTCAGATCACTAGCTCCAGTATGGATCGCTATAAATGAACATTTTCTAAATACGTTTATGTGCAGTGTACATATTCAAAATGATGGATTTTAAATAAAGCCTCAATTACTTAAGAATTCTTTCGCAGTTGTTAGAAAAATATTCGGCAAAAAATATAAACAGAAATCCATACGAATATAGGAGCGACGAAGGTAAACCGTTTGCGATAAGATATTATTATAAAAGGTAATTATGCACATAGATATTGTAATGTTTTAAGAATTATCCCCAAATGGGGGGTCCATTTATCATGTACTTTCGATAAAAGAAAACAGATCTTTGTGCCAACAAAACTTAGCGTACATCTGTCTAAAGTGAAAATCTTCTTACTCTTATATTGAAAATCGATGGTCCTAATTGCTACGTACTCATAAACAAGAAAATGCTTGAAAATATAAAGGTTAAAGAAACCATTTAAATTACGTTGGACACCAAATCCCCGAAACTTGATTACATGTTTTCGAGGTAAAAAAGGAATTGTTTCTGGAGGAATTAAGTAACCGATTTGAAATTCGCAATATTTGGTTTGTTTGCATTGACACCTATCGGTGTTCACGGGAATTACGAGTTTTGTTTATTGTGCGCAGAAACATGACCGATTTTTATCGTCTAATTGGAAATATTGAATGAAAAATACGTTAACAGAAAAGAAAATTTATTTACACGATATTGAGGAGTTAGAGGATTATTGAAAATAGGGAGATTTTTAGAAAAATGTAATTTCTGATTAAAGCCGGAGTTATAGATTGGTAATTAATGAGTAGCGTGGTAAATTTTATTTCGCCAAAATGCATGATAATAAAAAAGTAATTGGAATTAATTAAGAATATTCGTTTAAGCAAGTTTTAAGACTTTTTATTGATACAATCGGGACCTTGAGTAGCGTCGATGTAAAACGATGCTGATAAAGAGATTTATGTTGCATACGCTCTGCGTGGTGTTAAGTACCTAAAACTTTTTACCTCATCCGTTCAATTTGTCTTTTACCTCAAAACAAAAGGATTAGCTATTGTTTATCCGTTCAATGTAGCCGATAGATTTAGTTATATTAATATCAGAGTTTTAATGACTTTAATAACTACTGTTCATGACAGGCATTTGCAAACTGTGACTGTCTTAATACTTTTAACTATTTCCATGCACACACACATTGAGTCTTGCAAGGATTTTTAAAAGCGAATAACTTTTTAAAAACATTAAATTCGATCTAGGCGCTTTACTGTCCAAACTACTCAATAATGAATTAATTGTAAAACTAAAACAGCATGAAATAAATCAGAGGTAGGCTGTGTCCTGGATATACCCGCAGGTTTTCTTTACATGGATACGTGTTTGACAGTAAGGGGGTTGAGGTAGATGTCGGTTGATGAATGAAAGAGGGATGATACTATAATTTTATTTATTAAAGGGCGGTGATATGAGAAGTAACGAACATATGGTGGTGATATAAGATGTAACGAACATATGGTATACAATTCACATCTATGTTTCGTACAAAGGTTAAGTCGATACAAGTATTGTCAATGGTACTTGGTGGGGGAACAGATGGAAGTATAATCTCTTTCTGATTCTTTGCTATTTTGGGTGAGATTTTGGAAATCGCTGCTATGATTTGGAGAACATTTCATTCAGGCAACTCTTTCCGCGTCTTTTGTCGTCATGTTTTCGTTTTTGTCGCCCTTTTTAGCCCTTTGTCGCTAAGGTAAAAATCTCAACATTCCATTCTGGTAAAGTTTTCCGTGTTCTTTGTCGACATGCTCTCGCCCTTGTGTCGCTCTTTTGTCGCCGTTTGGGCAACAGTTGATCTGTAGCAATTCCACATGAGCCTACATCCGCTAAAACATCCCTAAATCCTTCGTCGCTGCCTGTCTGAGGTCACACGTAGCAATAGCTGTTTGTGCAATGCGTGTTCTGTGGCTCATAGGGCACGACATGAAAATCAGATAATTTTCTAAATTTTAAGTTGGCGACAAAAGGACGATTTATACGTTGGCGACAAGAGCGCGACAAAATACGACAAAGGGGGACAAAACATGACAAATGAGCGACAAAAGACGCGGAAACGTTGCCAGAATGGAACGTTGCGATTTTTATCTTGGCGACAAAAGGATGTCCAGAAAAGAATGTTCCCCAAATCATAGCATGGATTGCCAGAACCTCACCTAAAATCGTCAAAATTGAAAAAAGGATCATACTACATCTGTACCGTTGGTGGAGAATTTATATAAGCCGAAATTGTCTTTCTTGAAATTGAGTTGTTGCACATTGATGTCAAGGTCACAAGTAAGAATGATAGGCATTGGGTATCCGGTACCACACTTGGTCTGATTTTTTTTATGTTTTTAGAGAAATCGTATAGCATCTGGAACATGAATTCTTCTTATTGATGCTTGTGAAATGTTGGAATGAATGTAAACCGAACCAAGTACAAAGCGAGTTTGAGCAAATACTGTTACATCAACTAGACACATAACACCCACATAGTCATCTTCAATTCTCAATTTGTTGTTGAATGAGACATTTACGGGTTGGCAATCTGTTAGACTATTGATGTTTCTGTAAATAACATGGACGGAAACGATAACTCCTCTGCATACTGATCATATACAGGGTGTAAGTAAAGTCCTTATAAGACCAGCAACTTTGAAATGGTTGATTATAAACACATACTTCCAATTAGGAAAAGTATGTATATGATGTATAGATGTTCGATATGTCTTGGATTCGACAAGGGGCCGTTTAATTATGAAAATACGACATCGCAATTTTTATACGGTCCCCGGGTCCTACCATTGATATTCAAAAATTCATTAAAACATTGATATTAACCTACCATTAATATCACAATTCCTGTTGCTAACGAGTACACCAAAACAAATTTCATGTTTCTAAGTGACATATTCGTTGAGATATGTAACGGTAAATGTCATGACTTAAACCAAATTACCTACCCAAGTTTTGGCGGCAAAAGAGTTCATTTAGGGGACCGTCTATGAGATACACAAAGTTAAATAAAGATCCCGTGTGTTGGATAGCGAAAAAACATGGAAACTCTGAAAGAAATAAAGGGTGCAAAGTACAATTATAAACACGTAACAGCACAATAAAAGAACCATTCCAGTTAGTAGCACTCATAAACGGACATGCACACATCTATCAACTTCTTTTCAGATTCAATGTAATCAACGTTTCTCAATTTTCAGCTGATCCCTTACAACATGCTCCAAGTTTTAATGTGCGATATCTCAGTGAATATGTCACTTACAAGCATGGAATTTGTTTTGGTGTACTCGTTAGCAACAGGACTTCAATTTTTAAATATCAATGGTAGGACTCGGGGACCATATAAAAATTGCGATGTTGTATTTTCATAACTATACGGCCCTTTGTCGAATCCAATGCATATCGAACATCTGAACATCATATGCATACTTTTTCTAATTAGAAGTATGTGTCTATAATCAACCATTTCAAAGTTGCTGGTCCTATAAGGACTTTACTTCATACCCTGTATAATGTTTATCGGTTTGGATTTTTGACACGGAGCTTTGTCTAAGCATGGACTTTCTTTCCTAACATGGAGGTAAAAGTAAGGAGTTAAATCTTCATATTAAGAAAACGCCAATATCGTTTGAGACAATAATTCAGGTGGTGCCGAGATAAGTTAAGTAGTGTTGTATTGTATGCATTTCTATGGCGGAAGACCTCAAATATTTATTTAAACTGTCAATTTTGTAAAAATTAATTATTAGTACAACGCAAAGAATAACTGAAGCAATAAAGAATATTCCTACGTATTCAAAATTATTTTACTTTCCAATTCATTTTTATTTCCACATATTCTGTACTCTATCCCACAACTATGAAAAAATACTGGTTGATTATACTCATAATTAAGGAATCTTTGACTTAAAAATTATTAAAAATATATATACTAAATACTACCTACGCCTTTCTATGGTGTCAACTAACAATAGTGACTACTTTACTAACACTAGCGACACCTAGATATAATTCTCAAAGCATTATGGCATTTTCAAGCGTTTCATCCATAGGAGTTTTATCTCCTCTTTTCTAACTCCATGGTTCCTAACCATTGTGCAATATACAGCATCTACCAAGCAAGACTTCAGACTCTGGAACATCCATTGGCTCTATATTATTATTATATTGTTCATTGTCATAATTTTGTTGCTGTTGTTTCTTTAGATCATCGTCAAAACATGTCCAGTTTTTTTTTAATATTATAAAATTTATACACTGGCTGGTTCCCGGCCGTTCAAATAGTTGCTCAAGTCCTTTGGATGAGTCGAACGGCCTGGGTTTTCAACACTGGCTGGTTTACTAAATAATTTAACAAAGCTCTTACTACAGAATTTTTTCACTAATCCGCTCAAGTAAATCGATTTGTGTATTACATTCTTTTTTATGTTTACATTAAAAACATACTCATCGTCTAATCGTCTTGGCAATTGATACATCATGTTTCTCATATCTACTGGAGCACTTATAACTTAATTGATTATTCCGTAACTTCCTTCTCATCTCAATCGTCACATTTGCATAAAGGGCCATCTTGGATATATTAATCTTTCAGATATAGGATTCAGTGGTGTTAACCCAGTGCATTTTGGTGGATATTTGAAGCTATTAGACTTTGACAAAGCCGGCATCTTGTTATTGTTCAAGGATTGGCGACAAGTGCTAGAGAATTCAAATGTTTTTATGTCATTTGCGAATTCATCTGTAAGAAGTGTCAAATATTTAGAAGTTACTCGTTCTTAAACCATAAATGATCCAACACATTACAAGTGAAAACAAACTCGCTACTCTCGAATGGAAACTTGAAGTAAACATCAGCCCAAGCCAACATTTTATTCAATTCATTCCATCTAATTACATTGAATTGTATCGCCTTTAATTGAATTATATTCAGCATCTACATCCATTGGTTTGCATATATATTAGCTGTAGAAATGCCTGGTTGTGTCTTCACTCTTTGTGTCGCTTCAGCTTTCTTCTGTCTATAAGCTCTATATCGTTTAGCAGTAGACGTTTTGAGCTTATTCAATTTGTTTTACGTTTCTTTTGAAAATGTTTATAGTATTTTGATTTGGACTTTAGCATCAAATATTTTTTTTTTGTTTATAACTTAAATGTTTATGAATTATTGGTTTTTAAATAGATCTTATCCAGACGAATCATTTCAGACTAATGTCACTATCCAACCTCTACACAATCTCGAGTTATGCTGATTTCAAGCCGAATGACTCGGCATATTCGACCTCAAAATGGCGGACGCTATCCACTCCCCACGCGCATGACCTTGAAATTGGCTAATATATATAGAATTAATACTTTTTAAATCAGTTATTGAATTTTAGCAATTTGTTATAATTTAGAAACTATATGCATTTGATCAGCTTTAAAGTATTGCGTCGGTCAAGTTTTTGTTGAAGGTACCCCATGGAACCGATATTAAAGATGTATCCACTTCATAAATATTTAGAGGTTTATATCGGTTTCAAAATGAGTTAGTTCCCTACATACGGATAAATGAAACAGTCATTTTAAGACAAAACAGGATAATTTCAGTAAACTTTCGTAGTTCTTCTTTAGTGCGCCATTTATTTTCAGAACACTCACCTCGCAAACTTTCATTTCATTATATTTGAATAGAAACACTCGACAAAAGGCCAACTGTAATTAAACATCCGCACTTAACACAAAACACATTTATTTAGACGAAAGCACATAACATAACAAACACTTAAACATTTAATTCACTGGTTAACTCTTTAAAAAGTTCACGACGCAGGATGCGCCTTGCTTTCCACCTTCCCAACTAAATATATCTTCTCTCTCTTCTGTGCTCTCGCTCTGTTGCTCTGGCAACCCTTAAAATGTTTGCAGACTGAGTCTTCATCGCTGATTTGGCGATGTGGAAAAAAAAATAACATGTTGGAGTCTTACTACTCCCCCCCTTAAAAAAAACCACATTCGTCTTTTTAAAGACAATGTTGTTGAAAATAGAGCTCTATGGGCATATACACATTGGAAATACAGTACTAACAACTTAAAAAGTGCATACTGATACATTAAATTTTACATCTGTGAGCATAATGATTTAACAACACAATATTACAGTATATTTCAAAACACCTAATATTTTCAAAACAAATCTAATAGTTTAACAATAATATTTCCTACCGTGTTACAATAAGAAATGTTATAAGTTAAACAATAGTCACATATATATATCAAAACACAATAACAGTAAAACATTATTGACTCTTTTCACAGCATTTCAGTCCTCTATTTCTGCAATTCAAGTGATAGTCTTACTGCAAATGAAGAATGAATGTTCTTCCACCCTACCTAATTAGTCAGTCATGGGAATTCTAGACATAGCGTCCGCGTTTCCGTGTAACGCTCCCTTTCGATAACTGATTGTAATATTGTATCGCTGGAGGGCTGAGGCCCACCGAGCCAACTTTGCACTTTGCGGCACTGTATGGGTTAAGTAGGTCAGCGGATTATGATCCGAGATAATTTGTACTTCTGACCCGAAAATCCAAGTTTCATATTTCTTAAGAGCAGCGATGACGCTATATGCTTCTCTTTCAATCGTAGACCAACGAGTCTGACAGGGAGTGAGCTTTTTACTGTAGAAGGCGATCGGTTTTTCCTTCTTGGAATCATCTTGCGCCAAACAAGCTCCTACTGCGGTACCAGACGCGTCGGTATAGAGCTGAAAGGGTTTGTTAAGTTCTGGAGTGTAAAGAACCGCCATTTCAGTTAAACATTGCTTCAACTTTGTAAATGCATCTTCTTCCTTTCTACTCCATGGTATCTTGTTTGGTATTCTTTTCTTGGTTAGATCAGTTAAAGGTATCACTACTGCAGCGAAATTTGGGATATAATCGCGGTAATAGTTAGCTAGTCCTAAAATACCCCGTAATTCCCTCTTATCAATAGGCCGTGCTGATTTTTTCATCGTGTCAACCTTATCTGGGTCAGGAGAATGTCGTCCCGATCCTATAATATGGCCCAAAAATTTCACTTCTTTTTTTCCGAAATGACATTTATTTAGATTTACAGTTAGTCCAACTTCACGCAATGTTTTGAATACAGCATTTATGTGGGACAAATGATCGAGCCACGTTTTTGAAAATATAGCAACATCATCAATGTAAGACCGACAATACTCCTGGTGAGATGCCAACACGTGGTCCATTGATTTCTGAAATGTGCTTCCTGCATTCTTCAGACCGAAAGGCAGCACTCTCCACTGAAAATGTCCGGCATGGGTCACAAATGCTGTGTAGGGTTTGTCATCCTCTTTCATAGGGATTTGCCAGTACCCCTTGGTCATATCTAGAACTGTGATATATTGAGAGTCTCCTATGAGCATTTTGAGTTCATCAGCAACTTTCATTGGATAAGCATTGGGCACTGTAAAACTGTTCAGCAATCTAAAATCGACGCAAAGTCTGACGCTACCATCCTTTTTTGCTACACATACAAGGGGATGCGCCCAATCGCTGTCGCTTGGTTCAATCAATTTTAGATTTAGTAATTCTTGTATTTGACGATCCACTTCTTTCTGCAATGACATAGGAATACGATATGGATGTAACTTTTTAGGGCTACACTCTGAGGTAACCTTGATGGAATGCCCTTCCACCTTCGCCCGTCCAGGGATAGTGCTAAAAACGTCATGATAATTGCATAGTATGGAACTTAGTTGTAGGCGTTGTTCTGTTTTCAAGGTCGCTGTTTTCCCCTCAATATACTTTCTTACTTCCTTTCGCGTAATGTTAACTCGGTTTGTAGGCACACAATGCAGTTCTCCAAATTCTTTGTCTTCGTCGAAAATAAGTCCGATTTGTTCGATACGATTGATGTAGGGTCTCAATTTGTTTACATGTAACTCTCTTCGAGTTCCGTCATCGTATTCGACAACTGCCGAATTTAGCCTTGTAAGCTGGATAACCGTCACTGGACCCATCCAAGTGTTTTGTAACTTATGGCTGGATGAGGGCAATAAAATTAAAACCTTATCCCCGATCTTAAAATGTTTTTCCTTTGATCTCAAATTGTATCTAAAAGCGTAATTTTCCTGAGTTACTTCGGATTTCTCAGTTGCGATCTCATGTCCTTTTTTCAATTTCTCTATTAGATCATGTAGATATTCCTCCACAGTTCGGGATGCCCTAGTGGGAATTTTCCTTTCACCGATCCATACATCTTTTAGTAGAGCAAGTGGTCCTGGGGGTAGGCGTCCATATACTAGCTGAAACGGTGATACACCTGTTGTACTATGGGGGACTTCTCTATATGCAAATAGAAGGTAGGGAAGGTGTATATCCCAATTCCGCCCATATTCTTGAATATTTTTGTTCATCATATTTTTCAAATTTCTATTCCATCTCTCCACAGCACCCATGCTTTCGGGATGTCCAGGTGTAGAAAATCTGGGAGATATCCCTAATATACCTAAAAATGCTTCAGTTAATTTTGCTGTAAAATGTGTTCCTTGATCAGTGCAGATCAATTTTGGAAACCCGGTTTGAGTAAAAATTTTCATCAATGCATTGCATGTTGTTTTTGCACCGATTTCTTTAACCGGAATGGCTTCAGCCCATCTTGTACACAGATCTATCGCACATATAATATACTTATGTCCTCGCCCAGAAGGAAGTTCTAACGGGCCAATGCAATCTAAACTCCAAACTTCGAAAGGCGTTTCTGGTCTCGCTATCGGTTGTATGGGAATTCTGTCCCTATATGTAACAACTCGTCTCATCTGACAAATCTTGCAGCTTTCACAAAATTTGGCCACATCTTGTTTTATGGTAGGCCAAAATAATGAAAATTTAATTCTCTGTCTAGTCTTTTGTTCTCCCAAATGGCCAGTAATGGAATCCCGTGAGCCATTCTAAGAACATCTTGGCGTTTGCAGATCGGCAAAACTACTTGTTTAACTGTCTCACCCGTAATCCATTCAGAATGGACCAACACTTTGTCAGTTATCTCGTATGCATTTTGTCCCTTTCTTGCATAGTCCCAGACTTTTCTCAACGTCTCATCTTCATGTTGCAATTGAATAAACGAGCTCTTTACTTCGCCACCCTTACTCGACTTCTGCTCTTGTTTATCATCACTCTCGACCTGAGTAGCATTCACAGTACATATCCTGCACTGACACCGGTACGGTAATTCGTGCTGTCAGAACTTGGGAGTTATTTTCATCCTTAGACTTTATAGTTCGAATATGATTACTTTGAGCATTAGTGTTGGGTGATTTTCTCTGATTATTCCTTATTGTACAAAATTTTCCAATATGACCCTCAGCTCCACATGAAAAACAAATAGGTTTATAGTTGATTTTAGAAGTGTCATTTCTCCAATTGTAACCTTGTTGGCTCTTGTAACTTTGATGTCCCCTTCCTGGAACATTTCCATTTTTCCAAATATTTTCGCCAACCCCTCTGATGTTTGGTGGTGCTCCAAATTTTTCCTTTTTCCTAAATTCGCTTTGGTGATACTCAACCTTCTCTTTCCGGACTATACCTGTTGATTTCGTATAGTTTACACGTATACTTTCATATTCATCTAACTTGTCTGCCAACATATTGGGTGCTACAATTTTTAACCATTTATCTAAGAAATGTTCTCGTACCTCCCCAGGTACCCTTTTCTTTAGTTGATCAGTAATCATCAATTTCTTTAGGCTATCAAAATCTCTAATTTCGAGACCATCAATCCACTCTTCAAAGTCCTTAGTTAATTCAAATACGAAATCACGCCACGATTTCTCGGGAACTTTCTGTAGCTGCACGAACTTTTTTCGGAAACTTTCTGGATTCATCTTGAATCTCTTTAATGGAATACCCTTAACGTATTCATAATCTTCAAACTTTTCCTCTGACTCCCGTGTGATGAGTTGTATAATCTCAGAAGGCAAAAGAGGCAACAGACTTGACACCCAATCCGTCATGTCTACGTGGGCTCTTTTAGCTTGTCTCTCAAAAAGTGTGAGATATAACATAATATCATCATTCTTCAAGTCAAATTTTGGCATCAATTTTATCAATTCGAAACTGCTTTTTGATCTTTCACTACTCCCTAAATTTAAGGACGTAGAATCCTGCGTAATACCCCTTTCGATTCTGAGTTTTTCTAACTCAAATTCTATTTTGTCTTTTCTTTCTTTTTCATCCTTTTCTATTTGATCTTTTCTTTCTTTTTCATCGTTTTCTATTTGATCTTTTCTTTCTTTTTCATCCTTTTCTATTTGATCTTTTCTTTCTTTAATAATAGTAAAGAGGAGTTCTTTCGTAAATTCTTCGTCATAATCCTCACTTCCAAGAATTTCTCTACGTAAATCCAAAATTTTAAATTCAGGTTTCGTAATTATCCCCAATTCTTCCGCCAAACACATCAAATCCTCTTTTCTACCTTTCGCAAGAAATGCCATACCTAATCACGAGGGAAGTTAACTGATTTATCTCTAAATTGTTTAAATTTACTAAAAGAAACAGTATTACCAGAAAACTACTTTATCATGAACACAGGCGTATTCAATTATCAAATAACAATATTAACAGAAAACAACTTTATCATGAACACTGGCGTATTCAATTATCAAATAACAGTATTAACAGAAAACCACTTTATCATGAACACTGGTGTATTCAATTATCAAATAACAGTATTAACAGAAGACCACTTTATCATGAACACTGGTGTATTCAATTATCAAATAACACTATTAACAGAAGACCACTTTATCATGAACACTGGCGTATTCAATAGCACTGACGTACTAATTTTCTGCAACAAATACACTCAAAATTGACATATTATATCCACTCGAACTATAATGCTGGTGCATTAATTAATTGATACCGGACGTATCTTAATCGTACAATAGAAATGAAAATTGTAATCATCATATGTCATGTTAATATAACAACTTTTACTTCTTCTTCTTATTTCTTAATATAACAACGTAATTTTTCAAAAATCAATATCGTATCCACTCGTATTATAATGCTGGTGCATTAATTACTTGATACCGGACGTATCTTCATCTATTCACCAAAAACATACAAATTGTTTTTCATTCCAGGAACGATTATTACTTCCGTAATAAACTAATCCTACCGACTACGCCAGTAAACTTTCGTAGTTCTTCTTTAGTGCGCCATTTCTTTTTAGAACACTCACCTCGCAAACTTTCATTTCATCATATTTGAATAGAAACACTCGACAAAAGGCCAACTGTAATTAAACATCCGCACTTAACACAAAACACATTTATTTAGACGAAAGCACATAACATAACAAACACTTAAACATTTAATTCACTGGTTAACTCTTTAAAAAGTTCACGACACAGGATGCGCCTTGCTTTCCACCTTCCCAACTAAATATATCTTCTCTCTCTTCTGTGCTCTCGCTCTGTTGCTCTGGCAACCCTTAAAATGTTTGCAGGCTAAGTCTTCATCGCTGATTTGGCGATGTGGAAAAAAAATAACATGTTGGAGTCTTACTATTTCCGTCAACAGAAAACTGTTAGAGTGTTACTAAAAGGTTAAAATAAAATTAAAAATCTGATGTAGGCTGCACATGACTTTCCTTATGTAATGTAATGTATTTACTACTTCTACAGTAAAAAATAATGTATAAGATCCACGGTACTGTATTTTTATCGTTGAATTGTACATTTGGCAATTTTTCGAATGACAACATATAAAACTATTTCAAAGTATCCAATTAACTTATATTTCGCGCAATTCTAAATAAACAATTATCAATATTGATAGCATCATCACTTAGCGATATAGTCCATATATAAAAATATTTCAATAATCAATTCATAAATTAGACGTCATTTTCATAAATTTAGTTTCATTTTTGCAACTTTTACGATATTTTTTTCAATCTGGGGGCGAAATATCGCCAAGTTGGCGATACTTTGCTAAATTATTCGCCAAGTTCGCCAAATGCAGCACCAAGTGTTAGACAAATGAAAAGAAGATAATTTCTTATATACTAGAAGTTATGCCAGTCATATGGCAGAAATCAGAATTGCGAAACATTACTTCCCATATGGCATCATTTATATCAATTTGGCGACAATTTCGTTAATTTGGCAATATTTAAAAAACTCGCCAAGTTGCGACATTCCGCCAAATTCGTCGCCAAAATCTCGCCAAGCATTATGGACGGCGAAATAAGTTATTCTTATAGCAGATAAATGACTCTGCTGATTTTCCAAGATTTAGGGGAAATACCATAGGAATAACAATCATTTAAAATCTTCACGAACCATACCTGACTCGCATAGAATAGCTCTTTAATCAATTCAATAGTGAGACTATTTCGTCCCGGTGCTTTTTTTGCCTTCATATCACTTAGCACCAAAAGAAAGGAAATGCCTGAGTAAAGTAGAGTCATATCGTCCGATTTGCCTCCTGTCTATGTGGGGTAAGGTATTGGATAGACTAGTCACCAGAAGATTAACGTACGTTTTGGAAAGTGGAGGACTTTTATTAGATAGCCAGTATGGGTTTAGATGAGGGAGAAGTGCAGTCGAAGCAATTAAGGCCATGGTAGATTTTGTGGATATGCAAAAGGCCGAAAAACGAATCACTTGTGCTATATCTTTAGATATTCAAAACGCCTTCAACAGTGTTCCATGGAACCATATCATTAAATTTATGATTGAGTATGGTGTGCCCACTCAACTTATTAAAATGTTTCGTAGCTTTCTAAGTGATAGGAATGTCGTTAAGCTGTATAACAAGCGTATAAAATGTGTTAGAGGGTTGAAGTACTTTGGCGTAACCATTGATACTGGTAGAACGTTTATCCCTCATCTTACGGGTTTAAAAAACCAAGTGGGAAAATCCCATCACAAATTGATGAGAGTAGCGAAAGCCACGCCACTTGGGGCTTAAAACCAAGAATAATCAAAGAGATTTACCCCAGATCAACTGAGAAGTTCATAAGTTACGGCTCGACAATTTGGTTCAAGAACCACGAAAGGCAAAAGATTGAACTGAGACAAATTGAAAGGATAGCACTTTTGAGTATTACTAAGTGCTACAAAACCGTGTCAAATGAAGCTACATAGGTTATGGCAGGTTGTATACCTATCGAAATTAAGATCTATGAAGATACTAAACTTTATAAAATCCTACATTGGAAGACGGATGAAGGAATTGGAGATAGGGTAATAAATGCCCAGACAGTGGAGATTATCAAAGTGCCGTTTTTGGAGCCATGGAAAAACATCACCGAAAAATGAGACAGTCAGAATAAGCAGGAGAGATATATCGATTTATACAGATAGTTCTAAAATGGGTGATAAAGTGGGATGTGCAATAGTTGTATATCAGAACGATATCAAATTGCATCAAGATAAATACCGTCTAAACGATGAATGCAGCAAACGTATATATATATATATATATATATATATATATATATATATATATATATATATATATATATATATATATATATATATATATATATAACAGCGAACAGCGAACGTCTTCATACAACAGCGAAAGTCTTCATCGATGAATGCAGCGATAAATACCGTCTAAACGATGACTGTGTGTTACATTTTTCCTTGGTTAAGTACTCATTTGAAATCTATGGCAAAAACGGAAATGTTAAAAAGGTGGCAAACAAAATGGGACGATTCTGACAAGGCAAGAATTGGTATAAAAAGGGAATTCGGGGACTTCTATGTTAATCAGGTCCTGACTGAACATGGGGCATTCGGACCCTACTAAAGACGTTTCTTCAACAAGAATGATACTTGTCAATGTGGATTAGGCGTGAGTTCAATGGAGCATGTAATTTATCAATGTCAGAAATTGACTGATATTAGGGAAAAATACTTTCCACTGAACTTTCTGACGTCGGGTATCTACCACCTCGTCATGGACATAAATGCGAAAATGGGCATTCGCATTATCATGAGTAATGTTTTAGCATTGTAACTAAATAATTAGTTTTACCTCTCCCAGTTGGAATTGGTTGCCACTGTGTCTATGGATGTATATTTGTCTTTTTAAGGATGACTTTTATACTTTATCATAAATATATTTGTGTACTTTTTCTACAAGCGTGGTTTTTTGAACATATTTTGTGTAGTAGTTTTATAATGCATGTAAACTTAGGGTACTTTGTACTGAGTTGCTTTGTATGTGTTGTTGGTTGTGGTTTTAAACATCTTTTAGGGTATTTGCTGTAATAACTATGTATTAGGTAATAAGTTTTAACATTTAATCTTTGTAATTGATATCCATTGTGTTGGCATATTATGATTCAACTTGTTACTATAAGAGATTTTATCCATGATTTTAAGTCTTTACCTTGAATCTCATGGTGCATGTATATTATGATTGTATTTTGTTGGAAGATGTTTAGGAAAGAGCTGGTATTTGGTAGATATATCTTAAGAGTTATATATCGTTGTTTTGTATGTATTCATTGTTAATAAATTCTTATGTATGTATATTTGGCTATTGGCTCAGTTTGATTACAACTGTACTTATCCTGGTGGGGCGTTGATTAAAGCGTGAAGACTTGGTTGTCTCCTGCCTTGTTGTTGTTTTTCGATGCGGATGTATTCCTGATCTTGCAATTTTGCTAATAAATGGTTGTTTTTGCCTCTTCTTTTCACCGGCCAAGGGGTCCGGTGCTTTTGTTCCTTCCAATTGGAGGACGAGGATCAACCTCGCAGTGTGGGGCTGCTGCCGTGGTTTTTCCGATTTTTGCCCCTCCGGTGACATGTTCGGCGCCTGTGATGTAGGGGCGGTCCGGGGGAGGGGGCTGGCTTATTGACGTTGGCCGTGACCCCGTGGTGGTTTCGTCTATTGGCGGCTGTGCCGAGGGCGGCGGTATTGCTGTCGCGATGGCGAATCGTCCGCTCCATATACCTTCCGGTGGGACGGGTTTTCTTTCTGCTTATAGCAGATAAATGACTATTGGTGTCCAAATACAAAAGTATTGCCCAAAGTATCTTTTCTCATGAATGGGACGAACTAGATCCACGAGAATGATGTTAACAAATTTATCGCATATTACATATAAAAAGTGAACAAACATATTTCGCAATAATTAATACATTTTTTAGTTTTATGTGATTTTTGATATACTATTTATTTGAAAAATATGCAATATCAGCGTTCTAACATTTGTGTTAATGAAAAATTAAATAAGGAATTATTTACGCAAAATTATTGCAGGTTCTGGTTTTTTGATGATTTTTTCTAAATTTTATTTTGAAATTGGGGATCGTCCGAATATTGGATTAAGTTTAAAATCAATAGGCTTCCAGTATTCACTGAGTGTAATTTGTGTACTAAATTTCGTTTAAATCACTCATTTCGTTCGTGAGATATCGTTTCCACAGACTCATAGACGCACACACGTGCACACACATATCAGCTCAGAAACTGTCGATTCGAGTTCAGAAATGTATAAAACGTGCTTTCCCGTCAAAAATTCAAATTCGAATTTTCGTCCCCTCCACAATACTTTCCCTATACATTATACTATATATAAATACGAAAAATACTAAGCATGTATGAAACAAGGTGAAACGTAAAACAGAAGAATGCAAAAATTCGCTTAAAATGCAGTAAAAAAACAACTGCGAGTTAGTTCAGCACGGAATAGCTGATAAATGTGATAATTGCACTGGCAGCAAATTTATTACGATTGAAACAATCTCAATCGTAATAAAATTGTTTGAATTTGTTTCATTTATTCAAGAGTTGCCATGCCCACAGACACACAGATTCCCTTACATCGTTAAAAATTAATAAGATATAGATTGGAAGGTTATTCCAATTATTGCTATTGGTTATTGCTTTCCTTATATACATAGTAAAGTGTATAAGGGAAGTATTGTGTATAAGGGAAGAAAAGTTTATGAGGGAAGTAAAGTGTATAAGGGAAATATCGAGAATTCGAATTAGACTTTTCCACTGGAGAGCACGTTTCAAGCACCCTTGAACACGAATCGAGTATATTTGAGGTGATGTCTTTGTTTACGTGTGTGTGAGACTGTGAAGACGATATCTCTCGAACGAATGGAGGGTTATGAAAGAAATTTGGTACAAAATAAAAACCAATAAATACTGGAAGCCTAATCATTTTAAATGCAATCGAATGTTCAGAAGACCCCCCCCCCCCCGAAAAAAATTGTTAAGTGAATTTTTAAAGACATCTTCAAAAAATCAAAACATTCAATAAAGTTATGTAAATAATCATCTCTTATGTAACTTTTCATTAGAATACAGTTAACATAAATTTTTGAACGCTAGCGCAAACCTTTCTAGATATTTCACATTCCCGTGATATTGTACATTTTTCAAATACATTTATCAAAAAATCCCATAAAAATATTATTAAAGACTCTTCATATGTAATATTATATGATAAATTTGTTAATATCATTCTCGTGGATCTAGCTTGTTCTATCCACGGGAGAAGATACTTTGGATAATAGTTTTGTATTTGGATGCCAATAGTCATTTGTATCTATATACATAAAATTGAAAATCTGTCTGCCTGCCTGTCTGTCTGTCTGTCTGTTTGTTTGTGCCATCATCACGGGAGAACGGCTAAACCGAATTTGATGAAATTTTGTGGGAAGCCTTAAAATAGTTCAACTTAAAATTTAGTCTATGTTTCGAGTTTCTACAACTGGTGGTTCTCGAGATATTAGAAAAAAACGAAACTTTCGTTTGTCTCATCATCACAGGAGAATGGCTGAACCTTATTTAATGAAATTTTGTGGGTATCCTTAAAATAGCCCTTCTTAAATTTAGTGCAAGTTTCGAGTTTTTATGATCAGAGGTTGTCGAGATATTAATGAAAAGGAAACATTTTCCTGGGAGCTCTACTCTCTAACTCCCTGGTTCCTCCAAACGAAAAGGTTGGAAATCATTTGTTTAAAACGTGAAAGTGAATTAAAACTTTATCTATGAGTTTGGTGGCAAATTTTTGCGCTAATTAGTCACTATCTGAAAGCATGAATTGTTTGAAACATGAATTTATATGGAAAAGCTATCTCCATGGTTTATTTTTCACAAGCTTCTACTCAATAATGAAAAGTATAACGAAATCAAAATAGTTAGAATCTTCCTCATAACAAGTGAAATTAAATATCTTATATCATGCTACTCAGCAACGCAATTAAATTAAATGTGTTTGTTAATATTTATTATTATTTTTTCTATTTGAATAATAAATAAATGGATGTAAAAATATATTTTATAAATGAACGGTTTGATATTTCTTTTAATTATATTAATTGCGAACTGCGTACATCACTTTCATTTATTTTGGCAAAGAGTTTTCAAGCTTATATATTGTGTTTAGCTAACAAACTCTTTGTGTTTAGCTGATAAATTTATTTAGCCGATTATTGAAGCAGAAAAAGAGTAGAACGGGTATTTCTTCTAATACAATTTTAGTGTTTTCATTTAGTATACAAAAGGGATCAGGATGTTTTATTCAGATCTGCAAATTCAGAGCTACGAATTTGGCGGGATATCGATAACTTGGCAACTTTTTTTAAACGTTGACAAATTGACGGAAATGTCACCAAATTGCTAAAAACGATGCAAATCAATGAAATTTATTTGGTTTTGTTAGAATGGAATACTGAAATAATGTTGCGTTAACATTTGTCTGTCAGTCCAACCGTCCTACTTAGTAACTCATTTAGCGAAATTTTAAAATGTCACCGAATTTATAAGAATATTTGTAAAACTATAAAAATATTTTAAAATTGATAAAATTGCGCTAAATAAATTAAATGAATTGTGTTTTGTTAGGGGATAGTATTTTGATGATTTTCGCCAATTTGTCGCCAAGTGGGAGTGTCAGTTCTACAGTCCCACTTAGCGATAAATTTGTCGATTTTTTAAAATGTCACTAAATCGACGAAAATGTCACTAAACCTTCCATAGAGATAGCATTATTCAGACGATATTTTTCCACCAATTTATTTGAAGGAATAGCAACACTTATGTCGCTTATTAGATTTAAATCCAATGTGTTCTGATCCGGTGGTCGAGCGGTCAGGAGCATGCGTTTCCGGATGATCGCTGAATTCCCGGGATTCGGGTTCGAATCCCTCCAGCGAGTATGGATGTTGTAATGTCGAAGCCAAGTCAGACTTCCGCCCTTCGGGGAGCTTTTATACAAGTGAAGCTGCAATTCTTCTCCCCTTCGCCATGGGATACCCTGGGGGGTCTTGTGGACGTGATCTGCCCCTTTCGTCTGCCCCTTCACCACGGGGGAATTAGAAAAAAAACAATCCATTGTGTTTATGCGACAGACAATTTTTATTAAATCTTTTCCAATGTGAATAATGAAGATATGTATTGTGGTGCAGTAAAATAAATTAACTTAAAGTTGGGTATTTCAGATTATTAATTTCAATATATCTTAACATGGCCGTAGATTGTACATAGTGAAACTCATTATTAAATTATACATTGCATTGTTTTGCCGGTGATAACCCTTCAATTATTTATCGTTCACGCAAGTTCAGTAAAAGAATATTAATTAATACAATACTAAATTAATTGCACTATTTTAACTTTAACAATAAAACATTTATTAACAACTTAACATACTTATTAAATTCATTACACAATTATTCATATTATTTCAGCGGAGAGAGACAATGTGAGACCATTATTAAAAATGCTTAAGATGCATTAAAAGCACATAGCTTCAAGGTTGTCTTGGTCTTAATATCGAACACTTCTGAAATAACTGTACTCAGGACTTTGTCGTTTATATTCTGCAATTGTCGTGCAGAAGTCATCGTGAATTTCGATATCTCCTCTGGTAAAAATCATGCTGCACTCTCTCTGATGAAATCGTTCTCTGTATGTATCGTACTCGTTCTTATGTCATTCTCGTAGTTATATCTTTCTAAGTGTTGTGATGTAAGTCTGTATTTTTTGCTATATCTGTTTATATCGTCGTTCGTATGTCATAGGTTGTGGCTCTTTTTGACTCAGGACTGACACTCCTTCTTTGCTCTCATTGCTAGCCTTCAGGGTGACGCTACAAACTTCTTCTCAATTGGTCAGCCTTTTTATCCAATGTCGCTTTTTACATTTTCTTAACAGTCCTTCGACTCCTTCTTGTCTTGACACCCCTAAATTTATGATTTTAGTTGCCTTTGGGTCATCGTGTCGTAAAAACTGGCGTCATTCAGACTGGAGGTATTGTCTGATGTTTCAGACACAATAAATAATGTACAGAAAACTGTCTCACAATGTGTGAGACCAGAAATGGAACTCACATGTATATAAAATAAATTTCATTGATATTGCCTTTTTGACTGGATAATATCAATTACGGTCTTCAGATTTAAACATTATTATTATTGATATTTCAAGGGATTATTGATTCAGAGATTATCGATATTTTCAAGTAATTATGCCATTGTTTTATTGCGGCAAAAATTATTAAAACTCATATAAAGTACGTTTTACGAATCAGATAATGATCGAAATGATAGAACCAGAGGTTGTCGAGATATTAATTAATTAAAAACTCTCAATCAAACCTCCCATAGAGATAGCATTTTGCAGATGATATTTTTTCTGGTAATTTATTTGTACAAAATTATATGTAGCTTAGCAAAGGTTTTAAATCCAACGTGTTTATGCAGCAGAATATGTTTATTAAATCTTTTCTGATTTGAATGATAAGGAAATGTATATAAAATACGGAAATTGCATTTTTGACTGGATTATATTAATTACAGCGTTCAGGTTTAAAGAGCACGGGAATTATTGAAATTTTCAATTTATTACGTCATCTATGTTTTTCGGCAAATATTTTTGAAACTCATATATATTGTAGTACGGGTAATTGTCTACTAATATGCGGGTATATTTTCTAATTTACGAGAGTATAAGTGGTACTGGTATATCTTCCCATACAATTTTAGGGATTTCAATTTGGCATATTGATTCAATTCCATATTTTTTGTAAACTTGTTTACAAACAGGACCAGGATCTTAAGATATGCCTGTGAAAATAGTTTTGTGTAGCAAGAACAGAGATCCTTAAAATAGTTTTCGGATCATTAATTTAAATATTTTAATAGAATGTTTTGAATAACAAAATCATTTAGAATATTAATCATTTAGAATTTGTACATTGTTGTGAATATTAAGTTTTTGTATAATGAATATTCCGTACGAAGAACCGATATATTGCTAGTAAGAAGCATATTACACAAGAAAGATCAATCATGCATAAGCATTGATTATGAAACACTTTCCAACTGAAATGCAATTTCATTTAAAAATTTCTAAAATGTGATACATTCAGTGGTGATATCTTTTACATTATCACAGTACCACAGCAATTTATTATACTTAAATATATAAAACTGTATCGAAATATAAATCATCTGATTCTCTATGCAAAATCAAGTAATATTTCATTCATATAACTTGTATTCCAGACTCCAGAGCTAAATAATTTTGTGTGAAAAAAAGTCAGCAATTCTTATATAACTCACCCTACAATAGCTTGAGATATTTGCATTCTGCATAAGTTAAAATTAGGCTTCGTTGAAGAAATAATAAAAGTTTAGCGATCATTTAAAATCACAACTATTGTAATTGCATAGGCACGAAATTTAGATACACAGATAATACACAGATAAACCGATAATATGTGTGTGTGTGTGTGTGTATGAATTCAAAGTATTGGAATCTTGCCGAAGATCGGAACTCGAATTTTCGAAAGATCTACACGTTTTGGCACTTCTAGAATACGAAAAAACTATTTTTAGGAAGACGTCTGTGTGTGTAAGGGTGTATCAGTGTATATTTCTGTGTGTCTGTGAGGATATTACATCCACTCTAATCGAAAAACTAATGGACCGAATTTCATAAAATTTGGTAGGTATGTTTTTTACTGGGAAATTCTGATGTTCATTAGATTATAGTACGATTCGCAATAAAAGAATCTGCCTTCTTTGCGAAATGGCCGGCAGAAATTGCCTTTATCCACTCTAGCTGAAAACTAATGGAACAAATTTAACAAAATTTGGTGTATAATATTTCAATAACCTACAAGTGATTTATATACCAAATTTAACAAAATTTGGCATATAAATCATTTGTAGGTTATTCTTGTACGATTCGGGAAAAAGGAACGGGCTATTTTTGCGAAATGGTCCGCAAAAATCGTTAAATATAAAAATAAGACTAAGTGTGCTCAATTATATCAATTAAATTCCTATTTTATACGTGATTTTTGACAACAAAAAGAATAAGACTAACCCCATTACTCTAGGACTAGCCGTTCTTGAGATATTCTAGTTTTTCGCGTTTTCGCTACGCACCTTTGACAATAACTCGAGCTATCAAATGAGAACCAAATTTAAGTTTAACGTGCAAATTCAATGCCATTTAAAATACTTATGGCTGTTATTTTGTGCAGATAAACTCAAATTATTATTGAAGAAATAAAGAGAACGTGAATATGAGTCTGCAGGGAAAGACATGTGCTGCCCACATCAGAATTTTTAGCAATATTACAAAAATGATTTATAGAAGTGAACGGGGAGTATTTGCAGGCCATTTCGAAAAAAATGTATGATCTATGTTTAAAGATCCACCAAATTTTTGTAGAATAAAATGTTCAACAAATTTAAGTTGTGTACCAAATTTTAACTCTCTAGGACGTAGGAAAGTGCATTAAATAAGTATATCATGAAGAGTTATATAAAATTAAAAAAAAATGAAAAGTTGTTATCTACCAAATTTATTTTAAAATGTGAAGCTTCTCTCACATACAAAATGATTAATCTCTTGGAAAGATATTTATTATATAAAATATCCCTTTTTTCTTTCTGGAGGATATCCCAAAAGTCAGAATTTAATTGAATTTGTTTTTTTCCCTATATTAAATAATTTTAATTAAAAAACTACTTAAAATATTTTACTGAAATTTTTTTTATATATTTTATGGAATAATGTGAATATTTTCTAAAAATTTCGAAGCAATTTGTGAATTTTACATTGGCTTAAAAAATGTTTGAAAAATTAGGTCCCATAGGGTTCAATGCATTTCATTTTTTCAATCCGGGTTCAATAAAAAACTAATTGGGTGATATTATTTATTTATATTCCCATAGGTCCCACAGACCGTCTGAACAACATACTAAAATTTCATTTTAATTAAGTCATTTTTACAGACAGAATGAACAAAGTCATAAACACTTTTCAACTATGTTGTAAAGTGTTAAAAATGACCAATTGAGATGTATATTAGACACTGCATAATTGAAAAGTTATTAAGAACGTGTCCGTTATAGAATTAACTTATTATTCCGTCCATGGCGCATATCGAAATTTTGGCGATGAATTTGTATTGCCAACTTAACGACATTTATTAAATATTGTCGAGTTGATGAAAATCTCGCCAAATTGATAAAAATGTTGGCAAGTTTATAAAAATGACGCGAAATAAATATAAATAATGACTAATTGAAGAAAGTTCAATATCTTGGTAAGAACATAAGAAGAGACTATAAGAATTACTCATTTCTCTGTCAGTCGATCCATAACGCTTAGCGAAATTTTTGGCGGGATGTCGCCAATTTGGCAATTTTTTTTAATGTTGCCATAAATGACAAAAATGTTGCCATATTAATAAAAATTATTCTAAATGGGAGGTAATGCGTTGTAAATTTTAAATTCCGTCATGTGTGTGTGTGTGTGTCAGTGAGTCTGTGGAGACGATATCTCACGAATGAATGGAGCGATTCGAATGAAATTTGGTACAAAATTTGCAATCCTTGAATACTGGAAGTCTATTGTTTTTAAACACAATCGAATCTTCAGAACCCCCATAAATTTTCGTGTAAAATTTTGAAAAAATCATCAAAAATCAAAACCTTTATTAAAGTTACGCAAATAGATATTTCGTATGCAATTTTTCCTTAGAAAACGATTGACATAAACTTTAAAACGCTAGCAGGAACTGTTTCCGGGATATTGCACATTTTTCAAATAATATTTTTTGTAATGTATGGGATTTTTTGATAAATTTAACTGTTGAGAAACATGTTCACTTTTCATATGTAATATCATGCGATAAATTTGGTGACATCATTGTCGTGGATCTAGCTCGTTCCACTCATGAGAAAAGATACTTAAGTAATAATTTTGTATTTAAGCGTCAATAGTCATTTATCTGCTATAAGAATAACTTATTTCTCCGTCCATAACGCTTGGCGAGATTTTGGCAACGAATTTGGCGGAATGTCGCCAACTTGACCACTTTTTTAAATATTGCCAAATGGATATCTCGCCAAATAGATCTCGAAAATCTTGCTAAATGGATAAAAATGACGCTAAATCAATCAAAATGACGACTAATTGAAGAAAATTCAATATCTTGGAAAGAATATAAATATCGACTATAAGTATAACCTATTTTTTTACTCTAAAAGTAGTAACTTCATTACATTATATAAGGAAAGTCATGTGCTGCCCACATCAGATTTTTTAATTAATGATCTATTCAAATTTTTATGCTTTTCTGAAGTGAACATTTTTCTACTCTACGGACATTTAATTGGTCGAGCCGATTGTCAGCTTCCCTCTGATTGGTTTCTAGCAAAAACTAAATATACACAGAACTGAGTTATTGAAGTATTAAAAACATTAAAAGTATATAGATATTTAATTCTAAACATGACTATAACGTTAGGTAGTGCGCTTGGGACAGTTTTTGACAATCATATACCTTATCGTTTATTTTTGCAAACAAAAGGAGCGCGTCGTATCTATTGTTGTAATGAACATTACGATTTCTTGTTATATTGAACAACAATTCTATATGTTTTACGAGGGTCACACTGAAATTTTAGAGACCAGTTCAGACGATAAGCTCTAGAAAAAAAAACAAGAAAGATCAATCATGCTTAAAGCATGATTATGAAGCACTTTCCAACTTCAATGCAATTTTATTTAAACATGTCTAAAATGCAATATATTCCTCGGTAATATTTTAAAACTTATCACAATACTACATTAATTTATTATATTTGAAAACTTAAACCTTCATCGAAAAAAATGAACTTCATTCAAATGGCGGCATTGAAACATAAATTGCCTGGTTTAAACATCTCTAAAATGTGATGCATTCCTCGTTAATAATTTTAGAATTATCATAATACTACGATGATTTATTATATTTGAAAACTTCATCGAAAACAACTGAAATTTATTCAAATGACGTCATAGAAAATATAACACGCCTGGCTCTCTCTATAAAAGCAGCATTTCATTCATACATAACTTCCCATTCATGTAATTCATCACAATACTATAATAATTTATTTTATTTAAAAATTACGACCATGGAGCTACAAGTAATTAAACTTTATGCGTAAAACTTCATCGAAAAAAATCGTTCTTCTCTTTGTAAAATCAATAAATATTTCATTCATATCAGCTATGCAGACTCCATGAACTAAATGATTTTGTGTTAAAGAAATACTGCAATTTTAATACAACTCATTCTACATATTTTGCTGTTTACATTTTACATAGGTGAAAAATAGGCTTCGTTGTAGAAATAATCATATTTGGATGAGCATTTAAACTCAAATACATTGTAATCGCGTTGTTTCAATATGTAGATGCACAGAATTTAAGCAAAAATAAAGTGATTTTAGGACGGATACAACAATCAATATGAATTAAAAAGAACTTTAAAAATCACGATTTTGAGACAAGATGGATAGCATATATCATTTTGAAGTGGGTCACGTGATATTTTCATATCATGGTCACGTGATCGCTTCATATAAGAGGTGTTATTATTATTTTAATTTTTATTTAAAAAACTACTGAATATATTTCGCTGAATTTTTTTTATATATTTTATGGAACAATTTGAATATTACCTAAAATTTCAAAGCAATTTGTGCATTTTAAATCCGCTTAAAAAATGTTTGAAAAATTAGGTCCCATAGGGCTCAATGTATTTCATTTTTTTAACCCGGGTTCAATCCAAAACTAATTTTGTGATATTATTCATTTATATTCCCATAGGTTCTACAGACCGTTTGAACAACATACTAAAATTTCATTTTGATTAAGTCATTTTTACGGCAGTTATCGTGCTAACGGACAGACAGACAGACAGAATGAACAAAGTCATAAACAGTTTTCAACTTTGTTGTAAAGTGTTAATTATTGGTCGGATATTTAAATTTGAACTCTTATATGTCCGCTGACGATAATTTGTGGCAACAATTACAATTTAGCTATCGTAAAATAAATTTTGAAAGAAAAGAAAATAGAGATGAAGCGAGGGCATTATCGAACTATGATTTTCTATGATTTTAAAGTGGGGCTACATCAAGAAGAATATCTTCAACGTCTATAAATAGCATATGGATATGATGCTCCATCTCGTGCCACTGTATTCAGATGGTTTACAGAGTTTAGAAGATGTCGAAATTCTCTCCTGGATGAAAAACACACAGGAAAATCTTTGTCAGCTGTTGTCCCAGAAAATGTGTCGGTCATTCGAAAAATGTTAATCGATGATAATCGCAGAACCTACCAAATGATACAGAAGGAACTTAACATTGGATTTGTAGCTAAACATAAAATTATTCATGAAGAACTGTATGAAAAAATTAGTTTGTCGTTGGGTCCCCCATAATTTAACAGAACACCAAAAAGTGGAGCGTGTCAGAATCAATAAAGAAACCCTAAAATTACTCAATGATTGATGGCGGACACTGCATTATTTTTAAAATCATAACTAGTGATGAAACGTAGATACCTTTTTTTGGCGTTCCAAGACGTCAAGAAAGTAAAGTATGGATCTCTGAAGATGACACCAAACCAACAACGGTGACAAGAAAACGATCAATGAAAAAAGCAATGTATGCCGTGTTCTTCAGAAGTACAGATCTGGTCAGAGCCATAAAGCTAGAGGAAAGAAGACAGTTACAGCTAATTGGTACACCACACTAAGTGTCTCCCAGAAATTCTTCAGGAAGTGGATGGTCAAAGCCATAAAGCTAGAGGGACAGAAGACAGTTATAGCTAACTGGTATACCACGCTAAGTGTCTCCCAGAAATTCTTTAGGAAGTGAATGTTAGGGCACTCACGCTTCACCATGACAATGCAACTTTTTATTCAGCAAGAATGATAATTGAATTTCTTGAACGAAAAAACATCAGAGTGATAGAACATCCACCCTATTTCCCTGATCTTGCTACATGTGACTTTTAGCTATTTTTTAATCTAAAAAAAATTTACGTGGACGTCGTTTTTATTCTTAAGATGAGATTTATGAGAATATAAAAGCATATTTTTCATCGGTTCCAAGAAATAGATGGCTTGAAGCATTTATTCTTTGGAAAATTCGCCTACAAAAGGGCACTGATGTTGGAGGGGAATACTTTGAATACTCCTAAGAGTTGGAATGCTCAACTTGTACCACTTAGTCTTATCTCAAAAATTTCAGTGTGACTCTCGTATTATTGTAAATCTCTCTATACTGAAAGCGTAATACTATGTTTTGCCACTGTATTGCGAACAAAATGAAATTTTTCCATTTGTTCGTAATACAGTAAGCAAACATTTTTACTAGCACGCGACACAAAATAGTTCGAAATGTAGGCTAAGCGAGCGCCAGGAAGTAGGAGACGAAGCCTCCCAAATTACGAAGCGAGTTTCAGGGTTGGCGAGCGTAGTGAGCTGGGGGAAATTGAACATTAAGCGAGTTAAGAGAGTTGGTGAGCATCAGCTAATTAAGGGGCGCAACCCCAATAGGTGCATTACTCCTGCGATCACGTTCCGATTCATGAGTGGTAGCGAATGGAGGGTTTAACCCCGAGATTTTAGAAGTATCAGTGAGCATAGGACACGTTGGCTGTCTTGAGCGCTGGCTGGATTGAAAGCGCTCGAACTCCAGGGTTGGTGAATGTCAGTTAATAAGGGACGTTACCAACGGGTTATTACACTTGCTTGCCAGGCTGCAGGAAAGTGCTCACGAAGGGAGCTCAGCGAGCGTTAGCAAGTGCGAAACCTCCCGACTAGCGAATCGAGTTACAGGGGTTGGTGAGAGCAAGGGGCAGAGCCCCCTAGTATATGAAAAATTATTGCTAATTACTTGCCTTATATGCATAGTATTATGTATAAGGAAAATATTCTGACCGGGTCTAATATTCAAATTCGAGTTCTGACGGGAGATCACGTTTCAAGAATCCCTGACCACGAATCTAACGTTTTTGAGATGATGTCTTTGTGTGTGAGTGTGTGTGTGTGTAAGTCCGGAAACCTGTGGAGACGATATATCCCGAATAAATGGAGCGTTCCGGAAGAAATTTGGAACAAAATGTGCAATTAGTGAATACTGGAAACCTATTGTTTTTGAATCCAATCGATGTGCGTAGGACCCCCAAATTTTCGAAGGAAAATGTGAAAAAATCATTAAAAAATCAAAACCTCCATTAAAGTTACGTAAATAATCATTTCTTATGTAATTGTTCATTAGAAAATGATTTAGGCACACTTAAGAACCCTAGCATGAACCGTTCTCGAAATATTGCACATTTTTCACATTAATTTATCAAAAACTGACATAAAAAAACAAAAAAAAAAAACAACTAATAGCTGTTGTGAAATATGTTCACTTTCACATGTAATATTATGCGATAAATTTGTTAACATCATTCTTGTGGGACTAGCTCGTACCATTCACGCGACAAGATACTTTGGGTAATAGTTAGTTTTGTATTTGGACGCCAATAGTCTACTATAAGAATAGGTTATTTATTCGTCCATAACTCTTGGCAAAATTTTGGCGACAAATTTTGCAGAATTTTGCCTACTTGGCAATTCTGTTAATGTTACCAAATTGACGAAAATATCGCCAAAGTAATAAAAAAGAACATAAGAATCGACTATAAGAATAACCCATTTCTCCGCCCGCCCGCAATACTTGGCGAAAAATTTGGCAGGATGCTGCCAATTTGGCTACTTTTTAAATGTTGCCAACTTGATGAAAATGTCACAAATTGATAAAAATGACACTAAATGGGAGACTGTGTTTTGCAAATTTTTAATTCTAATGGGTATGCATTCTAGTATATAAAAAATGCTCTTCTCGTCGTTTGTCTGTAATACTTAGCAATACAATTCTATACAAAATTTTCGTCAAAATTGCAAAAATGGCTCCAAGTTAATGAAAATGACACCTCATTGATGAATTAATTATTAAAATATTTTAATATATGGACAATATTGCCTATTTGTTATCATTATTAATAATTATTAATTTAAAGTTGCGTGATATATATGTTAATTTGATACTTCGAAGTAGTTTTATGTTGGCATCAGGAAAAGAACCGAATGTAGGATTCAACGTTAAAAACACTCTACCGTGGATCTTAAACATCATATTTTGACTGTTAAAGAAGAATTCATTGCAAGGAAAGTCTGGTGCTGCCCACATCGGATTTTTTAATTTATATCGGTATTTGAACTCGAAACTTGTTTATCGCTGGCGATTTTATACTCTCAATTTTATTCTTAAAATACAATTTGTAGAATTAGTTTATCTATTCCATTTCAGAATAAACAGAAGTTGTATGCAGAAGTTGAAAAGTACTGCTCAAATGCCAACTATTTTTCGACGAAGGTATGATATTTAAATTATTAATGAATTCCTTACAATTGTGAACTTTTCGCGCTCCTAAAATTAAATACTACATGGTTTTAACATACCAATTAAAGTCAATTTTTAATTTATCTAGTTAACAACTTGTCGGTTTTAGTAAACTTTATAATTATTGAGATATACAGGATGTTTAAAATAGGTGGTTAATGTCTTAAATATATATAAGCTAGACATTTTGCAATTACAATCTTTCTTAAAATAAGGTGCAGAATTTTATGAAAGTTGTCTGAACTTCCAACTGATTGAAACAGAAATTCAAGTAAAATATTAAAAAACGGATTTACAGATTTTGCTTACTTCACTATATTAAATTCTAGGAAATTTGCAAACCAGCTACAAACAAAAGTTTTTGTTTTTTGGTGTAAAAATTTTCATGAAGCAGATTTTGCTAATTTTGCAGGTAAAGATATAGAATTGTTTATTTTAACTAAAGAAGTAAAGAATATTCTACAATTTGTAACTCTCACTCTGATGGACCCGTGAGAAGAAGATAAGTTTGAACTTTTTCCAGAAATTGTTTATTTTAACTAAAGGAGTAAAGAATATTCTACAATTTGTAATTTTTACTCTGATGGAATTGTGAAAAGAAGATTGAACTTTTTCCAGAAATCACACCCATACAGTTAAATGCAATTTTATGCCTAGGATCCATATTTAGGTAATAAAACACGTTGCTACCTATTTTGAATACCATATATATAGGTTGTCGGGAACGTTCTACTTGGCCGTTAGTCATAGATATATACTTCCAATTACACAAATATGTTAAATGAGGTAACAATTTATCGTATAACAGTTTTAAATAGAGAAATACATTTTTCGAAATTATATGAAATCAAAATTTTAATAATGTTCCTCAATCCAAAAATTTTCAAATACTAAAATTTTCTTCCTGCATTAACATGCAAAAGTACAGATAATGCGATTCTATTACGAGCAAAATTTACCGAGATATGAAACATTGAATTTTATGACTTAAATCACTTTCCCACGTCTGCGAGTCCATCAATTCCTGCTAGCGTTGAGGGTCCGTATAAAACAAAAATAAAACATTTCATTTAATGGCATATCTTTAGGATTTATCAGAGTATAAAAAAAAATTCTTTAACACTTAATAATTTTTTGTGTTAAAGAAGTAAAGAATATTCTACAATTTGTAACTCTCACTCTGACGGACCCAGCTATAGGTATGCATAATATGGAGCATTTGCTGTCACATTGACATGATTCGAAATTTAATTTGTGTACAATCTCCGGGAAAAAGTGCTGAAACTTTGAACTAATATATCTCTACCCATTTTGTTCGTAAAAGAATCGAACTTTTTTAGTTTTACATGTTAATGTAGAAATAAAATGTTAGTAATTGGAACTTTGGAGGACCGAAAGACCGTATAAAAAGTAATATTTCTTATATTTTAGAAAAAAACATTTTTAAAAACTGTTATACGATTATTAAATATATTACTTATTATTAAAAATTGTTATACTATAAATCATTGCCGCATTTGAAATATTGTTATAATCGGAAGTATATATCTATGACTAACTGCCGCGTAAATAATGGTCGTTAAAAGATTAGCAACGATAAAACCTTAGCAGTGTAAAAATATATATTAAATAACTTATTTTAAAAATAAATAGAGAATTATTATGTGGAAAATATCAGCAAAAGAATATGCGGCAAAAATACGACCTCACTGCTAAAAATTTTTGAAGACGAAAACTGCATATATGTACACTGGTGTCCAAAATTATCTTTACCTGCAAAAAAACACCGATTTCTTAACAAATGTTCAATATAATTGAATGCATATAACACAAAATATATAAGTGCATACGATACAAAACTAATTATGAAACAATTTGCTATTTCCAGTAATGTTTTCCCAGTTTCTAAACGGACGACTGTTCGCCACCTCAAAGTTTCCTTCCTAATGATATTTCGAGGATGTAAAAAACTGTTATGAATCAATAAACATTGAAATTAAATTCTGAAGCGTAGAAGTTCGTAGGAAAACATACTTGGTGCACAGCCCTTGAGCCGCTTATTTTTTATGTATGTAAAAATAATTTTGGACACCATTATATTTTGTGAGGTTAAAATTAAACTTGTTTTATGCTATGACAGAAAATAAAATAAATATAATCTTTTTCTACAAGATTTCATTAGAGTCACTTCGGGTATAATGTTTAACTTTTCCGTGCCAAACGTAATTTGTTGATATTTTACATGATGAATTTGGAAAGAATAATTCTCTCAAGCAGCCTACATATAAAAATCTAATGTGTGTAAAACTTCGTATAATTCTATTTTTAAATTATGAAGAGCTTATGACTGTTGAAAAGTACAGTTGTTTTAAAAATTAATTTAAAAAATATTAAAAAATATTTAAACAGCTGATTTTGATCTGCGAATTAGGCTATATTATTGGTGTTATAACACTGATATTACAACCAAGTACGTGAATTAATATTATATCAATTTTATCTTATAATATATCTTATATAGAATATTTGCTTAACCATGTTAAATAGTAAAAGATGTTCCTATGTCTGTCGTATGTAGCGGTTGGTTGGTTGGATGATTAGGGTTTTTTGCACATGATCCAAAGAGAATATGCTATACCAAACCTATAGTACTGAAATACAGATATTAGCAAGTAATAAAAACAAATGCTTAATCTAAAAAGGTGATAATGTGCGAATAAAACATGACAATGGAAGATGTATAACTATAAAAACAAGATTAAAATGGCAGATGTATAACTATAAAAACAAGATTAAAATGGCTTAAAGGTTATAGAAGTCAAAACTAAATATGATGGAACATGTCCAACAAGAATGGAAAAAGAACCCCAAATGAGTATTTTCTCCAATAAAATCTGCCAAAGTTATAGTGCAAGTCTTGAAATGTTTAAAACGAAACTGTTTGTCTTTAGTACAAGTATGTAGCGGAAAATCAAAGTTTTGGACAATGACGAAATTTGGTACAAGAGTACTTCAAGACCCTGGACGACACGAATCGGCCAGATATTTATGAAATGCGAATTAGTTTAAAAGAGACAAACATTTAAACTAAAATTCGGCCGAATTTTGATCATTTATAATCAATTTATTAGGCAGACAATTTTTCACGAATGCAAGTACTTTCTTTCACAGGTGCATATTCTGCAAACAATGTCTCAGGAATTCGGTCTAGATCTTGAGTGCTATTGAATTTGCAATTTACTAACTTCGCGCGTTTAAAAGATACATTTTCAAGCTTTGGAATATAGAATTATTTCAATATTATAAATGTATTATTGTGATGAGTTTATATTTTAAATACATCACAGCACACTTTTTCTTTCTATTTGGTACATACATCCTATATTTCGCAACAGAAAGTAATTTTCAATGTCAGTGTAACATTTTAGACTCTTTCTCTGTCAAAATTTATGAGGCAACTTCTATCTTTCTTATATGCTTTCTTCAAACATTTTTATTTCTGTTGAAAAGATTCAGTTTAGCAATTCCAAGTACAATATCGTGTGAGAAAGTCGCAGAAACTTTACTCCTACACTTAGCTGGTTGGTCAAATATGCATCATCAGCTTGAAACCCAATAGCAGTCAGTAACACTCCTCTTTTTTCCATCATTCTTTGCGACAGCGTCTTGGACTTCTAATAACAACATTCCTTTTAGTTCGACAAAAATAAAAGCATATAAGGGTCTTATTTTTCTGTCATAAAGATCCCACTTTGGTGGGGGTAGGGAGCATATTTTGTAAATTGTGTGTTTAGGGGCTTGGAAACAAAACTCTCCAGTAGAGTTTTAGAATGCTAGAATGAGGGCAAGCAGTAAGATCGAAAATTTGATCATGTAACGAGTGAATAGTTTTCTTCGGCTGTTCTAAGAATATACATTTTGATTTTAATTCCAATAAATAATGCGAAACGTTGTTGAGTCTCAACAGCGAGACCAATTTAAAGCTGAACCGACTGTATGAATGATCTCTATAATGCAGCATTCAGATATTTTGTGTAATTTTTTTGCATATTTAAGGAGTCAAAGATGATAAATCTGAAAAACCCCTCGCTTCCAATTTTTTGATAACTGTGCAGCATTAAAAATCCTCCAAGGTTCTAAATCCAGATTTTCAATATTAGGACTTCATTTTGTGAAATGTCAATATCGGTACTTTGAAATTTTTTTTGCACTGCGCAACTTGATGCACATTTATTTCTTTTATATATCATATGAAGTGCTTGACACACATTTTGTTGTTACGAAACATTTTTTATCTTCACGAAAAAAATTCATAAATTATAACTTACAACTGCATTTTATACAGACAAAATGAATGAGAATGATAGGTTAAACTGATTAATTACTATTTAGAATTTTTGTGTCGGCAAGAAAATGCAGTACTTTATCAGAGTAAATAGTGGAAGTTCTTGGTTTTGCATCATCGTAAAATTTTCTCTTTTTTGGTGAATGATAATTTACTAGATGCAATTTTGAGTCACATCCAATTAAACATTTAGATGTGGTGATAAACATGATGCAAGGTCTCCACTGAATAAAATAATTAACATTCAAAAAATAAAAAATGCTTTAGAAGCTTTAAATTAAAAAATCAAGAAATAATTGCACCATTCAGAAGTAAAGCCCTGTACCATATTTTCTCCGATCAGATTTTCAAGTCAATAATTAAGACCTAAATTGGCCAAAATAAATATATAAAATAAAAAAATAGTTGTATAGTGGTTTCTTTATCAAAATGACATGATAACCTAAAATAAAATAAATTTATAAAGAGTACACAAATAAGTATTTAAAATATTTTTATAATAAATAAAAAAAAATTATTTTATGGAGGCATGATAACTTTATCCTTCTTTCATAAATTATGATAGAATATTATTAATCATTTAATTGCTACCTTTTACGCATACACATATATTAATTCTCATAATAATTATTAATAATATAATAAAATTTTATATTGATATCTCATAATAGATGATAATAAATATTCATACTAAGAAAATTAACTGAATTAAAAATATGCAAAATCATAATATATGTAATATATAAAGATAAACCAACACACGGTTTTTGAATACTTGAAATAAAAACAAGAAAGATCAACCATGCATAAAGCATTAATTTTGAAACACTTTCTAATTGAAATGCAATTTTATTTAAAGATCTCTAAAATTCGATGCATTCAGTGCTGATAAATTTTAAATTATCACACTGCAATAATTTATTATATTTGAAAACTTAAAACGTCATTGAAAAAAATGAAATTTATCCCAATGACGTCATCGAAATATAAATCGCCTGGCTCTCAATGTAAAAGCAATGAATATTTCATTCATATCACTTTTATTCCAGACTCTAGGGCTAAATAATTTTGCGTGAAAAAATTCAGCAATTCTTATACGACTCATCTTACAATCACTTGTTTACATTCTGCATCCATTAAAATTAGACTTCATTGTAGACATAATCAAAGTGTAATGATCATTTAAACTCAAAAATATTGTAATTGCGTTGGCACAGGTAATAAGCAAAAATAAAGCGGTTTTTGGACGGATGCAACACTAAATAGAGATTTAAAATAACTTTAAAAATCACAATTTTAACACTGGGAAAAAAAGATTTAATGCCATATTTTATTTTGAAGTGGGTCACGTGATCTCTTCATATAATATGGGTGTAATTATTATTTGAATTTTTATTTAAAAAACTACCGAACACCTTTTGCTGAATTTTTTTTATATTTTTATGGAATAATTTAAATATTTTCTAAAATTTTCTGTCTATCTGTATGTGTTGTTGTTGTTGAGACCCAGACCGTCCGACCTACCAGAAAGGTGTAAGGTAACTGTATGGACGGCCGGGACTATCTGTATGTGTGAAGGATCTAGCCATTAGAAATAAAAACATTGATAATTGTTAATTTAGAGTTGCGTGAAATATAAATTAAATTGGGTACTTCGAAATAGTTTACATGTCGCCATCCGGTAAAGCACCAAATGTACAATTCAGCTTTTAAAACACTGTTCCGTGGATCTTATTTCCGTAGATCTCATTATCATTTTTTCATTGTTTAAGAAGTAAATTTATTGCATTATATAAGGAAGTCGTGTATTGTCCATAACATTTTTTTTAATTAGTATCTTGTTGAATTGAATTAAGATGGTGCGTTTTTGCCCGGATAATTCATATCTGAAATAATTACTTATTACTCTGTTTCATTCAATTCAATACGTTATATAAGTAAAATTGAAATTCTGTATGTCTCATCCTCACGGAAAAAAGGCTGAACCGAAATTCGTGAAATTCTGCTGGTAGCCTTGGAATAATAAAATGTAGTCCATTTTTCGAGTTTTTGGGACCGGGGGTTGTCTAGATATTAATTAAAAACGCACAATTAAACATTCCATAGACATAGCATTATGCAGACTTTTTTTTTTCCCGTAAGTTTATTTGAAGAAAATGATATTATGCCGCGTAGCAACGGATTTTAATCCAAAGTGTTTATGCGGCAGACGATTTTTATTAAATTTCTTCCGATTTAAATAATAAAGAAATGTATATAAAATAAATTTTATAGAAATTGCATTTTTAACACTTTCCAACATAGTTGAAAAGTATTTATGAATTTGTTCATTCTGTCTATCTGTCTGTCTATCTCTCTGTCCATTCGTACGATAACTGCCGTAAAAATGACTTTATCAAAACGGAATTGTAGTATGTTGTTTAGACGGTCTGAGGGACATATTGGAATGCAAATGAATAATATTACATAATTTGTTTTGGATTGAACCCTGGTTGAAAAAGTGAAATATATTGAACCCTATGGTGCCTAATTTTTCAAACACTTTTTAAGCGAAGTTAAAATTCATAAATTGCTTTAAAAATTTTAGGAAATATTCAAATTATCCCATAAAATGTATGAAAAAATCGTTTAAGCAAAATATGTTCGATAGTTTTTAAAATTAAAATTACATCCATATTATATGAAGAGATCACGTGCCCACTTCAAAATAAAATATGGCATCCATCTTTCTTTCCCAGTGTCAAAATCGTTATTTTTAAAGTTCTTTTAAATTTATATTTAGTGTTGTATCCGTCCTAAAATCGCTTTATTTTTGCGTATTTTCTGTGCATCTATATTCAGCGCTAACGTAATTACACTATTTTTGAGTTTAAATGGTCATCGAACTTTGATTATTTCTACAACGACGCCTAATTTTAACGAATGCAGAATGTAAACAAATAAAGCTGTAAGATGAGTTGTATAACAATTGCTGAATTTTATTAACTCAAAGTAATTTAGCTGTGGAGTCTGGGATATCGGTGATATGAATGAAATATTTACTGATTTTGCATAGAGAAGCAGACGATTATATAGTATTGCCTTTTTGGATGAAATTTTAAGCATATAGTTAAAAAGTACTTTTATATTTTTAAATAAGGATTTAAAGAGATTTTAAAAGTTTTAAAGATTTAAAGAGATTTTAAAAGTTTTAAAGATTTAAAGAGATTTAAGTAAAAGAGATTTTTAAATAAAATTGTATTGCAGTTGGAAAGTGTTTCATAATCAATGTTTTATGCATGATTGATCTTTCTTGTTGCCTACTGGATTATATCAATTACGGCCTTCAGGTTTAAAAATTACTGGTATTATTGATATTTTCAATTTATTACGGCATCTGTTTTATTTGGATGAAAACTCATATATTGTAGTACGGATATTTTTCTATTAGTACGCGACTAAATCTTCTAATCTATGAGAATATAAGTAGTACGGTTATATCCTACCATATATTTTAAATGGTTTTTTGTGAATTGGTTTACAAACGGGACCGGGATGTTTTATTCTTTAGATCTGCCTGCGAAGATATATTTTGTATTGCGAGTACAATGATTCTTAATCTTCTTTTTAGAAGCTTTAATTTTAATATTTTAATGTTTTGAATAAATAGTATAGGAATTTGAATATGATTGTGAATTTTATGTTTCTTTATATTATATATTCCGTGAGAAGAACGGTTATGCAGTACAGATAATTTTCTACTAATACACCCGTATACTTTCTAATTTATGAGAATGCATGTAGTACGGGTATATCTTCCCATACAATTTTAGCGCTTTCAGTTTGATATTGGAATTTATTATGGCCTCCGGTTTTAAAGATTAAGAGATTATTGGTATTTTCTATTTATTACGTTATCTGTTTTATTTTGGCAAATATTTTTGAATACTCATATATTGTACTCATACATTTTTTTACTCATATATTGTAGACGGGTAATCTTCTTCTAATACACGGGCATGTCTTCTAATATTCGAGAATATAAGTAGTACGGATATATTTTCTCATACAATTTTAGCTCTTTTAGTTTGGCATATATTAATTTAATTTAATATTTTTTGTAAATTTGTTTACAAGCGGGAGTAGGATAGTTCATTCTTCAGATCTTCCTGTGAGGATAATTTTGTATAGCAAGAATAGAGATTCTTAAACTTCTTTAAAGGAGCATTAATTTAAATGTTTTAATTGAATACTTTTAATAACAATATCATTTAGAATATTATAGGAATATGCATATGATTGTGAATTTTACGTTTTTTGATTATATATTCCGTTCGAAGAAAGGGTATATGGCTAGTAATAAATATAACTTTTGTCTTCTTTAGATATTATGTTTATATAGATATTATGTATAATCTCTTGGTTCATTGAATGGTATATATTTAATATTTATTATATCCTTGTACACTCTCATATTTGAACTGTTGTCTGATAATATATTTCATAACACTGGTCGGCAAAAAAAAGTCTTCCTGTTAAGAATTATGGTTATTCTTAGTTTTGTAATTGCTATATCCAGATATGACAATTGAATTGCTCTATAGTCTAATATTGTTTAGGAAGAAGGAATTAAATTAAAAAATTAAATACAATTATGTGTAAGGTAAAAATAAAATTAATTAGGAAATATAAGAATATTGATCAAAATTTCGAATCAATTTTAGTAGAAATTGTCTTAACATAATTTTATCTGATGATTGATATGAGTTTTAATATATTTTTCTTAAGGTACATATGTGATACACTTATCTCATTGAAGTGCTAAAAAATTAACTTTTAAGGCATTGATATATAGAGCATATGTGAGGAAACTCCAATCTGTGGTTCTTTTAAACCATCGGCATTTGATTAATAATATTATAAACTTTATATTATGATTATATTCAACTGAATATCAAATGGTATCATTGAAGCTGTGAACTGTAAAATATATGCGCTCAGATGTCCTGTAGGAAGCAGAAATCTGGCTGTCCGGTAAGAAGCAGAAATCCAGCTATCCGGTAAGACGCAAAAAGTTTTATTTTTACATATAAAGAATTTAACTTTTAGATTTGATTGGATTGAATTATTTTGCAGTTTGCTTTTTTATTGTTCTATTCATGCACACGAGGCTTATTTTGATCGGGATCTAAAGTTTCAGTATATTTTTAATATTTCTGGTTATGACACACGCACACAGCTCTCCGGCCGTATCAGAAATGTAAACTCAATTTTTATCGAATATCATATCTTAGGAAATCGATTATTATCTACCATATCTATATTTTCAACCACCTCAAATATTATTTTCTTACGTTAAAATAATTTCCCCTCAGAAGGAATACATCCGAATGCCTACCACCTTTTTTTCAACCGATCCAAGTGAGTGTGAATCTCGGCGGCGCAAGGCATTAAAATTGGATGCTCCGGAATTATTCCTGTTTCTAGTTGAGGTGGGGCACCTCTGTTAATGGATCGGATTTGTCGCGCTCCAAAGAAATGGAATTAATGGTCTCAGAGCACGGTTCTGGCAGTTGATCATCTTTCCCACAGGACCCATGCGTCACGTGGTCTACTTATGATGGAAAGGGGGATAAATTAGTATCATGGAAATGTAAAAGATTTTGGGAGATGTATTTATGTGAGGTACAGTTAAATATTTTATTCAGTACATAAATTAATTATATATTAAATTAAGACGCACAAAACTGCTGTGAAAATAACTGCAAGTTAAAAAGTTGGTTAATAGCACGGCATGAGACAATATACTTATTATGTCAACCGGTTTCGGAGTCTAAAACATTCTCGTCTTCAGGATAAAAAGATCAGCACCGACAGAACTGATTAGACGTCTTCTATCTATATTTGGTGCGGTTGCTGTGCTTTTTTATCCAAAAAGGGAGACTGTTTTAGTCTCTGAAACCAGTTAATGCAGTTAACTTATTGTTTTGAACTATGTTATTAACGAAGGTTTTGCTTCGCAGTGAAATAACTATTGTGTAATTTTATGCAATAAATTAAATTAAATATTGTGTAAAATAATTTAAGATTTATGTAATTTTTTATATTACCGGGTTGGTGTAGGTAATAGCAAATCTGGGCGCACAATACCGAATATTCGGGTTTAATAAATTGGCCGCTTCTGACTTCAAGAACGGGTGATGCAGATTCGTTGACGAGATTTGCCCTACCCCATCTCACAGCATCGCACGCCACTGGGGCCAGTGCTGCCAAATATTATCTAAAAATAGCCAAACGAGTTTGAAAATTTGCCAAATGGTTAAAATATAGCCAAGAAAAAATTAATTAACTAGCAATATGTAAACTAGTATTTAAATTTTTAGAAATAATACACAAAATATGTTTGTCTGGAAATAAATCATTTTATTGCTTTTCAAAATATTAGCCTTTAATGTCAATACATTTTTTAATTGGAATAAACCAATTTTCAAAACAGGTATGCCATTCAGAAATTGTTATAGCAGAAACGTTTGATTTAACTGCTTCTTCTGTTAAATCGTTGACCACGCATTTTATTTTTGATTGTTGGGATCAAGAAATATCATTGGGTGCTATATCGGGCGAATAAGGACAATGACTCATCATATCAATTTTTTCATGCTTCAAATAATTGATTGTTTGAAATACAGTGTGTGAGCTTTCATTCTCATGATGAAGAATGATACGACGTTACGCATTATTTTTTCTGATTTTAGTAACTATATCTGGCAAGCAAATTATCGTATACCAATTACCATGTACTGTTCTACGATCCTCCAAAGCAACGATTGCAATATGGCCGGATTTACCAAAAATCGAAGCAATTGTTTTTTTAAACACTTCGTTCACGAACAACTTTTGTGGGATTTGGTTTATTTTGAAACACTCAAAGAGTCGATTGTTGTATTGTTTTGGGTTCATAGGAGCAAATCTATGTTTCACCTACAATTTCAAAGGCATGCTTTGAGGCACAGGAGTTGAATCTTTTGAGATGTTTTGCACCATTCCAAACGAGCATCATTTTGAGCTTGAGTTTAATTGTGGCATCCAACGTGCACATACATACCTTTCTGACTTTTAAATGATCATGTAAAATTGAATGCAGTCCTTGAAATGTTCAAACATGCCTTAATTTCATCACATTACATGACGATCTAAAGTGATTTTTTGTTGCACAGCATCAATGTTTCTAGGCGCACAGCAGTTTTTGGTCGACCTTCACGAAATTCATCACTGCATGGCGAATCATCCAAAACAAAATCGTTGCTTTGTATGGTACTTCATCACCAAAAGTTGAATTCATTCGATCGACATACTGTTGCTGTGTCAACCTTTCTTCTTCTTCAACCCAGACCATCAGACCTATCCGAAGGCATAAAGTATCTGTTTGGACGTCCGGGACAGTGTCACCCAATTTAGACCAGAACCCATTTATGATCCAGGCCGCACGTCTCGCCAAGAAGGGTTAGAGCAGTTACGAGGTGCGGCCGGGAAAAGGTAATCCCCGATACGAAAAAAGATCAACAGGCATAATCAATGTCATGTAGCACAACAATCTCATGCAGCACGCGGACCCCCAGGAGCACCAAGGGAACAGCAGACCCCACTCCGCCGAATGTGACCAAGAGGGCACGGGATGGCCAGTGGACGATCCGAGTTCGATACCAGCCACTACCCAAACTGCCGCCGTGTTCACTTGGAGTACGATCGAGTTAAATATGTGGGTCCGCAAGTCCTTCCGAGAGGTTGGTGGTAGGGGAAGGAGGATACGGTCCCTGTGGATGCTTCTCCCACTAGGTTCCTGTCTAAATTGTGTGGCACTTCCCCAGTCGTCCAAACAGATACCTTACACCTTCGGGTAGCTCGGACGGTCTGGGTCGAGTAGGATCATGCGCCGCCAGGCCCCGCCAGAAACACTTACGAGGACAGCCGATCCGCCAACCCAGCAGGCCAGTGACCCGTCCTCAACGGAACCAGCCATATTATTCGCGCCACCATAGATCGATGACGCACCAGCATCTCTAAAATATTTATTTTCAAAATCCAAAATGATTACAAAAATTACCGTTTTATACAATCAACGGTTACAAATTCGAACAAAAAATAAGAACAAACAGTAATAACTTTACCTGAGACAATAAATAGGCCAAGGTCACCACCTATAAGTTGCAAACAATATAACAAACAAAATGCAAAAATACAAGTACACCCGAGTACACAATAAAGTGTACCAAAACCACGAAAACAAAATACAACCATAATTTTGCATTTGAGATTCACACAGTTTTTAAAAGAAAATAAACACTCTTTATGAACTAATATCATTCATCACAAACTTATTATTTATAAATTATAAATAATTCTACATAATAGTGTTAAAAACGTTTAAATATTGTGATTATTCTTGTAACAACACTTTAAACACATATTCAGAACATACATTTAAAACCTACATATAGAACCTCTATAATTTTTTTTATGTTATATACATTGTTACAATAATTAAGTTATAATATGAATTGTCCAAAAACATTTTGAACATAATATTTATTCCTAAACTATCCTTTTAAAACATACATTTAAAGCCTATATTCTTATTTATGTTGGATGTACAATACCAACAGATTATTCCCGTCATCCCGTCACCTCTTTTCTACCATTTTATTCACGTTAATTAATCACACTATTGTAACATAGTAAATTATTTTTAAACATTTGAACCTAATTTAATTTAAGTAATATAAGACAGTGTTAAAACTTCCATTTAAAAACAAGTGTCCCTTAGTGAAAGGTATAAAAAATACAGTGTGCTGCCATATAGCTACAATATTGTTACGAATGTATTCTCTAGAATCGTGGGTGTATACGCAGGATACAAGAACGAGTCCAAGTTTCTGGGTAACATTCGTTTATTCACAAGCACCAAGTAAACAGAAACAATATACAATCAAACAGCACTTAATTGCTCCACTAATTTCACAGAATAAGCGATATTATTCCCAGAATGTTGAAGGAAGTAATTTCACAAAACAGCAGCTACTATTCTCAAAACATTGACGAAAATCACAGTCCAATATAGTTCGTGTCACGTCAATTCGTCAACTCCACTCCATCGGAGGGACGAGTCTTTTTATATTCTTTCTATAGAAACTTCTGGAAATCTCTCCATATCTCCTAGACTAATTGTTATTTCGCAAAGTTTCTGGAACATTCAGGAAGTCCGCAAATTGGCGATATATCGCGAAATCTGGCAATCCTTCATCTAGCTGGGAAATCCTGGAAACCCTGGACTCACGTCAGGCTGACGCCATGGACTGCGTTTTCGTCACCTGTCTTTCTAGACAGATGAAAGAGGAGGAGCCACAGGGAATATTGCGCTTTCGCAACAATATTAAACATCCAGAGAATTTTAAAAAAAAAACACAATAAGATATTAAAACAGTTGAATGCGCAATATACAGTTAATTATACTATTGAATATGCACTGCAATATACAAACAATTAAATATTAAAACCAATAATAAAACCCCGGTAGTTACCATTTCCCCAGTGAAAAAAAATCTAAACAACGGCGGAATCAGACACCTTATTGTTCACCATTATATATTTCCTAACCCTCCAGGTGGACGTGGAGCTAGCAACAACCCTATTAAACCGTACTTGCTGTTGTTTGTCCGAGGGGGCAGATAAATGAAAATCGACAGTAATTGACAACTAAAACCGTAAAGGTCAGCATACCCGATTTGCCCATAGGGGCATAAGGGGGAGGGGGTAATTTTAAAACGATGTAAGTAATGTAATAAAGGGGCTATGGCCCGTTAAAAATGCAATAAAAATTGATCAAAAACTTGTGTTTCAAACTTAAAACTTGGACAAAACAACCGGGTAAGCGCCCCGGATACCGAGGAATCAGAGAACGCCCGCCACCGATATAACACCTCTATCTTAACAATTCCGGACAAGAAGCAGTATGGAGCAGGAACGTCCATTGGCTCCCCCACATGGACTAGCCAACTTCACGAAACTGTCTGCCACCTCATTTCCCTCTAGACCAACGTGCGCTCTAACCCACCTTAATGAAATGTAATCCTTGACCAGTCGTACGTCTTCTTGAGTGGTTAAGAGTAGATTTATTTCCAACCCAGCTCAAGACGCAATAGCTGAGGCGCTATCAGAGAAAATATATACTCCATGTCTCGAAGTCCTTGCCCAATTAGCAGCCAGGCGGATTGCACACAGCTCAGCCTGAAAGACACTGTTATATCTCTTTAGCTTCTTTTGTTTAACATGTGTGAGAACCCCATCCATGAAACTCAGACGCTAGGTCAACCCCGTCATCAATCTTGGAAACATCCGTAAAGACCTGGACCTGAGATACCCTCAAGCTTTCTTTTAGAAAGATCGCCCTGTGATCCGGGAGGACGGAGCATAAGGGAGAACGTCCATCCAAATACCGGGAGGAAGGGCAATCGCTATTTGCAAAACCATTGCAACGCCCTTCTTCTAGGAAGCATACTTCAGAAATTGTGCATCAAGTTCCAGAGCATATTTTAAGGAATTTGCACTAGGCGGAACTAAACCTAAATCAATCTGTTATGTATATACAGGGTGTCCGGTGCTATCGGTGCCCAATGGCAATGTCCTCAAACGTTAGTCATAGAGATACACTTCCAATTGCAAAATAGGTTTTAAATTTTAAAATGTATTATCTTGGAAATAGTTTAAATCAATAAATGCATTTCTGACAGAAATACGAAATATACATTTTTATACAGTCCCCCGGTCCTACAAAGTATATTTACAAAAATCATCCTCATACAATTTTATGCAAAATAAAAAAAGTCATCCTTTTACGACGAAAATTGACGGACTTATAGCTGTTTAAAGTTGGAGCACTTTTTGTGCTGAAAAATGGTCAATACTGTCCCTGATTGGTTGGTTGCCTGAAACGGGACATTTTTATGCGTGTAAAAGTCACTTAAGTCATAAAGTTAATGCTCCATAACTCTGTGAATTTTGGTGGTAAAAGGAAGATTTTTTTTTTATTTTGCATGAAATTGTATAAGGATGATTTTCCTAAATATAATTGTTAGGACCGGGGGACCGTATGAAAATTTATATTTCGTATTTCTTTCAGAAATATATTTATTGATTCAAACTATTTCTAAGATAATATATTTTAAAATTTAAGACATTTTTGCAATTGGAAGTATATCTCTGTGACTAGCGGTTGAGGAAATTGCTGTTGGGCACCGATAGCACTGGATACCCTGTATATATATATATATATATATATATATATATATATATATATAGTGATTATAATTAAACTTCCCGGTTTGAAAATGGTCTCAAATAAAAAGCACTGGTCAGAATGATTTGAAATTTTACGTGAACGCTTGTGGAGCAATGTAGTTTTGTTTGGTGAAGAAAAAAACAGTAGTTCAAAAGTCGCCGCTAGGAGAATAATTGCCGCTTTACTACACTAGAATGTAATACAAAAGTAATAAACGTTGACTCACTCATTGGCTAATGACGAAATAAATGTTCAATATGCTGTCCTTCGAATACTGAATTAAAAGTCGATCTTTCATCATCATATGCATGCAAGTAATGAAACAAAATTTCATCCATTGAAACAATGTTAAATTCTAAGCAAACGTAAGCCGTATGTATATTTACAAAAAGTGTATTTAACTTGTTTTACATAATTGCTTTTCAAATGCTGCTGCAAATTTGCATAAGACAGTGACGTTGTAACGTTTGCTATAAAAAAGGAAGAGCTGAACTTGTTTCTCATAACTTAATGAAAAATTTCTATTGTTCTGTCGCAATGACTCTATCATTAAAATATCGTGCTTTTCTTGTCAAATTGTTTTATGAGAATAACAGCTCTTGTTTAGTAGCTCTTAGAAATTTCACAACGTTGAAAATGTTAAAATCTGGTCCTCTGTGTGGCAAAAGCTTGCGCAAAATGATGTTAAAATTTGAAGAGACTAGCTCTTTGGACATCAAACCTGGCAGGGGACGGAAAGCAGTCGATGGAGAGATAGTGGAAGACGTAACTACAGCGTTAGAAGAAGAGTGTAAGGCCAATGCATCTACGAGTGCACATGGAATTGCCCTATCATTAGACGTACCCTCCAGTGCGGTGCAAAAAATTTTGAAACACATTTTGTAATGTTATCCTTACAAACTGACCCATGTTCAACAATTGCTACTTGCGGACAATGTTGCACGTGAAATATCCGCACTTCAATTTCAGGCTCGGGTACTAGTGGACGATGAATGGCCCTGGAACGTTTTGTGGACTGACGAAGCACCCTTCCATCTCCACGGTTAATACGCAATATTGCAGAATCTGGGCAACCGAAAATCCACAGGAACTACGTCAGGTGCCTCTTCATTTCCCCAAAGTCACTGTGTGGTGAGGATGTACAGCAGCGTTTATTATAGGCCTTTCTTTTTTAAGGAAGTTGGTCCTCATGACCTCGTCACCTGTTCTGTCAATGACCATCGATATGAACGTCTTTTGAAAAGTCACGTTATACCCACGTTGCAAGAGCGTCAGTGTATCGATAACATTATTTTCATGCAGGGTGGGGCTCCACCACATATCGCAAAACCAGTGAAGCGGCTATGTCGCAGTCATTTTGGAGATGACAGAATCATCAGCCGCCATTTTCCTGTAAGATGGCCAGCACGTTCTCCTAACCTCAATCCATGTGATTTTTGGCTTTGGGGGCTTCTGAAGAATGTGGTGTTTAATGGACAAATTACCAATTTAGCGGAACTTAAAGCTAGCATCACGCATCACATCCACAACATCTCTACAGAACACTCAAATCTGTTGTTGAACACGCTATTTTGCGCTTTCAGAATGCGAAGGATGAACTTTTTGAACTATTGTTTTTTTCTTCACCAAACAAAATTCCATTGCTCCACGAGTGTTCACGCAAAATTTCAAATCATTCTGACCAGTGCTTTTTATTTGAGACCATCTTCAAACCGGGAACTTTAATTATAATCACCCTGTATATGATTATATACATTGTTCAACTTTGTTTCGTTTACTCATATATATTGTATCGAATATTATGTAATTTGAATTTTACTCGACTATGATCATGTTCATTCTTTACATGTAAAATTTACTTTAAAAATAAACACCCATAAACACTATAAGTTTGTTTAATTTTCAGTATTTTTTTTTCTAAGTGAAAATAGCATAAACATTTCGTATTAAATTTCTTTACTATTAAATAAGTTAGTTAAGAGAGAAAAAAGGGAAAAGTTTAATCGACTAGTGACAAAATATTTCCTTAATTCACATCAAAAGAACAAACTTAAAAAGTAGAGTCTTTCGAAAAAATCTTCTTGCTGAACTCATGATTCTTGTATAGTTCTTCATCAGGAAGGCTTCGCCTTCTTTCTTTAGCTTGTAAGAACCTTGCCATTGCTAGCCTCGGATAAAAAAAAATGCAGTACCCACTCCATTTAGGGCGATATATGTACATCCTGTAATTCAGTGTCTTCCTGCTGTAAAATGATTGTTTGTTTGCTTTAAGCATAGTGTGAACTGACACCGCTCTATCAGGCCCAGAGCTATGTGGTGTCAAACACATGTACGTTTGTACGAGCTTTGAAAACACCAAACCAGATTCTGACACTTTTAAGAAGTGGTACATTATAGCAGATGGGGTTTTCATATTTGATGGTAAAGAAAGCTTCTCAGATGCATGTAAGGCAATCACGTCATCAGCAAATTATTCAACAGATTCCACACCAAAAAGATTTGCCATGGCCATATGCATCATACTTATCATTTTTGGAGCAGTTCTTATAGTTACAAATGTTTTTAGTTTTGAAACAATTTCTTGCTAATTGCTTGCAAGTCGCACACCTAGAAATTCATTGCAGTTCTGTACAACATCGTATCTTACTGCGGACCAACGTCTATTTGTAAAAACGAAGGAGCTCACTGAACGTCTTGTTTGAACTTCATCTTTCTCCACAGTTTCAAGTTTATTCATCATTTTCTCTTCAAATCCTCCCTGATAAGTTTCATTTTGAATTATTGATAAGATGCATTGAACCATGTTATGTGTCGTTTCAATGTCCGTAATTGTTATCAGTGATCGCTGACCCTCTTTTTGCAACTTCTCGATTTGCCTCAATGCATCCATCATCAAGCATGCCATTTTTCATTGCTGACCCCTTTTTCTCCAGATGCGCAAAAACTTTTTATCCTGGGCTTTTTCCATTTTAGATGAGTCTGAATATTCAATCATCAGTTGCCAAAGCTTTTCTATACAGTTCCAAATGGCTTTTGATAGGCTGATGAGGTGTTCAGCAAATCAAACTTCAAAAAACCCTGGAAATCTATACAGTCTTCTTTTCATCGATCACTATTTTTTGTAATTCTTCAAATCTTAAAGCTGATACCCTATAAATAGAGGCTATTGCTTTCAAGTTTTGCTTTTAGTGTTTCGCCTCTGTGGCGCTTATTTCAACATCAAGCAAGATCCGGTCAGATCTGTTAGTAACGTACCATATACAAAAAATATCTCTTTGTCAATAATCCTTCATACGAACCCAGAGTCCACTGTTTTTGCCAGTATTGGCATTTTCTCCATCAGTTGTAAAGCTTGCAAGTTTTTCTTTAGACAATTGATCAATATTTACATCTTCAAACAAAATCTTGATATCATCCAAAAGGCCTTCTGCGAGAAAAAAGACTCAAAGGCTCTGGTTTCATTCAGTCTATTGTCCAGGTCCCGTTGATTATTCCTCTTTATTTTTCTTACTTTTCGGTACCGGTACTAATGTCTGCTACTAGATGGCACTAAGCCCTCCACTAGGCGGCACTAGTGCCTCCTAGTTTAAAGCTTAAAATATGCTCTGCCAAGTACGACGTCGATTGGTGGGATACCAAGGAGGGAAGAGACCGACGTAGGGAGTGGTCGGGTATGCTCCGGCGATCCTCACAGAAAAGGTCTCTGGCGGATCCTGAGCTTCCGGCTCTGATCTTTGGTCACGGTCCCTGGCCAGACCCCGGCACAATATACCAGGATCTTCCACAACTTCATCATCTTCTTGTTAGCGCCCCACCCGATCCCGCTACACGCCCACACTTTAATACTAACACGCCCAAATCTTAATTTCGGAATTTGACAATCATCCGCCACAATAGCGGGAAATAAGAAAAACTAATAACAATAATTAAAACAGAGTCAAGAAATTATATTCAAACATAACATATAAACCAAAAAGAATGTCAAATAAAATACTTAGACCAAAATAGGTACGCATTAAATTTAAACAAATTATCAAGTCACACAATACTTAGCCAACATAGTTATCAATTAAATCCAAACAAATTATCTAGTTGACAAAGCAATAAAAACCTCCATAATAATTAAAATAACGGATTTCAAGCAAAATACGTATGCCAAAATAAAAACAAAATAAATCTGTATTGATCAACAACTCGACCAACTATTTAAACAATGTATCAGACAGTTTGAGACCACCAAAATATATGATATGAAGCCTGTTCTATAAAACCAGATATAATGCAGCATTACAAAATTAAAAGTAAAACAAACCAAATCGGAACTAAATTACCACCCAAAACACCAATAAATATCAAAAGAAAAAGGGAAAATCTTGCCAACACCCAAGGGGGGGGGGGCATAGGCCATGTTTGCAGAAAGAGACACCAAAAGACACCAAAAATTTCTGAACCACGCCTACATAAATAAAAAACAAGAAAGATCAATCATGCTTAAAGCATTGATTATGAAACACTTTCCAACTTCAATGCAATTTTATTTAAACAAGTCTAAAATGCAATTCATTCCTCGGTAATATTTTGAAACTTATCACAATACTGCATTAATTTATTATATTTGAAAACTTAAACCTTCATCGAAAAAAATGAACTTCATTCAAATGACGGCATTGAAATATAAATTGCCTGGTTTAAACATCTCTAAAATGTTATACATTCCTCGGTAATAGTTTTAGAATTATCATAATACTACGATAATTTATTATATTTGAAAACTTCTTCGAAAACAACTGAAATTAATTCAAATGACGTCATAGAAAAAATAACACGCCTGGATCTCTCTATAAAAACAGGATGTCATTCATAACTTTCTCCCATTCATTTCATTCATCACAATACTATAATAATTTATTTTATTTAAACATTTTGTTTAAGACCATGGAGCTACAAAAAATTAAACTCTATGCTTGAAACTTCATCGAAAAAAATCGTCCTTCTCTTTATGAAATCAATTAATATTTCATTCATATCAACCATGCAGACTCCATGGACTAAATTATTTTGTGTTAAAAAAATACAGGAATTCTAATACAACTCATTCTATGTATTTTGCTGTTTACATTTTACATAGGTGAAAAATAGGCTTAGTTGTAGAAATAATCAAATTTAGATGAGCATTTAAACTCAAATATATTGTCATTGCGTTGATTCAGTATGTAGATGCACAGAATTTAAGCAAAAATAAAGTAGTTTTAGAACGGATACAACACTCAATATGAATTAAAAAGAACTTAAAAAAATCACGATTTTGAAACAAGATGGATGCCATATATCATTTTGAAGTGGGTCATGTGATCGTTTCATATCATGGTCACGTGATCGTTTCATATAAGAGGTGTAATTATTATTTTAATTTTTATTTAAAAAACTACTGAATATATTTCGCTGAATTTTTTTTTTATATGTTTTATGGAACAATTTGAATATTACCTAAAATTTTCGAAGCAATTTGTGAATTTTAAATCCGCTTAAAAAATGTTTGAAAAATTAGGTCCCATAGGGCTCAATGTATTTCATTTTTTTCGACCCGGGTTCAATCCAAAACTAATTGGGTGATATTATTCATTTATATTCCCATAGGTTCTACAGACCGTCTGAACAACATACTAAAATTTCATTTTGATTAAGTCATTTTTACGGCAGTTATCGTGCTAACGGACAGACAGACAGACAGACAGACAGACAGACAGAATGAACAAAGTCATAAACATTTTTCAACTTTGTTGTAAAGTGTTAAAAACAGAAACCATTGAAGAAAACCTATAATGATGACAGATCACACAATAATGAAGACAGATCAACAAATCATAATCTAAGCAAGTTAAACGAAATAAAATATTAGACAAAAACATAGGCCAGAATTATAAGAATTTAAATTTAAACAAATCATCAAGTGAAACAAAGTACTTAGGCTAAAATATTAGCTAATTAAATCCTAATAAATTGTCAAATGGGCAAGCAATTATAAGGCTCCAAATAAATAAAACAAATCACCAAGTCACCAAAAGTACTAAACCATCCTAACATAAATAAGTAACAAAAACCACTGAAATGGATTAAAACAAAACATCGCCTACCGACTGTAAAAATTAATAACGTTTAAAGACAAAATAATAAATTATAAACAAGAAGAAATGGAGGGGACCACATTATCACCTAAGCCAAGATTAGAGAGCAACCAAAGCCAAAAAGAAAGGAGGACCTGCGACCAAATAAGTAATGACCAAATAATAAACCCCAACTTTAGCCATTAAGGCTCCAAAAATAAATCTAAACAAGAACACCAAAAATCGAATTCCAAAATCAAACAACAAAAACATAAAGTCCCGTAGATCCGGCCATTCCTGGCACCTAGGGCTTAGCTGCATAGACCAAAACCCAAATATAAAAGCCCAAAAATCAAGAAATCGAAATAAACAAACAGAAACCTGAAACTCCTAAAGCCGCCGGACCAACACTTACTATCACAAATATCAACATAATCAAAACCACCCAATAAACCCAAAAACAAATAAAAAGAGAACCACTAAAACCCCCAACAACCTCTGAGAAGATAACACTAATAACCATTAGTCTTTAAAACAGAATAAAGTCTAAATAAAAAATAATAAACAAAGTCATCCTCAACAACAGGTGCAAAACTAATTCCACACATTAGCATAAGTAAGCATATTATTAAGAAACCCTCAACTATTAATAGCGAAAAAAATAGTAGCATTTTAAAAATAATTTACAAAACAATTACATAGAAGCCAAGATGAAAAACTGGAACAATAAACCCTGAGGTAAATAAAAACAAATAAGAACCAAATCATATGAACCAAAATGACATGCGTAATTTCAAACAAAGCCCTAAAGTACAATAACTGAAACCATTATGCGAGACTGAAGATTACAACCAATGTGGAACATGTCACAACAATAAAACCTGAACCAATAAGCCAAGTAAGGGTTTATATCTAAACCAATAAACCAAAGTATAGAATATTTATAAAATCAAATTTCTCAATCACATGAGAGTAATCAAAAGACCAATTAGCGAAAGTCTATTGCAAGTCACCAAGTCTAAACCCAACTAAAAAGCACCAAAAATAAACCAGTCTAAAAATATAGACAAAGAAAGCAGATATCCCAAAATAATTCAAATTAAACAAAATAACAGTAATTGATCCGTCATATATTACCAAACAAAATAACTCTATTACTCAAAAGTTCCAGAATCACAACCCAGATATCCAAAGAAATAAAAATTATAACCCATCATAGTCCTAAAAATATAACAGCATAGGAGACAACCCCAGGAAATCGGTCCAGCAATATCCCAAGTAATTAAACAAACTAAATCGTTTAAAAAAGGAATGCGTATAAGCCTGAAAGACAACTGGAAATGTAATTATTTTAGAAAACAAAACCCAATAAAATAAGAAATAACAAATTAATAGAAGCCTGCCAAACACATTGCTAAAACCATTACATAATTAAGTATAAGATAATCCATATTCCCTACAGTTAAGCCCCCAAAATAATTAAACAGTCAAATAAAAATGAATTGGTCAGCGGACATACATCTAGGTAAATATAAAAATTATTAAAGTCAATCCCCATAGTCGATGTAAATCCCATATTTCTCAAGCTCCCTCTTGAAATTAGCACATTCATTACTTCTACATGAGTGTTCAATGTTCAGTGAACCTGCCTTTAACTTATTGTGTAAGTCACTGTTAATACACTTGAGTTTGTTAGGACACTCCTTGTCCCAGTGAGCAGCAGCACATCTAAGACAGTTCTTCCCAACACAACACCTGCTATTAGTGTGACCAAGAGTGCCACACTTCATACATTGTTATACAACTGTATAACTCCCTGCACCACTCCCTTCTTTTGGTAAAACTCCCTGCACCAAACCCTTCTCCAGTCTAGATATATTAATCCCTGACGTTGTAATGATTTAAACAGAGTTGGTTTAACTTCAAAATCTCGATGCTATCCGGACCTAGCCTTAATATTGAATTTATGGATTAGGTCACTGGCCTGACCACCAAGTTCACTATTCTGAGCCATCAGACTATCTCTCAATGTTTGATCACCAACGTCAACCGGTAGATTAAATAAAATTACCTTAGTCGAACGTCATAATAAATCATACCACAAAAATCCCTTCGACTTAAATCACTATCTTATTAACTCCCAAAATGACGCCGTAGAAAGAATTTTATAGCATTTCTCGTTCTTTATTGCCAATCTTTATGTGAAAGTTCAAATTTTAAAAAATGGTCTGTAGTGAAAGCTGTTATTTTTTTGTATTGCCACATTCTAAAATATGTACTTAATTACTGGTCCTCCTATTTATTTACTTTTCTAATATTATATATTTTATAATGCATTTCAATTTCTTATTCCAATCACCATTGCATTGCGAAGGAATTTGAAGAGAAAAATCTGATACGAACCAGAGGTGACCGGCTATCGAAATCGGTGGCACCCTAAACCATGATGCCGCGTTGTTGAGCAGTATGTCCGTCAACAGTCGCAGTAGGATTGGAACCGTTTCCACTTCGCATCCAGACTCCCAGATACGGCGACTCAACAAGAAAAACCGAGACTCGTAGGTGAACACTACCCTGTTCCATTCAGTCGTCCAAGAGGCTCTGGCCCGACACCATTGTAATCTCTTACGTCGGTATCTTGTCGTCAATGGCAGTCTTCATAAAGGGCGGTTTGAGTGCAAGCCGCTTTCGACCAATTGTCGAGAAACTGTTGCTGATATTGAAGCATCCAATGTGCTCTACAAATTCTGCAGAATGTCGAGAGTCGTCGTTTGTGGGGGTTTTGTGTGAAGGCATGCGGGGCCGCCACCGCATGCCTTCTAATGTGTTCATACACGCGATCGGACGTACGTCTAGATTGACGTGTACCACTGCGACGATTGACATTACCTTCTTTAATCTATCTTCTCCAAATCCTTTGCACAGTGAACGAATCTACGCTTGTTTCAGCGGCGTTACGTCGGTACGACCACCCAGTCGTACGTAGGCCTAAAATGAATCCCCTCGCAAGATCGTCCAAATGCTGAAACGATCTTCGGTGTCGTCGAACAGGCATCTCTTCAACAACAACGATAAACAGCTGGAAAACGGGTTTTCGTAGACGAAGACAGTCACAACTATTGGCTCATCTGCCGTTTCCATTCCTTTTATCCCATGCTCGAATCACGTTACCTACTTGCATTTCAAATCATTTGCATACATCAGCTAGCTGAGTTTGTTTAGTAATTTGCATAATTATACGGCCGAAGCTTCATAGTGTGGTATTTTCTATGCCGGGTACTGTAATATAGCATTCGCAGGGGTTGTGTTATCCTGTAGGCCTTGTTTCGGTGGGAGGGGAGGAATGAAAGATAATTCAATTAATTCATTACATGATCGGGATAATGTAGATTGTAGCATAGTTGGGCGTAATCAATGATCCCCGAGTTTCATCCTTAGTTGCGGAAGACATATTGTTTAATTTTTATGGAATAAATTAATTAAATATTGCGTAAAATAATCTTCAATAAATCCTGACGTTACTGAAGTGGTGTACCTGGTAGCATAGCTAGGTGCAATTTAAAATGCCCGGATGGAAGCCACGATTCCGGCCAATTGCTGTTTTTAACTGAAATTAAGTCTAATACTCCACATCTATTGCTCCAGATAAAGCATAGCGTGACAGAGGCTAGAGTAGGTTCATAGCTCCAGTGGCCTTGTTTCTATGGGCTATAATTCAAGCGATTTCTTAAATGGCCAGAGTAGTGCAGCTAGTAGTACATCCATGCGCCGCAAAACAGGTGTTCAGGGTCCCCTCCCCCATTACGCTAGATTATTGTTTTTAACACAAAGTAGGTCAAATTTTCTACGATATTTTTAATTATGCTTCACTAAAAGTAAACTGACGTATAGCCGCGATTTAAAATTGCAAAAACAGTCCCAAAAAGTAAATACTGAACGTCAGTTTGCAAACAATAAAAAAAAAAGTAAAAAGTAGTGATTAGCTTTTGGGCTATTTGCACTGGAGAAGAAAATCTATAACGTGTTTTCAAAACGATCGGCTGTCTTTTTAACACTTTCCAACATAGTTGAAAAGTATTTATGACCTTGTTCATTCCGTCTGTCTGTCTCTCTGTTCATTCGCACGATAACTGCCGTAAAAATGACTTTATCAAAATGAAATTTTAGTATGTTGTCCAGACGATCAGTGGTTTTCAGTGATATAGGAATTGTGATTTAGAAATTTAAATGACTAATATCATCCAATTAGTTTTGGATTGAACCCGGGTTGAAAAAGTGAAATACATTGAACCCTATGGGACCTAATTTTTTAAACATTTTTTAAGCGAAGTTAAAATTCATAAATTGCTTTGAGAATTTTAGAAAATATTCAAATTATCCCATAAAATATATAAAAAAAATATTTAAGCAAAATATGTTCAATAGTTTCTTAAATAAAAATTAAAATAATAATTACACCCATATATAAAGAGATCACTTGACCCACTTCAAAATAAAATATGGCATCCATCTTTCTTTCCCAGTATCAAAATCGTGATTTTAAAGTTCTTTTAATTTTATATTAATGTTGCATCTGTCCTAAAACCACTTCATTTTTCTGTTTTTTCTGTGCGTCTATATTCTGCGCCAACGCAATTACAATATTTGTAGTTTAAATGATCATCAAACTTTGATTATTTCTACAACGAAGCTCAATTTTAACGTATGCAGAATGTAAACAAATCAATCTGTAAGATGAGTTGTATAATAATTGCTGAATTTTTTAATGCAAAATAATTTAGCTCTAGAGTCTGGAATATAGGTGATATGAATGAAATATTCATTGATTTTACATAGAGAAGTAGACGATTTTATAGCACTGCCTTTTTCACTACAGTTTTAAGCATAGAGTTAGAAAGTACTTTTTCCTCTATGGTTTTAAGTTTTTAAGTAAAATAAATTATTGTAGTACTGTGATAACTTAAAAGATGTCCCTTTTGATTGTATCGCATTTTAGAGATGTTTAAATAAATTGCATTGCAGTTGGAAATGGTTTCATAATGAATGCTTTATGCATAATTGATCTTTCTTGTTTTACTTTGCCGCAACATTTTACGTTGTGATCTATTTATTTTGAGTCCCAAAATTAATCACTAAACTTATTTTACACATATGGAAAAATATTATTTATTTTTTCAAAAATGACTGAAAAAATGACTGTTTATTTAGTAAAATAAATAGTTCGGACAAAATATGAGCTTTTTCATACATTATGTAATCCTAGAAATCTTAGAAGTCTATACTTTCAAATATATACTACTCAATTATTGATTTTTTAATAGGGTAATTAAATATGTACTTTTTAATATGCAAATTAATTCACTTTTTAGATTAATCTTTTATTTTCATTTCCTAATATGCACTTAATCATTCATCTTCTAATATAATATTTAATTTTTCATTTTCTAATATATAGATCCACTTTGGAATATACAATTTATTATTCATTTTCGCATATATTATTTAACTAGCAGTATACTCGTTTTTCGTACGGAGTATATAATATAAAGACACTTAAAACTCGAAATCATGTGCAAATTCCTATAGTATACGAAAGGACATTTTTAATCAAAATATTCTGTTAAAATATTTAATTTAATGCTCCTAAAAAGAAGTTTAAGAATCTCTGTTCTCGCTATACAAAATGATCTTCACGGGTAGATCTAAAGAATAAAATACCCTGGCCCCTTTTGTAAGCAAATTTACAAAAATATGGAATTGAATCAATATATGCAAAATAAAAGCGTTAAAATTATATGGGATCCGTACTACTTATATACGCAAATATTAGAAGATATAACCTGTGTTTGTAGATTAAATGTATAAATTGAAAATTTCAATAAACCCGTACTCTTTAAACCTGAAGGATTGATTCCAATATATGCTAAAATGAAAGCGCTAAAATTATATGGGAAGATATTCCCGTACTACTTATAATGTCGTAGATTAGAATATATGTCCGAATGTTAGAAGAAGATTACCCGTATTACAATATGAGTCTCAAAAATTTTTGCCAAAATGAAACAGATGACGTAATAAATTGAAAATATCAATAATTCCCATTATCTCCATACCAGAAGGCCGTACTTGATTCCAATATATGCCAATATATATGCCATTATACCTGTACTACATATAGTCTCGTAGATTAGAAGATATACTCGTGCAATTGTAGAAGATTTTTCGTACAACGTATAATCAGTGGCGGATTTAAGGAAAAAGATCCAGGCGGCAAACGTCCCAAAGGGCCCATTTCAAACAGTCAATTTTTTAAATACTTTTTATTGAACTATACGAAGGAATGCATATTTTTTCCTGTTTCGTAGTACAGTTATAGTGCTCAGAATTTATAATGTGTCAACTTTATAAAAATTCATTTCCAATCAATTGTACCTTCCGGTAGATAGCACATCGAGCGCGTTCTCTAGAGATGGTTCTACATCAAGGAATAGAAGTCATATCTATGACATAATTGATGTGCGAGTCAATTGCTGCACAAATCTCACATTCCGCTTCCATCTTTGTTCCTCGACATATGTGGCAACAATATTAATTGCAAAACTATATAAAGATAAGAATAAAATTTCCATGGTAACTGTACATAGATATTAAAGCAACCAGGTGAGAAAATATAGAGTTTACGATTGCAGAGCTATAGTTTGGTGTAAATTTTTACGTTATATTTTTATTATTGACTCAATGAAAAGTTAGCACACTATAGTGGAGTTATATTTTATTTTCTGCAATTTTAACCAGATATGCAATTCACTTCTAACTTGCTCTGATAAGCTTGATTATAAAATGCATGCTCTTATAATTAGTGCATGATAGGGTGTATTCACCTATATTAACTTAAGTTGTAAATCCTCGTCTTGCCTTCTGTTCGGCGAATATTTCTATAGTAGAATGTAAATCTATTTTATTGGTAACTGATCTTTCGATGTAAAGTATGCTATAGTCATTGAGGGTTTATTCAATGAAAGCAGCACGACGATACTCTTTAATTCTTTTCAGAGAATTCATCACTGGTTCGGCGCTCACTGTGCTGACAGGCAGTGTAAGATACAATTTAAATAACGCGCAATGCTCTGGAAAGCTGTTCAACAAATTTTCAGTGATGAATTCTAAATACTGTAGAGGACTGTTATTAGAGAAATCACGATCTCGCGAAAAATACAAATCAGCAAAACTGAGCAACTCGTATTTGAGATCAACCATAAAGAAATCAGTATTTCTCTGTTAAAATTCGTACACTGGTTTCAAGATCATCCTGATTCATCTCTTTTAATTTTTCTGGCTCCAAAAACCCAAAACCATCGTTGATCTCTTTGAAGCCGGTTACACGTCCCTGTACTTTGTCACATATTCTGTCGAAAACCTCGTAATAACAGGCTCGATGTTTGTCGGGCGTCTCCAAAAGGCAACTAGCAGCTATTTCACCAGACATTTGTTTAATTCGCAGTTTTCTTACCACTGGAAAATCAGCATGTTCCCAGCCCATTTCCTCCAAATTAGCTTTCGCTTTCGCGACAAAATTATTGTAGGCTTTTTCACTCCTCAAAGTTCTCAATTTGGTTAATGCTGTTAAAATGCAATTCTGAACCGTCATCAAGTCTATTTCTTTTCTCTGTAGTTGCACTTGTGCAAGGTTGATTATTTCGAGCACAGAATGCCACCACAACAAATTCAGAAAAAAAAACAGCCAATTTACTCATAAGAGTAACGACTGGGGCTGTCATAACTCGTTTCCAGTGGTTGCATCTCTTGAAATTTCCTCCACTAGGCAATCCACGATACACTCAAAATTTTGAAGAACTGCTTCTATGGCTTTCAGATATCCAGCCCAACGGGTGGTACTCAAACCTTTAATATGGAGTATTCGCTCCTATGATTTATGAGCAATCTGATGCTGATCGTTTAGTATTTCTTCTTCTGCGTGACAATCAGACTTGAATATCTCTTTTTAAAGATTTTTGAGAAGCTGACTGCCAAAACTGTTGGAATCTCGTGATGGACTTCTGCTTGCTTGTAAAAGTCCGTCCCACCGTCTGTGAGACTGCGAAAAGTAAGTGAAGATTTTTTGGATCGTCTCAAAAAACACCTTAATAGAAGGAATCGCATTTTCTTCTGCAGCATGCACTAATACAAATTTAATTGATGAGCAGCACAGTGAACGTATGGGCAAATGTTTTATCACCGATGCATTCCTTCATTTTTGCCTACAAACCGCCTTGACTCCCTGACATTACGGCTGCACCATCGTAACCCTGACTACACATATGTGTCTTCTGGAAACTATATTTGTCGAATAAAATAGTGGATATTACGTTATAAATATATGTAGCATCTCCTTTCTTCAGCTGAGTGAAGCACAAGAAACTCTCTTTAATGCGTATTGTCGGAGCACCTACCTGATCTTTCTGAAGAATGTATTGTAACAAAATGACCATCTAATCCAAATGCGCAACATCCGTAGTTGAGTTAGCAAGTAAGGTGAATAATTGTGCATCTTTACATTCATCGACATTTATGCTATTTATATATGGTCGAACCTTTGCCAATTTATCGGTTTTATCCAAAGCACTATTATCTGCCATATGAAGATTCTGCTTTATACGAGTACTAGTATATATCGCACGCGACATTGTTGCACGCACTATTGGGCAACTGACATCGTCAGCAACTGACTAGTGTAGTTTTTCTTGAGGAAAACATACATATCCAGTGTAAAAACCTATAAAGCGCGTCAAAATTGGAACAAAAACAGAAAAATTTTGAATATTTTTCTGATGTGCATATTTTTCAGATTCTTGAAAGATATGCTCCAAGAGATCCTTACTATATATTTTTAAAAATACATCCATAGGCTCGAGATTGTGCAGTTTTTCCATAATTAAATATTTTTTTGCCTTTTCTATAAATTCCTTGTCGTCAGGCACCATCGCATATATGGGAGAAAACTTTGACCAAGAAATTTCTGCTTTCTTTTTTTTTAGATGAGTTGGATGTTTTATTATGTTTTCTAGATGAAAAAATTTCAACCCCAACTGTTATGGCTTTTGATATTGGCAATTTATCTTCTAATATGTCGTCATCAATGCATTCTTCATCTGTCAAAGCGTTGGGGCCCGGTGGGATTATAACTAAATCAGTTTTACCTTCACAATCTTCATCTGATGAAAATTCTGAATCATCATCATCTAATATTTGCATGTAGTCCACGGCTTCATCCAACCTTAGAAATTGTTATTTTCGATATCTAGATTTATCTGAAAAGGAAATCCAATTGCAAATAAAATATCAGTTTATGTTCATTCATGCACTGTTACGTACTGACGTTGCGTTTTCGCAACATTTCAAATAACTGTTATCTAAAATAATAAAAACAAAAGAATGTCCTTACCATTCGACACCATTTCGTAAACTAACGTCTGTAGAAAATATGAATTGCTTTAATTTAACAGGACATGTGCTGCCATATGTGAAAGCAACTCAAAGTTAACAAATAAATTTTTGCAAAAAAGACCCAATACAGTTATTAATTTCTCTAAAAATTTACAATCTGAGACAAAAATCTACTTTTTTCCAAAAACACTGAAGCTTTATCTACAACATACGAAAAAATATTTTAAAACACAACTTAGAAAATAATTTTAAAATATTTAAATTAATGTTGCGAAAACTCAACGTCAGTCTCTAATGGGTAAAAAGAAAAATCAAACTTTTCATTTATAAGATAGTATACTTTCACATCCATTTATTTATTATTCAAATCGAAAAAATAATAATAAACATTAACAAACACATTTAATTTAATTGCATTGCCGAGCAACATGATATATCCTCATAAAATTCTAAAAATTAATTAACCATTTTGATTTCTTAATACTTTTCATCGTTGAGTAAAAGCTTGTGAAAAATAAACCATGCTGAGAGATTTTCCATATAAATGTTTTTAAACAATTCATGATTTCAGAAAGTGACTATTTAAAGCAAAAATCTGCCACCAAACTTAGAGATAAAAATTTAATTCATTTTCACGTTTTAAACAAAAGGTTTTCAAACTTTTCGTTTGGAGGAACCAGGGAGTTTGAGAGTAGAACTCTTAGAAAAAAGTTTCGTTTTCAATTCATATCTCGGTAACCCCTGGCCTTCGAAACTCGAAACTTGGACTAAATTTAAGGGGGCTATTTCAAGGCTACCTACAAAATTTCGTTAAATTCAGTTGAGCTGTTTTCCCGTGATGATGAGACAAAAAAAAGTTTCGTTTCTCACTAATATTTCGAGAACCACTGGTTGCAGAAACTCGAAACATGAACTAAATTTTAAGTTGGATTATTTCAAGGCTACCCACAATATTTCATCAAATTCGGTTCAGCTGTTCTCCCGTGAGGACGGAACAGACACACAGACAGACAGACAGATTTTCAATTTTATTTATATAGACATAGACTAGCAGCATACCCGTTCTTCGTACGGAGTATATAATATAAAGAAACTGAAAAATCATAATCATGTGCAAATTCCTATAGTATACTAAATGACATTTGCAATCAAAATATTTAAAATATTTAATGCCATGGTCCTAAAAAGTAGTTTAAGAATCCCTATTCTTGCTATACAAAATTATCTTCACGGGTAGATTAGAAGAATAAAACATCCTGGTACCTTTTGTAAGCAAATTTACACACACACACAAAAAAGGGAATTGGATGAATACATGCAAAATGAAAGCATTAAAATTGTATGGGACGCGTACTACTTATATATGCGAATATTAGAAAATATAAATTATATTAGTACATTACATATATAAATTGAAAATATCAATAAACCCCTAATTGATTCCACTATATACCAGAATGAAAGCACTACAATTATAAGGGAATATATATATATATATATATATATATATATATATATATATATATATATATATATATCCCCGTACTACTTATATTATTGCAGCTTAGACAATATGTCAGTGTGTAAGTAGAAAATTACCCGTATTACTATACGAGTCTCAAAAATCTTTGCCAAAATAAAACAGATGACGTAATAAATTGAAAATATCATTAATCCCCGTAATGTTTATACCAAAAGGTCGTAATTGATTCCAATATATATCAAAATATATGCCAATATACCTGTACGACTTATATTCTCGTAGATAAGAATACCCTTGCATTTTTAGAAGGTAACTTGTACAACGTACAATATATGAGTGTAAACAATTTTTGTCATAATAAAACAATGGCATAATATCTTGAAAATATCAATAATCTCTGAATCAATAATCCCCAAAAATATCAATAAGAATAATATTTAAACCTGAAGACCGTAATTGATATAATCCAATCAAAAATGCAATGTCAATGGAATTTATTTTATATACATATCTGTATTATTCAAATCGGAAAAGATTTAATAAAAATTGTATGCCGCATAACACATTGGATTTACATCCGTTTCTTAAAGACATGATATCATTTGCTTCAAATAAATTGATATAAATCATATCGTCTGAATAATGCTATCTCCATGGAAGGTCTGGTGACATTTTCGTCAATTTAGCGACAATTTAAAAAATCGCCAAATGTATCACTAAATGGGACTGTAGAACTGATAATCCCATTTTGTGACGCATTATCGAAACATCATCACAATACTATCCTCTAATAAAACACAATTAATTTCATTTATTAAGCGAAATTTTATCAATTTCATGATCCTTTTAAACATTTCTATCAATTTGGTGACATTTTAAAAATTCGCTAAATGTTTTACTAAGTAGGATGGATGGACTGACCGACAAATACTACCGAAACAATATTTCAGTACTCTCTTCTAAAAAAACAAATTTCATTTTATTGATTTGCGTCGTTTTTAGCAATTTGGCGACATTTCCGTCAATTTACCAAAGTTTAAGAAAAGTTGGCAAGTTAGCGATATCCCGCCAAATTCGTAGCTCTGAATTTGCAGATCTGAAGAATAAAATATCCTGATCCCGTTTGTATATACTAAATGAAAACACTAAAATTGTATTTGAAGATATAACCGTTCCACTCTTTTTCTGTTTCAACAATCGGATAAATGAATTTAATGGCTAAACACAATATATGAGTTTAGTAGCTAAACATAGTATAAGCTTGAAAACTCATTGCCAAAATAAATGAAAGTGAGTTCGCAATTAATATTATTAATTATATTAATCAAATCGAAAAAAAAAATAATAATCAATAAATAGATTTAATTTAATCGCATTGCTGAGTAATTTGATATAAGGTAGAATCTTCCCCATAAAATGCGAAATTAAATAACCATTTTAATTCCTTTATACGTTGAGTAAAAGCTTGTGAAAAATAAACCAAGACGATAGATTTTCCATTTAAATTCTTCTTTCAAACAATTTATGCTTTCAAATAGTGACTAATTAGCGTAAAAATCTTCCACCAACCTCAGAAATAAAGTTTAGTTCACTTTCACGTTAGAAATAAACGATTTTCAACCTTTTCGTTTGGAAAAACCATGGAGTTAGAGAGTAGAACTCCTAGGATAAGGTTTCGTTTATTATAAATGTCTCGACAACCCCTGGTCTTAGAAACCAGAAACTTCGACTAAATTTTTGGGGGACTAATTGAAGGCTAACCACAAAATTTCATTAAATTCGGTTCAGCCGTTCTCCCGTGATGATGAGACAAACGAAAGTTTTGTTTTTTACTAATATCTCGAGAATCACTGTTCGTAAAAAATCAAATTATGGACTAAATTTTAAGTGGGTCTATTTCCAGGCTACCCACAAAATTTCATCAAATTCGGTTCAGCCGTTCTTTCGTGATGATGGGACAAACGGATTTAAATTTTATTTATATAGATTACTCACTTTCTAAAATAATACTTAGTAGTGCAATTCCTGATGTACTTCTCAATTATTCACTTTCTTAATTACATTTTAATTATTAACTTTCTATTATACTTCTCAAATATTCGATGTCTAATATACTTTTCAATTATTCATTTTCTAATATACTACTTAGCAGCAATATGCCCGTTCTTCGTACTGGACATCTATATAAATAATATTGAAAATCTGTCTGTCTGTCTGTCTGTCTGTCTGTCTGTCTGTTTGTCCAATCATCACAGGAGAACGGCTGAACCGAATTTGATGAAATTTTGTGGGCAGCCTAGAAATAGCCCCACTTAAAATTTAGTCTGTGTTTTGAGTTTCTACGACCAGTGGTTCTCGAGATATTAGTAAAAAACGAAATTTTCGTTTGTCTCATCATCACGGGAAAACGGCTGAACCGAATTTAATGAAATTTTGTGGATAGCCTTGAAATAGCCCCTCATAAATTTTGTCCAAGTTTCGAGTTTTTAAGACCAGGGGTTGTCGAGATATTAATGAAAAACGGAACTTTTTCTTAGGAGATCTACTCTCCAACTCCGTAGTTTATTCAAACGGAAAGGATGAAAATCGTTTATTTTAAACGCCAAAATGAAATAAAACTTTATTTCCGAGTTTGTTGCAGGATTTTTGCATTAATTAGTCACTATAGGAAAACATAAATTGTTTGAAACATGAATTTAAATGGAAAAATCTACCTCCATGGTTCATCTCTCACAAGCTTTTACTCAACGATGTAAAGTATAAAGAAATCAAAATGGCTATTTAATTTCGCATTTTATGAGGAAGATTCTATCTTATATCATGTTGCTCGGCAACAGAATGAAATTAAATGTGTTGTTAATATCTATTATTATTTTTTTTATTTGTATAATAAATAAATGGATGTAAAAATATATTTTATGAATGAACGGTTTGATTGTTCTTTTAATTATATATATTGCGGACTGCGTACATCACTTTCATTTATTTTAGCACAGAGGTTTCTAGCTCATGCATTGTGTTTAGCTAATAAACTCATATATTGTGTTTACCCAATAAATTCATTTAGCCGATTGTTGAAGCAGAAAAAGAGTAGAACGGGTGTATGTATCTTCTAATACAATTTTACTGTTTTCATTTAGTATATACAAACGGGATCAGGATATTTTATTCTTCAGATCTGCAAATTCAGAGCTACGAATTTAGAGGAATATCTCTAAATAACTTTGTAACTTTTCTTAAACTTTACCAAATTAGTGGAAATGTCTCCAAATTGATAAAAATGACCCAAATCAATGAAATTAAATTTGTTTTTTTAGAATAAAGTACTGAAATGATGTTTCTGTAGCATTTGTCGGTCAGTCCATCCATCCTGCTTAGTAACACATTTAAGGATTTTTTTTAATATCACCAAATTGGTAAGAATATTTCTAAATCCATAAAAATATCATGAAATTGATAAAATCGCGCTTAATAAATGAAATTAATTGTGTTTTGTTAGGGGATAGTATTGTGATGATGTTTCGTCAATTTGTCGCATAATGGGATTATCAGTTCTACAGTCCAACTTGACGATAAATTTGGCGATTTTTTAAGTTATAACTAAGTTGACGAAAATGTCGCCAAACCTTCCATGGAGATTGCATTATTCAGATGATATGATTTCCATCAATTTATTTAAAGCAATTGATATCATATCGCTTAGCAACGGATCCAATATGTTATGCGGCTTATGATTTTTATTAAATCTTTTCCGATTTGAATAGTAAAAATATGTATATAAAATAAATTTCATTGACATTGAATTTTTGACTGGATAATATCAATTACGGTCTTCAGGTTTAAACATCATTATTATTGACATTTTCGGGGACTGTTGATTCAGGGATTACTGATATTTTCAAATTATTATGGAATTCTTTTATTATGACGAAAATTGTTGAAACTCATATATAGTACGCTGTACGAGTAATCTTCTACAAATGCATGGGTATATCTTCTAATCTACGAGAATATAAGTAGTACAGGTATATTGGCATATATTTTGAAATAGATTGGCATATATTCGAATCAATTACGACCTTTTGGTATTAAGATTACGGGGATTTTTGATACTTTAAATTTTTATGTCATCTCTTTTATTTTGGCAAATATTTTTTAGACACATATTGCAATACGGGTAAGCTTCTACTAACACACTGGCATATTTTCCAATCTGCGACAATATAAGTAGTACGGGGTTGCATATATTGATTCAATTCCTTTTTTTTTTTGTAAATTTGCTTACAAAAGGGGCCAGGATGTTTTATTCTTCAGATCTGCCCGTGAAGATAATTTTGCATAGTGAGAACATATATTCTTAAACTTCTCTTTATGAGCTATAAATTTAATATTTTAACAGAATTTGCACTTGATTGCGAATTATAAATTTCTTTATATTATATACTCCGTACGAAGAACGGGTATGCTGCTAGTATATTATAAAAAAACTTCAAATTCGCAATCATGTATAAATTCCTATAGTATTTTAAATGATATTATTATGTAAAACATGGTATTAAATATTTTAATTAATGCTCCCGAAAAAGAGTTTAAGAATATATGTTCTTGATATACAAAATTATCTTCACAAGTAGATCTAAGGAATAAAGCAACTTGGCCCCGTTTGTAAACAAATTTACAAAAAATATGAAATTGAATCAATATACGTCAAAATGAGAGTGCTAAAATTTTATGGGAAGATATGCCCTTACTACTTATTCTCGTAGAATAGAAGATATGCCCGTGTATTAGTAGAATATTACCTGCTACCTGTACTGCAATATATGAGTTTCAAAAATCTTCGCCAAAATAAAACAGATGAAGTAATAAATTGCAAATATCAATAATCCCCGTCGTCTTTAAAGCTGAAGTCCGTAATAGATACAATTCAGTCTAAAATGCAATTTCAATAAACTTTATTTTATATACGTACATTTTTTTATTATTTAAATCGAAAAAGATTTAATAAAAATCGTTTTCTGCATAATAAATTGGACTCCGTTGCTGAACGACATGATATAATTTTTTTAAAATAAATTTGCGGAAAAAATATCGTCTGCATAATGCTATGTCTATGGAAGTTTAAACTGTGCTTTTTTTATTAATATCATGACAATTCCTATTCCGAAAAACTCCAAACATGGACTAAATTTTAAGTGGGTCTATTCCTAGGCTACCCACAAAATGTTATTTAATTCGGTGCAGCCGTTTTCCTGTGATGATAAGAAAAACACACACACATACACACAGACAGAAAGACTGAGAGATTTTCAATTTTATATAGATATGTATGAAATGCTATTAAAAATTAAATTTTATTGTATTAAACCGATGATTCAAGCTGAAATCAATGTATTATTATATTTAAAATTCGAAATTGTATTAATATTTTTTTATATTCCAATAAAATATTTCTATATTAATAGTCAGAATAAATGCTGTTGCTATAGGAACCATCTAATGGGCGTATGAAGACAAAACTGAGTAACTGGTCATAATGTTCGCAATGTATTCAAATTAACCATGCTGGCAGTATATGACAAATAATTATACAAAAATTCGTAAATAACAAATTCTACTGTATGTTATGAAACACATTACTATATATTTAACTGCTGTTCAAAAAGTGTACTATACTATACAATAAACATACACACACCCTACTTCATTAACAAGTTATAAACCAAACTATATATATATATATATATATATATATATTATTCTGCTGTACAACCAACCGATTTATTTCTTAAAACAAAACAATAAAAATATTTGACAACATACGGCTATAATGAGAAATAGAACGTAAATTAAGGAAATAAAAATCAAGAATAAAAAATATAATTTAAATTTTAAATATTCTCAGTGTAGTATAAAAAATGCATATGTGAGAGCAAGAAATTGGAAACTAAACTAAATAAGTATTATAAATAACTTGTTTCACGGAAATAAAATTAATTTTGAGGAGACAAGGATTTAAAAAATTTACTTTACTTTTAAAGAACTTTTGTGTTTGTAATAGGAATTTGGCAATGGTTAGAGACATAAAGCTTATATATGGAACTGATAATATACTGTAAAAATTTATTTACATCCAAATACAAAATATTATTCAACTTTGTAAATTACAAAATACTTTCAAAATGTATATTTAAATACTTTTTATGAATATAACCGAATTAAGATCTCATCTTTTACTTGATATAGATTCATATGTTGGAAATTATTAATATCTTTCAAATAGCATTTTTATAATTAAAAAATTGATAATAATATGCATTCCTCTAAAATCAGATTTTGTTAAATGGTAGGGAAAACTATGTGTTAGATACATAAGACTCATTTCTTTTAAATAAAATAATGTTCCGATTCTAATCATAACGAGTTTAAAATACTGAGTTTTGACAGTTATCTAATTTTCAAAAATGTGATAAAACTCGCCAAACATTGTTAACGCTATGCAACGTTCATTACGGCAACCCTGTCAGTCACTATTAAATTATATAATTAAAATAAATGCTAAAGCATAAATTAAAGACACAAATCATAGGTTTAAAGGTCATTTAACCAAATAAAATCATCCTATAAGACGTACAAATATTAAAAGGCCAGAGCGCTTTCGGGCATAACCATACCTATCATTAGTGGCTATATGAAAAATTACCGTAGAAACAAGCTTATATATAGACCAAATCATCAGACAAAATTTGCATAAATCAGCTACGGAATAATGACAATTAAATGGTATTATAAACAAGCTATTAAATATTAAACAATTACAAAATTACTATAAAAAGTGTTATAAACCAGATATTTAAAATTTAAACAAGTATTAAGTACAAACATTAAAGAAAAGGCAATAAAACATGCCCAAATTTCAGCTAAGCATAAATTACATTAAAATGAAACGTCACAGATAACTATGCAGAGGTTTGGCACGCATAGAGTCGACTGCTCAAGTCTGCGGACGGTCTGGGTCTTCAACGCATAGGGTCGAGAACGAGTCGCCAAGCATAACTTAAAATTTGCACAGGATCAAAATTACAAATGGAATCACGGCACATATAAATAAACAGGGATTCATAAAGAAGAATATTACGAGGGTTATTGCAACGAATTAAAAGGAAAAGTTTTTTTCAAAAAAGGGTTGAAAGTTATCATTAGAAACACATTGGACAAGAGCCGCAGAAAATTTACCATTCTTGACGTCACGAGTATGTTCAGCTAAACGGATACCAACAGTACGTTTAGTACAACCAATATAAAACTTGTAGTCATTATCAGGAGTTAAAAGGGGTACAACGTACACTCCTGCATAGCTTTTAAAGTTATCTCTATCCCTAAACTTATCCGTACGAATGCGATTGAATAAGGTAGTAATATTCGAGTGAGCAGGTTTAAATTTACATTCATGGCAAAATTGAATGAGGGGACGGAAAATCTTCAAGCAACGGAGCAATTCCGGTTATCACTGTTTCAGTTGCACCTAGGCTACACGGGACTTAAATTTCCACCTCAAGGAAACAGGACGTATTTATTAATATATCTTTCAGACAAGAGAATTGAATGTTTCAATAAAAACTTTCGAAATAAAGCCAACGCCGAGTGGAACTGTTAAGACGTGATAAACTTTTCTTTAAAACGGATTATAAATCGTCGATACAACATGTTTCAACTTGTATATATGAAAAGTGGACACTATAATAAATTTCGGGTAACATTATAATAATTCGGTAAAACTATAATAAATTTAATTTTCATGCAATTTTCACGTTGTATTTCAGAAATGGACCCATTCTACCTCTCACACTAAACTTGAACCCGAATTTGCTGTTTATAACTTTTGCGTCCGTGTAGGAAGTAGCGTTTAGAGGAGGCGGGGGCTTTTTAGCCCTCGGTGAACATGCTAAAATACTAATTGTTATAAAAATTGGTTGCTGTATATAAGCCCGCTGTACAAAATATGCAAATGTTCAAAGTATACAAATGTACACTATGTATGCATTGATTTTGCCTATTACAGTTGGCAAGGAAAAATCCCAAAATATCAGCAAAATATAATAAAATAAATACATATATACATGAAATATATACCCATAATAGCACATAAATATAAACTATTCCACCTCAGGGAAATAGGGGGTATCTGTCAATATATCTACCAGACAATAGAATTGAATGTTACAATAACAAATTGATATGAAGCCAACGTCGGTTGGGACTGCTAAGGGAAAATACTTTTATCACTTTAGAAACAAAATAAGAATGATACATAAATATGCTGTTCAGTATGACAACTTTTCACTTGCAGATTATTCTAAAATATAATGTGTTTAACACGTGACTCTTCCAGCTGGATAACAAATTTTGATTTGGGAGTAGGGGGGGTGAATGGCGTAAATTAGAGCCTTCTTGTAAATCGATCTTTCTGATGGGGCTTTTGATTTTACTAATTAAATTAAGCATGACAAATTAGATGGAATACTTTGAATATTTTGAGACATATCGCACTCTCTGTGAAAAGTAAAAATTCTAATATCTCGAGAACGGTTCGTGAAAGCTCCTAAAAAGAAGTGTCAAAATTTTTGTAACACGTTTCAGCATAATCATTTTTAATAAATTCTTTTCGATTTTCAAAAGAACAATGTTCAACATTTGAAGGCTCTCTCCTGGATCGAGCCTCTGTAAAACTACTACACGTCTGACGACTATTGATTGTAATAATCATACTAAATATTTAATAATTGTAATATTCATACAATTTTCTCAATATGTCCCAGCCATATAGATTTCTATCTGGAAAAAGTAAAATTTATAATGTGTCGAGAACGGCTTAGGACAACTTCTAAGCATTTGTTTTAGGTTAAAAGTATTTACTAATAATGCACATTTTTGATAATAGCATTTTATCATTTTAGACTACAAAAATAAAGTATCTGGTGAACAGTGCAGGTTAATGTCCCACAAATGATGGCATTTTAAATGTAAAATTTCTTATTAAATAGAAATTTTTAAACATAATTATTTTTTTTGTTTTCCCGATTTTTAAAATAAATCATCAATCGGCCTCTGACATTCATCTATTGAAATAACAAATTTGTTCGAGAGTTCTAAGGCCGCAGACTCATAGACATCATTAAAAAAATGGTTGAAAGGCTTCAGATTTCTCAAAATATGAAAGTCGTACTTTTGAGTCCCTCACGATGCCTTTTTTTTCGTCTATCAAGTATTGTAGGAAACATAAACAGCTGTTTATCAAGTGTGAAAATATTTGTAATAAAACTTTAAAAGTGTAGACTCAATTATTCCTTTTTCGTCGCACTTTTATACACACATATATTTTTTGAGTATTTCTAATTTTCCCTCCTGTAAATATTTCTCCTATTACCCACCCGAATGCGGTTATTTCCATATTCTTCTTGCGATGGCATATCAGTCAGATGAAATGAAAAGTGGGCAGTCGCCCCAATTACGAATCCATTTGAATGTGATTGCGTGTACCATGTTTATAGCTTGCCTTTTTTGCTACATCTGTAAGAACGACATGTTTATGCATCTTCCGTCTTTAATTGCCTTTTAAAGGAGTCCCGCGTTTTAATAGAGAAATCTTGTCCTTTCCATTACAGCCAGCTCGTTTAATGCCTTTATTGATTATTTCACTCTGTGGCGAAATTTATTCACGTTTTCTTCTATCCCCCTTACGGAGCAGATAAACAACTATTATTGTTATTATTACTTCGCATCTCTGCAAACAAAAATGAAGTAATTTGCATTAATGGTTTTTCGTAAATCGTTTTTCGCCGCTTATTAGTTGTGTCGAGGGAGGGACTGGGATACAAACTATTAAGTCGGGACTGGTTTTGAGAGCACACCTTCGCTTCCTTTAATCAAGGTTAGACAAGCGATATCACCCCCCCCCTTCCCCCTGATACCTACATCATTACGCATTGAGCATTACGTAGTGCTTTATTAGTAGCTCATTCCGCCTTTTGATGAGAGGATATGCAGAATTTATTATCATTCCTGTGTATTAAGATTTCTTTTTAATATTAATGTTAATTTTGATTGTTTTGTGTCTTTTGCGGAGTAACCTAGATACATTAGCGAGGAATACCTGTGGTTCCGGGAAATTCAATTATCGGCTACAAGTAAAGAATAAAACATGAATAAATACGGCCGGAGAAGAATAAGATATATTAAGGTTTGGAATGGCTTGATATACTTAAAATGATGGATTACAAAAGCTTAAAAATAATATTCCTAATGCCATACTATATTTATTTCTCTTCACGAAATATCATGTTTCCAAAATTCTTAATATTAAAAATACATTAGCCAGTTCGGTCTCCGTGATGTCGTCAATAGCATCTTCTTATGAAAGGAAATTGTTGCAGGAGTATTGCCTGGTATGAAGCAGAAAGATATCTTGTTAAATAAATAACTTAATGAAAAAATTTCTTCCGTCATTTATTACAGACTTCTGATTTGATTGGATTAGATTATTTTGGCAGTCTATTCTTTTATGCATATGGTGGCTACTTAGAATTTTTTGCACTATAAATTGTAGTGCACAGTGTATATGCCCAAACTAGGGAAATATGGCAATTCACCCAGTGCAGCAATATTGAAAATGCTTATCATATTTTCTTACAGCTCTTAAACATCTGACATTTTATGCATATGATGCTTGGATCAATGGATACTTTTGTGATGAAGTGTACATTAGATTATAAAAATACTTCAACGAACATTCCTATTTTTCTTTTATTTGCTAAGGTAAAATCCAGATATTCAATGGTAGAAGATAATGATCTGGCAACTTTTATGAACAAGTGGTACATATGACTTTCATTTACCATAATAACTTTTAAAATTTGTAATCACCTATTTTTCATATACCTGTTTCCATGAAGGGAGTATAAGAATTTGTATTTAGATTAATACTAATGAGAATGTATTGCATTGGATTGCGCTAACATACATATAAGTATGCGTTAGTTCGATAATTCAAAGAAGCATCAATGACTGAGTTCTTTAGATGTGTATATAAGCAGCCATAAGTACATACCACAGCTTCCTACATACTACAGCTCAAGTATATTCCTTCGAAGAATGAATAATGTCACTTGAATGAAAATGATTGGATCATAAAATGCGGTCTGGGATGGCCCAGTGCTTAAGACGGGAGGATAGTTCGTAGTCTAGTGGTCCCGTGTTCGATCTTCAACGCCGTCCCAAATCCGTGTCTACGCGAAGTGTGAGCACAATGAGTTTGTAGGTCCAAAAGTCCACCGAGAGGTTATGGGCTAGGGGAAGGAGCGTACGGTTCCTCTGGTTGCCACCCCCATTCAATTACGTTCTAACTGGGCGGCACTTTTCCGGCCGTCCAAACAGATGCGTTGTACCTTCGAGTAGGTCGGACGGTTTGGGTAGAAATTGAGAAAGGGTAATAAAATGCAAGGAATTTAAGGTGTTATATTTTAAAATTTTTGTGCTATCTCTACTTGATTCTTTCCCTTCATATTCCAAAATATATAATTTGAATACATTATTCTAGTACTTCCTTGAGGAAAGCAAGCATAAGAAAATTGGTGGTAAACCGTCACTTAATTTTCTTATACCGTCGTTCAACATAGATGCCCTTGAAAGTTGTATACTCACAAGCGGTAATTCCAGTTATTGTGATGTAATTAGAATATTTTTAATCTTGCACTCAATTTGCATCAGCTATCACGTGGTGCTTAAAGTTCTTCTTAATACAGGTCCTTAGCATGGAAAAATAAATCGTGTTCTATTACGATTCTCTGCATCGTAAAGACGAAACAGTCCCCTATCTGATGCTATTCACAGACATTTGGGAGAGTTAACACCAAATTAAAGCTACATTGTAAAATATTACCTTGAGATTACTTTATTTAAAAAGAAAATTACGGAAATATCGGTATGTGGTTTTTTTTTTTTTTTAGGAAATACGAAGCTTTCTAGCTAAGGAAGCTCTTCAGAGGAGATGTCCTATAGACGACCGACTCATACGAAACTTTCGGCTAACAAAAAGACCCACCTGTGGCCAAACAGGACTCGGAAGCCTGTAAATCTATAAAAACATATTTCTTTTTCGCGGGTGCTTGTAAAGAACCTAGTCTATTAGAAGTCTGCACGCATTCGGGCCTGACCCTCGAGCTTAGACCCGGTCGACCCGTGGGCCGGACCGGGCTAAATTTTCAAACACAGTTTCGAGATGGGCCAGGCTCGGGCTTAGGTTTTAAAAAATGTGGATGGGGCCAGACTGAACGTATTTAATTTTGAAAACGTTAGAAATAAATTTTAATGGATTTACATGAAATATTGTGTTGATTTCAGTTATGTAAAGATAATGTTTAAAAATGAACTAACTTTTATCTTAAAATTTTGTACAAAAAATTCACAACTTTTTTAACAACTTTTTTAATACATTTCAATACAAATCATTTCATACGGAACCGGATCGAGACTCAATGGTTTACGGGCCAGTGCGGGTTTGGGTTTTAGATCTGCAAATTGCTTCGGGATCGGACTTAATCACTGATTCTGTCGGATTGGGCAGTGTGAAAATATGAAATTTCGGCCCGTGCAGACCTCATACATATAGATGTGCGCAGGAAATCTAGGAGATAACAGGAAAGTGACGAAATAATCCAATCCTTTCCAATCCGATAGTTACAAGCATAAACAGAAGAAGTCTTTGTAAAATTTTTATTTAGAAAGAAAACTTTATGCTTTCCACAGAGAAGCTGGATATCTTCATCCTACAGGACGGCTTGGTGCTTATTTTTCACATTTCTTACCAAACGACAAGAAGTAAATATTTTAAATAATCCAATCTACCCAATATTTAATATATAAATCGTGAAGAAACTATTTTGATTGTGCTAACTAAATTCAACTATGAGTAATATATCCTTCATTTTAAAAGCCGTACTAGACATTATAATGCACACTTAACATATGCTTTAACAATTGTATCATCTTGAAAATATTAGTCTGTTTATTATATTTTTTAAGTTTAAATATATTAATTAAAGTAATAGTTAATTTCTGACGATTAAATTGGAAACTACCCTATAAAATGGATGTGTACTGGAAAAGGTAAAATTTGATATACAATTCTAATATTGCACAGAAAATGTTTAAGTCAGTTTGGGTATAAATTAAAATATAATTTTCAGTGATTGTAAGGTCAGTGATTTTCAGTACCTAATTAAGAGAAAATATGCTATTTTGGTTAAAAGGCTTACCGAATTAGTAATCCATATATTCAGAATCAATATAAACTGATGCCCCCTTCTCCTCACATGCGTGAATTGGACCCCTGCTGTACCCCTAAACTACGAGGACGTGTATGTGAGGTTTCCCTAAAACAGGAACTTCACAAGTATGTGAAATGTAAATATTTTTGTTATGCTCGTTTTCACGATTACATAAAATTTGTAGTTTAAAAAGCTGAATGCAACTTAAATTTAATATATTAAAATCATTTTTTATTTTTCAAAATACAATAAAGACAACCAAATTTAGTAAATTACGATGCCTTTAATAAACACACTATTTATGACGTACTAGCACTTTGTAATTTTTAGTGCGTTATAAATGGTGTTTTTATTGAAGACATTGTAATTTACCAAATTTGTTGTCTTTATTCTTAGTTTTTGCTAAATTGATGGGTTTCCCTACAATTTTATTACTTTTATTCTTACAAACTATGTAATGTTTCAAATAATATTTACAATTAAATGAATATTGCTTCAATAAATTATTAATTATTAGGAAGAGGGGAGGGGGTTTCTGTTTGATCAAAATGATATTATAATTGTCGAAAATATTGCAATATTTCCATTCACTGTCGACATTGAACTTAACAAAGCGAATTTATTTTCCCTTTTCTTTATTCACGAGATCATTGGCAAAATTCAAAAGTTTAGTTTTAAATATATTACAATTAGGTTAACTGAGTTTATTTGTATATGACAATGGTAAGTAGTGCACTCAGCATATAAACAATTTATTTAAATCCATATCCAAATAAAACAGTCTCATGTGGGCAGCACATGACTTTCCCTGCAGACTTATATCCACGTTCTCTTTATTTTAATTAAATTTAATTCACTTTTAATTCAATTTTCGTACACATTTGGTAATTGGACTTATTTTCAAAGGTGGTGTAGAGAAAATACGATAAAAGTAAAATATCTCGAGAATTGCTAGTCCTAGTGTAATGGAGTTGGTTTTATTCTTATCTTCGTTAAAAATTACGTATAAAACAATTAATTAATGAATATATTTGGGGATACGTAAATCTTTTATTTTAGATTTTTTCTGGCCATTTTGTAAAAAAAGGCAGGTTGTTCTGTTCTGAATCCTACTAAAATCTAATTAGCACCAGATCATCCTACAAGTAACTTATCTACCTAATTTTGTGAAATTTGGTCAATTAGTATTTAACTAGAGTGGATACATGAAATTTTTAAGGGCCATTTCGCAAAAAAAGACGAGTTCTGTTTTTACGAATTCTACCAAAAACTAATCAGCACCAGAGTCTCACCCAAGTGACTTACAAACCAAATTTTATGAAATTCGGTCCATTAGTTTTTTGTTAGAGTGGATACATACATTGCACAGACACACAGGCAGACAGACACACACACAGACGTCACGCTAAAAATAGTTTTTTCGTATTCTAGAGGTCTCGAAATGTGTAGATCCTTGGAAAACTCGAGTTGCGATTTTCGGCATGATTCCAATACTTTCCCTATACATTACCATGTATTGCAGGGAAAGTAAAAATCTGATGTGGGCAGCACATGCATTTTTTGTATAATGCAATGTATTTACTACTTTTACAGCACACAAAAAATCTAATGTGGGCCGCACATGACTTTCCCTGCAGACTCAAATTCATATTTCCTTTATTCCTTTAATAATTCATTAGATTAAGTTTAATTGCAACACATAACACTAAATTTGCATCTTTAATTCAATTTTTGTTTTTTAAGTGGTAATTGGACATTTTTCCGATATCGGAGTAACAAAAATGCAAGAAATATCAAATATCTTGAGAACGGTTAGCCCTAAAGTGTAATTGAGTGAGTTAGATTGAGTGTTGTAATTGAGTGTCCTAGTGTAATGGGATTGATCTTATTCGTTTTTTCATTAAAAATTAATGCATATATTTAAGCATACGTAGTTTTTATTTTAGATTTTGAAGATTTTTTCAGGCCATTTCGCAAAAAAGGCAGGTTATTTTTTTCCGAATCGTACCAAAATCTAATCAGCACCAGGGAGACTCACAAGCGACGTAAGTACCGAATTTTGTGAAATTCGGTCCATTAGTTTTTCAGCTAGAATGGATACAGGCAATTTTTGCGGGCAATTTCGCAAAAAAAGGCGAGTTCTTTTATACCGAATCATACCCAAAACTAATCAGCACCAGATTCTCTCACAAGTGACTTATCTACCAAATTTTATGAAATTCGGTCAATTAGTTTATAGTTAGAGTGGATACAAAATCTGCACAGACAGACAGACAGACAGACACACAGAGACACAGACAGACACACAGACGTCACGCTAAAAATGATTTTATCGTATTCTAGAGGTCCCGAAACGTGTAGATCCATCGAAAATTCGAGTTGTGATTTTCGGTATGATTCCAATACTTTCCCTATACATTGCCATGCAGAGAAAGTAAAATATCTGATGTGGTCAGCACATGACTTTCCCTGCGCACTTATATTCGCGTTCTCTTTATTTTAATTAAATTCAATTTACTTTTAATTCAATTTTCGTTCTCATTTGGTAACTGGATTTATTTTCAAAATTGGCGTAGAGAAAATACGAAAAAACTAAAATATCTCCAGAACGGCTTGTCCTAGTGTAATGGGGTTGGTCTTATTCTTTTCATCGTTAAAAATTACGTATAAAACTAGCATTTAAGAGATATATTTCAGCATACGTAGTTTTTTAGTTTAGATTTTGACGATTTTGGAGGGCCATTTCTCAAAAAAGAGCAAGTTATTTTTATCCGAATCCTACCAAAATCTAATCAGCACCAGGGTATCCCGCAAGCGACTTATCAACCGATTTTTGTGAAATTCAGTCCATTAGTTTTTCAGCTAGAGTGGATGCAGGCAATTTTTGAGGGTCATTTCGCAAAAAAAGGCTGGTTCTTTTATCCCAAATCGTACCCAAAACTAATCAGCACCAAACTCGCTCACAAGTGACTTGCCTACCAAATTTTACGAAATTCGGTCAAATAGTTTTTTAGTTAGAGTGGATATAAAATCGGCACAGACAGACAGACAGACAGACACACACACACACGGACAGACAGACACATACACAGACGCCACACTAAAAATAGTTTTTCGTATTCTAGAGGTCTCGAAACGTGTAGATTCGTCGAAAACACGAGTTGCGGTTTTCGGCATGATTCCAGTACTTTCCTTACACTTTACCACGTATTACAGGGAAAGTAAAAATCTGATGTGGGCAGCACATGACTTTCCGTGCAGACTTATATTCACGTTCTCTTTATTTTAATTACATTTAATTCACTTTTAATTCAATTTTCAATAGTGTAATGGGGTTGGTCTTATTCTTTTCTTCGTCAAAAATTACGTATTAAACAAGCATTTTATGGATATATATGAGCATACGTAGTTTTTTATTTTAGATTTTGTTGATTTTTGAGGGCCATTTTGCAAAGAAAGGCAGGTTATTTTTTTCCGAATCATACCAAAATCTAATCAGCACCAGAGTATCCCACAAATTATTTATCTACTGAATTTTGTGGAATTTGGTCCTTTAGTTTTTCGGCTAGAGTGGATACATGCTTTTGCGGGCCATTTCGCAAAAAAGGCGGGTTCTTTTATCCCGAACCGTACCCAAAACTAATCAGCACCAGATTCGCCCACAAGTGACTTACCTTCCAAATTTTATGGAATTCGATCAATTAGTTTTTTAGCTAGAGTGGATACAAAATCTGCACAGACAGACACACAGACATACACACAGACGTCACGCTAAAAATAGTTTTTCGTATTCTAGAGGTCTTGAAACGTGTAGATCCGTTGAAAACTCGAGTTGTGATTTTCGACATGATTCCAATACTTTCCCTATACATTACCATGTATTGCAGGAAAAGTAAAAATGGTTATGTTTATTGTCGGATAATCTATAGTAGTGATGAGGCATAGAACTTGCAATCCAACTACACTGAGCAACGAATTCAACTTGGAAAACATTAATCTACATCACACATACAAATTAAAAAATCTGATGTGGGCACCACATGACTTTCCCTGAAGACTCAAATTCATTTTTTCTTTATTTCTTTCATAAATCATTAAATTGAGTTTAATTGCACAAAAATACACTAAATTTGCATTTTTAATTCAATTTCTGTTTTTATTTGGTAATTGGACATTTTTCAAAAGTTGCATAACCAAATGCGATAAATCTCAAATATCTCGAGAACGGCTAGCCCTAGAGTAATGGAGTTGTTTTTATTCCCTACCTCATCAAAAATTACGTATAAAACAAACATTTAATTGATATATTTGAACAAACGTAGCTTTCTTTTTAGATTTTGGCAGTTTTTGAGGGCCATTTCGTAAAAAAATGCAGGTAGTTCTTTTCCGAATAATACGAAAATCTAAACAGCACCAGAGTATCCCAAAGTAACTTATCTACCAAATTTTGTGAAATTTGGTCGATAAGTATTTTAGCTAGTTTGGGTACATGACATTTTTGCGGGCCATTTCGTAAAAAAAGGCGCGGTCTGTTTTTCCGAATCATACCAAAAACTATTCAGCACCAGCGTCATACCTAAGTGACTTACCTACCAAATTTTATGAAATTCGGTCTATAAGTTTTTGAGTTAGGGTGGATACATACATTGCACAGACACACAGACACACACACAGACGTCAAGCTAAAAATAGTTTTTTCGTAGTCTAGAGGTCTCGAAACGTGTAGATCCGTCGAAAACTCGAGTTGCGATTTTCGGCATGATTCCAATACTTTCCTTATACATTACCATGTATTGCAGGGAAAGTAAAAATCTGATGTGAGCAGCACATGACTTTCCCTGCAGACTTATATTAACGTTCTCTTTATTTTAATTAAATTTATTTCACTTTTAATTCAATTTTCGTTCTCATTCGGTAACCGGGCTTATTTTCAAAGGTGGCGTAGGGAAAATACGATAAACTAAAATATCTCGAGAACGGCTAGTCCTAGTGTAATGGGGTTGGTCTTATTCTTTTCATCGTTAAAAATTGCGTATTAAACGAGCATTTAATGGATATATTTGAGTATACCTAGTTCTTTAGTTTAGATTTTGACGATTTTTGCGGGCCATTTTGCAAAAAAAAGGCAGGTTATTTTTTTCCGAATCGTACCAAAATCCAATCAGCACCAGGGTAACCCACAAGTGACTCATCTACCATATTTTGTGAAATTCGGTCCAGTAGTTCTGCAGTTAGAGTGGATACAAGCTTTTGCGGGCCATTCGCAAAAAAAGGCGGGTTCTTTTATTCCAAATCATACCCAAAATTAATCAGCACCAGACTCGCTCACAAGTAACTTACCTACCAAGTTTTGTGAAATTCGGTCCATTAGTTTTTTCGTTAGCGTGGATACAAAATCTGCACAGACAGACAGACACACAGACAGACACTCAGACACACACACACACACACAGACGTCACGCTAAAAATGGTTTTTTCGTATTCTAGAGGTCTTGAAACGTGTAGATCCGTCGAAAACTTGAGTTATGATTCCAATACTTTCCCTATACATTACCATGTATTGCAGGGAAAGTAAAAATCTGATGTGTGGGCAACACATGACTTTCCTTATATAATGTCAAGAAATTACTACTTTTACAGTAAACAAAAAATAGGTTTTTCTTGTAGATACTTATATTCTTTCCAAGATATTGAATTTTCGACAATTTGTCGCCATTTTCATTGATTTAGAGTCATTTTTATCCATTTGGCGAGATTTTCGTTAATTTGGCAACATTTCAAAAAGTCGCCAAGTTGGCGAAATTCCGCCAAATTCGTCGCCAAAATCTCGCTGAGCGTTATGGACGAAAAAATAAGTTATTCTTACAGCAGATAAATGACTATTGGCGTTCAAATACAACAGTATTACTCAAAGTAACTTTTTTCTTGAATGGAACGAGCTAGATCCACGAGAATGATGTCACCCAATTTATCGCATGGTATTACATATGAAAAGTGAACATTTTTCTCAATAGGAAATATATTTTTTTATTTTATATGATTTTTTGATAATTTTTTTGAAAAATGTGCAATATCTCGACAACGGTTCATGTTAGCGTTCTAAAATTTATGTCAATTGTTTTCTAATGCAAAATTACATAAGAAATGTCTATTTTGTGTAACTTTATTAGCGGTTTTAATTTTTTGACGATTTTTTCAAAATTTCACGCGAAAATTTAGGGGGGTTCTGAACATTCGATTGCGTATAAAAACAATAGGCTTCCAGTGTTTACTGATTGTGATTTCTGTGCCAAATTTCGTTCGAATCGGTCCATTCGTTCGTCAGTTATCGTCTCCACAGGCTCACTGACACACACACACACACACAGACATCACTTCAAAAATGTTTGATTCGTGATCAGGGATACTTGAAACGTGCTCTCCCGTCGAAAACTCGAATTCGAATTTTCGACCCCGTCACAATACTTTCCTTATTATGTATATAAGGAAAGTAAAAATTGGTTAGGTTCAGATTATGTATCTACAAAAATATATGTTCTTTCAGTTTGGAATTTATACCAACTTGACAAATCATACAAAACAAATGACAAGATGGTAAGCAGTGCATATTTTTGCGAGAAATTTTTCTTGAAAATAAATTACACGAAAAGCAAGTTAGGAGTCAAAATTACTTATGGTTAGTTAGGCTGAGCTCATCCAGTCTTTCATCTAATGTTGTAAAACTTTCAAGTGCTAAACAGCATCATATGCCACAGTATCAAATGTCATAAACGTATTTTCTAGTTCTATGTTTTATTATTATTACCTTCATTTATTAGATATAAAATAGTTCAATAGATGAATGTGCCAGATATTGCTGATACAGCCTGCGAGATGAAAAAGGTTACCTGCCGACTCCCTGTTCTAAAGGAATTATTACTATGGAATACAAATAGACAAGAAGACAAACAGATGAAAGCAGATCAGTCCAACTAAAAAATAAAAAGCTTAGTCATTTCGTTCCCTTGCTTCAACAGTACTTGAAGTGATAAAATGTAGTTCTTGAAATGTAAGAATGGAGTCCGCAAATTTTTGGACTCGAACTCCATGTTCCAATTTTTGCAATAATGTTTCTGCTTGTATATATATTAAGAACGATAGAAAGTATGATAATAAATTATATATTTTGATTTAAACTCCATTCTCGCGGCTAAAGCAAAGTTAAAATGGAACTGTTGAAAGAAAAAGCGATCGCAAAAGTTATTTTAAAAGCAATAGCTTCAGAATCCAATAAATAAAACAGCAGAAAAATATAGTTTAAAATCTCTATCTCATACAAATAAAGAGCCATTGAAAAAAAAGAAATAAACGTCAGAATTTGCAGCTCGACATGTGCTTTTATTTCCAATACTAAGCGAGGAAAAGTAGAATTTTGATCCAAACATAAAAGAAAGCAATTTTGTTAGTAACCCTTGCAGGACATCCATACCCCATACCTCTGTCAGGTGTTGTCCGGCGTCCACCTCATTGCTAGTCACCAAGCAGCGATTTTCGAAACGCGACAACCCTAAATAGATGCACCAGGAGCCCTTTAAAGACTGTCATTTGCCTTCGAAGAGATTTCGCCAGAACAAACAATCCTTAGCAAAAGACTTCCCTCCCAACTACCCGCATCTTTTCTTAGGGATCGGGGAAGATCGAGGTAAGGAAAAAATGGCCGGACATTTCTCGAAGTACGGCGAATGCACCGAAATAAATAAATACATGTGTAAATAGAATATATGAATATCTGAGGAATGAATACATGAATACAGCCCTGAATAAATAAATAAATACATTCACAATAAAAGCTATCGATCATTTTCTTTCCTCGCATTCAAAAGAGGCAGCTCGCTCGTTAGCATCGTCAGGGAGATATTGAGATGTCACTCTCACAATATCCGATTTCGCATGCTTTAAAACACGTCGTGGACTCATTTACATGCATAGTATTGCGACACCCGATTATATCAACGCGAGACAGATATCAAACTTTTCTGTATGATATGTATTCTTCGGAATAATCCAATTTCATACATAGAGGAGTGTATTTTCATTAGCTGTGTATTTTTCACAAAAGACATTTTCGAACTTGCTCATTTTATAATATTGAAATTTGAGTTTCTTTATGGAAAGTGAAGTGTTTTGATAGAGAGCATAGTTGTCCAACTGTCAGTATACGGGTCACGTCCAGTAATTTTTAAGTAAAACATTTAAATAAATTTAACTATTAAAAATTAAATTAAAATAGTTCTTATTTTTTATTATTAAAATTCAACATCTTAAAATCTTTGGATTATTCACATTTACATTTTTGATATAATTGACGTTTTAAAAACTATTAAATAAAATAAAAAAACCTTATCTCCACAATTTCAATAAAACCAATAACAAAGTAGCAAATAAAATAAACCGATTTAGTTAAATAATATTATAAAATTTACATACTATACCCAAAACATACTATAGAATTCCGATAATACTCATCTTTTTTCGAGAAGAAATCGGGGAATATAGAGAAAGGGGTGATTTTTAACACTTTACAACAAAGTTGAAAAGTGTTTATGACTTTGTTCATTCTGTCTGTCTGTTTGACTGTCTGTCTGTCAATCTGTCTGTCTGACTGTCTGTCTGCCCGTTAGCACAATAAATGCCGTAAAAATGACTTAATCAAAATGAAATTTTAGTATGTTGTTCAGACGGTCTGTAGGACATATGGGAATATAAATGAATAATATCACCCAATTAGTTTTGGATTGAACTCGGGTTGAAAAAATGAAATACATTGAGCCCTATGGGACCTAATTTTTCAAACATTTTTTAAGCGGATTTAAAATTCACAAGTTGCTTCGAAAATTTTAGGTAATATTCAAATTATTCCATAAAATATATAAAAAAAATTCAGCGAAATATATTCAGTAGTTTTTTAAATAAAAATTAAAATAATAATAACACCTCTTATATGAAGCGATCACGTGACCATGATATGAAAAGATCACGTGACCCACTTCAAAATGATATATGGCATCCACTTGTCTCAAAATCGTGATTTTTAAAGTTCTTTTTAATTCATATTGAGTGTTGTATCCGTCCTAAAACTACTTTATTTTTGCTTAAATTCTGTGCATCTACATACTGAAACAACGCAATTACAATATATTTGAGTTTAAATGTTCATCCAAATTTGATTATTTCTACAACGAAGCCTATTTTTCACATATGTAGAATGTAAAAAGCAAAATATGTAGAATGAGTTGTATTAGAATTGCTGTATTTTTTTAACATAAAATCATTTCTGTCTATCTGTCTGCTATAACCGCTTATAACGCGTGAATGGCTTCACTGATATCTTGAGCTTAATTAGTGGCAGGTTTACGGCTATAAAGTTTTTCTATTGTACACCGCGTCAATATATAAAAATGAATATTCAAAATTTGATTTCAAGATAAACATCTTCTTAAATTTGCAATCTCTTTCCATGAAACATTTTTCAGGCAATAAAACTCAATCTAGAGAGTGTTTGATAGAAGTTTTGTTATCCTACATCTACTAGCAGAACAACAAGAATGAAATAGCAATTTTTGTTTAACCGAAGTAACCAATTATAGTTTGAATAATATGCTTCAACCTTTTACATACATTTCCCAATGTTTTATTAAACTTACATGAGGGTAGGGTTATGGCTAAAATGATCTCAGATTCTTTGCAACGTTCATATATATAAAAGTGAAGATGTGAAAATGCGATTAAAAACTAATTATCTCCTGAAATACGCTATAGATTTCCTTGAAATATTTTATATAAGGAAAGAAAGTTGTGAGAGCATTCTGATTCATGCTTTATTCTTCTGCACCAAAATTCTGAACAACGGGATTTGAAGTATGTTTTTGCCTATCTTTTGTGATCGCTTATAACTAGAAAGCAACTCAGCCATTTTCATGCACTTTTAACTGCTTTGTTATGTTAAATTAGGAGCAAGTTAATGGTTAAATCTATTTCATATTTTGTAGTAAGGCAAAAGTTACAATTATCAAGTTAATACGAAGTGCATTTTCTACGTAAAAAATCTGAAGTGGGCAGCACATGACTTTCCTTATATGCAATGAATCCTATAATGCAATGAACTTACTACTTTTACAGTCAAAAAATAATGTACAAGATCAACGGTACTGTGTTTTTATCGTTAAATTGTATATTTGGCGATTTTCCGGATGACAACATATAAAACTATTTCAAAATAGCCAATTAACTTACATTTTGCGTAACTCTAAATAAACAATTATCAATATTAATAGTATCCTCAATAAGCGATAGAGTCCGTATATTAAAATATTTTAATAATTAATTCATCGATTAAGCGTCATTTTCATTAATTTAAGCGTCAGTTTTGCAATTTTGGCGATATTTTTGTCAATCTGGAGCGAAATATCGCCAAGTTGGCGATACCTTGCAAAATTATTCACTAAGTTCGCCAAATGCATCACCAAGTGTTACAGACAAACTGAGACAAGAGCATTTCTTACATATTAGAAGGTATGCCCGTCATATGACGGAAATCAGAATTTGAGAAACATTACTTCCCATTTGGCGCTATTTTTTATCAATTTGGCGACACTTTTGTCTCTTTGGCAACTTTTAAAATTGTCAAAAAGTTGGCGACGTCTCACTAAATTTTCTCGTCAAGTGCTAGGGATGAATGGGTGGAGAAATGTGTTATTTTTATTGTCTACTCTTATGGTCTTTCCAAGATATTGAACTTTCATCAATTAGTAGTCATTTTCATTGATTTAGCGTTATGGACGAAGAAATAAATTATTCTTATAGCAGATAAATGACTATTGGCGTCCAAAAGTACTACCTAAAGTATCTTTTCTCATGAATGGAACGAACTAAATCCACGAGAATGATGTCACTAAATTTAGCGCATGCTATCACTTACAATAAGTGAACATATTTCACAACAGTTAATATATTTTATATTTCATATGATTTTTTAATAATTTTTTTGGAAAATGTGCAATATCTCGAGAGCGGTACATGCTAGCGTTCTAAAGTTTGTAACAATCGTTTTCTAATGGAAAATTACATGAGAAATGATTATTTATGCAACTTTAATAAAGATTTTGATTTGTTGATGATTTTTCCAAAATTCTACTCAAAAAGTTAGGGGGGTGCTGAACATCCGATTACGTATAAAAACAATAGGCTTTTAGTATTCACAGATTGTAATTCTTGAGCCAAATTTCGTTCGAATCGCTCGATTAGTTCGTGAGATATCGGCTCCACAGTTTCATTAACACCCCCCCCCACACACACACACACACACATAGAGACATCATCTCAAAAACGTTTGATTTGTGTTTAGGGATGCTTGAAACGTGCTCTCCAGTCGAAAACGAATTCGAATTTTCGACCCCTTCGCAATTCTTTCATTATACATTATACTATGCATATAAGAAAAGTAAAAAAAAATAGATAACACCGCTGCTGTTTGACAAAACTCGCGTTCCTCCAGTTTCTTTGTCTCGTATCGCAAAAACTATAAAAAAATCTGATATGGGCATCACATGACTTTCCTTATGTAATGCAATGAATTTACTTCGTTAACGGTGAAAAAGTGATGCATAAGGCACATTGTTTGTAAAGTTAAATTGTACATTCGTCGCGGTAAATTTTACATCCGGATGACAACATCTAAAACTATTTCGTACCCAATTAACTTATATTTTACGCAACTCTAAATTAATAATTATCAATATTCATAGCATCCTCAATAAGCAATATATTTAAATATTTTAATAATAAATTCAACAATTAGGCGTCATTTTCTTCAACTTGGCGCCATTTTTATAAGTTTGACGATATTTTCATCAATGTGTCAAATATCGCCAAGTTGACGATATTTAGAAGAGCATTTATTATATTACAACACTCTTCATTTTTGCTCACACTGTATGATAAAAGGTATGCCCATCATATGACGGAATTAAAAATGTATAAATTTACATCCTATTTGGTGTCATTTTTATCAATTTGGCGACATTTTTACACAATTTGATAACATTTTTATCAATTTGGCGATATGCCGCCAAACTTCGTCGCCAGAATTTTGACAAGCCTTACAGACAGAGTCTTATGGTTATGATTTAGCGGCATTCTTATCAATTTTGCGACATTTCAAAAACTCACCAAGTTGGTGATATTCCTCCAAATTCGTCTGTAAAATTTCGTCAAGTAATGTGGTCGGAGAAATAAGTTTTTCTTATAGGAGAAAAACGACTAATGGCGTCCAAATTCAAATCTATTACCCACAGTATCTTCTCTTATAGTAGATTCTTTTTTTTTTTCCAAAATATTGGATTTTCATCAATTAGTCTTCCTTTTCATTGATTTAGCATCATTTTTATAAATTTAGTGACATTTTTATCAATTTGGCGATATTTTCGTCAGTTTGGCAACATTTAAAAAACTCGCTAAATTGATGATATTCTGCAAAATTTGCCGCCAAAATTTCCCCAAGCATTGTTTATGGTGAAATAGGTCAGTCTTATGGTAGATAAACGACTAATGACATCAAATTACAAAGCTATTACCCAAAATGTCTTCTTTCTTCAATGGAATGAGCTAGATCTACGAGAATGATGATAATAATTTTATCGCATAATATTATATATGAAACGTAAACAGATTTTACAATTGTTAATATTTTTTTAATTTTATGCGATTTTTGATAAATTTATTTGAAAACTGTGCAATATCTCGAGAACGGTTCATGCTAGCCTTTTAAAGTTTATTTTCTAATGAAAACATTACATAAGAAATTTTCTAACACATTCATTTCTAATGAAAATTTACATAAGAAATGATTATTTATGCAACTATATTATATGTTTTAATTTTTTGATGATTCTTTTAAAATTTCATTTTAAAATTTAGGAAGGTTCTGAACATTCGATTCCGTGTAAAAACAATAGGCTTCCAGCATTCACTGATTGTGATTTGTGTACCAAATTTTGTTCGGATCGCTTGATTCGTTCGTGAGATATCGTCTCCACAGGCTCACTGACACCCCCCCCACACACACACACACATAGACGTCATCTCAAAAACATTTTTTTTTTATTATAGCTTTAATATTCAGAATAAAGATCCATGGAATACCCAAGCTAATCTTATAGAAGTAAATGGGTAACTAAACACGGCAATTATAGTATCAACAAATGACGTAAAAACAGTTACAGATAAAACAATTACAATAAATCATTATAACATAGCACCTTAAAAGATAATAAAAGAGGTAAAGATGACAGTAAAAGCAGGTAAACCATTTGGAAAAAATTCTCAATTTCAATTCTCAAATAAACATTCTTTGATAGCTCTGGAAGAGGAATGATAGGTAACAATGCTATTAAAAGACTGAGGCAGAAGATTGTAAAATCTAGGAGCTAAAAGAGATAAAATTTCTGAAACTTTATAGAATTGTCTCGTGGAGCTTTGCTAATACACACCTTTGCCCGAAATTATTTTGACTGCCACCCGCATTTTTATTTCTAATATAAAACATATTAAGAGCTTTGTGAACATAAAGATGCCTAAATGGCATAATCATAGAATCAAGGAAGAGAAGAAAGGATGGTGTCTGATGAGGTTTATATAAGATAATCTTAATAAATAATTTTTTAAGCAAAATAACAGGCCTAACAGTATTCAGATAAGTCCCACCAAAACAGGTTATGCCATACTGAATCCGAGCGTAAATTAAGAAGTAATACAGAAATCTAAGAACATCAGGAGGACAAAACTGGTCAAGAAAATAAATTTTTTTGATATTTAACTTTAATTTTTTAATAAGACCAGTAATATGAGGCTTCCAAGATAGCAAGTTACCGATGATAATACCAAGATATTTATAGCTACTCACCTGCTCAAGAGCTTCACAGTTGCAAGAACTATCTGGATTATAAAAAGTATGATATTTTAACACAAAGCTGATTCGTGTGCAGAGATGCTTGAAACGTGCTTACCCGTCGAAAACTCGAATTCGAATTTTCGACCCCATCATAATACATTCTTTATACATTATACTATGTATATATGGAGAGTAAAAATAAAAATAAGGAGAAATAACATTAATTTTTACTTTCCTTATATACATAGTATAATGTATAAGGAAAGTATTGTGACAGGGTCAAAAATTTGAATTCGAGTTTTTGACGGAAGAGAACGTTTCAAGCATCCTTGAATGAAAATCAAACGTTTTTAAGGTGACGTCTGTATGAAAGTATGCGTGGGTGTGTCAATGAGTCTGTGGAGTCGATATCTCACGAACGAATGGAGCGATTCGAACGAAATTTTGTGCAAAAATTACAATCCGTGAATACTGGAAGCCTATTGGTTTTAATCGAAATCGAATGTTCAGAACTCCTTAAAATTTCGAGTGATATTTTGTAAAAATCATCAGAAAATCAAAACCTTTAACAACGTTACGTAAATAGTTATTTTTTATATAATTTTTATAAGAAAACAATTGACATGAGTTTTAGCTCGTTAACATAAACCGTTCTAGAGATATTGCACATTTTCTATTAAATGTATAAAAAATCACATAAACTAAAATAAAATATTAACTATTGTGAAATATGTTCACTTTTAAATGCAATATCATGCGATAAATTTGGTGACATCATTCTCGTAGATCTAGGTTGTTCCATTCATAAGAAAAGATAATTTAGTCAATACGTCAATAGCCATTTATCTGCTTCAAGAATAACTTATTCTTCCATCCATAACGCTTGACGAGATTTTGGCGCCCAATTTGGCGGAATGTCGCCAACCTGGCGACTTTTTTAAATGTTGCGAAATTGATAAAAATGACGCTAAATCAATGGAACTTAGGACTAACTGACGAAAATTCAATATTTTGGAAAGAATATAAGTATCTACTATAAGAATAACCTATTTTTCCGTCCGTAACGTTTGGGAAAATTCTTATGACGAATTTATCGAAATATCTCCAACTTCCTGACTTTCTAAATGTTGCCAAATTAACAGAAATGTCACCCAATTGATAAAAATTCGTCAAATTGATGAAGCCGAAGCTAAAAGACTAATTGAGTTCAATATGTTGGAAAGAACGTAAGTCTAGACTACAAGAATAACCCATTTCTCCTTCCGTCCGCAAGTAACGCTTGATGAGAAATTTAGCGGGATTTCGCCAACTTGGTGGTTATTTAAAATGTTGCCAAAATGACAAAAATGTCGCCAAATTGATAAAAAATCGTCAAATGGGAAATGATGTTTCGCAAATTCTGATTTCCGTCATATGACAGGCATACAACTATTCAAGAACCTATCTACCTTCTAGTATATAAGAAATGAGTTTCTGCCAGTTTGTTTGTAACGCTTGCTGATGCATTTGGCGAACTTTGAGAATAATCCAGCGACGTATCGCCAATTTGGCGATATTTCACTATAGATTGACGAAAATATCGTCAAAATTGCAAAATTGACAATAAGATGATATTTATTTGATGAATTCATTATTAAAATATTTTACTATATGAACTATGTCGCTTATTGAGGATGCTATATATATTAATAATTGTTTATTTAGAGTTGCTCGAAATATAAGTTAATTGGTTCCTTTGAAATAGTTTTACATGTTGGCATCCGGAAAAGCGCCAAATGTACAATTCAAAGTTAAAAACACAGTACCGCGGATCTTCTACATTATTTTTTTACTGTAAAAGTAGTAAACTCATTGCATCATATAAGAAAAGTCATGTGCTGCCCACATCAGAGTTTTTGCTAAACGAAGGCATTAAAGTGTTGTTTAGTTTTCGAGAATTCCCTGTATGTTCATAGCTAATTTTATCAGAATGTTGCCTCTCATATCCCAGGCAGCTCCAAAGATTTCTTGATAGTATGCAATAAAAGTTATTAACTTATTATCATAATTCGGTTCATAAGTTTATAAAAATTAATTTAGATAAAATTGTTTCTGTAATATTTTTAATATTTTTAAAAATATGTTTTGTAATTTTTGATTGAAAAAATGTTTTAAAAATAAAGGTTCTTTTCATCGTACAACCTCCCTGAAAATACAGAATCTGATGTGGGCAGCACATGACTTTTCCTATATAATGCAAGTACTTTACTTCTTTCAATGAGAAATATTGATGGCTAAAATTCACGACACAATGCTTTTACCGTTGAAGAGTACACTTACCGTTGAAGAGTACACTGACATTGGGCGTTTCTCTGAATGACAACATGTATAATTATTTTGAAGTACCAAATTAATTTCGCGCACATCTTACTTGACAATTGGAAATATTGATAACATCTCTAAAGCAATATACTCTATATTAAAACTTATTAATTCATTAATTTGGCGTACATTTTGTAACTTTAGCGTCATTTTTGCTAATTTGGCGCCATTTCGTCAGTTTTAGCATCATTTAAAAAAAGTCGTCGAGTTGACCTTATTTCGTCAAATCAGTCGCCAAGGTCGCTAAATAAATCGTCACGTGTTTCATATTTGATGATACTTATAACTCTTCATTTTAATGAATTTTTTAAATACACTTTTTAACACTTCACAACATAGTTGAAAAGTTTTTATGACATTGTTCATTCTGTCTATTTGTCTGTCTGTCCGTCCGTTTGCACGATAACTGCCGTAAAAATGACTTTATCAAAATGAAATTTTAGTATATTGTTGATACGATCTGTGGGTCACATGGGAATGCAAATGAATAATATCACCCAATTAGTTTTTGATGGAACCCGAGTTGAAAAAATGAAATATATTTAACTCCATGGAACCTAATTTTTCAAACATTTTTTAAGCGAAGTTAAAATTCGCAAATTGCTTCGATAATTTTGGAAAATATTCAAATTATCCCATAAAATATATAAAAAATTTTTAGCAAAATATGTAGTTTTTTAAATAAAAATTAAATAATAATGACACCCATATAATATGAAGAGGTCACTTGACCTGCTTCAAAATTAAATATAGCATCCATCTTGTTGTTGTTGTTGTTGTTGAGACCCAGACCGTCCGACCTACCAGAAAGGTGTGAGGTAACCGTTTGGACGGCCGGGAAGTGGCATCTATCTTGTGTCAAAATCGTGATTTTTAAAGTTCTTTTTAATTTATATTTACTGTTGCATCCATCCTAAAACCGCTTTATTTTTGCGTTTTTCCTTCATTCATATTCTGCGCCAAACGCAGTTATAATATTTTTGAGTTTAAAATATTGATTTCAAACTTTGATTATTTCTACAACAAAGCCTATCTTTAATGAATGTAAAATGTAAACAAGTGGTGGTAATATGAGTTATATAAGAATTGCTGAATTGTTTTCAAGCAAAATTATTTAACTCTGGAATCTGGAATAAAAGTGTATGAATGAAATACTCACTGCTTTTACATAGAGAGCCAGACGATTTATATTTCGATAACGTCATTTGAATGAAGTTTAGATGAAGTTTTAAGCATGGAGTTAGAACGTATTTTTACCTCCATGGTTTCAATTTTCCAAGTAAAATAAATTACTGTAATTCTGTGATAATTAAAATAATATCGCCGCTGAATGTATTGTATTTTAGAGATGCTTAAATAAAATTACAGTTGGATAGTGTTTTATGATCAATGCTTTATACATGATTGGTGTTTCTTGTATTTATATTTAGTGTTGCATCCGTTCTCTCCGTTCCCGTTCAAAACCTCTTTATTTTTGCTTTTTATCTGTGTTTCTAAATTCTGTGCTTACGCAATTACAATTTTTTTTACTTTAAATGATCACCAAACTTTGATTATTTCTATAACGAAACCTAATTTTAACGTATGCAAAATGTCAACAAAACAAGCGATTGTAAGATGAGTTTCATAAGAATAACTGAATTTTTTAAATCAAAATTATTTCACTCGGGAGTCTGGAATATAAGTGATATGAATGAAATATTCATTAATTTCACTCAGATAGAGAAGCAAGCGATTTTACAGCATTGCTATTTTTTAAGTTTCCAATTATTGTACTATGATAATTTTAAAAATATCACCTCTGAATGTATCGCATTTTAGAGATGTTTAAATAGAATTGCATTTCAGTGGGAAAGTGTTTCATAATTAATGCTTTATGCATGATTAATCTTTTTGTAATATCTCAAGTTCTTTATCCTTTCTACATGTTTTCACAGAAACACACAAAAAATCGAAAATATGGTTGATTCGGATTCAGAGAAAATGTACTCAAAACATATTTATCCTTTTAAATACCTAAGTCGTTTATTTAACCCTATTACAATACTTTTGCTTTGTATGTATCATGTATCGTAGGGAAATGTGAAACCAAAAGAAGGCAGAATGAACTATTTGCTGACTTTTAGTTTAACATATATTCATTTTATCAGAAGAACAAAGTGACCGTTGCTAGTTCATTTCGTTCTTTTTTACTTAGTTGAGTGACATTTTAAAGACTGGCGAAGAAGATCTAGGTTTTTGCCTAACTTTTATTTTTAATATATGTGCATACTTGATTTTTCCAATTTTTTATCTATTGCACAAATAATTTTGCTCTCTAATAAATAAGCTTTGAATTCCCTGTATTGAGTCAATGTCCTTAAATAAAAATTATATGAAGCGAAGTCTCCAAATGCCTTAATTTTTATGGAAAAGAAACTGAAATTCTCCGTAATGTAACAAACACACATTTATGACTAGTTACTTTTTCCCGTTTCAGTTATGCGATTTCAACAAATACCCTATAATTCTTGCTCTCTGCCAAAGTGCTCGCGCTCTTTTTGCGGGAGGCACTTAAAAAGAGGCGTTAAAAAAATCCATTTCCTCAACCTTAATGTGTGTGGGAAAACAAAGAGCTAAAGACGGGCGGAATTAATTAAAACCCAGTGATTCGCTCTGCTGTTGCCACGGGAGTGGATGTTGATATTCGAGACTCAGCTTCCAACGTTGAATCAACACACAGCGACCGTTTGTTGGAGCAGAGCAAACAAGAGTGGGGGAATACGCCCCTCTAGTAAGGGGGAGCCCCTGACCCCACCCTGGCAAAGCCTCAAGCTCTAAGGAACTAAAACAAAAACAAAATAAAAAATAAAAGAAGAAAAGCAAAAATCGAGAGGATATGGTAAAGAGATCTGAGAAGCTTGCCCTTCCTGTTAATCGTTGGCTAGTATTTAGAGATCTGGTTTTCTCCCTCATAATCATCCCAAACCTTTGAACTTTCGCTAAAATACTTTCGATAGATTTGGATTAAATGTCTGAGGTCATTTTAAAAGAAGACTAAGGAGAGATATTTTGAAATCAATCTTTTCTAGATTTGAAAGTAACTATGTACTGGTATATAAAACGGGTGACCATATAATTTATCATCAAAACCCTTTTTGGGGTTGAACGAAGGAGGAGGTCTTACAAATAAGTAAAATTACATAATATATTATGAAATATTTAGGTACTGACTGACACGTTGCTTTTGTTAAATTAAACGATTCTATGAAAAGTGTTTTTTAAAACAAAATATTTTTAAAGCTAAAAAATCTAATGTGCCCAACACATGACTTTCCCTGAAGACATAGTTTAATATTGTGAAAAAGCAATAGCTCAAATAAGAGATTTATTCCTACTAGAATTTGTTGATTTCAATAGGTGTATTTCTATTACCAATTAAAATGAACATATCTGAAATATCTCGACAACGGAGCATGTTTTAAATATCTAAATGTTAATGCGCACCGTCATATGATGGGTTTAAGTTATGTAAAATATTACCTCTCCGTGTGGCTGCAATTACGTTCTTAATATTCGCGAACACACATCACACACCTCATTAATATTAATTATTATACAAGTAGTTTTTTACTTATTATTTGCGCGAAGCGTAGTGGTTAATAATGGCCGTTTCACCTTGTTACATTTCGTTTTATTTATTGAAATTGTGATTCTGCATATCTGTGTCCAATTTGACGTACGTGTGCAAATTTCCATCTTCCTACCTACTGTAGTTTTTATCATAAAATTCAGGCAAATGTTGATTCATTAGGACTGGAGAATGGACTTCTATTCGTATGTCAATAAGAAAATCGCTGTTTTCGTAACATTGTATATATCCAAGCTCCAATAGGCCTTTACGTCGAATTCTCTCTTAGCGGGTTTGGTTTGCGCCTACCGCGCCAAGAATTAATAATTTATCATTTGGATATTGATGTATGAGCTCATGCCATCCAGCACTGAAACCTAGATAATATTATGAGACATCAGACACCATTAATAATGTTACTAATTTGTATATAGTATATATAATATTAAAAAGTTTAAAGTCTAGAGTCCACAATTTAGTTATCGTAGGAAATCGGGTCCATGAGAAGCCGGAGAACGAACTGGTAATTATACGCTATTGAAATGATAATGTCGCAAATTACGGCAGGATTAATACGACAAAAACTTCGTTTAAGGGGAGGATAACACGAATCGAAACATTTGTAAATAATTATGCTACATATAAAACTGAATTAATTGACTTAAATGTGCGATATGCAGCATTACAAAATAAACTTGGGTTTATTACGAAAGTAGTTCTATGACTTACCTACAGAAATAAATTTAGATGAAATAGAAGCAGAGTTAAAGGATCTGAATGCTCGTTTAAAAGATCTACAGGTAAGTTTAAAAAGTTTTATCTGTGAAACGGAAGTATCTCAGAAAAATAGCATAGTCACTGACATAATCACCGGACATTTTCTAATATGGCGTCCTCTAAATGCCATTCCTGAATCTGAGTTATGAAATGTGCTGGAACTATCTCGTTGGCAACTGACTTCAAAAATAATCCAGAACATTTTGAAAAAGTAGCAAAGAGACTACCTCACGAATCTTCAACAACGCTCAAAGTGGATGTCCCAAAAGGAAAACATCAACAAAGGATATCTTGTAATCATAAAAGATAATCTGCCACCATGTACGCGGCATATATGTCGTATTGAGGATACAGTTCCTGGTACGGGCGGTAAAGTGACAGTTCTTGTAATAAAAACTCCTGCAGGGATTATAAAAAATCCATTTCAAGGGTTGCTGGGTTGCCTATAAAATAGGTCAGTGTATATCATGTTTGCATATTTATAGGTAAAGTATATATTGTTTATATGTTTAACCCAGGGTTTCAAGTTATATATCTCCCTAGTTTAATTGTTGAAAAATGTGTTACTATCATATATCTGTAGAACCATATATTCTTATACTGTGTCATAAAAGTGTTTCTGTTGTTTTTCCAAGATGTTATTAAGTTTCAAATCTATATTTTATTTTTAAATGTAATATGTGTTTTTCTAAATATTGAAATTCAAGATTCCAAGGTCGGTCGGGATGTTCGCTCACCAACAGGCCTTGGCGTTCAACTCTCTCTTGGCGAGTTTGTTTTGCTCCTACTGTGCCAAGAATTAATCAGTTATCATTTGATATTGATGAAAAAAATCATACTATCCAGCACTGAAGCTTGGATAATATTATGAGACATCAGACACCATTAATAATGTTACTTATTTGTATGTAAGTTATATATATAGTGTATATATGTATATACTAGCTATAATAAATCATATTAAAAAGTCTGCAATCTACTACCTAATTAGCTATCGTCGGACAGTATACATAATTGTCTATATTGTATATCAATGAGCGCTTGAGACCTCTACAACCCGACTCTATGTAGATCTCTGAAGTCGATGTATAATGTAACTTTTGCTTGTTGTGTTATGCACAGCTCATAATACACATGCTTATTGTCAATGTCAGCCTATTCACTATATACAGTAGTGCCCACGTATCCGCTGTAATACGTTCCAAGACCTACTACGGTTACGTGAAACCTGGAATAATACCGCACGCTATGTATAACGTGATATTCGTGCAACATGCATAAATACGGTAATGTTTAATTAATAAGTTTAATTAATAAATTACGCACAGTAAAGCAATACCTACATTAAATAAAGTAATGACAGAATGTATATTCTGTGCATAATATTGTGCATTCCTTTCTCTCTCTCTGTCGTACTTACGAAAGTAAGAAATTCTGGCGTTTCAGACTAATCCTTAAGAGATGATAGAGCAATGAAAAAATGCAGTATACCTGTACTGTATAGTATATCACATACAGTTGCAAGGGATTATAGACAAATAAAAATCATTCATTTCTATCAAAGCACTGCATGAGAAATGAAAAAACGAGTTACTGTTGCATATTTTATAATAGATATCCTGCGTACAACCCTTAAACGAAACATCGCACCGCAATTGCACAATTTATTTCACTAAACAAAACGGAAGATATTCTAGGGGATTAATGTCTTCTACAAATATCAACATGTAAAATGTATCTAAATTGTCATCTAGTTATTTTGTCATTAACTCCAAAATTTTCAAGGGCAACCCTCATTGTTCATTACATATTCGGGTTCATCGAAAACTTTCATGCAGATTGAAAGAAAGAAAAGAGGACCAAAATTGACAGAGAAAATCCTTAAAAATTGAACTCGGCAGCAGGAAGGGCGAAAGTCGATCTGGTTCTACCAGTATATGTAATATTCTGTCGCTTCACCTACGTTTTGGGGGAGTTTTGTTTTAGTGTTAGTTACAGCAGATAGTCATTGTTTTTAAAGCATAGGTGCGGTGTTCGATGTTTTTAATCATAAATAGTTTTCAAAAATCATCCGAGGTTTCCTTCCAATAACAGTGTAGTACAAATAAAACGTTTTGCCACAAAATTTGATATTTCATTATTGCCTTTATGTTTAATTTAGTATGATGCTATTATTCATTGTGTTAGGATATAGAACTGAGAAGGCGAATGCATTAATTTAAAACATGTAATTCAGCAGTTTCAATCATAAAACACTTGAAGAGCAGACACTCTCATGCAGTCATTAGGGAAATTAAAATAAGAAAAATTGAAAAATTGAATGTCATATTTAATGAAGTGGGACCATATAGTGGAATAAGAATTTTAGAATATGCAAATATAGAAATTTTTGTGGTGTTTATTTTATAACAATTATTAATAGATCTGCATAAGAGCGCCAAGACACATTATATGTTAAATCAATACATAATAATAATATCTTTCTTCCATTTCTAACCTGAATTCCTTCTTATAAAAAAAATATATATATTTATTAATAGAAATTTAAGAAAATATAATGTAAGAAAATAATAATTTTCTTTTACTAATATATTTAGAGTCAAATTGTTTTTATTCTAATGAAATTAGACTAAATCCTGATATTCAGCAGGTGATTGCTTTTACTAAGAAAATATTCAAATTGAATAATGTCAAATGTTCTTCATTAATATTATATCATAGAATGAAAAAAGCACATCAAATTCTAATCACCACATTCCAATATATTTTCACCATTTTATGTTCCTTGAAATATCTTTCAAGAGTTTATCCAATTTTAATAGAAGTATCTAACATCTTTATTTTAACATTAGCTGGTTTTGACTAAATAATTGTCAGAATTCGCACTCTGTTTCATTAAATGAACGAACAATGTCAATCAAACATGGCAAATTTTTGTAAAACGCTTTATTCTAGAACAATAACCAATATAAAATTATGTAGCAATTTTTCTTCTATGCAATCGAAGAGTGAATTCAGTAAATTGATTAAAGTTTCAAATCTCTTAGTATACCTATTGTGAGACCAGAAATTGCTCTCACATGAGACACTTTTATTTGAGTATTTATGGTGTCTAGAACGGCAAACAAAGCTATAGTCTGGCTGGCGCCGGGGTTTATGACAACGTGAACTTTAAGGTCAAAAATACTATAAATTTAGGGGTGCCAGACCAGAGGGGCTAAGAGGGGCCTTGCTAAATGTGAAATGATGCCATTGGGTTAAGAAAAACCAATGAGCGCCAAAAAGAAGAAAGGCGGAGCTACCCCCCCCCACACACACACACACCGAAGGAACCACAGACGAAAAGAAAAAGAGTTCAGTTATAGACGAAATCAGAGATGTAGACAACGAGAAGCAGGGATGGAGATCAGACATGACGAGAAGATGATCCAATTTTGACTAGAGCACGAGTAGAGAGAAATGAAAAACCTAACAGATTTGTAGAGTGTCCCGTAAAGGTTCCAAAGTCATGGAAAGAGATCTATGTGCGAGTGCATTAAAAGTACGAGTAGGAGCCACACACCACAGAGTTATGGCCGTACGTCAGCACTAAGACTGATGCAAGTCTGTGAGAGATGATAAGTCCAAGACTAAACTGGGAGGTATGTGCTCAGATTATCACAGGTCCTAGACACTATCGTAAATCTAATAATTCTGTTCGCATTCCTCGCTAAAATAATTAATGAAAATTGATGTTATTGATAAATTGATGTTGTTAATAAATGGTATTGTTTAAGTTTAAGTGGTGTGATCAATTTAGCATTATATTAATTAATAATTCTTTTCAAGACTTGCACAAAAGGTAAAAACAAATTGGAGGGTTTATTGCGGCACAACAACGAGTAATGTACGTTTAATGTTAATTCCACTATATATGAATTTACGGCAATGTTAATGTGATTAAAAATAATGAATTTAACAATTAAATGTGTAACTTATAGATCTTATTTTTCTTATCGCCGCATTTGGTTTCCGTGACGCTTTTGTGTGAGTTAAAATTTAAATGAAAATTTTAATGAATAATACTAAGGTGAATAAAAATAATTTAAATAAAGAGATGAATGTAAATTTTGGAGGAGCATATGTTGACCAGATATTTTGCATTGTTAAAATTAAATATGCACAATCACTTTGAAAATGAAAAAAATGTTGAATATATTTTGAAATAATTGAAAATAGTGTTTGAAAAATTTATTATTGTAAGAATATTTAGTTTGATGTTGAAGTGTTTTTTATGTGCAGTATTTTTGAAGTGTTTTTTATGTGCAGTATTTTTGAAGTGTATTTTATGCTGTTAATTTTAAGTAGGATTTTGGAAGGGATAAATTTTGTTTTAAATGCCTCAAAAAACAACTAGAAATTCGAGACGACAAAAGTCACCGGACAGGTCACAGAGAGAAAATATTGAAATCAAAGAGTTAAAATGGAGAACATTTTTATTAATTAATTTATTGTCAATTTTTTATGGAAGGGAAGACGAGGACATTGAATTTTTTTTCGGACAATTTCAAAATGCCGCAAAAATGGCCGACTGGTAGGAAGAAAATAAAGTTGTAATTTTAAAAACTGGATTAAAGGAGAAAGCTTTGGAATTTTTATCAAAAAAAAGAGAATTGCAGATTGCAAATAATATGGGAGATATTAAACATATATTGATGAAACAATTTAAAACATCTTTGACAATGCTTCAAAAGCAAACAAATTTAAACAAAATTAAAATGTCACCAGGTATGAAGGTAGCTGAGCTGGCATTAAATATTTCAAATGCGACAAATGATTTTTTGGGAAATTACGCAAATAATGAGATGTGCGAAGTTAAAAACAATTTAATGTTATCTAAATTTTTAGAGTCTGTAAGACAAGATCTTGCTTTTGAAATTAAAAAATTAAATATTCAAAATTTTGGCAAAGCAATAGAGTATGCAGAACATTTAGAGAAAATTATGGAGGAGGATTGTGACCGTACGGAAATTAATGCAGTTTATCGCAATGAAAATAATGGCAGAAAATTTAATGATAATCAAATGGAAAGGCATTTACAAAATTCAAAATTTGAACCTCAGCAAGTAAAATATGAAAGGTATGAAAAATCAAAAAATGAAATGATATATTGTATAGGATGCGGAAAAAGAGGGTACTATTTTTCTACCTGTTGGCATAACCGAAACGCACAAAATAATTATGAAGTAAATAAGTATGGGAATAAAAGAAGTGAATTTAGAAATTATCAAAATAACGGATTTAGAAATGAAAACAGTAACGGATTTAGAAATGGGCAAAGTAATGGATTTCGTAATACGCAAAATAGCGGATTCAGAGAACGAAATGATAGTCGGTCAAATACCCAAACTTTTGCGAAACGAAGATTTCAGGGGCTGATTTAAAAAAAAAAAAATGTTTAATTGTTATATAATAAGTATGTACCAGTATCAAGGTTAAGCAAAATGTTATATATGTGATGAAGTTATCATTTATGGAAATTAATGAAGTATGAAGAGAATTGTGTTTAAAAAATAGTATACTGTGTAATTTGTACAAAAAACATGTGTAATGGTGTTAAAAATATAAAAGTAGATAGTAGTGTGTAACATTTCAAAGTGAATGTGCATATGTTTAAAAATCTTTTTAAATAGTCAAAATTTAATTTAGCTTCAATTGAAAGCTGGACCTGGTAGAGTTCATGAGTACATAACTTATGTTTATTTAGTGTATATAATGTGTGCTAAAAAAACTTTTGTGTTACCGCAAGGCTGTTGAACTAATTCTGGAAGAACTTTGTTCAAAAAAAAAGTGAAAAATGCCAATTAAAAAGTGGCATGTGAATGGAACTTTTTTTCGAACTCTATATATTGTTGAATTTCTTTTGTTTTTTGTCCGTGGGAAGATATGTGAGACCAGAAATTGTTCTCACATGAGACACTTTTATTCGAGTATTTATGGTGCCTAGAACGGCAAACAAAGCTATAGTCTGGCTGGCGCCGGGGTTTATGACAACGTGAACTTTAAGGACAAAAATACTATAAATTTAGGGGTGCCAGACCAGAGGGGCTGAGAGGGACCTTGCTAAATGTGAAATGATGCCATTGGGTTAAGAAGAATCAATGAGCGCTAAAAAGAAGAAAGGCGGAGCTAACGCCGCCCCCCCTCTCCCACCGAAAAGGAGTTCAGTTGTAGACGATATCAGAGATGTAGACAACGAGAAGCAGGGATGGAGATCAGACATGACGAGAAGATGATCCAATTTTGACTAGAGCACGAGTAGAGAGAAATGAAAAACCTAACAGATTTGTAGAGTGTCCCGTAAAGGTTCCAAAGTCATGGAAAGAGATCTATGTGCTAGTGCATTAAAAGTACGAGTAGGAGCCACACACCACAGAGTTATGGCCGTACGTCAGCACTAAGACTGATGCAAGTCTGTGAGAGATGATAAGTCCAAGACTAAACTGGAAGGTATGTGCTCAGATTATTACAGGTCCTAGACACTATCGTAAATCTAATAATTCTGGTCGCATATGTCCCCTCGCTAAAATAATTAATGAAAATTGATGTTATTGATAAATTGTTGTTGTTAATAAATGGTATTGTTTAAGTGGTGTGATCAATTTAGCATTATATTAATTAATAATTCTTTTCAGGACTTACACAAAAGGTAAAAATAATTGGAGGGTTTATTGCGGCACAACAATGAGCAATGTACGTTTAATGTTAATTCCACTATATATGAATTTGCGGCAATGTTAATGTGATTAATAATAATGAATTTACTAATTAAAAGTGTAACTTATAGATCTTTTTCTTATCGCCACACCTATAATCACAACCTGTTCAAAACTGTGTAACAAAATACAATCATCTTTATTATATATATATATATAATAAAGATGATTGTATATATATATATGTATAATAAAGATGATTGTATATATATATATATATATATATATATATATATATATATATATATATATATATCAAGTGAAAACAATCTAAGTGCAATGATAATAGTAAATATAGAAGCATATAGTAATTAGGCGCAGTTGCAGCTCTAAAAATTATTGCCATATATAATTCCAAAAGGATTGAAAAAAATAAATAAATAAATAAATGAAAATAAAATAAAGAGAGAGAGAGGTGTGCTTACGGGGAAGTAGCAAGGACTGAAAGCATGCTTCAACCAGGAAAAGGGGTCCCCCTTGACCTTGCTACTTCCCCGTAAGCACACCTCTCTCTCTCTCTCTTTATTTATTTTTTTATTTTTTTTTATTTTTATTGTTTTCAATCCTTTTGGAATTTTATATATATATATATATATATGCATATACACTCACGGACAATGAAAGTTGCCCACAAAGAAGGAAGAGTAGGGTGAACCTTAAATTTTATTGATGGTAGGATACAGATGAATGATATACATCATCACAAAAACAGCGCAGCAGAATACGTACAGAGGGAACTGTGGTACATAGTCCAGTCATTCTCAATAGCGCGTCGCACCACCTCGTGCTGCGATACAAGCAGCAATACGGTCCGGTAAGGTGTCGAACAGACGCCTGATGTTGTTCTGCGGCAGACGAGTCCACACTTGTTGAACGTTACATTCCAAATTCCGAAGATTGCGGCAACCTGGCAGCTGGCGGTTTAACTGGTCCCGAGAGGACTGCTCGACAGATGACAGGGCTGGGGAGCGGGCAGGCCATGGAAGTGTCTGGCCATGACTCAGGCAGGCCTGGGCAACCCGAACTGTGTGCGGCCGGGCATTATTCTGCTGGAGTTGCGCACGTGGAATCCCAGCAATGAATGTGAACACATGGGGGCGCATAATCTCATCCACGTACCGCTAACACGTCAATGTTCCAGGTACGACTACTAGAGTGGATTGGCTGTCGTAGGCTATGGCTCCACAGCCCATGATGCCTGCAGTGGGGCTGGTGTGTTGCGCTCGATAACGAGGTTGGGATCGTGGCGTTGTGCAGTGCACCTCCACATCCAGACACGCTGATCATCGGTTCCCAAAACGAAGCGACACACATCGTTAAACACCACACATCGCCAATCTGTGGAGTTCCACGTTGCTCTGGCCCGGCACCACTGCAACCGGAGTCACTGATGTTCCGAGTTAACGGCAGCACACGTAAGGGACGCTGGGATCGCTGATTCACTTCACTCAGGCGTCTAGATGTGGTTCGTGGGCACACAGGAGCCTTACCTTATTTAGATTAAGCTAATTATTCTAGCAATAATTACCTTATTCTAAATAATAGTAAGCAATTAAAAACTAAATTAACATCGCTAGGTAAACTAATTGGATTTCAAACTTTTGACTTTCAATAATATTAAGATCTCTGATTTATATATTGTAATTTTAGTTCTATATAATGCTTATATTACTAATCAAACAACTCAAACCTTTTTTATCAATTTCCTTAAACTTGTACACTTTGTTCTGTTCAATAATTATATTTTCAAGGAAATAAATTATACTTACAAGTCTCAGGGGTTCCACAAGGTGGTTGCAGTAGTAGTATGTTGGCTAATTTATATCTTTACCATTATGAACAGACTTTTACTTCAATAGATTATAAAATTTACAAGTATGTTGATGATTTGATTTGTTTAGTATATACTAAAAATTATATCATAGATATAGGTTTCTATTCAGACAATTTGGAACCTAATGAAGCTACTATTAGTAATAATATTAATTTTTTTTTGGATTTAAATCTAATTATTAAACCTACACATGGAATTGTTACTAATGTATATGATAAAAATGACTATTTGAATTTCAACATTCCTAAAATATTACCATTTAATTCCTGCAACTTGATTCAAATGTTTAGAAATATTATCCTTAATCAACTTTTTAGAATTTATAGATTATTAGATAAAAAATTTCATGCTAAGCATATAAATAATCTAAAAATTACCAGAAATTTATATATATATATATATATATATATATATATATATATATATATATATATATATATATATATATATATATATTTGTTGATTGTCTTTGTCTTTATGACCTGCATTACGCTTTATTATTTCCTCTTTACGTCTTAATTTCTTTTATTTCTTTGTATTTTGTAGAAAATTTTGGAATAGTGTATTATGAGTTACTTTTTACATTCTAACATTGGATTTACTAATTTATATATATATATATATATATATATATATATATATATATATATATATATATATATATATATATATATATATATATATATATATATATATATATATATATATATATATATATATATCCAGCATATTTAGTAAATGGTATTGTTAAAAAGTTTGGATTAGCTGAATATTCATGAATTCTCTTCTTTGTATCTTTAGCCAGGCATCAACATTCTCTTCATTTAACATTACATTGTAGTTACATCCCCGTATACAGGGTGCCCGAAAAACATTGACCTCGTTTTTTATCCCTTAAATATTGATCTTAGACATATATAATAAATTACAAAGTTGCGTAAAAAAGGATAGAGAATTTTATGAAGTCGATTAAAATTTTCAAGGGAATTAAATTTTAAGAAACACAAAATTAAAATTTTTATACGGCCCCCGTACAAAAACAATTCCAATGAGTAAAATGTGCGCCATACACTAATAAGGGGATGTACAAAATTTCAGCATTTTATCAAAGTCCCATAGATATGAAAAGACAAAAATGCTGACTTAAACCACTTTTCGATGCATCGACATGGGTTCTCAGAGGGGAAAAATCATGTCGGCAGATCGCGTTTCAGGGGTCATACACAAATTACGAAAGAAAACAATGATTACATAACTAAATAATAATTTTACTACTTATTTGTACAAAAGTATCTACACTATGTAAAAATAATAAGCTTACAAGGCTTGTTCAAAATGTTTTCCATCATGCCAAAGATCCATTAAAGATAAGAGGCAGATATTATTTGCTTATGATTCATTTCTGCGTAGTGTCATTTGCACTCTTGCTGTGAACATTTACATTTTAATTTGTGATTAATCCCTCACCAAATTTGTTTAAACATATCTCTGGGACTTTTTATGATAAAATGCTGAAATATTGTACATCACCTTATTAGTGAATGGGGCACATTTTACTCATTGGGAATGCCGTATAAAAATTTAAATTTTGTATTTCTTTAAATTTAATCCTCTGGAAATTTTGATCGATTTCATAAAATTCTCTACCTTTTTTACACATCTTTGTAATTTATTATATATGTTTATGATCAATATTTATGGAATAAAAGTTGAGGTCAAAGTTTTCGGGACACCCTGTATATTAGCCTCATTGTTTTCGATTATACGCCCCATTATTTTGTAGCTCTTTTGTAGCTCTTAATTTAGAATATGATCTTTTATTGCCTTTTCGCATTGCTGTTATTTGTTACATACGATTGGCAACAGTGGATCTCTACTTTTAAACTTTGTGATTGGCAACACTGGTCCTTTCGTTTTGGGCTCCAATGGTTAGCACACTTGCAGTTTTTTTATTCCAGGTACTCTTATTTCCTTTATTATTTTTCTATCTTTATGCGTGTAGTCCAAGTTTTTAGAGTTTATAGATATTATCTCTCTCTAAAATCAGAAACACACATTTTGAGCTCATTTTGATTGAATACTTGGACCTGACGAAGAGTTTTTTCAAAATGAACAATTCATTTATTTAAGCCTAGCGCTTATCCACGTGTATAGTCTTAATGCTTGGATTTTATTTGTTTTTCAATTATCGATTCCATTTCATTGATATTTGTTGATTTTCTTTAGCTTGATGGCTAGCAATTTGCATTTTTTTCCATTCGATTGATGATTCTCTTTTTAATACTTTTTTTTTTATTACGTAGGCATTTTTTAAAGTTGTGACTTTTGAGTTGCAACTTCTCTGTATTCTATCATTGGATTTTCAAACTATTATTATATATATATATTATAAATTATTATAAATATATATATTATATATATATATAAATATATATATATATATATATATATATATATATATATATATATATATATATATATATATATATATATATATATATATATATATATATATATATATATATATATATATATATATATATTACATATATATAATTGAAGACTTTTAATATACTTGTATTATTTATACCAGAGATTGATCATATATTTAAATAGTTCTGTATAGCAAAAGTGAAAATAAGATGGTCTGAAGTGAATATTTGATATTAATAATGATTGTACGATAAGCTTGTGAAGATGTTAAAGAGAGCATTATATATAAAACATTATACATAAAACAATAAAACAATTACCAAATTGGTATAAAATACACCTTTTTCCCTGTTCTATATATAAGTTAAGGAATGGAAAAGGAATTACATGTGGTAAGGATTGGTGATTATAATCCCTTAACTACACCCTTAGATTAAATTTTTCTTATAAATCATATATGTAATACAGGTACTTAAGGTACAAATCTCCTTATTCCCTGCATAAATATACAGGGTGTAAAAACATGAATCATGTATAAGATGAAAAGTTGCAAACCAGAAAAAAAAAATTTGCACGTGGATCTAGGTCTTTCTTGTTCTCAAAATTTTTTTGAAAATGAATTAATTAAAAAAAAGTGAAAAGCATTTCCGAAACCATGTACGTTATCAAAGGCCGTATCTGGTTCGTTAATGCTGAATCTACGTTTCTGTGATATACATATATATATATATATATACAGTGACCGCCGGTTATAAGGTTCAGTGGTTATAAGAAACAGCCGTTTATAAGACCCAAAACGACAGAAACAAATACAAACTTCGTTTTAACATTAAAATTGCGTCGCTTATAAGAAACACGATTCCGCTTATAAGAAACAGTTTTCTACAGAAAATTTGTTGATTTCCTTGCGACACGGGTGTAAAAAAAAAAATCAATTTGTTTAAGGTTAACTGAAGGACGAGTTGTTATCACTTGTCACTGGGCGTACGGGAGCGGGTGGGAGTTTGCTATGTAACAAAGGATGACAGAGAATTTCTCCATAGAAAGGCTTGGGGGGAACAACCCCAAACCAGTAAGAAACGAGTTTTAATCTTCTGGCAGTTAAGGAAACGTACTGATAAGGGAAAGCATCTTTGCTTATGCACTAAAATAAGATTCGTACAGCTTTAGTTATTTAGTTAGTCATTTTATGCTTTGCTAATGGAAGCATGTCGCAAAAGAGAAAAACCTTTACTTTGCTTGAAAAGCATGATTCTCTACCTCCGTGTAGTCAAAGAGAAGCTGCTTCTTCATTAGAAATTCCGCACTCAACATTATGTAAAATCCTGAAAGGCAGAAATGAAATTTTGACGCCAAATTTTAATCTTCAAAGAAAACGGAAACGAGAGGGAAAGGCAGCTGCTATAGAAGAAACACTCTTACAATGGTTTTCTAACGCCAGATTAAAGAACGCTCCTATCAGTCGGGAAATTTTACGGAAAAAAGCAGAAAATTTTGCGGAAAAATTAGGAGAAAAATAGTTCCTTGCGACTGATGATTGGTTAAGCCGGTGAAAAGAACGAAATAATATTGTGTACAAAAAAAATATGGAGAGAAGCAGGACGCGGACTCCGAGTCGGCATCTTCATGGATTACGCAAAGTTTACCACCTCTATTAAAAAAATACGCTCCTCATCAAATTTTTAACACTGACGAGACTGGGTTCCATTTTAGAGCGATGCCCGAGTAGACAATGATATTCAAAAATGATCTATCCTCCGTTGGAAAAAAACAAAAAGATCGAGTTACAGTTCTGTTAACAACAAATATGACGGGAACTGTAAAAAAAAAGCCCTTTAGTTATTGGCAAAAGCAAACGTCCGAGCTGTTTAAGTGGAATAAAAAAATTGCCAGTGATCTACGAAAATTCAAAGAATGCCTGGATGACAAGTAAAATTTTTGAAAACATTTTGTTAAAGTGGGACAAGGAACTGATGGGAAAAGAAAAAAATCTTTTAGTCCTTGACAACTGTTCGGCTCATCCTGTAGTACAGCTGACAAACATTGAACTTTGTTTTTTGCCACCCAATACAACTTCCATCATACAGCCTCTTGACCAAGGAATTATTAAAGCATTTAAAACTCTGTATCGGTCAAATTTGCGACAGAAATTAGTAAATTCAATTGATGAAGAGAAAGGATCGGCTTCCGAAATAAGCAAGAAAATAACCTTGCTTGATGCTATCCATATGATCGCAGGCGTATGGAAAAATGTTTCTGACATATGCATTTTTAATTGCTTCCGTAAAGCAGGATTTTTGAAAAATAATGTTGACATACCAGCAGAAGATGAAGAAGAATTAGAAGCACCTTTCGATTAGAAGCACCTTCGGATTCACATCGACGAAAATTTGCAAACATCTGAAGAAAAAAGTGATAATGACATAGTGGCGGAAATTCAGAATATTTGCAATGAAGAAGAAAATGAAGACGACGTTCCACAAGAAGACAATTATCCTACAGCCAAACAGTCGCGAGAAGCCCTAACTATAATTCGAAAAACTCTTGAACACAGAGGGGCATCAGAAAAAGTTTATGGACTATTTTATGATTTAGAAATGGATGTACGTAAACTAATCACAGACTCGTTATCACAAACAACACTGGATAAATTTTTTGCTCTTTCTCAATGTATGAAAATGTACTATGCTCTTATACATAAATGAACGACCTATGAGTTTTACTTTTATTCTTATTTAACTACATACTATATGCATATAGATTATATTTTAAGTTGTAAGGCTTAATTCGTAAAATAAGAAATATTTTTGAATGCAAAACTATATTTACAAATGTATTATGTACGTACTAATATTTTACTTATATACATTTATCTTTTAAATTCTGTAAAATTGTGTTCAATAGTTAGTATTTACAATGGAAGAACGATATTTAAAAAATTTCCGGATTTAAGAAACAACTGCTTATAAGAAACAAAACGAGCGAAACGAACGTGTTTCTTATAAGCGGCGGTCACTGTATATATATATATATATATATATATATATATATATATATATATATATATATATATATATATATATGTATATATCTTTCAGGTTGAGTGAGCGAGTCCACTTAACTAATATTATTAAAATTCTGAGCAATTATAATATAAAAGTTTCAAAAGAAAACTGTTTAATCCTTCCAACACTTACTACCATTACTATTTATATAGATCCATCACCACTGATACTCTTTATTACCTTAATTCAGAATCAAATGTTTATTTTTTTGTTTCAAGAACACAAAATCGATAGTCATCTCATAAGATGGAGTAAAGAGGCTTCCACATAAAAATATGTAATGTATGCAAAGTTTTCAAGATAATGCATATTTTAGTATATCAACACAATGTTGTTTGTATAATGCAATACAAAAAATGCGCACTGCATCTCTTAAATTCCAAATCTTTCTTTATTCACACTGTTCATAAAATAACTTCAATAAAATTATCGCCAAAAAGCAAAATATCATAATGTACAGTTAGGTTGTGTTGGGTCAAAGAAAATTCACATATTACTCCATGGAAATAATTGAATCCTTGAATACTTAATTAATATTAAGATATTCTGTCCTCATTCATAACATGAATTCTGTTGACTTTTATCTTTATATCCTAACCACAGCATCACTTTGCAATTCAAATAAGTGATTATAATTTTACAAGATCAAGTTTCTCATTATTCTACGACCATATCACAATGAAGCTAGCTGAAGAATTTGACTTTATCATACTCAAATATGTAACAAAATCATCAATATGTCAAATGAGGAATACCCGTTGAATTTAGTCAGATACCATATAAGATGTGAACTTTTTTTCCAAAATAAACTATATCAAATTAAATAGCAGACACTATTTTATACAATTATAGACAGCATGCAAGATAATAGGCACTTGTTGAATTGTTTTGTACATATCAAGGTATTTTTCTATGTGCCCTATGCGCCAAAGTTATAATTTGTTGAAGTAGTGATTAAGAAATAATAATTTATTCGTCACCTTTCTTCAGCCTTCATGACTATGAATTTATAGATTTTAGCAATTTGACAAACTTTATTTAAAAGATGCATATTGATTACCAATTTTGATATATAATAGCATATTAAATCATAAAAAAAATGATGAGGGGATGCCCAAAGCGTCCCCCACCTAAAACTTCCAAGACGACCTTGCTTCTCCAAAACCTTACTTTAACTGGTTGAATTCCTGCCTGAATACTTTTATGTTCTGCGGATGAGCCAACTATGATAGTCAGACACACTTCAAGTGGATTTGTAACATTACTTCTACTTGATGAGGAAAGCGAAATAGGAATGATTGATAGGGAGCGCTGAGAGAGCAATCTGCTGACATAAGTTTCAAAACAACTTCAATCCGGTGAATGACTTACAAAGTGTGAAATAAATAATTTGAAGTAAATCGAAGCACATGAATCCTAAATTTTGTGAATGAGTAAATTAGATATTAATGTTGAAATTATTTAATCAATAATTGGAATAAATTAATTTAGAATAATTAAACATATGAAGTTATATTGCATTTTGAATAGAATTAACTCAGTGTCATAATGAATCACGACACCAATGTTGGAGCAAAATCTCATATTTTATTTCACAAACATGAGAAGATAATTGAAAATACATGAAAGATAAAATAGCTATATCTTTCACATATAGAAGTTTGTAGATCAATAAAATGTACATCAATTTTTAAAGGCAGCATATGATATGATGAGATTTGCACTGAATTTTCATTCATGACCCCAGACTGAAAGCTGTGTAAAATTCACAGCTTCACAAAACTAACTGCACTATAGAAATGTGACTAAATCTATTTGAAGTCCATCAACATACTTTGATAATCTTCAGATTACAGTTACACAAACAGTAATTGTAGTTTTCTTCACATATTCAAGTTTTTGATATTTTACAATACCTTGACTGATCAAATATAGATTCAAAATAGAGAATTGTCATGATATAGTAAATGTATCAAATAATTCCTTATTAATCACAAATTAAGACGATGCTTAGTATTTTATATTTAGACTTTTTAAACTGGTTTGTAACATTCATTTGATTATATTAAATGCATATTTTAATCCACACGAACTCTGTTGTCTCTGTCTCTAGAAACATTGAGGTTTTCGAGTGACAACCAATTTGAGGAGTTCACAAGCGTGGACTTCGGGACCTCGGATTTTATCGTGTAGGATGGGGGTACGGCTTTGAGGATTGTCGAGGGAAACGGGTCGCGGATTTTTATTTTTAATATGATTTCAATCTTTGTAACGATGTCATCTTCGGCACGACCTTTGTACACCATAGTGGCACCTGGGGGGCGGATTTGACATTGGTTAATTCTGGTTTATTTCATCTTGTTAATTTTTTTTTTGGGGGGGGAGGTGTTGGACTTTGAATATCAAGTGATCATAAGTATTGTTACGACGTATCCTCTGAAATCGTGGGTGTGCGCTCAGGATACAAGAATCAGTCCAGATTTTTAGATAACTAACATGTTTAGTCACAAGCACAGTGTAAACAGAAACGATATACAGTTAAACATTACTTAAATGCCTCACTCATTTCACAAAGTAATCGATACTATTCTCAACATATTAACGTATTTCGTATTTCATTTCACAAAACAGTAGCCGCTATTCACAAAATATTGACTAAAATCACAGTTCAATATAGCTTGTATCACGTCAACTGCTCTCCAACTGAGTGATGATTCCTTTTATAGACTCTCTCTGTAGAAACTTCTATAAATATCTCATAGCTCGTAGAATAATCGTTATTTCGAGGTGCTTTTCGAACCTTCGGGAAGTCACCAAATGTTCCCAAGTTAGCCGTAAATCTCCAAATATGGCAACCCTTCCTCAAACTTCGGCAAGTGCAACCCTAGACTCGCGTCATGGGAAAGAATGAGTGTTCGTGTGTTTCCTCCGTTTGATTTTCGAAAGAGACGACTGTAAGAAGGGGCGGGGAAAGGACTCCAGAGCATTTTTTTATAAGTTTGTAGCAGTCTATTTCTTTTATTTTGGGGAGTGGGTGCAATTTTCACACTGTTTTTTCGGTTTGTCGTTGGTAGGCTAATTTTTAAATTAAAACCGTACTTCAATATTTTTCATGCTAAGCTGGGAAAAGTGTTTGACCCAGCTAGTTTAGTTGAGTTTACTGACTATTTGATTACACTGTTAAAACGTGTGCCTTCTTTTCCTGAGGAAGAGGTAAATGAATCGCTGATTTGGTTTTTCCTGGTGGACGAGGGACTTGGCGGTTTTCAGAAATTATGTCACAGCTTTTTCCGGTAAGATCTCTTTGATATGTGAGTCGTCACACGTCATGTATTGACGCTACGTGGACCGTTCTCGTAAAGTGGAGTAAATAAAGAAATACCTAATACCAGTAATTAAAATGAAGAGGCTTAATTTTAAACAATAACAAAGAATTTATTTCATTAAGATAAAACCTTATTTAATAACTATTAACATCTGGTAAATTTCATATACCAACATCTTTAGTGTAGTACATTAAGACAATCAAATCCCCTCATTCTATGATCATAATATGAGCATTACAATTATTAACCTATTAATGTACATTAACTCACTATTCTTACAAGCCTACGTCTTAATGGCCCAGGTTAACCTTATTTAGGAGGGTCAGAGAGATAATAATAATCAAAGTGCAAAAATATGTGTAGAATTGTCCTACCTCGATCATCACTGCCGATGTCGGACTTTATGACAGCGCGCTCCGGCTCTGTCCCGTGGGCTCGCTCTCTCCGAGATCCGTCGCTCTTGCGACCTCTTCTTTTCACTCACAAAATTCAAGTCTTCGATTTCAAAAACTTAAAGTCCAAAGTTGCTCTCTGTCTCTACCCCCTTAACAAGGCGCCCCTGTCCATAATTGGCTAAGTAAATTAAGGGCTACGCCCTTCAGGCTATATTATTGGTCAAGGCCCCCCCCCAAAATATGAGATATGCAGTCTCCAGTTTTAAAATCGTTGAAAGTTCTCACGAGAATTTTCCCAAGGTTCGAGTGATATAAATTGACTTCTGGGGTCAGGAAGTTCAACCCCTTCCGTTTGTTGTAGCACCTAATGCTGACATGAACTTGAGAAGCACCCTCTCTTTTCGAAATGAATGTCCGGTGCAGCTGCGTTCGAGGGAATGTTACAAAAATTGCCTCACTTCATGAGGGACCGTCTTCTTAGGTCCACTTCCTTTTTCAAAAGAGCAATGTTATATTGGGAATTGAAAATTACAATATAACAATTACCCTTCTTCCCCCCCCCCAAATTTGGTGGGAAAAAAGCCAATTACAAAGTGCCAGCTCATAGTTGCTTCAGGCGTGTCCACTGTGTAGTCCAACAACTCGTCTTGCTCTCATCTGTATCTACTGTAAAAATGCACTATATACACATATACACAAATCATATTATCATATATATACTCTTATATGCCATCAAAAGAACACGAAAATACTATACAAAAATACAATTCTCAATGTGTCTGCAAATGACGATATCTGTGTCGTTCAGTTGTACTTAATATCGATTAAAAGTCTATTCATGTAAGCACAAGTTCGTCCACTGGTGATATGTCTTTTTTTTTTTTTTTTTTTTTTTTTTTTTTTTTTTTTTTTTTTAAACAATATAGTTCCACAAAAGTTCAAGGTGTATATCTGTAAAATTGTTCACATATGATAACCAAAGTCACTTTGACCGTCAATTGGATACTTGTTGGGATCAGGGAGTTACGCATATGGTCCCTAATAATATCACTTTGTCCCCTTGTAGTTATGATGGAAAGTGTAAAATATCTTTCCTTTGGAAAAAAAAACACTGATATCACTGCACACTTGGAAACCGCTGAAATGTAAATCGCTCCACTGCTGGAACTCGTTGCAGAACTGGACCGCTGTCTAACTGGAATTCGCTGAACTGTAAGGCGCTGAACTGCTGGAACTCGCTGAAGGATTGGACCGCTGTCTAACTGGAATTCGATGAACTGTAAGGCGCTGAACTGCTGGAACTCGCTGAAGGATTGGACCGCTGTCTAACTGGAATTCGCTGAACTGTAAGGCGCTGAACTGCTGGAACTCGCTGAAGGATTGGACCGCTGTCTAACTGGAATTCGCTGAACTGTAAGGCGCTGAACTGCTGGAACTCGCTGAAGGATTGGACCGCTGTCTAACTGGAATTCGATGAACTGTAAGGCGCTGAACTGCTGGAGTCACTGACCAAATGAGAATCTTTGTGCACCAGGAATCGTTGAGCAATGTGAATCGGTGATCAACAGGAATTGCTGACCATTTGAGAATCGTTAGGCAACCGGATCTGTACGCTGTGTCATGATTTGTTTAGGACAATCAATACACATAGATTACACTCAAGCTTATTAAAATACTCTCTTCTCTTAAAACTCCCTTAAGTATCATTTTTTTATAAATTCAATTTCTATAATTTTAATTTGTCACCCGGCACACGAACCATTACAAAAAAAACTCTCTTTTTTTTTTTCATACTCCTTTAAATTTTTTTTACTTTCTCAAAAATTGCCCCATTGAAATTTCTACACTTTATCTACTTTAAATCCTTCCATATAATATATACATTTTCTATTCAAATTTGATACTCCCTTCAAACTTACATTTTACAAATTCCTACTATTTATTCATTTTACATTTCTCTACCTTATGTTTTTCCACATTATATATATACATTTCTTATTTAACATCCTATCCATTTATCTACTTTAAATCCTTCCACATAATATATACATTTTTTACTTAAATTTGCTACTCTCTTCAAACTTAAATTTTTCAAATTCCTACTATTTATCTATTTATGTCCTTCCATTCTATATATACACTTTTATTTACATTTGTTTCTCTACTCAAACTTAAATTCTTTAAATTCCAACAATTTATGTATTTTATCTCTCCACATTATATATTCATTTCTTCTTACTTTTTTTTTTCATCCTATCCATTTAAATTTGATACCTTACTCAAACTTAAAATATTCAAATTCTTACACTCTCTATACATTAAACTTCACCACTCTTATTTAATTCATATATTTGTCACTTCATCATGTGTTCTGAACCGGACATGCCATAAATATAACTCATGTACATACTTACAATAAAATACTTAAACAATTACACTATCCTCTCAAATACTATCAAAATAAGACTTATATAACTCCAAAAATTTCCGCAATATACTTTAAAATTTTCCTACAATCTCTGAGATGACAGAAAAACCCATATAAATATTTAATTACCATCCTACTTAAATTCTTATAACTCCCCTGCGATTCTATATTACACTATCCATAATTATACATTTTCTTTCACATATCCCCTGATTTAATCCGAATCTTATACTTGGATACGGAATTTCCCGAATTCATTAAATTATTCACTTTCCCACTTAATGAAACCATACTTAAAAATTTTTTTTTCGTAAATCTTATCACTCACTGAAATTCTCTCAATGCATACAAAATTACCAATTTTCTCTCAAAAACCATTAACATTTATTTGAGTCTCCAAACCATTCGTTCCAATGTATTTTTCCCAATTCTTCCAAGATCCTATTCCTTATATGTTGTTTGGGCACAAGGTCAACATGTCCTTGCTATTGTGTCATTTTCCCGGGACAGGCTCCCCTTTCTGGCCTGCGGCTAATACGGGCATTACATCGTGTGAATTCCCATGGCCAATTAGTCGTACATGGCTCGTACATGTCGCCTTTTTGAAAATGGTCCATCTCGTCATCCGCCATTCTGGTCAGTGTTCAGTGGCTTATGGATTGTGTGCTGTGAAAGTGCTCTACCGAGGCCCCCAAATGGATTAAAAACTCTGGAATTACACGGATTACCTCTAGGATTCTCACTTTCATTCTCTGGATTAATTAAAATGCGGTTAGTGTTATTTTGTTCTTACATTCTATTTTATTATTATATCACGTTCATTCCCGTCACTAGCATCTAAATCCAAAATCTGCGTCGTCTAGCGTTACCTTCGAAAATGTGTCTCTCTCAAAAATTTTATATGTGCGACCCTATCAAAATATATGTAGAAACGCTTTTTTTTTTTTTCAAATGCTTTTTATTTAATCTAAAATTCGCGTGTGTTTATTAAAATTATCTATTCATTTTAAATTATAATTTGCGTATAATTTTCATTACCATTATCTTTTTTTCTTTGAACTGCCATTATGATTTTTAATTAAAATTCTCTATCCATTTTAAACTCTAATTTTAATTTTTAATTACCCATTATTTAGTTATTTAAATTACAACTTTTATTTTGAATTACCAATTATTTATTTATTTCGATTACAATTTTTATTTTTAATTATGAATTATTTATTTATTTAAATTCCAATTTTTATTTTTACTTAAGAATTATTTATTTATTTAAACTAGAAAAAAATTTGTTTTTCTTTTTTTTTTTTTTTTTATTTACCAATTATCTAATTATTTTAAACTATAATTCTATAACTCCTATTTCCTCACGCGTATTCATCCAACAATGGTTGATCAGTCCGCTAATTAAATGAAGAGCGCGTGGAGAACGTTTACTTTTGTTTTAAAATTTCACTGTTCTTTGAAAAGAGTTTTTTTTTTTTTTGAAATTCAAAATATCCCTTTATTTAATATTCCTAATTATCTTACCCATCGAAATTTTTATTGCCTGGAAATCAAAATTCTCTTAAAAAAAAACTTTCTTTTTATAGAGTTATAACGACTTTTTATAGAATTCTACCGATGTCCCCCTTTTGCTTTTTTTTTTTTTTCATGAAATGTGACGTATCTTCTCTGTTATTTATGTTCTTTCCAAAATTTGAATTTAATATATCCACATCTTTAACCTATCATCCCTAAAATTTCTTTTGTCCTCCAACGATACTTGTTATTTATTTTGTAACAATTATTTATTTTTTTAAATCACAATTTTTATTCATAATTCCCAATTATTTATAGTTCCATATTTATTTAAACTTTCTTGTTTATTTAAACTTTCAACTAATTAATGTATGATTTATTTAAAATTTCCTCAATTTTTTTTTTTCACAATTTGTTTACACTTTCTTAATTAATGTAATATTTATTTACATTTCTTTAATTTATAATTCAATGTTTATTTAAAATTTCCTTTATTTACAATCCAATATTTATTTAAAATTTGCGTTCCATCTTTCGCGTTGCATTTTGTGAATGGCGATTTTTCTTTGTTACTAATATTTTCAAAATTTTGAATTACGGTTTGTCCGCGTTCTTACCTATGTTTAAACTTCTTTCGTGTTTTAATTGAATCAATTTAAATTTAAATTCTTTAAAGATCTCAAATCATATCTGTGTTTCGGCCTAACCGGTGTTGGAAGAAGTACTGTGTGTGAACAATTTGTACTGCTTATATCGTCCCCTTGTGAATTTCCTGCTGATTCATCCTTCCCCTGAACGTTTTCCTGTTCCATCTGTATACAACCCCCATCTATTTGTGTTGGTCCCTCTTGCGCATCTCGTTCTATTTCCCCCTTGTTTCCCTCTGAAAATCGACCTTGAGTGGAACCCATCTCCACTCTTTGACCGTGAGTCGCCACTGAGAAATTCTGCCTCCCTGAAATTGTCGCCACCGAAGTGTTTTGCGTGATTGGCAATCTGCTCTCAACCAGTTCCATCCCGTTGTACGTGTCGCTTGCTGTTTAAGAGAAGGGAGAAAGAAACCTTTTCGCTCGCAAATGTGTGTTTGTTGACATTTTGTGAATGCCGTGTATTCGGCTACATATCTGTCGCAAGTACGTTAAATAATAAAAGCGGGAAGAGAATGTTGCTTTCCATTAACAATTTTGACTTCATATCCATTTTTCATTTTTATAATTTATCCATTGCCAGATCAATTTCCAAAGAATTCATTTTTTTGACAAATTATTATTTTTTACCTCTTTCTCATCTTGAAATTTTCCAAATAGCGATTGTCATACAATATTAAGTTCCTAAAAATTTTTGGTTTCATGAAAAAATGTGAACCGAGTTTTCTTTCGTTCCGCTTTTGGATCTCCTCAATTTCGCTAGTGTTACAAACTTGTATTTTCTGCGGAACCTCTATTTCTTGCCTAGCATACCTTTTGTTATGATTCTCATTTATTTCTGAAGGTTTTTGGACGCAATTCACTTCACTATCGTTTTGGCTTTTCTCTCTACTTGTACTAGAATTTTTATTTTGAATATTTTTAGTGGTCTCCTTTGAATTTTGTAAATTTTGAGAGTTAGTATTTCCATTATCGTTGTCCATAATATCCATCATTTCACTTTCATTTGAATTTTGTGTATCTTGTATAATGTGATTCTCATTCGTAATTCGAATGTCCTGAAGCTTGCATTTTGTATTTTGAATATTTTCAAAATGAACCCTTTCTGTAATCAAAACCTCCGTTATTTTGTTTTCATTTGGATTTTTGCTATCTTCATTGCCATAGCTTGTACCTGTGTTTCGTGAATTTTCGGGATCAGCATTTTTGCTAATCAAAGAATCCATTACTTTGTTTTCATTTGAAATTTTGATGTCTTCATTGCCATAGTTTGTACTTGTGTTTTGTGAATTTTCGGGATCAGCATTTTTGCTAATCAAAGAATCCATTACTTTGTTTTCATTTGAAATTTTGATGTCTTCATTGCCATAATTGTAATTTTCAATTCCCAATATAACACTCTTCTTTATTAAGTGGTTCGGCTTTGGGTGATGCTATTAGTAGTGCCAGGGGTGCCTACAAAAATGATAGGGCCGAAAACCGTTTAAAAATTAACTCTGTTAGCACTCCGCATGGAAAAATTTCTGTACTAATTATCAGACGTGTTTTGGTTCCATGTTTAATGTGATTACCTGTCATTCTGGCCATGCCCATGGAACTCGTTTATAGTTCGACGACCAACCTTAAGTTGGTCGTCAGGTTGCTCGTCCTTGTCCTATAAAGTTAAAATTCAAACATTACTTGAACACTGTTTCCCGGATCATCTTTCACCTGTCCTTTCTCATATATCTGACCGACCTTTTGAGGACCAGCAAGTTGAGGTCAACCATCTGATTTATATACTTACATCCCAATCCAAAAGGAGAACTCCAAGTCTCGACGACTTAGATTACGAGATATGGAAGGCGATGATTAATTACAACACCAATCTTTTTGTCAATATCTTTGGTCTCGGTTTTCGCTTAGCGTACTCCCCCCCCCCCCCTTCGTTATGCAAAAGTGTTTTTACTTCCCTTATATACATATTATAATGTATAAGGAAAGTATTATCATGGGGTCGAAAAGTCGAATTCGAGTTTTCGACGGGAGAGCACGTTTCAAGCATTCCTTAACACGAATCAAACGTTTTTGAAGTGATGGCTCTGTGTGTGTCTGTGTGTGTGTCGGTGAGTCTGTAGAGATGATATCTCATGAACGAATGAGGCGATTCGAACGAAATTTGGTACAACATTTCAAAAATTACAATCAGTGAATACTGGAAGCAAATTTTGAAATGACATATTGATAAAATCATCAAAACATTAAAACCTTCAATAAAGTTATGTAAATAATCATTCCTTATGTAACTTTTATTAGAAAACAATTGACACAAACTTTAGAACACTAGCATGAACCGTTCTCGAGATTTTTTTGTTTTTATTTATTTAAAAGAATGAAATCGACAAGACAAAGCTGTAACAGCTTGCAAGATAAAATACAATACAAAATATACAGATTAAAATATAATACAATACATTAAAATGCAAACTATTGGCAACAAATGATTTTTGAAAGCACTTGCAACAGGACAAAGGACAAGCGACAGGACAAAGCTGTAACAGTGTGTAAGATAAAATACAATACAAAATATACAAAGCACTTGCAAATGAATAAATACATTAAAATATAAAATATTTACAACAAATGATTTTTAAAACCAATTTTCAATAAATAAAAACATCAAGATTTTCGGAGAAGCTGTTGTATAGTTTAGAGAAATTATTAAACGCACGATAACAATTAATATTCGTATTAAAATTCCTTTCAGCAAATAAACTCCTGCTCCTGGTAGAATACTGGGGAACATGAAACCCCATCCCACCAAGACAGTTAAATAATCAATTCTGCCACTGAATCATCAGCATAGATATTAGCATAAATATTCTTTAAATAATCAGCATAAAATAGGCAATTTTTTAAACAATCAGCAAGATTATTAATGAAAATAATATATAAAAAGGGACCAAAAACATTGCCCCAGAAGTAGCCGAAAAACCTTACTCAAGCAAAAACCAAAATTAACACATGAAAACCTTGAAGTTAAATAGGATTTTAATAGCATAATCAAATTAGAACAAAACCCGATACTCTTCAATTTATGAATCAAAATGCCGTGATCAACCGAATCAAAAGCATTCGTAAAATCAGTAAAAACAACAGCCAACTGATCCCTCGAATTAATGACGTCAATCACAAAGGAATTCAAGCAAAGGAGATTAATAACAGTATACTTACCACTCATAAAACCATGCTTATTAATAGAAATAAAAGACCAAACTTGACTGTAGATTCACTTATGCAAATTAATAATTTTTAATACGATATTTGTCACCCTATTTGAAAATAGTAATAATTCGAGATCTCTTACACACATCTGAAAAACATTACAACTGATGGATAAGTTAAAAATAATAAGTAGAGGATACACAAGATATGTAGAACATGCTTTAATAATACACACAGTAACACCATCAAATCCCAACGAGCCAGAACCCTTTAGACTATTAATACTAACGGAAACATCTCTCACATTTACATAATTAACATTAACTACAACAGAAATCACACTCGTGATAATTGATAGGAACAGTATCAGAACCGAATGGTGTACTGACAATAAAATTAGAACAAAAATCTCAGCAAAAACATTAGCTATAGTTTCGACGGTAGAATAAATAGTACTATTTAAATTTATAGTATTGGACGAAATCTTATGTTTAATCTTACTAAAGCACCAAAAACGTTTAGGATTACTTTTCAGAGATAATTCAACAAATCTAACATAAGATTTATATTCACGATTAATATTAGTCTTAACCTTGCCTCTATGGAATTTATATTGTAGAATGTTATAGGTCAAACCACGCTGTCTATATTTTTTTCGAAACTTGTCCTTCAGTCTGATATTGCGGATATTGCCACGACTAAACCAGATATTGCATATTTTTCAAGAAAATTTATCAAAAACTGACATAAAATTTAAAAAAAATGTATTAACTATTATGAAATATGTTCATTTTTCATATGCAATATTATGCGATAAATTTGGTATCATCATTCTCGTGGATCTAGCTCCTTTCATTCACGAGAGAAGATAGTTTGGGTTATAGTTTTGTATTTGGAAATCATTAGCCGTTTATCTACTATAAGAGTAACCTATTTTTCCGTCCATAACACTTTGTGAAATTTTGGCGACGAATTCGGCGGAATATCGCCAACTTAACTGTTTTTAAATATTTCCAAATGGACGAAAATATTGCCAAATTGATAAAAATATCGCCAAATTCCTAAAAATGTCACCAAATTAATATAGATGTTGCCAAATTGAAAAAAATGACGCTAAATTAATGAAAATGAGGATAAATTAATGAAAATTCAATATCTTCAAAAAATATAAGACTCCACTGTAACAATAACTTATTGCTCCATCTGTAACGTTTGGCGAAATTCTTGCGCAAATTTTGGCGGCATATCGCCAATTTGGCGAGAGTTTTTAAATGTTGCCAAATTGACGAAAATGTCGCCAAATTGATAAGAAATGACGACTAATTGATGAAAAGTCAATATCGTGGAAAGAACATAATAAACGATTGTTATAATAGCCCATTTCTCCTTCCATCCCTCCATAACGTTCACGGGGGCATAGGACCTTTAAACAGTCGAAATTCGTTGAAAATAGTGGTATTTTTAAAATTTTTAATTCAAAACAGAAGTAGTCTATATATTTGAATTTTTTTTCCTAACTAGATATAATACCTTTCTTATTACACAAATTTTATTGGAGCCATGTAATTATATATAAATTTTATATTGTTTTTTAAAGTTTATGCAATTTCGACAGGCATAAAGGTATATATAACAACCGCGCGAATGATATTTCAAATAATATTATACTTGTGGGCTTCAATTTGATAATAACCTGCTTAAAACTATTACATCTTTAATTTGTACATACCTTTTGAAAACATGAAATAAATTTAATATTTTAAAAAATTAAACAAAATAAAATTTCCATTTTTAATACAAAAAATATGAAAAAAAAACTCATTAAAATAATTTTTTTATTTTGTTATGAGGAATTTTTTATCTACAAATTGTGTATATGGATGACACGTATGAGCAAAAAATTTGAAGGTGGTTGGTCAAATATATTTTAATATATGTTGCGCGCAAGCGTTAAAATCACATATCTGAGAAAAACAGCTTTAAAGTTTAAAAATGTATTGTGTTATTTAATATCTTATCTCGCACCTTAAAATGCCCTTGGTGCATAAATAAAACATTCTTCTAACTATTGATGTTTGAAAATTAAAAGCTTTCTGCCATTTAGGGGCTTTTTGAGCTCTATATGTTGTTTCAGACGCTCGAACATCAGTTTGGTGCAATAGGTTTCTTGTCACTTTGATGAAGAACGTTTACTAATTTTTTATTTATTTATAAGGAATTTTTTATCCATAAATTATGTATATGGATAAAACAAGTAACAGCAAATAATTTGAAAGTGATTGGTTTAATATGTTTTAAAATATGTTGCGCTCAAGCGTTAAAATCACATATCTGAGAAAAACGCTTTAAAGTTTAAAAATGGATCTTTGAGTCCATTCCCAGAGTAAGTTCTGAGAGAAACATATTATAATCCAACAACAGGATATTGTGGTATAAATGAATTAAAAAGAAAAACAGCATTACCTCAAAAAGATATTGAGAACATTTTACACGAACAATATGTTTATACTAACGTGTTATTCATACATTCAAGAGAAGGAGAATTTATGTGTCTCATATTGATGGTCAATGGCAAGCTGATTTATTATTCATAAAACATTTTAGTAAATTTAATGATGGAACTAATTATTTATTAACAGTTATGGATATATTTAGTAAATATGTTTGGGTTATACCTATTAAAAGGAAAGCGGGAGAAGAAATTAGTAAAGCTTATAAAGGGACATTTAATGAAAGAATATCAAAAAATCTTCAAATTGATAAAAAACCGAATTTATAAATAAAAAAACTCAAAAGTTATTTATAGATAATAATATACATTGGTTTACAACAGAAAATGTTGAAATTAAATGTTCGATTGTTGAAAGATTCAACAGAACGATAAATAATGAAATTAGAAAGTATTTAGCAGCAAAAAATACAAAAAATATATTGATGTATTATCTAAATTACTTAATAATTATAATAATACATACCATAGATCTATAAAAATGACGCCTATAGAAGCTAATCAAGAAGAGAATGAATCTCTTCTTTATAAGAATGTATACATTGAAAAGAAGGTTATAAGAAAACCAAAATATAAAATTGGAGATGTAGTTAGAATAGTTAAATATAAAACCCCTTTTATGAGAGGATATGAGGCTACTTTTACTGAAGAAATATTTATCATATCCGAAATATTGAAAACAGATCCAATAACTTATTAAAAGATTTAAATAGTGAGGAAACAGAAGGAACTTATTATGATAAAAAATTAGTAAGTTATAATAAAAAGACGAAGTATATAAAATATAAGAAATAATACAAAAGAAAAGGATGGAAAGAGAATGCAAAGAAATGGATCCGCAGTAAAATCAAAAGAAAAAATTTATATATAATATAGATGGGAATTCAGGTGGTACAGTTGTACCTCCTGAAAAACCTGATGATGCAATAAAAACTTGTGTATTTAACGAAGATTTATGCCCCGTGAAACGAGGAGTCATAAAAATGATAAAAATCATACTATATTTGTAAATGAATCTGGTTTATATTTGGATTTCTTTATTTGATTAATTTTATTCATTATGGTTAAATTCAACGAGGATCTCTGGGAAATACCCTTTCAGGTCATCCTAAATATATATCAAATGATATGATCATCTACACCTCCAAAACGGGGGGTAAAAATATTCCCTGGAAATTAAAGCCTTTAATAAAATAATTTGTAATAAATGGGAGTGTTAAGAATATGCACATATTGTAAGATTATAAAAACAATCAACGATTTTTATAAACATCGCAATTATGCTAAATTTAATCTTGATAACATATGTAAAACTTGTACATCTATAGTTAGTTATGCAAAATACGTTTGTGAATGAGGAAAAAGATATACACAAAACATTTCACAAAACATTCATAAACAAAGACATTTAAGAAATAATTATCATATGAAAAGGATCTTCTGAGGCGAAAGCCTCTCGGCTGAGTTTTTGAAAAAGCATTTCAAAAAATGTTTCCGAATAAATGGCAGCGCAACTGAGAGCTAAGACTGTAGGTGAACTCAGAAGTGCTTTAAAATATCTTAATATAAAACAACCTAGAGGTTGTTGTTGTTGAGATCCAGACCGTCCGACCTACCAGAAAGGTGTAAGGTAACTGTTTGGACGGTCGGGAAGTGCCCCCCAATTTAGACCGGAACCCAGTGGGGGAGGCATCCACAGGGACCGTACCCTCCTTCCCCTACCACCAACCTCTCGGAAGGACTTACGGACCCACATGTTTAACGTGATCGTACTCCGTATGAACATGGCGGCAGTTGTGGCAGCTTGCAAATCCAGCGCGCAAACCACCGGGCTACCGCGCCCGAGATGTGCCAACAGCACGCGGTGTTCCCAGGTGGTCACCCACCCAAGTACTAACCGCACCCGATGCTGCTTGACTTCGGTGATCTAACGAGAACCGGTGTTTTCAGCACGGTAGGGCCGTTGGCAACCTAGAGGTTATTGTTGTTGAGACCCAGACCGTCCGACCTACCAGAAAGGTGTAAGAACCTAGAGGTTGTGAAAAAGATGATTTAATTGAATCTCTACTTATAATAAAACAGAGTGTGTGTTTACTACTTATAATAAAACAGAGAACGCTTCCGGGGCGATCCACTCCGGAACGCTTCCGAGACAATCCACTCCTCGGACGTGAATCTACCGGAGAATCAAAGCAGAAAGTTTTACATTTGCCGCCATCTATCGGCCAAAAATATAACTAAAGTTCTCGCAAGTTGAATTGATTAGAAACTGCCTAAATAATATTCTCAAAAAGTTTCATTTTGATTTGTGATGCTTTCTGAAGCAATTGAAGTAGCTTTCATTTTTTTCTCAAGTTCATCCTCGCGTATAATTGCTCTACCAAAGCGGAGAGAGATTGTAAAGAAACCCTGGATGTGATTTTTTTGCATGATTTATTCACCGTGTTAATTAGAGATTCTCTACAGTAACGTTTCTTGATATTCTTATATATTAAGATAAAGACAAGCAGAATTGATTTAATTATAATGTTTATTAATTTTCGTATATTTAAATATAATTTATTTTGGTATATTTAAATATTTTCGTCAAAAATAAAATACTCAATACTCAAAACAATATATGTTTAGGAAATGTTTGATTTTACTGTTGGCAATTGTCAACTATAGTTCGTATTTTCGTTTTTTGATTATTTTTTCGGTAACGTTTCTTTAACAGTAACGATTCTTCACAGTAATGTTATTTGATATTCTTATATATTAAGATAAAAACGACAAACAAAATTGATTTAATTGCGTTGCGTGTTCACGGGTTGGCAGTAAAGATAATCTTCATATCTTAGCTCAAAATGGTAGAACAGCTAATATTGTGTATCCAGATGCTCTTCAATATTAATATTATTAACGGGGTGTTAAATTGTAACATAAATGATATTTAACGTAAATAATTTTTACATAATTTATTTGATATTTTACAGAAGTTACTCTTCTCTTACTGAACATAAACTTTTTACATGCTTTCAAACTTTAATTTAGCCATTTCCACAAATATTATGTCTGAAAGACCCATATTATACTTGATATAATTTATAAATTTTGGCTGCAAAGAACTATGTAATTTTTTTGGGGGAAAAACGCTGAATGAGGAAATATGCCTATAGTGAAACCAGCCTCATTTAGCGGTATGTAACAAAAGGGGTAACGCTACCTCTAAAAAAATAGATGTGGAAATGATTACAAAAGAGTAGCATTTTCTTTATTTTTACACTTCAAAACATGTGATCACAATTACAAGATTTAAAAACATGATATAAATGTTTAATTGCATTTTTCTTTTTCATTTTTTATTTCTTGCCCAATTATGTTCTTATGTTCATAAAAGATTTTTGATGTTTTCTTTTATTTGACTGCGTCCATTTCGCTAACTACGCCGACCAACCAACGTCTGGTACAGCTATCGATTCTCACCCTAACAGCCACCTGGTTGACTTGCAAGTCCCAACTACTTCCATTATAATGCTGAGAGATAGTTTTTAAACGAGCAGCATCCCGTTAGGCACCCAGAGCACGCCCACAACTTTGGTAAAAAAATCGATATTTGCACATTTTCTGGTAGTTGTACCAGACGAAGGCTGGACGCCGTAGGCGGCTAGTTACTAATAAAATATATAAGAGAAACAGGTGAATATAAACCTGATTTAGTAGATTTATTAAAATTAGATGTTACAAATTATTTAAATAAAAAGAAAAAATATTTATTAAAAAACCCGAAAAACGTGATAAAATTAAGAAGTTTTTTGCTTTTAATTTGAAATTTCATAATATTGATTTCAAAGCAAAATAAGAAAAAAAGATTAGAACCGAAGTAAATCTTAAAAAATTATTTATTCCAGATCTAACAGAACAGTTGAAACAGTTTATTTATGAACCAAAAAACAGGTATAAATTGAAAAAATATTTGATTATTTTGGGTTAAAATATGAAAATGAAGGTTTGGAAAAAAGGAAAGAAAAGAAAGCAAAAATTGAAACTAATCTTGAAAATCTATTTAAACCAGATTAAGAAATTGTAGAAATATATAAAAAAATTATCAAAAAATTTAACACATATAGAAAAACTTAAGAAAACTTAAGAACTTTAGAAATTATAGAAATCAATAAACTTAGACCTGTATAATATCATAATATTTTAAGAGATTTATTTAGGAAAGCCATAGGAAAAATAGAAGGTAAAATAGATATTATTACAAACAATCCTCTATTAAATGAACCTTTTCATCCTAAAATGATGCCCACTCAAGAAGCATATGATATCTATATAAATGTTTTAACACATAAAATAGAATACAAAGAATTAGATATTAAAGACTGTATATTTGATTTTCATGTGATAGAATTGCCCTATGGAGAAAGACATAAAGCTCTAAGAGTTCTCAAAGAAGGTGATATTGTAAAGAAAAATAGTATTTGTCAAATCAAAAATGACGTTAATATATGTTTAGCTAGATCTATAGTAACAGCTCTAAGTATTCGAAATCCTGAACTTTTATGTGAAAAATTGAATCATAAAAAATTAACTGAAAACGTTACATAAAAAAAGGAAGATTATTACAAAAAATGCTAGCTGTAAAATTACATGAAATGTGTAAAATATCCCTAGAAAAATGAATGTAATATAGAACATGCTAAGCAATTTGAAAAATTCTTAAATATCCAAATAATTATATTTCATTATTTTAAGGATAGATTATATGGTAGTACTTATAAACCTACCTGTATTTACACATACCTGAATAGAAATCACTTTGATGTTATTATCTCTGTTACAGGATTTTTAGGAAAAAATAATTACTGTGATTATTGTCAGGTGGGTTATAAAAGGAAAACTGAGCATAAATATTTATTAAGATGTTCTAGATGTTTTAGAAAATAAAGTAATTGTGAAGGTGATGAAATGATGTGTAATGGCTGTTTTAGATCTTTTAAAGGTAAAAAATGTTTTGAAAATCACAAAGATAAATCGCGGATATTCTCGGTTTGTGATATACTATAGAAATGTTTGAAATGTAACCGAAATATCAACAAAGTAAAACGGAAACCTGAATATCATAAATGCGGTGAAAGGTTCTGTAAAAACTGTAGGAAGTGGGATTCAAAAGATCACAGAAAAAATCAAAAGGAGAAACTTGTGAAAAAAATTGTCTTGAAAAAAAATTGTGTGATATATGTTTTGAATATACAGAAAAATACATGTTTTTTGATGTTGAAACTAATCAAGAAGCAGGTAATTATGAAGTCAATCTACTTTGTAAATCATGATTTTGAAGGAAATGAAACTATATTATCTAATGAAAATGATTATTGTAAATGGTTATTTGATGCAAAACATTTTGATTATACAGTAATAGCTCATTATAGAAAAGGATTTGATTTTCAATTTTTAAAATATTGTTTTAAAAATAAAATCAATGTATTTACAATCCATCAAGGAAATAAACTCATATTTATGCAAGCAAAAGAGTATAATCTAAGATTCGTCGAATCTATTAATTTCGCTTTGATTCCTTTTAGAGATTTTCCTAAAACATTTGGTTTGAATGAATTGACCAAACGATATTTTCTTCATTTATTTAAGACTTCTAAAAATCAAAATTATGTAGGTAAATACCCTGAAAAGTATTATTATGGATATGATTATATGCCTTATGAAAAAAAAAGAATCCTTTGATAAATGGTATGATACTGCTAAAAATGAAACGTTTGATTTTCAAGAAGAATTCATTAAATATTGTAGATCAGATGTCGATATTTTAAGAAGAGGATGCTTGGAATTGAGGAGAATATTTTTAGAAATAGCTAATATAGATCCTTTTAAATGAGTTACTTTGGCAGGTGTTTGTATGACTATATTTAGAAGTCGATTCTTAAAAAGAGATACAATTCTTATAGATGATAATATTATTCAAAAAGATCAATATAGTAAAAAAATCTATTGCTTGGTTAGATTATCTATTTATAAAACACGATATTAATATACAACATGCCTTAAATTGAGGTGAGAATAAAAATTAAGATAGGTAATAAAACATATAAAGTAGACGGTTTTTATGATAATACAGTATATCAATTTCAAGGATATTTTCGGCACGTATGTCTTATATGTCACAGAGAATCAACTCAGGATCCTTAAAATCTAAAATATATGAAGAATTTATATGAAAAAACTAAACAGATGAATAACTAGATAAAAGAAGCCGGATATGACTTGATCGAAATTTGGGAGTGTGAGTTCAATGATAAAGAAATACAAAAAGACATGGAAAAGAGATTTTGTAAAACATTTAAATCATAGAGAAGCCTTTTCTGGCGGTAAAAATGAACCTACTGGATTAAAATATGATATAAATCAGTCGGAAAAGGGTAGATATATAGGTGTATGTTTACTCTATCCTACTGTCAAGTATTTTTATAATTATCCAATTGGACATCCTGAAAACATTTATAATCCAGAGAAATATGACAAGAATTGGTATGGTTTGATACAATGTAAAGAATATTTCCTCCTAGAAAACTATATCATCTTGTATTACCTTAAAGAGAAGAAAAAATGATATTTAGTTTATGTAAATCATGTTCAAAAACTATTAAATGTAAACATCATAAAACCACTGTACAACAAAAGAAATGTAATGACGGTTATGAAATGAGACATAAAGAGTGTAATCATACAGACGAAAATAGAAGTTTTATAGGTATTTAGACAACGGATGAAGTCAATTTAGCTACAGAAAAAGGATATACAATTTTGAATGTACAGGGGAACCTCGATATGTCGAATCTCGATATCTCGAAATTTTCGATATCTCGAAATATTTTAATCTCCCTTCATGCACGGTATAAAACTAATGTAAAACAAACTCTTTAGCGCGAAATTTTTTTAATCAAACTCTCGATATCTCGAATTTTTTCATCTTACTATTTGGATCATCTTACCATCTTCATCTTTTCATTTAAAAAAATACGATCCAAAAAATGTGCTTAATGTAGATGAAACAGGACTATTTTTAAGTGTATGCCTGATAAAACTATGGCCATTAAAGGCATGTCATGGCGGGGAAAGGAGCAAAGAAAGATTGACTGTGCTATTTTGCACTAATATGGATGGTTCAAAAAGGCTCAAACCTCTTATGATAGGTAAATCTGCTAATCCCCGATGTTTTTCAGGAATGAAATCTGTTGCAATGACTTATTTTGCGACAAATAAGGCTTCAAAATAAGGCTGAAATCAAAGAAAATAAATTTAGATCTTGAAAGCGCTATTGCAATTATTTAAGTTTGGACACGACAAAATCCCCCCATATATATTGTATGTATTGTTTATATATTTTGTATACATATATATTGTATTTTTGTATATATTGTATATATTGTATATATTGTATATATTGTATACATTGTATTTTTTGTATATACAGGTGAACCTCGATATGTCGAACCTCGGTATCTCGAAATTTTCGATATCACGAAATATTTTCATCTCCCTTCACGCACGGTATAAAACTAGTGTAAAGCAAACTCTTTAACTCGAAATTTTTTTAATCAAACTTTCGATATCTCGAATTTTTTCATCTTACCATTTGGATCATTTTGCCATTTTCATCTTTTCATTTAGAAAAATACAATCCAAAAAATGTGTTTAATGCAGATGAAACAGGAGTATTTTTTAAGTGCATGCCTGATAAAATTATGGCCATTGAAGGTGAAGTATGTCATGGCTGGAAAAGGAGCAAAGAAAGATTAACTGTGCCATTTTGCACTAATATAAATGGTTCAGAAAAGCTCAAACCTCTTATGATAGGTAAATCTGCTAAACCCTGATGTTTTTCAGGAATGAAATCTGTTCCAATGACATATTTTGCAAACAATAAGGCTTGGATGCCTACCAAAATTTTCACTAATTGGTTGAAGGAACTAGACAGAAAAATGTCCCGTGTAATCGCGATATTGTTTTCTTCTTGGACAACTGTACAGTGCATAATAGCGCGCCGAAATAGAAATCCATGAAAGTCACCAAACACAACTTCTAAGTTACAGCCTTTGGACCAAGGTATTATTCAGAGTTTTAAAGTAAACTATCGCCACAAAATTAAGCTCATTTGGATCTGCCTAGCTCATTTGGAAAATGTGTTAGATATTGAAGGATTCAGTACCTGTAACCAAACTGTCATAGATGACAATTTTGCAAGTAAAGAAATGCAAGATTAAATTTTAATAATGCATATTACATTAAATGTGTATCCAATCATTTCAAGCTTCGTTTTATTTGTTGTCAGCATTTTCTTGGGTACTACCCAATTCTCTGTCTGTAAGATAAAGTAAGTGATTTTTTTTAAAGATGTGTAAAGTATAGGACTAGGATGTATATATTCTTTTATGAATTCCTTAAAATTTTTCAAATTTTCGACATCTCGAATTATTTTTCTACTCCCTTTAAATTCGACATATCGAGGTTCGACTGTATATGAAGTCTGGCATTTTGAAAGATAAACAGATAGTTTATTCAAAGAATATGTCAAAATGTTTTTAAAAATTAAATTAGAAACATATGATAAGTGGTCTGAAAAATTTAAAACTGAGAAAGAATAGAAGAGACGTGTAAAAGAGAAATTGGATATAAATTTAGGAGAAATCGAGAAAAATCCAGGTATGAGATATATATCAAAAATCTGTTTAAATTCATTATGGGATAAGTTTGGACAGATAAGCAATATGAAAAACAGAACAGGTAATGGAACTGGAAGATTTTTATAGAATTATATTGAATGATACTATTAAAAATTTGAATATAATATTTTTGAACGACGATTGTGTAGAAATGAATTATAAAATGCAAGTCTAATACGTTGAAAACAACTTTAATACTAATGTATACTATATTGCCGTATTTACTACTAATTCTGCTAGAATAATATTATATAAAATGCTTGATAAATTAGGAGATAAGGTAATGTATAATGACACAGATAGTGTTGTTTATATTGATAATGTTTCAAATAAAATAGAAACTGGATGCATGTTAGGTGAATGGACAGATGAGTTAGGAGAAGATAAATACACGAAATCATGGATATCTGGAGCAAGTAAAGGCTGTGGATATATATTAAATGATGGCTATGTAAACGGAAAAGTAAAAGGTTTTGAAATTAGTTATGAGAGTGAAACTAAACTCAATTTTGATGAAAGAATGAAAATAATTATAGGAGAAACAGATTACATAAATGTAAAAATTAATCAGTTTCAGATACAAAAAGACAGAAATATCAAAGTAAATAATACGAATAAAATATACATGTTTGGTTATGATAAAATAAGAATTTTAGAGGATTATAATACTGTACGCTTTGGATTCTGATGAAGATAAATTGAAATATAGTATAATTTTTTAGGGAGCTGTAAAGCACAGCCTCCTAAAAATACAGACGTATTTTATAAAAAATGTTTACTAATAAATATGGATGACATAACATTAATTATAAATATACAAGGATTTATTTTTCCAAATAGAATAATATTCAGAGAAATAAGCTGGGTTCATTTAAAACTAGGTATAGGTGAAACTATATCTGTTTTTGCACCTGATTGTAAATTAAATAAACAAGAATCAGAAATTATTCATAAGTGTGTAAAATAAATACACGGTTTAAGATTTAAAAGATTTGCAAATGATAAAGGATTGTGGATCAGTAATAAGGATGTAACAGATTATATGTTTTAAACAGTTACATAAATTATATGGAGGTGTATTTGCCTATAAAGGAGGTAAACAAGATTTATTTGATGAATTAGATATTCCTACTATAAATTTAGATGTTCCTAAATATATAAAAATATTAGTACCTGGTTGTTCAATGTATAAATGCTTATTTTATAAAGCTTGTATTGAAACTGCGAAAGCTTTTCAGCTTTCTAATATAAATGAGTGACTTATTTCTGTGTTCTTTATTGCGGAAGAGAAAAGAAAATCTGTGATTTATCAAAAAAATGTGAAGAATTATTTCATCTTTATGAAGAGTATAATGACGAACATATTAAAAAATTACTTTCAAAATATTTTATTTAAATGTATGAAATAATTAAAAAAGAATAAAATGAAGAAGTTAAAAAGTTGGTTTAGGAATTTTATATAATCGAGATAAACATTTTGCTTTATCTGTCAAAAATGTTTGATTTTTATCCTTCCTGTTTCACGGGGTCGTAAATTTTCATATTTTAGCAGGAAAGGTCTTAATTTCATTTTTTCTTTATTGATTTTTTATTATTATATTTCATCTTTTCTATATTGATTTTAGGTTTTCATTTTGTTTATATTTTCCTATTTTATATACTTTTTTATCAAATTCATGGTCCCCCCAGTTATGGGGGGGGGGCATAATATCATGTGTTTTATTATCATATGGGGGTATTTTGACTGATTTTATATTAATTTTTGGTCTCATATATGTTCAAAAACGTATGATATTTGTTTTTCTTCGAGTGTCGCTCAATTTATTTTTCAGATCTTCTTCATTTATGTAAAATGCACAGTTTTTGAAAAAACATTCGTTTTTTGAAGGTTTAGACTACCTCCTTAGTCTATCGTCTTAAAAATGCTTCATTTTGATGATTTTATATCATCCAAATTTTCATTTCTCAAAAACGTATGTTTTTTGAACAAAAACAGCGTTTCTTTATGTAAAATTTTTGGTGATTTTCAAAAACGCTTCATTTTGATTGATTTTATATCGCTTTGGTCTCAACGATTTTTTAGGAATGTCAAAATTGTCCTCAAAATCTTTTAATCTAATCTTTTAATCTAATCAATTTTGTAGGTTTTGAGCAGCAAATGGGGGTGTCTAGAGTGTTCTCTAGCCCCCCCCCCCCCCCATATGCTGCTCACGTGCTTCAAAATGTTATTTATCCGTTTTCATTTTTTTCGGGGTTTTGACATGTTACACCGCGCCGATGGCATAACATATCTCCGTTCTAAAACGATAGTTTACTGAGCCAATTTTGTCATTTCCCTGTTCCAATACGCTGTTTTACAGCGCAAGTTTAGTGATTTCCCTGCGCCGAAATGCTACTTTAATCCGTAATTTATTGATTTCCCAGCATTGAAACGTTAGTTTACTGTGCCAATTTAGGAATTTACTTGGGCTAAAGCTAATATGAAATGCCAAATCCGGTGCACCGTACCTGCCTACATATAAATAGTCACCCGCTGCTTAAATAATACATTTGAACACATTTTAAAATGGTTTCGATCCGAAAATTGCACGATTCAAATCGTATGCACTCTCCGCAAAAACAAAAAAAAAACATGAGAATCACAATTGACCACATATATTCAACCGCTCATGAAACAGGCAATTCTCGAATGAAGTGCCTAGAATGAAGTTCGAGCCACATCTTATCCGCGTTTTATTGCGTTTTTAGTGGTTGTAACGTAAATTCGAGCCAGAAAAATAAATAAAAAACTAATTCGAAGTAATAAAAAATATTACCAAGGTGCCCCTATTTGGGTCCTGAAGTACCTCTGTACCATATTTCATGGTCATATGATGCTTAGATTTTCCACTGTACACTGCACAAGCACACACGCAGAGAGGCAGACATTTTCCTTCATTAAGTAAGCGTCCTTCATTAAGTAAGTTCATTAAGTATTTGCGCAAAATATACGTTAATTTGGAACTGAAATCGCAACACCATGTAGTTGTAGGTGTAGCTTTATGTCAATCAGGCAATGGAAACAGCAAGGCGAGATATGTAAATGAACAAATTTTCGCTACGTATAGTGGCGTAATATCTTGCATAAAAGCATCAGGTCAAGGAGGAGCGATATTACATCTAAATTGTAGCGTCATTGGTTTCAGGTTGTAAAAATCATTACAGTATGCCCAGAGTACGTCGACGTACCGCATACGTTCAGTTATCGTCAACGGAATGGCAACAAATCATGGTTTTACGTGAGGGTAGAATGAGCCTTCGAAGGATCGCTGAACTATTGGGTCGTGATGTAAGCACAGTTCAACGGCGTGTGTCACGGTTCATAAGAGATAACGGAACGACACGAAGATCAGAGAGTGGGGCTTTCAGGTGTAACACATCACGTGAAGATCGTATGCCTCTGAGAAGCGTTGCGCTTGAGCCGTTTACCACAGCCATCGTGTTACAACGACATTTTTTCCACATTACAGGTAACGTGGTTTCGATGCAAACAATTCGAAGCCGTTTGCATGACGCAGGACTGCAAGGTAGACGACCTTTTCGACACCTACTGTTTCAACGTCTTCACCGGTTACGTCGCCTCCAGTGGTGTCAAATGAGACGCAATTGGTCGACAGAATGGCGAAATATTCTGTTCACGGGTGAATCACGATTTTGTTTTGGCATGCCAGATAGCCGTACTGGCGTATGGAGGCGCTTTCAACAATGCCACCAGAAACATTTTTCTATCAGTCGCCACACAGCCCTCTAAGTGGCACCATGGTTTGGGGTGGTATAACATTTGGTGGATGAACACCTTTAGTCCACGTTTCTGGTAGTATCACGGCACAACAATACGTCTCTGACATTGTGAGACTTGTGGTACAGCCATATCTGTCAACCAGGACTGGACTACTTTTCAGCAGGATAATGCCAGGCCACATACGGCACGGGAAACTATGAATAGTCTACAAGGTTTTGATATTCGGTCTTGGCCAGCATATTATCTGGATTTGTAGCCAATTGAGCATGTCTGGGACATTATGGGTCGCCGATTAAGAGAACTCCCAAATCCAGCAAACCATGTTTAGTTACAAGCCCAATTGCATACTGTGTGGAATGTCATCTCTCAGCACACCATTGACCATCTCATTGACGGGATGCCTCATCGTATTCAATCCTGCACACTCGCTCGCGGTGGGCCTATTATATATTGATCTAATGTCAATAAAGTTCCATGCTTTCATTTTCCATCATTTCCATCATTCATGTTCCATGCTTTCATTTTTGATCATTTGCACATCTCTATGTTACAATTATATTCTGTAAATGTCATAAGGATACATCGATTTCTTCATGATGTTGCGATTTCAGTTGTGAGCGGTGTAAAATAAGTAAATAAATAATCACAGACTACTTGAAAATGGATTTGGGTATGAGAAAGTCGAGTTGAGCCACACTCTAATTAATTCAAATTAAAGCTGTGTGCCTGTCAATGCACACGTATCTCTCGAATGAATTGGGCAAATCAGAGGAAATTTGATATGATTATTTTAATCAATAAATATGGCCCTCAATTTTTTGATTCTCTTGAAAATTGAAAACAAAAACGTTCGATTATCTTCGGAAATTGTAAGATACTTTATGAAAACATAATTACGCTTCAAAAGGTTACAATAAAATCTTTTGTATGCGACATTTTATTTACAGCCAATGATGTCATTTATAAAATGCTAGCATTAACTATTCTCGAGATATTTTAAGTTTTTGATCTGAAATGGGAAAAATTCATTAAAAGAAAGATTTTCACTAATCATTAAATAAGTAAATTCTTTGTAAATATTTTTAATTTGAAATTAATGAACATCATTGTTTAGGAGTTCTCACTATCCATTCTTACGATATTAGAATTTTTTTTTTCACAAAGAGCACTCTAGAACAAATTAGGCAAATCAAATAAAACTAAAGCAATTTCTGTATGAGCAGCATACAATGCAAAAAAAGTAATAGTATCGACCAGTATTGAAGGCCAGAACAGTATTCTTCGTCAGGACACACAAGAAGTGCAACTTTCCCTCGTCAGAGAAAGATCGGTGACTGATGCAAGACCAGCAAACGCATGAGAAGTAGTTAAAGGTCCTTCCAATGGCGAGGGAGGAATGATGGGATTAAAAGCCAAGGAGAAAGGGACAAGAGGTGGGACATAATTAATAAACGCTGATAAACCAAAAATGATAATTTCCAACAAAGGATTCAAGTCATTTGTTCAGTTGTTCATAAAAGCCCAATTGTATTAAAAAAACAGGAAAAGAATAAAAAAATACCGAAATAAGAAGGAAGTAAATGAAATTGAAATTTACAAGCAGAAGAGAAGAAAGGATAATTATCAATAATAATGGATTTTGACTGAGAAATAAACAAGAAACTTTCAAGAATGTCCAATTCAAAAATTGAAATAGGAGTATAAACATTTTTACTTCTAAACTTACACCTTACGCTGTTGACAACATCATTCCTCTACGTCTGCCACGTTTTCTGTTCTTGCAGCAGTCACCGATGTTTTTCTGGTGAGTGAAGGTTGCGCTTCTTGTGTGTCATGATAAAGAAAGCTATTTCTGTCTTTGAAACAGATCAATACTATTAATTTTGTATTGTGCGCTGATTTTAGCAAAGTTATTTTAATTTTGTTTTTTGTTTTTTGCAGCAATTTGAGCTATACGTAAATCAAATAAAAATTAGTGCGATTATTTCAATCGATACAATTCAGAGACTTATTGATTTTCGGAGATCTCTGGCCACGGAAATTTCTTCAAATTATTATTTGTTTGTTTGTTTGTTTCAAAAATCGAAAACATAACATATTTCCTCCGGAAACCGAAAGGTCTGCGTCAATCTCTTGGGCTCACCATTTTTCCAACTGCTGGTTTAGTAGATTCGAATGCCACCTGCGGGAATGAATGTTATAGTGCTCATAAAGGGCCCCCGTGATGCGCAGGGCAATGCCACAGGACGGCAAAACGGTTCACAATCCGGTTACTGTATGAGTGAATAATTAGTTAATCAAACACCTGGCGATAAAAAATAAGTAAAATATTTTTTCCGAGTAAAACTATAATTATGTTGATATTAGCAAACAAAAATTACCATTTTTATGTTTTTAGTTTAGAAGTTTCTGGCATAATTCACAAATCTATAACATATGCCGTTTTCGAGATGTTCGTGATCTAAAATCGAAAAATCATAAATTAATAAATTAGATCACTATTAATAAATGAACAAATATTTTCTTAGAAGAATAAAGTTCTGATAAAATAAATACTGAATTGGATGATTAAGCGAATTAGATGAAATTTTGAACTCTTGTTTTAATCGGTAATAACCAAAAACCTATTGATTTTCAGCGCTATTTAGTAATACAAACGCTCCAATTTGTGTTGTTTACACAAGATCAAAATTTGGTAATCTGTTGGTAACTTAAGCTCTTGATCCTATTGTAATTAGGTGTCAAATCATCAGACATTGATCACAAATAAAAACAAAGTTTTGTTTCTCATTTCCTCGTGTGAATAACTTATTTAGTAGAGTCACCTGGAGTAATTTATGGTCACTGAGTTTCCTGTTGTTGTTGTTATTGTTGTTGAGACCCAGACCGTCCGACCTACTAGAAAGGAGTAAGGTAACCGTACTGAGTTTCCTGTGTAATTCTTGATCACATTCCATTTTTGTATTAAAATAATACTTTATTGAACTGTAAAAAATCCTAAAGATACTTCGAACCCTTTACTTTGCAATGTATGATTTGATTATTTATTAAGTTTGTATTATAAATTCTGTTTTTCTGACCTACTAGTTGAATTTCTACAAAACACTTTTTACACATTTTGCAAAGATCTTCGTCAGTCATAAAATTTTAATTATTTTTCTATCTTTTATTTTTGTTTCAACTGTGAACTACCACAGTTACTATAAATGAGTTTAAGATTTTCTTCTACTACATTGAAACATTTTACAGGTGTATACCAAACTATGCCCCATATGTGTGGGTAATTCTTGGTCACTGGGGTAATTCCTTATCAGTGCTGTTTTGCCGTATTTTTGATTGACATTTATCTATTATAATAACCTAGCAACCTAAAAACTGTCTTCGTGCGACATATTTTAACCATAACTGTAAAGTTTATTTCTTAACTATAATCATAATTTTTGTTTTTGTTTTGCTTAGATGTTTGTCCACAATGCCTAAATTGAGTAAATCATTCCTCTTTCCATTTCATAAATTTAGCCTAATGTTTTGGCTCACAATTATTATGCTGTGCACTACTGTGATAAAGATCTGTTTTATATTGAAAAGATCAAAAGAGTACAAGGCAATAAAGTTTGAGTAAAATTTCTTGAAAAAGGAACTGTAAATTTCCATTGGCCTAAGCGAGACAGAATAGAAAACATACGCATTCAGTATATTTTTATGGACCCAGTAGATTTGCAATGTGTTGATCCATTCACAGTGGATGATTAAGCAATAAATATTGCTTATAAATATTACAAAAAATTCTTTGTGTAATTAGTTTTGTAGAGTGTAAGAGTAAATCTTTTGTATATCAAATAAATTTGTATTTACACCCAAAATATAGCCTGTAATCTATTTTTCACCAATTATTAGACTAAAACACCTTTCTTAATTTAGTCTAATTGCTTTTAAACCTTTGCCATAAATAATAAGTCAATATTTAATCAATTTACATCAAAAAGAATGCTGACCGATAATTACCCCAGAAGTGACCAGTAATTATCCCAATCCTGGGACAATTCCTGGTCACTTAAGAATTATAATTATTCAAATCACAAGTGCATTTATATTGAAGTAAACAATTTATTACATGGACATCAAAAGGTATTTACTCCCTGCCAAAACTGGAAACATTGGTTTTGATAATTGTTATAATAATTGGATGTTGTTGATTTTTGAGAGAGAATTACCCAGGGTGATGTAACCATGTTTTACATGCAACTTAAATGACCATCCGTTGAGAAAACGCGAACATATTTTGTCGATTAAAGTAGAACACACATATTTTTATTTCTTTACTAGAAAAAAGTTATCCCCTTCCTATTATGAGCATCACTAGTTCTTGTAAGAAAAAGTACCTTCCTACAAGTGTACTTAAATAATATAATTTAACCTATTCTCACACGAGTGATCGCTTTTGTTAACTTTTAAGATTTTTGTAATTCCCGCTAACGCCGGAATCAATTGAAAAATTTTGATTTGTCCAAAATATGACTTTTATTACAGATTGACACATTTTAATTTTGTCGTAAAACAGTAATGCAAAAAGAGCTTTATTGTTGTTACTACACCTATAATTAATAGCCTTATTGTTAATACCGATTAAGATTGACATATCACATTTTATGTAATTCGTTTGATTATTTCTACAAATATTGGACTTCCTATAGAAAAGTAAAATGTCTAATGTCTCAAGATTAAAAGCACTTAAACGTTCACCTCTTTTATAATAGTGAGTATACTTAATTTTTTTAACATTTTTTCCATCTTTTAACGAAAACATACTTAAACCTGAATTACGACATCAACGCATGTTAGCATCTTATAAATGTTTTTATAGATATTTCTATATCATTTTTAACCTAATTGTGTTTTATAACGTTTTTCGATTATCAAAAAATATGTCAGAATAATTGAGAGCCTATATCTTGGCCTATTTACCTATTTCTTCTAGGGTATATTTTGGGGATTATCCAGTTAATTAAAATAAAGTATTTTGTATTAACCGGGTACTAAGAATGGCTAACCGTCCGATCATTACTTTTAATATTATTTTTTGGAAGATAAATTACCGCTGTTGGCATTTCCAATATAGTATTACGATATCCACATTTTTATTCTTACCATCAGAAGAACCCGACATGAAGAAATGGCAACCTAGAAATAGAATGTATTGTGTTGATATTTAAACTTTTTATGTTCATTATATTAATTTTTCATGTTATGTTATTTCAATACATTTATGTTATTTCAATCCATTTTTCACATGTTATGTTATTTCATTTTCCTATTCAATACATGTTATATAATTTCAATACATTTTTTCACAATTAATGTTTTATAACCTCGGACATATTTATATTCAAGCATATTTATTTGTACGCAAGATAACTAAAATTCTTTAGAATTAATCCCACAGATATTTATTACGATTGTGGATTTCCTAGATCAGTATTTCCAAAGCTTTCAAACTTTTTAGAAATTGAACTTATCAGAGTACCCCTTTTTAACATTTTACAACATAGTTGAAAAGTGTTTATGACTTTGTTCATTCATTCTGTCTGTCTGTCTGTCTATTTGTACGATAATTACCGTAAAAACGACTTTATCAAAATGAAATTTTAGTATGTTGTTCAGACGATCTGTGGAACGTATGGGGAATAAATGAATAAAATCACCCAATTAGTTTTGGATTGAACCCGGGTTGAAAAAATGAAATACATTGAACCCTATGGGACCTAATTTTTCAAACATTTTTAAGCGAATTTAAAATTCAAAAATTGCTTCGAAAGTTTTAGGAAATATTCAAATTATCCCATGAAATATATAAAAAAATTCAGAAAAATATATTCAATAGTTTTTTATATAAAAATTAAAAAACTCTGATGTGGGCAGCGCATAACTTTCTTTTCCTGTATAATGCAATGAATTAACTACTTTTACATTAAAAAAAATCTGATGTGGGCAGCACATGACTTTCCCTGCAGACTTATATTCACGTTCTCTTTATTTCAAATAAATTTATTTCACTTTTAATTTAATTTCCGTTCTCATTCGGTAGCCGGACTTATTTTCAAAGGTGGCGTAGAGAAAATACGAAAAAACCAAAATATCTCGAGAACGGCTAGTCCTAATGTAATGGGGTTGGTCTTATTCTTTTCATCGCTAAAAATTACGTATTAAACAAGCATTTAATGGATATATTTGAGCATACGTAGTTCTTTAGTTTAGATTTTGACGATTTTTGATGGCTATTTTGCAAAAAAATGCCGGTTATTTTTTTCCGAATCCTACCACAATCTAATCAGCACCAGAGTGACCCACAAATGACTCATCTGCCGAATTTTGTAAAATTCGGTATATTAGTTTTTTAGTTAGAGTAGATAAAATCTTTTGCGGGCCATTACACAAAAATAGGTGGGTTCTTTTATCCCGAATCGTACTCAAAACTAATCAGCACCAGACTCGCCCACAAGTGACTTACCTACCAAATTTTGTGAAATTCGGTCCATTAGTTTTTTAGTTACAGGGGATACAATATCTGCACAGACAGCCAGACAGACACCCAGACACACAGACACACAGACAGACAGACAGACACCCAGACACACATCCAGACGTCACGCTTCTTATTCTAGAGGTCTTAAAACGTGTAGAACCGTCGAAAACTCGAGTTGCGATTTTCGACATGATTCCAATACTTTCCCTATTCATTACCATGTATTGCAGGGAAAGTAAAAATCTGATGTGGGCAGCACATGACTTTCCCTGCAGACTTATATCCACATTCTCTTTATTTTAATTAAATTTATTTCACTTTTAATTCAATTTTCTTTTTCATTCGGTAACCGGACTTATTTTCATAGGTGGCGTAGAGAAAATACGGAAAACTAAAATATCTCGAGAACGGCTAGTCCTAGTGTAATGGGGTTGGTCTTATTCATTTCTTCGTTAAAAATTACGTATTAAACGAGCATTTAATGGATATATTTGAGCATGCGTAGTTATTTAGTTTAGATTTTGACGATTTTTGCGGGCCATTTTGCAAAAAAACGCAGGTTATTTTTTTTCGAATCATACCAAAATCTAATCAGCACCAGAGTGACCCACAAGAGACTTATCTACCGAATTTTGTGAAATTCGGTCCATTAGTTTTTCAGTTAGAGTGGATAAAAACTTTTGCGGGCCATTTCGCAGAAAAAGGCGGGTTCTTTTATCCCGAATCGTACCCAAAACTTATCAGCACCAGACTCGCCCACAAGTGACTTACCTACCAAATTTTGTGAAATTCGGCCGATTAGTTTTTTAGTTAAAGCGGATAAAAAATCTGCACAGACAGACAGACCGACACACAGACACACAGACACACAGACAGACACACACATAGACACACACACAGACGTCACGCTAAAAATAGTTTTTTCGTATTCTAGAGGTCTCGAAACGTGTAGATCCGTCGAAAACTCGAGTTGCGATTTTCGGCATGATTCCAATACTTTCCCTATAGATTATCATGTATTGCAGGGAAAGTAAAAATCTGATGTGGGCAGCACATGACTTTCCCTGCAGACTTATATCCACATTCTCTTTATTTCAATTAAATTTATTTCACTTTTAATTCAATTTCCGTTCTCATTCGGTAACCGGGCTTATTTTCAAAGCTGGCGTAGGGAAAGTACGAAAAACTAAATTATCTCGAGAACGGCTAGTCCTAGTGTAATGGGGTTGGCCTTATTCTTTTCGTCGTTAAAAATTACGTATTAAATCAGCATATAATGGATATATTTGAGAATACCCAGTTCTTTAGTTTAGATTTGAACGATTTTTGCGGGCCATTTTGCAAAAAAAGGCAGGTCATTTTTTTCTGAATCGTACCAAAATCTAATCAGCACCAAGGTAACCCACAAATGACTCTTTTAGACTCTTGAATGAGTTTTTTAGTTAGAGTGGATACAAAATCTGCACAGACAGACAGACACACACACACACACACAGACACACAGACAGACAGACAGACACACACACAGACGTCACGCTAAAAATAGTTTTTTCGCATTCTAGAAGTCTCGAAACGTGTAGATCCGTCGGAAACTCGAGTAGCGATTTTCGGCATGATTCCAATACTTTCCCTATACATTACCATGTATTGCAGGGAAAGTAAAAATCTGATGTGGGCAGCACATGACTTTCCCTGCAGACTTATATTAACGTTCTCTATATTTTAATTAAATTTATTTCACTTTTAATTCAATTTTCGTTCTCATTCGGTAACCTGGATTATTTTCAAAGGTGGCGTAGGGAAAGTACGAAAAACTAAAATATCTCGAGAACGGCTAGTCCTAGTGTAATGGGATTGATCTTATTCTTTTCTTCGTTAAAAATTACGTATTAAACAAGCATTTCCTGGATATATTTGAGCATACGTAGTTCTTTATTTTAGATTTTGGCAATTTTTGCAAAAAAAGGCTGGTTATTTTTTTCTGAATCCTACCAAAATCTAATCAGCACCAGGGTAACCCACAAATGACTCTTCTACCGAATTTTGTGAAATTCGGTCCAGTAGTTTTTTAGCTACAGTGGATACAAACTTTTGCGGGCCATTTCACATAAGAGGCGGGTTCTTTTATTCCGAATCGTACCCAAAACTAATCAGCACCAGCCCCGCCCACAAGTGACTTACCTACAAAATTTTGTGAAATTCGGTCCATTAGTTTTTTAGTTAGAGTGGATACAAAATCTGCACAGACAGACAGACACACAGACAGACACACAGACAGACACACAGACGTCACGCTAAAAATGGTTTTATTGTATTCTAGAGGTCTCGAAACGTGTAGATCTGTCGAAAACTCGAGTTGTGATTTTCGGCATGATTCCAATACTTTCCCTATACATTACCATGTATTGCAGGGAAAGTAAAAATCTGATGTGGGCAGCACATGACTTTCCCTGCAAACTTATATCCTCGTTCTATTTATTTCAATTAAATTTTTATTCACTTTTAATTCAATTTTCTTTCTCATTTGATAACTGGACTTATTTTCAAAGGTGGCTTGGAAAAATACGAAAAAAACTAATATATCTCGAGAACGGCTCGTCCTAGTGTAATGGGGTTGGTCTTATTCTTTTCTTCGTTAAAAATTACGCATTAAACAAGCATTTAATGGATATATTTGAGCATACGTAGCTTGTTAGTTTAGATTTTGACAATTTTTGCGGGCCATTCTGCAAAAAAAGGCAGGTTATTTTTTTCAAAATCGTACCAAAATCTAATCAGCACCAGGGTGACCTATACGTGGCTTATCTACCGAATTTTGTGAAATTCGGTCCATTAGTTTTTCAGCTAAAGTGGATACAAACTTTTGCGGGCCATTTCGCAAAAAAATGCGGGTTCTTTTATTCCGAATCGTACCCAAAACTAATCAGCACCAACCCCGCCCACAAGTGACTCACCTACAAAATTTTGTGAAATTCGGTCCATTAGTTTTTTAGTTAGAGTTGATACAAAATCTGCACAGACAGACACACAGACACATAGACACACAGACACACAGACAGACACACAGGCACACACACAGACGTCACGCTAAAAATGGTTTTTTCGTATTCTAGAGGTCTCGAAGCGTGTAGATCCGTCGAAAACTCGAGTTGCGATTTTCGGCATGATTCCAATACTTTCCCTATACATTACCATGTATTGCAGGGAAAGTAAAAAATCTGATGTGGGCAGCACATGACTTTCCCTGCAAACTTATATCCACGTTCTATTTATTTCAATTAAATGTAATTCACTTTTAATTCAAATTTCGTTCTCATTCGGTAACCGGGTTTATTTTCAAAGGTGGCGTAGGGAAAGTACGAAAAACTAAAATATCTCGAGAACGGCTAGTCCTAGTGTAATGGGGTTGGTCTTATTCTTTTCGTCGTTAAACATTACGTATTAAACGGGCATTTAATGGATATATCTAAGTATACCAAGTTCTTTAGTTTAGATTTTGAAGATTTTTGCGGGCCGTTTTGCAAAAAAAGGCAGGTTATTTTTTTCCGAATCGTACCAAAATGTAATCAGCACCAGAGTGACCTATACGTGACTCATCTACCGAATTTTGTGAAATTCGGTCCATTAGTTTTTCAGCTAGAGTGGATACAAGCTTTTGCGGTTGAAAAGTGGCGTAGGGAAAGTACGAAAAACTAAAATATCTCGAGAACGGCTATTCCTAGTGTAATGGGGTTGGTCTTATTCTTTTCGTCGTTAAACATTACGTATTAAACGGGCATTTAATGGATATGTCTGAGTATACGTAGTTCTTTAGTTTAGATTTTGAAGATTTTTGCGGGCCGTTTTGCAAAAAAAGGCAGGTTATTTTTTTCCGAATCGTACCAAAATCTAATCAGCACCAGAGTGACCTATACGTGAGTCATCTACCGAGTTTTATGAAATTCGGTCCATTAGTTTTTCAGCTAGAGTGGATACAAACTTTTGCGGGCCATTTCGCAAAAAAAGGCAGGTTCTTTTATTCCGAATCGTACCCAAAACTAATCAGCACCAGCCCCGCCCACAAGTGACTTACCTACCAAATTTTGTGAAATTCGGTCCATTAGTTTTTTAGTTACAGTGGATACAAAATCTGCACAGACAGACAGACACACAGACAGACAGACAGACAGACACACAGACAGACAGACAGACAGACAGACACACAGACAGACAGACAGACACACGCACAGACGTCACGCTAAAAATGGTTTTTTCGTATTCTAGAGGTCTCGAAACGTGTAGATCCGTCGAAAACTCGAGTTGTGATTTTCGGCATGATTCCAATACTTTCCCTATACATTACCATGTATTGCAGGGAAAGTAAAAATAGGTTATTCTTCCCTGCAATAGGTTAGTCGATATTTATATTCTTTCCAAGATATTGAATTTTCGTCAATTAGTCATCGTTTTCATTGATTTAGCGTCATTTTTATCCATTTAGCGAGATTTTCATTAATTTGGCAACATTTAAAAAAGTCGACAAGTTGGTGACAGTCCACCAAATTCATCGCCAAAATCACCAAGCGTTATGGACGGGGAAATACGTTATTGTTATAGCTTATAAATGATTATTGGCTTTCAAATACAAAAGTATTACTCTAAGCATCTTTTCTCGTGAATGGAACGATCTAGATCTACGAGAATGATGTCACCAAATTTATCGCATGATATTACATATGAAAAGTGAACATATTTTTCAACAATTAATACTTTTTTTAATTTATGGGATATTTGGATAAATTTAGTTGAAAAATGTGCAATGTATTGGGTATGCATTCGTGCTAGCATTCTAAAGTTTATGTAAATCGTTTTTTAAGAAAAATTACATAAGAAATGTCTATTTATGTGACTTTATTAAAAATTTTAATTTTTGATGAATTTTTCAAAATTTCACTCGAAAATTTAGGGTAGTTCTGAACATTTGATTTCAGTTAAAGACAATAGGCTTTCAGTATTCACGGATTGTAATTTTCGTACCAAATTTCGTTCAAATCAGTCCATTCGTTCGTCAGTTATCGTCTTCAGAGACTCACTGACACACACACACACACACACACACACATACTTTCACACACACACACATACACATACTTTCACACGCACATACACACATACTTTCACACACACACACACACACATGCTTTCACACACACACACACACACAGACATCACATCAAAAACGTCTGATTCGTGTTCAGGGATGTTTTAAACGTGCTCTCCCGTTGAAAACTCGAATTCGAATTTTCGACCCCGTCACAATACTTTCCTTATATACATAGTCGTATATATTGTATGTATATAAGGAAATTAATAATAATTACACCCATTATATGAAGTTTCCCGGCCGTCCATTTTTGCTGCTCTATGTCTTCGGATGAGTCGGACGGCCTGGGTTTCCGACCCATTATATGAGGAGATCACGTGACCCACTTAAAAAAAACCATGACATCCATCTTGTGTCAAAATCATGATTTTTAAAATTCCTTTTAATATATATTTAGTGTTGTGTCCGTTCTAAAACCCCCTTTATTTTTGTTTAATTTCTGTACTAATTGTTAAGGACTAACCGTTCTCGAGATATTTAAGTTTTTTCATATTTTCTCTACGCCACCTTTGAAAATAACTCCAGTTACCAAATGAGAACGAAAATTGAATTAAAAATGAATTAAATTTAAATAAAATAAAGAGAACGTGGACATAAATAAGTCTGCAGGGGCCTGCAGGGAAAGTCATTAGCTGCCCACATCAGATTTTTACTTTCCCTGCAATACATGGTAATGTATAGGGAAAGTATTGGAATCATGTCGAAAATCGCAAATCGAGTTTTCGACTGATCTACTCGTTTCGACACCTCTAGATTACGAAAAAACTATTTTTAGCGTGACATCTGAGTGTGTGTTTGTCTGTGTGTGTGTCTGTCCGTATCTGTGTCTGTATGTCTGTGCAATGTATGGTATCCACTCTAACTCAAAAACTAATGGCCCGAATTTCGTAAAATTTGGTAGGTAAGCCACTTGAATGTGACCCTGGTACTGATTAGCTTTTGGTACGATTCGTAAAAACGGAACCCGCCTTTTTTCTGCGAAATGGTCTGTCAAAATTTCATTTATCCGCTCTAGCTAAAACACTAATTTACCAAATTTCACAAAATTTAGTAGATAAGTTACATGTTGGATTCTCTGGTGCTGATTAGAATTTTGTACGATTCGGAAAAGAAGAATCCGCCTTCTTTTACGAAATGGCCCACAAAAATTTCATGTATCCACCCTAGCTAAAATACTAAGTGACCAAATTTTACAAAATTTGGTAGATAAGTTACTTTTGGGACACTCTGGTGCTGATTAGATATTGGTACGATTCGGAAAAGACTAACCTGCCTTTTTTTACGAAATGGCCCGCAAAAATCGCCAAAATCTAAAAAAAAAAAAAAAAAAAAAAAAAAAAAAAAAAAAAAAAAAGACTACGTATGCTGAAATGTATCAATTAAATTTTTGTTTTTAAACGCAATTTTTGACGAGGAGAAGAATATAACACACTCCATTATACTTTAGGACTAACCGTTTTCAAGATATTTGAGATTTCTTGCATTTTTGTTTCTCCGCTATCGGCAAAATGTCCGATTACCAAATAAAAACAAAAATTGAATTAAAAATGCAAATTTAGTGTTATTTGGTGAAATTAAACTCAGTCTAATGAAAAATTAAAGAAATAAAAGAAATATGAATTTGAGTCTGCAGGGAAAGTCATGTGCTGCCCACATCAGACTTTTACTTTCCCTGCAATATATGGTAATGTATAGGGAAAGTATTAGAATCATGTCAAAAACGCAACTCGTGTTTACGACCTCCAGAACACGAAATGGACGTTATGGACCTCCAGAACACGAAAGAAACTATTTATAGCATGAGGTATGTGTCTGTGTGTGCAATGTATGTATCCACTCTAACTCAAAAACAAATTGATTAAATTTCATAAAATTCGGTAGATAAGTTAATTGTGGGTTACCCTGATGCTAATTAGATTTTGATACGATTCGGGGAAAAGGAACTTGCCTACTTTTGCGAAATGGCCCGCAAAAACCGTATGTACCTACTCTAACTGAAGAACTAATTGATCAAATTTCACAAAATTTGGTAGTTAAGTCACTTGTAGGATACCCTGGTACTGATTAGATTTTGGTACGATTCGGGATAAATGAACCTGCTCTTTTTTGCGAAATTGCCAACAAAAACTGTATAGATCCACTCTAACTGAAGAACTAATAGATCAAATTTCATAAAATTTGGTAGATAAGACATTTGCGGTTTACCCTGGTGCTGATTAGATTTTGATATGATTCGAAAAAAGGAACCTGCCCTTTTTTGGCGAAATGTCCCGCAAAAACTGTATCCACGCTAGCTGACAAACTAATCCCCCAAATTACACAAAAATTGGTAGATAAGTCTCTTTTGGGATACTGTGATACTGGTTAGATTTTCATAGTATTCGAAAAAAGGAATCTGCCTTTTTTACGAAATGGGCCACAAATCTAAAATATTGGATCTAAAAATAATACTACACATGCTCAAATATATCAATTAAATGCTTATTTTATACGTAATTTTTGACGACAAAATGAATAAGATTTACCCCATAACTCTAAGATGGACTATTTTCAAGATATTTACATTTTTAATTTTGAGGAAATGATGATTTTCACAGTAGTTAAACATCTATTTAATAAAATTTCTTAAAACTTAGTACACTGTTAAAAGTTTTGAGCTTCTTTACACCAAAAAGTGGCTACAGTTGTATTGCCTATATGTTATGGTGCAACATTGCACCACTGATTTGAGAAAGCAAATAAAATTAATTTAGCACGGATTTTTGGTGCAACCTTGACTTGAATTTATATACAAAATTAGAGCATTACTGCACTTAAAAATGGTAAAATTATAATTCTTTATTTAAGTGGTATACTGTACCACTTTTCACGGCATTTACAATTACCATGTACACTATTATATAGTGAAAGTTTTACTTGCAGTTAAGCCAATGGGTGGTTGCAATGTACTACTTACATTTAGCTTATTATATTCAACATGTTTTAGAGAAACATTGCTCTAGTTTGGGAAGCAACCTTAAGCCAAAGGCTACAACAAAAGTAAATGCAACGTCTCACTTATAATAAGTACTTTAAATTATATTTAAAATGACGCAAAGTTGCACGAAAATTACTAGGCAATAAAACTGTAGCCACTTCTTAGAGCAACGTTGCGCAAAAGTACCACCAGAAATCGGTATAATTTTCCACTTACATCATGTTGAAGACCCAGACCGTCCGACTCATCCGAAGACATGGAGCATCCATTTGGACTGCCAGGAAGCACTTGCATCATGTGTATAAACTAACCTCATGAAGTAGCATAAATGAATTACTGTGCATTATTGTAAGAAATAAATAAGGAAACAATTGTCCAACTTAATTTTTACTTTCCTTCTATACATTGTATAATGTATAAGGAAAGTATTGTGATAGGGTCGAAAATTCAAATTCGAGTTTTCGACGGGAGAGCACGTTTCAAGCATCCCTGAAGACGAATCGAACGTTTTTGAGGTGATGTCTGTGTCTGAGATATCTCACGAACGAATGGAGGTATTCGAACAAAATTTAGTACAAAAATTACAATTCGTGAATACCAAATGTCTATTGTTTTCATACACAATCAAATTTTTGAAAGACTCTACAAATTTTTGAACTTTTTAAAAAATCATCAAAGAATCAAAACTTTCCATAAAGTTACGTAAATAATCATTTCTTTTGTGAATTTTCATCAGAAATCGATTGACACAAACTTTAGAGCGCTAGCATGAACCTTTCTCGAAGTATTGCACATTTTTCAAATACATTTATTAAAACATCACATAAAATTAAAATATTAACCATTGTGAAATTTAATTACTTTTCGCTCGTAACATTATGCGATAAATTTGTTAACATCAATCTAGTGCAGGGGGGGTCAACCCACGGCACGCTTGCCACAGTGTGGCACGGCGGAGTTTTAACAGTGGCACGCGAAGACTTATTGAAAAATAAAAAAAATTGAAAAAATAATAATGTCGTCTTCAGGAACTTTGTCAAAATTCGTAAAATCCCTACTCATACGCTACTGAATACAACAACGCCGGAAAGTGGCACTGCTTGACACTAGTACAACGATGCGGTAAGACAGCATGGTCATGGGATGAGCCCATGTTTTGGGGCCGTTGTGTCTTTGCCTTGCTTTGGCGTCGTTGTGTCTTGCTATGGTTGTCCGTTCTCGAGCGAGAGCAAGTGCGACACTGGCTGTCTGGTTCAGTTGATTTTAAACTGCCAAGCAAGACGTCAAGCTTTTTTTAAACTGTTTTTAGATTTTGGCATCGAACGTCGTTGTTTAAAAAAATTTATTTTCACTATGTCCATGAGTAAACTTTCGACATCGAAAAGAAAATATGAAGAGGATATTGCAATTCGTGATTTTAAAACTGTCTAGGAAGAACAATTTTTGTTTACGGATCAAAATACTTCCAAGCCTGTTTGTTTGATATGTCGAATTTGTGTAGCAGTGCCGAAAAAATTTAACCTGGACCGACATTTCAAACAACTGCATAGTGATTTCAACAGCAAATATCCTGTCGGATCACACTTGCGAACGGAATTTATTAAATTAAAAAAGAAATCTTCAGTCGGCCAACAATCCTTGTCCCAGAGGAGAAATGACGAAATGGAAACTATGGTGAAGGCTTCTTATGAACTTTCTCTGTTGTTAGCCCGCAAGAAAAACTCTATTATGACGGAGAGGGGATAATAAAAAATAGCCTTTTAATATTTGCCAAAATATCGGTGATATAACCCTCACAGCAAAGATCGCCACATGTGTGACAGTGACGTTGTAGTCACGTGACACCTGGGTTACAATGTGATATCATATTTGTGACTTCTATGCGACTTTACGTATTAGTAACTTTGTAATTTCATTGTGACTATATTCTGTGACGTTTCCACAATTTAATTAACACGTAACAATGTGACGACATTGCAAGGGCAATTACAATGTGACGTCATAAACATGTTAATATGCGACGTCACAAACGACCATGAAAATGACCAAAATGACTTCGCTGTGACCTCAATGTGACATTGCAGAGACGTACTGCGACGTCCTGTGACGTCCCAAAGTCACAGTGTGACGTAAATCTTACATCACTGTGAAAAAAAATGCTGGTAGGGAAACGTCAAAAATGTGGTTGATAAAATACCTTTGCCTAGAAATACCGTCATGCGTCGTATAGATGATATGGGCCATGATGTTGGCACACAAATTGTCTCTGGACTACAATATTGCAAATACTTTTCATTAACTTTGGATGAAAGCTGTGGCATCACAGATAATGCACAGTTAAGCATATTTGTGCGTTGCACGATCGATAATTTTGATATTGTGGAAGAACTTCTTGATTTGCGCCAACTAGTTTTAATTACAGGTGAAGACATTTTTAAATAACTTAAAAATGTAATTGAAGTTAACAAATTAGAGTGGCCAAAATTAGATAGTGTTTGCACAGATGAAGCGCCTTGCATGCTTGGCAGGATAAAAGGTTTTGTTACATTGCTTGAAAATTATTTGGGAAGAAAAATTTTTAAGTATTATTGTATTATCCATCAAGAAGCTCTTTGTATCAAGGACTTAAACCTGTCTTCTGTTGTTGACCCTGTAGCGCGCTGCATCAACAAAATACGAGCTCGAACTCTGAATCAACGGCGATTTTGCGAGCTTTTCCCGAAAGAAACGGAAGAGGCTGGCGAGTTACTCCTTCATTGTAGCTTTCCATAGGAAGTGCTGTCCCGAGATTTTATAATTTGAGGGAGTGTATTTTAAAATATCTGGAAGAAAACAATGAACTGCCCAATGAGTGCTTGCTACTCAAGAATGAAGATTGGCTATAGGATTTAGCTTTTCTCACCGATATTATATATGGGACATTTAAATAATTTAAATTTAAGATTACATGGAAAAGATTGTATTTTTTCTACCCCAGTTGGTCATATATTTTCTTTTGTTAACAAACTTTTGCTGTTTTGTCTCGATTTTGGAGCAAAAAGATTAACACATTTCACATTAATGCAGGAACTAACTACCAAAGTCAATAATGCTCCGAACTATGATAGATTTAAAAATTTAATATCCATTTTGCAGGATTCATTCAGTGCTAGGTTTCATGATTTTCAAGATAATAAAAAAAAATACTGATCTTTTCACAAATCCTTTTTCAATTTCTCTACAAGACGTTAATTGTTACCCACCTGAAATTCAAATCCTGAAATTATTGACCTACAGCACCATATTACACTGAAAAGCAAATATAAGGAACTTATTTCAACTGCAAGTGATCCAAATTATATTGAATTTTGGAAATTTGTACCAAGAAGCAATTTTCTAAATTTACACGATTTGGCTGTCAGATATTGTTGTAGGTTAGGATCAACATATGTTTGTGAACAAATGTTTCCTATTATGAACATAACGAAACCAAAATATCGTTCCAGATTAACTGATATGCACCTAAAACACCTAATTTTGCTAGCATCTTCAAGAACTAATTCTAATATAGATGACTTGGTAAAAAAAACTACAAATTCAAAAGCCGCATTAATTAAGTACTGACTGTTTAATCATTATTTAGAATTAAATGTTTCAAGTTATTCATTTTTATTTTATACATAACCTAACTGACTGAACCTTTAAAATTGTTTATTAACAATAAAACCTAGGTTTGTACTTTTGTTTTATTTATTATATTATTTTTTAAATCTCCACTACTCAGACTTACATGAAAAAAAAAGTGCTATTTAAAAATCCCATAATCAGCCTATAAATATGATTTTTTCACCTTTTTATATTTTTAGTATGTTAGAAAAGTTGGAAGTGGCACGCATAATTTTTTTTTCAGATAGTGGCACTCCTCCCAAAAAGGTTGGCCACCCCTGATCTAGTGGATCTAGCCATGTTCCATTCACGAGAGAAGATAATAGTTAGAAAAAGGTAATAGTTTTGTATTTGGACGCCACTATTTACATACTTTAAGAATAACCTATTTCTCCGTTCATAACGCTTGACGAAATTTTAGAGATAAATTTGGCGGAATATCGCCAACTTGCCGACATTTTTAAATGCTGCCAAATTGACGGAAATGTCGCTAAGTTGATCAAAATGACGCTAAATTAATGAAAATGGCGATCAAATGATGGAAATTCAATATCTTAAAAAAAAATATAAGAATCTACGATAGAAATAACCTATTTTTCTTTCCGTAACGCTTGACGAAATTTTGGCAACGAATTTTGGCGGAATATCGCCAACTTTGAAACTTTTTAAATGTCGCCAAATTGATGAAAGTGTTGCCAAATTAATTAAAATATCGCCAAATTAATAAAAATGACGCTAAATCAATGAACATGTCGACTTATTGATGAAAATTCAATATTTTGGAAATAATATAAGAATCCCATCCGCAAGGCTTGGCGAATTTGGTGGGATATCGCTCACTTGACGATTTTTAAAATCTTGTCAAATTGACGAAAATGTCGTCAAATTGATAAAAAAGTCATTAAATTGATAAAAATGACTCTAAATGGAAGGTAATATTTTTCAAATTTTTAATTCCGCCATATAACGGGCATATCGACTAGTAGATAAGAAATGCGCATCTTTCCTTTTGTTTGTAGCACTTGACGATGCATTTGGTTAACTTGGAGAATAATCTAGCGAAATATCGTAAATTTGGCGATATTTAGCTCCATAGGCGCCGAGTTTTCAAAATCTCAGGGGGGGGGGGGGGGGGCACAATTCAATAAAGTTCTGCAAAGTAGTTCCAAAGTTAAATGCTATAAAGTTATAATAACTTACAATACTTCCTTGAAGAAAGCAAGCGTATGTCAGTTAGGTGATTATAATTGTGTCGAGGCCGTTATAAGCTCCCTACTTCAGGCCAAAAGAGGAGTATGCACCTTTAACAACCTCTAAGAATGAACTACCTAACGAATAGCAATCTTGGCCTAAAGAAAAGAGCTTATAATGCCATCGAAGCAACTGTAATCACCTAATTGAGATATGTCTGCTTTCTTCGGGGAAGTATTGTAAGTTATTGTCTTACAAGCAGCAGTTTTGAGGTAGGATAGCCCAGTGGTTAAGGCATGGGGATTGCACTCGGAAGACCCGAATTCGATTCGAGGCTATGTCCAATATGTCACCTTGTTCACGCGGAGTACGAGTACATTAAATCTGTAGGTTCGAAGGTCCTCCCGAGCTGTCTGTGGCAGGGGAAAATGGTATGGTCCCTGGACGTCGCCCCCTCTGCGTTCAGGTCTAAATTGGGTGACATTGTCCCTGCGGTCTAAACAGATACATCACACCTTTGGGTAGGTCGGACGGTCTGTGTCAAAAGAAAGATCAGACAGTTTTCGCTGTGTGATACGTCACATTGTCGTGCTGGTAGATCGCGCCTACCCCAGGGAAGACAATCAGCATATATGGATGTACGTGGTCTACAAGGATAGCTTCATAACTAATTTGGTTCATAGTGCCTTCCACAAGTATGAGTAGACTCAGAGAAGACATTTCCCAGACCATAAAGATGACCCCTCCACACACACCAACTTGTGTTCTTCCAGCAATGGTTGATGAGTGTTTTTTCTCCGATCTTTCACATCTTATACACCAATTTCCATGCGATGAAGCAGAAAACATCACTCATCGGAGAAGGCAATCTTTTCCCAATCAGCGGAGGTCCATATTCCTATACTGCCGTGCAAATGTACGCGTCTTCTGTCGATGCACCTCCATTAGTATAGGTGCAGTGACCATACGTCTGCCTCGGAGGCCCATACGCAGCTGGGTTCGCTGAACTATCATTTGAGACACACTTCCGGAAGCCCACTGGTTCATTCGGCTCTTGAGTTGCTCTACTGTAGCACAGCGATCGACCCTTGGGAACCTTCGAAGCCGACGTTCAACTCTCACATTAATGGTGCGCGGTGCTCCACAGTTTCCACTGCGCTAATTCGCAATGAGGCCATTTCTCCATTGACGATACACTTTAACCACAGCAGCATGCTAACCGTTCACAAATTGGTTTTTTCGGAAATACTGTCACCCTTGGCCTGAAACCCGATAATCATCCCTTTTTCCAAATTTGATAAATCGCTCCTTTTAACCATGATAGCAACATATGAAAAGTTTTCAGAATGCCTACACCACTCCTTATATATCCACCAAGCCAGCTCACGATATGTACCGTCTTCCATTGGCTACGCCCTGTTGACGCCAAAAGTAGGAGGTGGTTTGTCACAATAATGTGACTTGACCATGTATTTATATAACATGACTAAAATAAAGTTTATATTTAAAAAAATATATAAATTTCTATGCATGAAAATTTCTTTTACTTGTATGCTGTAGTTACAGCTACAATTCAATATTTTTCTTAAGTAAATATGATATTGAAAACTTAATAATTATATGTTAAATTTACCGAGATTTTTTTTTTCTGAATCAAATTCAAAACACTACACAAAAGGAATAGCATGAAAAATAATTGAAAACTGTTAAATCTATTCAAAACCATAAATAGTTTATTGTTTAATATAACTCTAAAAAGAAATTATTAAATATAATATAACAAAAATTGAAAAGTACATATAATTGAAAATTAAATTATTCAATCAATAAATAAGAAACACTTTGTGCAAAGGATAAAGAAAAACTTGAGCAACGTATTTAAGCAAAAATAGAATAATAAAAATTAAGCAAGGCAATAACACACACAATTAAAAAAAATTAGAGGGTCTAAAGGAGCGTAAATTAATTACGTTATGTCAGGGGTTGGTATAATATGTTTTGATAGGGAGATGTATAAGAAATACTAATATTGATTGGGAGGGGTGTATAGCTTGCATGTGTCGGTGGATATTAGGAGCGGATGATAGGTTTGACGGCAGTTGATATCAGCCGGTTCCTGTTTCCCATGCATGGCCGTTGGGTACTTGAATGGACGTAACGCCCGGACTTTGCTATGTAATAACAATTATTAGCTTATTTAAATAATTTTTTTAACTCTAAAATTACATTTGTTGGAATGTACCTCTGGAACTTTGCGTCGTTGATGACACCCTTGTATTATGAATGGGCTCTCTCTGGAAACAGGATATTTTATTCTCATACTATGTAATAGTATAGAGAAGTATTGTTTTCACAAAAATCTTCGAATTCGAGATTTTGATGCCAATATATGTTTGAAGACCTCATGGACACGGTTTGACTGTTTTTGGAGTGAGGTCAGTCTGTCTGTATGTCTGTGGCCGGTTTCTTGTGTACAAGATAGAGGCTACAAATATTAATGGATTTTTCCAAATCTTTATATCCGACTTTGTTATAAAAAATATAGAACTAGAAAGATTTTTTTTTAAAATCTGAATGAAATGTTACAAAAATTTTTATATTTTTTGTAACATTGCAGCATAGGATAACAAGAAAGATCAATCATGCATAAAGCATTGATTATGAAACACTTTCCAACTTCAATGCAATTTTATATAAGCATCTCTAAAATGCGATACATTCCTCGGTAATATTTTTAAAACTATCACAATACCACGTTAATTTATTATATTTGAAAACTTAAAACTTCATTAAAAAGAAGGCATTGAAATATAAATTGCCTGGTTTAAACATCTCTAAAATGCGATACATTCCTTGGTAATATTTTTAAAATTATCATAATACTACAATAATTTATTATATTTGAAAACTTCATCGAAAACAAATGAACTTTATTCAAATGACGTCATCGAAATATAAATCGTCTCTATATAAAAGCAGCATTTCATTCATAAACTTTTTTCCATTCATCACAAAACTATAATAATTTATTTTATTTAAAAACTTAAAACTATGGAGGTACATGGAGGTACAAGGAAGTTTTAACTCTATGCTTAAAACTTCATCGAAAAATCGTCTAGTTCTCTTGATAAAATCAATAAGTGTTTCATTCATATCATCTATATTGCAGACTCCATGAGCTAAATAATTTGGCGTTAAAGATATGCAGCAATTCTTATACAACTCATTCTACATCTGTTGGGGTTTACATTATACATAAGTGAAAATTAGGCTTCGTTGTAGACATAATCAAAGTTTGATGATCATTTAAACTCAAATATATTGTAATTGCATTGTTTCAGTATGTAGATGTACAGAATTTAAGAAAATATAAAGCGGTTTTTGAAAGGATATGTAACTAAATATGAATTAAAAAGAACTTTAAAATTCACGATTTTCACACAAGATGGATGCCATATTTTATTTTGAAGTGGGTCACCTGATCTCTCCCTATAGTGGTCACGCGGTCTCTTCATATAAATGGTGTAATTACTATTTTAATTTTTATGTAAAAAACTACTGAATATATTTTGCTGAATTTTTTTTATATATTTTATGGGATAACTACTATTATTATTGAAATCATTTTATTTATGAGCTGCATTTGCGCAATAAATTAGATGTATTTTGCATTTTCAATCCATTTACTTAATAACTTTAAATTCCTTATTTAATAATATTTGCATAGTATCCTTCATATTTTAGTAAGCTATAGTATCTATGAAAATTTTTTTTATATTCTAATATATATATATATATATATATATATATATATATCCTATTATATATATATATATATATATATATATATATATATTGTATTATATATATATTCTATGTTATATATATATATATATATATATATTGTATTATATATATATATATATAAATATATGTTCTATTATATATATATATATTATTTCTATTATATATATATATTCAACATGGTGGTACTTTTTAAACAACAGTTTGGTATCCCTCAAGGGGGGGGGCCTCATCATTGTTAGCTAATCTGTATTTATTCTTCTACTAGCCGCCTTCGGCAACCAGCCTGTTCGCTATCCTTGAAAATTCTGACCGTGGCAAACTCGCTGTCGCCATAACCCCGTGGAGTTGTTGTTGAGACACAGACCATCTGACCTACCAGAAAGGTGTAAGGTAACTATTTGGACGGCCAGGAAGTGCCACCCAATTTAGACGGGAACCCAGTGGTGGAGGCATCCTCAGGGACCGTACCCTCCTTCCCCTACCACCAACCTGTCGCAAGGACTTACGGACCCACATGTTTAACGTGATCGTACTCCGCGTGAACACAGCGGCAGTTTTGGCAGTGGAGCGAATCGAATCCGGGCCCACCCAGAGCAATTCCCGCGCTCTAATCACTGGGTTACAGCGCCCTCAACCCCGTGGAGTTAACTAAGTTTGGTTTAGTTTAATGACGTTAAAACTAATAATGAAATTTTAAGATGAAAAATAATGTTCTAGTGGGGGTTCTTAAAAATTGATTTGTAAAGTGAATTTATTCTAATGTTTGTGAACTGTGAGATTTTGAGGATTTCTCATTCCGGTTCTTCTAGATAATTCATTCTGCTGAGGCTGATCGCGGTTACACGTGGGTTCATGCCACATGATAATACAAATTTCCTTAATATTTCTTGTCTTCATTTTTTCATCTTTAGATGTCTATAGTCTGAGTTTGAGCATTTATAGTAATGTACTATTGCTCAATCTGAAACAGGCATTTGTTTGAGTTAATTAGAATTAAATACTCAGCCCTGAAGGTGAATTTAATTCAGATTAATCATCGAATTTAGGCTGGTGCTGTTCTTTTCTCTTATCGGCAATATGGCCGTGGTTTTGCTTTTATGGTGATGTTAATATCACTTGATTTTTATTATTACATTTTTCTAATATATATATATATATATATATATATATATATATATATATATATATATATATATATATATATATATATATATATATATATATATATATATATATATATATATATATATATATATATATATATATATATATATATATACATATATATATATATATATATATATATATATACATATATATATATATATATATATATATATATATATATATATATATATATATATATATATATATATATATATATATTCATTCTATGTTAGATGCAAAACGTACCGTATCTCGAAAGTGGCGTGTGTTAAATTCCTATAAATGATGCCAATCGCTTTTACATAAAAAATACAGGTATAATAGCCATATCCGTCATGTATAATAGTTCCACCGTTTTTTCGCTTTTTAATATAATATTATTAAAAAAATTAAGAGCCACCCCCTTATACTTCCACCCTGAAAATCAATAAGCCTTCGCGCTCATTGTGCAAAATACATCCGACAAATTAAACTCCACTGGTTTAATTTGTTCGAGAGATATAGCGCTCTATGTGGAAAAGTAAAATTTCTGATATCTTGAAAACCGCCCGTGATGACTGCTACACAAAAGAGTTTATTAATTTTTCATTAAAAGTAATTACAAATAGCTCACTTATTTGTTTGTAGCAGGTATAATTTTCTATAATTATTTCTGTTTCAGATCTAAAATGTGCAATATTTCGAGAACAGTGTATTTTAGCATCTTATAAATGTAATCATTCCCTTTTAAATTAAATATTACATATAAAAATGTCTATTTACGTAAGATGTTTTACATATTTATCTTACTGCAACGTTCGTTCAATTTTTCACCATTCTGATTATTTATATCTTCCACCGTTCTGCAACATCGAACATATTACCAAATGCGGCAAATTTTAATTCAAGAAATGGCTATTTTTCAGATAATAATAATCTCATAATCTCTATAAATAGAAAATTTCCTATGCATTTTACGTTTGGATATTTCATACTATAAAAAGTATAGATTTACTAGAATATGCAATTAAAATCATATAATTTTCTTTATTTAATATATTTCCCAAAAATGATTTATTAAATATTAATATTGATTTCAATATAATAAAATTAGCTTATTTTACTGTGTGTTAATTAATAAATAGACCTCAAATAATTTTACTCATTTAACAAATATTAATAAATATTTATCAAAATATCCTATAGTAATTTGATCTATTCTGATTTGTTTGAGTAATAGTTAATTTTTCCATTAAAAATAAATTATTATCTAATAATATAAATTATAAAAATAATTTCTTAAAATTAAACGATTTAAATGTGTTAAAAGGTATTCCTTTCACTAGTATGTTCGTTAATAAATAAATCCCAAGGAAGTTCCTTTACCAAAAACAATGTTAAAGAAAGGCAAAAAACACATATTTTTTTTTAACTGATTCTGATTTATGTAGATAAATAAAGATATATATAGTTTTTTCTGTTATAAATAAATTAATATTTATTAATTTAATTTACAAAAAAAATATTATTGCATATTTTACTGTGATTATTAAAAAATAAATCCCAAGGATGTTTATTAATTTTTCAATTATTAACAAAAACATATTTATATCGAAAACTATCCTAAAATAATTTATTTTATTATATTTTAAATGAATAATAAAGTTATGCAATCTTATTTTTTCTATTAAAAATAGATTATCACATAACTAAAATCATAAACATGATTTATTAAAAATAAGTTATGATCTAAACTAATTGAAAAGTAACCTAATTTGCTGTCTAAAAAATTAGCTAAGCTGCTGTCTTAAATAGATTGAAAATAAAAATATTTCGTTAGCATAAGCTAATTCCTCTATATTTTCTGTAGCAACTACACTGTCGGAATTATCCTGACGAAGAAGGCTGCTTTTACATTTAAAATCGGCTGATGTATTTAATCAACTTTCTTATGCTGTTACTGAAAAAGTAATTTCAGTTTCAGACAATTTTACTGAGTTCACTATTAAAATGAGTAATACTGAGTACTGAGTTCACATATAAAATGTGAACTCAGTACTCAGTATACTGTAATACTGAGTTCACATATAAAGTAATAAGTTTATTTATTTTTTAAATATTAATAGAAAAAATATTCTGGAAAAAAGGCAAAAACACTTTACAGTCATTTTATCTTCTCTAATTTATATAATAAATTCATGAACAGTTATTTTTATCCATTCCATCTTAATATCATTTATAAAATATGAATAAAAAAATATGGGTCAAATTTATTAAAAGATAGCCTATTTTACAGTGATCATTAATAAATAAATCCCATGGATGTTTATTAATATTTTATTAAAAGAAATTATATTTATCAAAATAAAGGTGAAAAATCAATCTGCAGTCATTTCATTCATTCTGAATTACATGAATAATAAAGCCTTATGTACGCTTCTTAATTTTTCAATTAAAATAAATTATTACTTGAAAATATAATTTATAAAAATAATTTAATGGAAATAAATAATGACTTACATTTAAAAGTATATAGTTTATTTTACTGGATTTATTAATAAATAAATCTCAAGAAAGTTTATTTATTTTGAAAATATTAGCAGAATAGTAGCCGAAAAATATTTATGAAAGAACAAACATAAATCACCCTACAATTATTTCATCTTTTCTCTATTTTACAAAAATAATAGAACCTTGTATAGTTATTGTATTTTTACATAAAAATAAATTAAAAATTAGAAATATGATTTATAAAAAATTATTTAATAAAATAGATAAAGATTTAAATTTATTAAAATAAATATCTTATTTGTCAGTGAACACAAATAAATAAACCCCAACCAAGTTTATTAATTTTGAAAATATTAATAGAAATAATATTTATAGAAAGGAAGAGCTAAATCATTCTATATTCATTTAATCCATTCTGAATTACACGAATAATAAAGTCATGTACTCTTATATTTTCCATTTCAAATAAATTACTGCTTAATAATATAATTTATAAAAAAATATTTAAAAAATTAAGTTATTATTTAAATTTATTAAAGAATAGCCTATTTTACTGTGTATTTTTTAATAAATAAATCCCAAGAATGTATATCAATTTTGCAAATATTACCCAAAAAGTATTTATCGGGGGAGGGGGGCAAAAAACAACCTACAGTCATTTCACCAAGTCTGAGTTACATGAATAATTAATACATGAGCATGTAAAATATTTTAATACTGGGTTTTGTTTTATACTGTATTTAAATAGCGCCAGAGACTTTTTTCATCGCCTTTACTTGAAAGTGCACCTGTGAAATTATTTATAACATACCGCCATTTTTTTTTCTTTAACTTTCATGCCTAGGATTATTCAATTCAAACAACAAAAAAACTGCTTTGTGTAACCTTCTGAGCAATGGGAACAGTGAAGATGGGTATTTCGTTTCTTCTCTTTCAAAAATTGATCTAATAACATCAGTAAATTCTTTTCTGAAATTATAAGGTAAGAAAAAGGGGCGCCTTTTTTTTCACAATAAACCTTCTACTGCAGCCCTGGGATGTTAGCATTGGGTATTTATCGAAGCCGGGGCTCATTCTGATGAGGGGGGATTGGTCACGAAACAGGCAAAATAGTTTGACTGTTACTTGTGTTAATTGTGCGCTTCTGTCCTACAAATGAGAACAAAGTTTTACTCTGCTAATGACGTCGAAGGATGAGGAGGGGGGAGGGGGTGTTCGCGTGTGTTTGAGGACGGAGTGCTAAAAAAAAGAAAAAAATTGTCCACTGCCTTAGCTCCGCCAGCACTTATGTCAACACAAGAAATGTAGAGTCAACAGCGCGGTAATTGAATTTTTATTAAAGACGAACGCAAAGTAAACGCACTTTTAATTAAGTTTAAATTGAAGAACAACAGGACCGGCCCGCATCCTTGGCCGCCATGGAGGGAAAAAGCTGCCCTGGAAAAACCTGCCTCATTCTTTTAACATATCGCCTCATCAACTTTCTTTAATTTCGTGCCTTAAGGGTTAGCGAGAAGGAAAGAGACGACAGAAAAAAGCAAGAGCCTCTCTTTGTTTGTGCTGAAGGCAACAAAAACACAGGCTCGTTTCTTGTTAGAGATGCATCTGATTAATCATGCTGCGTGCTATTGACGCACGGGGTACCCCCTTCCAATTGCCCACCCCCTCCAAATCTTTTTCCCATGGGAAAGAAAGGGGAAAGGGGGCTTCCGTCCAAAACTGATTCCAAAAGAAGAACGAAGAGTAATCATTGAGAATGAAGTTGTCCGATTCTTTTTTGATAGAACCGGTGACTAATGATTTGGGCAGGTATTTTTTGGACCAAAAACCTGCTTAAATCCATTGGAGTGAAGAAAAAAACCACCTTCCAACTTAAACCTTATATCAGCTTTATAATTGTTGATATTTTTCTTGCGTTTGCTCGGCTAATTGAGTAGCTGGATTGTTTTTACAGAGGCACTGGCGCTTAAGACTTTATTTATATTAACCACTGATGGCATTACGGGTTCGTGTTTTCTTTACTTCCAAATTTATTTTATTTATTTAGAAGGGACTTTTTCTCTTACGAATTCGGAAAGAAAATTGCGCCGCATGGGGAAAAAAACTTTAAAGGGAATTTCTCGATCGCGATTTAAGAAAGTATCAAATGAGCGAAGAGTTTAAAATGCGTTAAGTAGAATATTTTTGACGTTGCTATTGGATGTTATTTCAGTAGCTCTTTGTTTTAGCAGATAATTTTTTTTTCACTGTTGTAGTCACATTTTTATGACTCAATCGAATTTGTCTGTTGTAGACTTTTTGGGAACTTATGTAAAGTGTGGAGTTTCTTAAAAATAAATTTTTTCATTGTCGAAAAATTATTGTTTTTTTTTTAAATTTTGCTAATCAATGTAATTTATATTATTTTAGGAAATAAATTAGACGTTATAGTTTGTGTGTTTTATGTTTGTTTTATAGCACTTCGATTTTTCGAAAAATAAAGATGCATTAAAAAATTAATAAAGAAAAATATAACTCAATTTATGAATCTTAATTTTCTATAAACAATTCTTGATTTATACTGTTCTGAATGAAGAAAAATAAAATTATCTTTTAAATATTTTTACATGTGAATTGATACAATAATACATTTTTGTGCCTAGTTTTTTTCTATATATTAATCTTGAAAATGGCCTTAATCTACTATATTAAATAACATTATATTTATAAAAGTTTAATATATTATATTGGGAATTTGTGGAAGTGATAGATCGCAACCTTTAGTAATCTGAGAGTACCAGCACTAAATTAAATTGTTCCAGGAAGTATCAGCACTTTGTTCGATAATTCCAAAAAGTACCGCAGTATGTTACATTTTCCAAAGAAATACCAGTGCTATATTCAATTCTTTCAGAAAGAACCAGCAATATGTTCAATTTTTCCAGGATTCCCGCATTATATCTTCCAGAAAATACAAACACTATGAGTAGTTATAAAATACCGATTCACCGACAGATCGGGGAGGCGCAGCATGCGCAACAGGAGGAAGCTTCCTCTTTGAGAGGGAGGTTTCCTCTTTTGGGAGGAAGTTTCCTCTCGGAGGAAGGTTCCTCTTTTGGAAGGATGCCTCTTGGAGGGTCTTTAGAACCCCTCTTTTGGGAAGATGCCTCTCGGAGGCAATTCAATCTCTTTCCTAGTATTGCGAAAGAGGCCTCGGCCAATTGCGAAACAGGCCTCATAGCTTCGGAGTGCATTGCACAAAGAGCACTTTGAGCGGAGTGAATTGCAAAATCGTGTTGAGAGGGGAGGAACTTCGAAAGTGGTTTCAATGGATGTCGCAATCGCCGACTGACCTTTGACCGGAGTACATTGGAAGACGTGTCGCAATCGCCGATTGACCTTTGATTGCACAATCACAGAATCTCTTAGCACACGTCCTCCCTCGACGCTGGTCAATTGCAAAGTGATCGTTCTTATCACAGACTACTATACAGACCTGTCACTCTCGATAGTTTCGTTTTCGCGGCGGCCATTAGAGATAGACCAAACATTGGGTTGGCGCGCTCTTGGCGATGGTCTAGTTTGATCCGAGCGCTTGGCGATGGTCTGGTTTGAGTCCAAGCCGATTTTCAATGTTATAACCCTATTTCGCTCGGCGAAAACTTAGAACAACAGACTAGCGTGGTTTGGGTAACGTGAAAAAGGATTATTTGTTAAGTGTTTAGATCATTTCATAGAAATGGATTGATAAAAGAAAACTGTTTGCGTTACAGGGTATGTAATTTATGTTTATTAAAATTGAAATAATTTTAGTTATCACCATCCTACATACGTGTTCATTATAAGTATACACGTGTTCATAAGTATACACGTGTTCATATAAGTATACATGTGTTCATCATACGAAATTAGTGCTGTGTTGTTATTACTGCCGGATTAGACTAAATTTTAAGAGGTAGTGGTATAATTAGTTAAAAAATATTTTCCGTATTTTTATAAAATCTAAAATAATTGATATTTGGATAGCTTTTTCTTAGTTGAATGTGATATAGTATGTGTATATATTTATGTAAAATTTTTATTAAGTGCCTTATGGTGGAAAATTCCCCCCCCCCTCGGGTAATTAATGATTGAGTTCCACAACTTCGATAGTGTATTTATGTAAATTTGATATTTACTATCCCAGAATAAATTAAGGATCAAGTAATTAACTATCAACACGCTAGTATACTTTTTAGACTGAAAATATTATATAATACTTCAGTCTTTTGAGTATGTTAGCTTGTAATTTTTTGTGCATTATGTTTTATAGTGAGACAATGCAATATGTCTATTTTTTAATCTATTTTATGATTATTTGAATTAAATATATAACTATGTTTATTTAAATATTCTTAAACTAATGAATATATTTATGTTGCAGATTAATGTATTTTTAAATCCTGATCCTTTCTATAGTTTCAAAAATTATAAAAGTACAGTCCTCAACATTTTGCTCCCCTCCCGTTTAAAAAAAATCGCCAAGCGAGCGATAACGCGCCAAATCTGGCAGACGTATCGTAGTTCATTTGGTCCAACTCACGAGCTCTAGTGTCTATGCGACATCCCATGTTAAAAATGTTGCCATAGGGTCCTATGGGAGTGCACCTTCTGAATATAGTATTCTGTGGTTCTTATCAGTGTGACGTAGTTAAAGCGCTCTCTGGCGAAGAAGGAGTTGTGAAGTGCTGCCATCTATCGGCATTTTTTTTAATTTTCCAATATAATCTAATTTCTCACTTGTCAGATACGGGACTCGAACTCGGAACTGTTGGATTAGAAGAATCGCGTCTTATCCGATGTGCCAGCTGGCTCACGCTCCATATAATCTTATCGTCGAATAGATGGTTGTGATAGTAAGCGGGAGATGGAATATTTTTCGAGGTTCACTCGGCGTGTTATGAACAGATTGAATAGTGGTGTATTTTATAAAGGGATCCATTTTTCGATGTGTTTCAAAGCAGAATGTAATGTTAAGTTACGAACTGAATATAAAATTGTATTCGAATCATAACACTATGATTTTTTAAGACAAATTCAATACACAATTACGGATTTCCAGTGAACACAAAAATTGTATTAAGTGGATTCTAACACTACGATTTTTTAGCACATGTTTTTTAAAACGAATTTAATACTCAAGTATAGTTACGCATTTTCAAAAATTGAGTTAAGGGTGTTTTATATAGTGAATGGGATTCAACCCTTTTAAAAACATGAATGTAATACTTAGCTAAAATTGTATTAAGTGAACAAGAATCGACCATTCTAAGTGATATATACCATTGTGATTTTAAGTGTGTTTGAAAATAAATCTAACAGCATATATCAATATGATTTTTTTTCTTTTTATAATAATAATAATGAAATGATTTCGAATGTTTAAAAACAAAAATATAATAGTACACAATTACGGATTTCCAGTGAACACAAAAATTGTATTAAGTGAATAGGATTCAAGCCTTTTATGTGTTGTGCACTTAAAAACAAATTTAAACTCATAGCGCATTATACTTACTAAAATTGTATTAAGTGAACAAGATTCAATCATTTTAAGTGTGTACTTAAAAACATGAATGTAATACTGCATTATACTTAGCTAAAATTGTTTTAAGTGAATATGATTCGACTATTCTAAGTTTGTTTGTGTGTGGGTGTGTGTGTTTGTTATATAGCAATGTGATTTTTATTATAACGAAATGATTTAGAATGTTTAAAAACAAAAATATAATAGTACACTATTTTACGAATTTCCAGTGAACTCAAAAATTGTGTTAAGTAAATAGGATTCAACCCTTTTAAGTGTTGTGTATTTAAAAATAAATTTAAACTCATAGCGCATTATACTTAGCTAAAATTGTATTAAGTGAACAAGATTTAACCATTTTAAATATGTGTGCACTATGATTTTTTAACATGTACAGAATATGTTTGCTAAGCTTCAAAATAGATTTTACGATTCTAAATATGAACTAGCATTTTCACGGATTGCAATACAATTATTTTGGTGAAACCGTACTTAAAGTTTGAACATATTTTTAGGTGATGCGTAGGTATGTTACATTGAAAATAGTTAACAATCAAAATTGAGACTCACGGAGCAACGTCTTCACAGCTTGCCGTCCACACTGCAAATGAGACACACGCACTCATTACTCTATTAAAAATGACCTTACATCTGTGACGTCAGAATTTTAAGCTGTTGCCACTTATTTTTTAAGGTATATTTTAATAGCCTCATTGTGCTAACCATCGATTTGCTACACATAATCTGAATAGTGTATGTTATACATGATTTTAATGATATAGTGCATTGAATATGATTTGACCATTTTTAATGTGAATATCGAGGATATTCACTTTAATCATATAATTGAAATATCGAGGTTTAGAAATTAACAATCTAACGAATCGAACATTTTCACAGATGTGTGTTCATCCCAAAATTTTAGCATTAAGTTTAAAATAAATAAAAGCCAGCGAATATGATTCGACCATTTTTACAGTGATGGGTGTAATTTTACTACCATTATCGAATTTAGAAGTGAGTGTACAGGACGTCAACAAATTTTAAAATCTATTGGATGAGAATGGACAATTTTTCACATACATGTACCTAGATCTCAACACCCAGGATTAAGTATTGTGTGAGATTTTATCGCACTAACTCTTAAACATTTAAAATTTTTAAAAATGTCCAAAATAGTTGTATTTCATCGGTAGACATAAATTGTATGGAGTACATTTTTTTTTCTTCTCTGAAAAAATATTTGTTTCGACAGCTTTTAAAATAGATTTCTACGGTTGTACACAACGGTTCAAGAATTTTCCAAATATGAATCGACTGTTTGAACCAGCAATGGTGTTTTTGCCAATGCAGATATTTACATGACAATTATTTCGATGAAACCGAGCTTAGTTGAAGCTTCTAAGTTTGAATATTTAGAAACATTTTATATAGTTTTTATATTCACATTTTAAATAGTTAACAAAATTGGGACTCACGGAGCGGCGTCTTCACTACCTGCTGTCCAATCTACAAATGAATGATACATGCTCATTACATTATTAAAAATTAGATCTTATCTATAATGACGCCATCATTTTGACGTGTTGCCCCCAGGCAGTTATTCTTTCTTAATTACGCATTTTTTTTAATAACTTGCTATTAACCGTCTTATGCTATCCATTTTTTTTTAAATTTCATATAAGCAGATATTCCATATACCTTCTAAATTTGAATCTGTAATTTTGAAAAAAACATTAGAGGTGTATTTTACGTCTGAATTCGTTCAAGTGGAAATCCGACGATTGCAAATGCATGATTGGACCCTTACATTTCCATAGACACCACTGAAATGTGCGGATCTTATTTTGAAAAATCTGCTCTGAGAAAAAATATGTATATGAATACATATTTTCTATAAATGCAGCTCTCACCCCCCCCCCCCACATACACACACACACCACCACCACCACAATATGCGAGCCAAGGACTCTCACCCTGAATACATTCCAAATCGGCTATATAGCATATCGCGCTTATCAGTGTATTAGATAGTGACCCAAAGTTCATGTTCGCAAAGCGAGAAAATTGCAATGTTATTGTTTTAAGCAGATCACATATTTAAATGAAAAATTTATCAAATTATACAATACATACAAGATCTTAACATCTCAATATTTTATAATAGTCCGGAATGCTTTTTTTTTTGTTTTTCGTTTAAAATTATCATATTTTAATAAAATTTGACAATAATTGCACAGTACTTAGTGTATGACTATCAAATAAGAGCTAGGTCTTTATTGTTACAACAAAGTTTAAGATCATTAAACGACTATATTTTTTTAAACTGTCTTTACCCTTTCGGGACGGCGGCATTCCGGAGCTGTCGCAGCCCAAAGGACGACGCGCTTCGCTTCCGAACTGGTCGAAAAGGACGGCGCATTTTTTGCGCTAAGCCTAACTCTCGGAAAAAATTCACTAAAAATCACCTATTCAACACAGAAATCTACTTTTTACAGGAATAACAGAAATGTTTATATTCTATTTGATGTATAATTTTCATACAAATCTGAATACAAAATACTCGGTAGTTGCTCCCATTCTTTTATCCGAAATAAACGAATAATTTTACTGCCTCTAAAACCCAAACAAAAAAAAAATACTCTCTTATATTCCTATGATTCACCAACGAAATCATAACGCTGAAATAAAAATAAAAACCGAAACTCAATTATAAAATTGTTGATGCTACGAGAATTGCTCTGTTTGTTTATGTTACAAAATGATTTTCACCGCTCCAAATGGAGAAATAATTCATTCGATCCTCTTCTACCAAGGTCATGCCTCTGCAAAATGCATTGAAGTTAGTTCCATGGACAAGTAACGCCATCTAGTTCACAAATTAAAATGTTCTGCCTACTGCCACTTATACGTGCCACTATCCGCTTGCGGTAAAATTTCCTCTGGCCCGAGAGAGTGCCGCTCGTCCTTGAATGCATGTTCGCATCTGGCACCTATGCGTGCCGTTCGTCGCGAAAGGGTTAAAGAAGAATAGTATATAACTTACTGTTTTTAAGGATATGCGATTGTTAACATTGAATTTAAACGAAAGAGTGACCCTCTGAGACAAGTACACTACACCGCAATAACATTAAAAATATGAAAGATATGCAATTAACACCTTAAAAGAAGCATGTAATGAGTTTTGATATCTTAATACGAGACATTATTGACATGCACATAGAAATGTCACGATTTTGTGTCTGTAGGTACTCCATAAGACCCTTCAGCTCTTAATAAATGATCACATTTGTATGTACATATTTAACAACACACAGAAAATGACAGGACTAAACTGAGATCTACTACAAAATTTTACACTTATTACAGAATAAGTCCCAACTTCGTAGATTTTTAAGAAACTAGAGTCAAATTTTCACCGATTCTTAGAGAGTGAAACACAACATTGTTTATGAATCTTCATACTTTAGAGAATGGAACATAACTTAGCATTTATTTTGAATGAATTTAGAATTTTAACATTGATTATAAATTTTATGATTTAAACTCTGTAAAGTGTAAATATCTTTCGTTATGAAACTCACACTGTAGACATTTAATATGATTCGAATAAATATTTTTTTAATTTTTTTATATTTTATTTTAAAAAGTGAGATTAGTAAACCTGTTACACTTGAATGCATAGATACATAACCCATAACCATATAACATTTTTAAATGGGACATGCTAAAAAAAATTAGTTAATAACCGTAAATAAGGAGTTCAATTTGAAAGATAAAAAACCATTTAATGAATCTTTTATTCACAAAATACACATTAACCATTATCTGTTGTACATTTAAACAAATAAGTTAAAATAATTTCCTTAACGTACATTCATAGTCCTCTGATTTGAATGACTTGAAAAAATGTCTATTATACCAGTAAAAGACTTCTTCACCACACAACAAAACTTTCTTTGCTATGTTATTAATGTCAAGATTTAGAAGTACTTGTTCAGCCACTCTGTCATGCATTTGTAATGGAGTGCTGTAAAGACATTCATGGTAACTTAGATCTTCAATTTGACCAACACAGCCCACATTTGAAAAGTTTCCTTACATCACACATGATGTTGTCATGAATACAAGAGATTAATTGTTCGAATGCGAAATTTTTGGCACAGATAAGTGATGGTTGAAAGGTTATAGTGTTCTTTATTTTTAATATTTGAGCAGGAAGCCACTCTATAAATATGCTTTCTCGAAGTTTTATACTAATGTTGTTAACACAATTCTGTAAACATGCTATCTGATGTTTATCTAAGGTAATATGACACTGTGTTAGACAAAATTTTGAATCATATAATTGAATTATTTTCTAAAACTGCAATTTTCCGTTGTCATTGAAACAGAACAACTCATTGCGACTGACGAAAGAGGTATCTGCATATAGAACATTGAACGACTACGATTTTTGAGAAAATTCACTCCATGTAGCAGGTGACAGAGTAACACCTTCACGCGTAGGCTGTAATTCACTTCGCTTGTTAGAGAGATATTTCCATATATACACTTTTAACTTCCTATGGTGAAGTTTCAAATATACATACACACCAGAACCTAAATGCCAACGACGGAATGCATCTTGCATAAAATCTGAAGAAGCAGATTCCGTTGAAACTGATTCTGTAGTGGCGGATAACACTCCGCTATGTGTTAGAGCACAAGAAAGCAGATCTTGAGTTGAGTTTTCAATCTCGGTGAGAACTTGTGAATTGACAACGGTAGATGTTTCTGGTGGGGTTATGGAAGACATAAGATAGGTCTCTAACCAATCCACAGCAGATCTTTTGTGAGGGTGAATTAATCACATCTGAGACAATGTCCACAGATTTTGCTTTTTCTAGGGGAGGAACAGACAACTCCATAGTATTTCCACTAGAAATTATTTCTTCGAATGATGGCATACTTTGAATTTTAGACATTATTTTTAGATAGTAACATCCAACCACATCATTCAAAGCATAAGATTTATTTTTAAAACACTAAGATCTTAAAACTAAATTTGTAACAGCCATGAACGAACCGAACCTACCCACGCAACGCCCAAGGTTGAAATGTCTTATCGGGCCACGTCATAAATATAATCATGTGACCTAAATCGAGTGTCGTGTGAAAACAGATCACATAAAATATGAAGTGATTAGAACATGTAACTTTTATTGAATCGTACAACATTAGATTGTGTTAAATGCAATTGTTATCTACATGGGAAAATTTCTACATTATTTTATTCATCTTCGAAATCATAGAGTGATAATATGTACGACACTTAGTTAAAGTTCCTAATTTTAAATCACATTAACATTAAATACTTAGAAAAAATTTGTATATTTTTATGACTTTAGGAGATATGTATCGCGCGGAATATACAAGAATAGCTGGCAAAAACACGAAAATAACTTACAGTATGAGGTCTTCATTAGCCGACATCCAAACTAGAAATGAACGATATACACACTAATTATTCTTCAGATTTTTTGCAAGATGCACTCCGTCGTTGGCATTTAGGTTCTGATGTGTATGTATATTTGAAACTTCACCATGGGAAGTTAAAAGTGTATATATGGAAATATCTCTCTAACAAGCGAAGTGAATTACAGCCTACGCGTGAAGGTGTTACACTGTCACCTGTTACATGGAGTGAATTTTCTCAAGAATTTTAATCGTTCAATGTTCTATATGCAGATACCTCTTTCGTCAGTCGCAATGAGTTGTTCTGTTCCAATGACAACGGAAAACTGCATTTTCAGAAAATAATTCAATTATATGATTCAAAATTTTGTCTGACACAGTGTCATATTACCTTAGATAAAAATCAGATAGCAAGTTTACAGAATTGTGTTAACAACATTAGTGTAAAACTTCGTGGAAGTATATTTATAGAGTCGCTTCCTGCTCAAATATTAAAAATAAAGAACACTATAACCTTTCTACCTACACTTATTTGTGACAAAAATTTCGCATTAATTCCATATTAATTAATTGCATATCTTCCATATTTTTAATGTTATTGCAATGTAGTGTACTTGTCTCAGAGAGTCACTCTTTCGTTTAAATTCAATGTTAACAATCGCATATCCTTAAAAACAGTAAATTATATACTATTCTTAAGACAGTTTAAAATAAATATAGTCGTTTAATGATCTTAAACGTTGTTGTAACAATAAAGACCTAGCTCTTATTTGATAATCATACACTAAGTATTGTGCAATTTTTGTCAAATTTCATTAAAATATGATAATTTTAAACAAAAAACAAAACAAAACAAAAAAAAAAACGCATTCCTGACTATTCTGAAATACTGAATGTATTGTATAATTTGATAAATTTTTCATTTAAATATGTGATCTGCCTAAAACAATAACATTGCAATTTTCTCGCTTTGCGATTATGAATTTTGGGTCACTATCTAATATACTGATAAGCGCGATAAGCTATATAGACGATTTGGAATGTATTCAGGGTGAGAGTCCTTGGCTTGCATATTGTGTGTGTGTATTGTGGTGATGGTGTGTGTGTGTGTGTGGGGGGGTGAGAGCTGTATTTATAGAAAATATGTATTCATATACATATTCTTTCTCAGAGCAGATTTTTCAAAATAAGATCCGCACATTTTAGTGGTGTCTATGGAAATGTAAGGTTCCAATCATGGATTTGCAATCGTCGGTTTTCCACTTGGACGAATTCTGACGTAAAATACATCTCTAATGTTTTTTTCAAAATTATAGCTTCAAATTTAGAAGGTATATGGAATATCTGCTTATATGAAATTAAAAAAAATGGATAGCATAAGACGGTTAATAGCAAGTTATTAAAAAAAAATGCGTAATTAAGAAATAATAACTGCCTGGTGGCAACACCTCAAAATGATGACGCCATTATAGATAAGATCTAATTTTTAATAATGTAATGAGAGTACATCACTCATTTGTAGTTTGGACAGAGGTAGTGAAGACACCGCTCCGTGAGTTCCAATTTTGTTAACTATTTACAATGTGAATAAAAAAATTATATAAAATGTTTCTAAATATTCAAATTTAGAAGCTTCAACTAAGCTCGGTTTCATCGAAATAATTGTCATGTAAGTATTTGCATTGGTAAAAACACCATTGCTGGTTCAAACAGTCGATTCATATTTAGAAAATTCTAGAACAGTTGTGTACAACCGTAGAAATATATTTTAAAAGCTGTCGAAACAAATATTTTTTCAGAAAAAAAAAATATGTACACCATACAATTTATGTCTACCGATGAAAAACAACTATTTTGGACATTTTTAAAAATTTTAAATGTTTAAGAGTTAGTGCGATAAAATCTCACACAATACTTACTCGTTTCAAGTTTAGCAGGTTTTAATTCTGGGTGTTGAAATCTAGTTACATGTATGTGAAAAATTGTCCATTCCTATCCAATAGATTTTAAAATGTGTTGACGTCCTGTACACTCACTTCTAAATTCTATAATGGTAGCAAAATTACACCCATCACTGTAAAAATGATCAAATCATATTCGCTGGCTTTTACTTATTTTAAACTTAATGCTAAAATTTTGGGGTGAACACCCATCTGTTGTTGTTGTTGAGACCCAGACCGTCCGACCTACCAGAAAGGTGTAAGGTAACTGTATGGACGGCCGGGAAGTGCCACCCAATTTAGACCGGAACCCAGTGGGGGAGGCATCCACAGGGACCGTACCCTCCTTCCCCTACCACCAACCTCTCGGAAGGACTTACGGACCCACATGTTTAACGTGATCGTACTCCGCATGAACACGGCGGCATTTGTGGTAGCGTGCAAATCTAGAGCGCAAACCACGGGGATACCGCACCCGAGATGGCCAACAGCACGCGGTGTTCCGAGGTGGTCACCCACCAAGTACTAACCGCGCCCGATGCTGCTTGACTTCGGTGATCTAACGAGAACCGGTGTTTTCAGCACGGTACGGCCGTTGGCCTGAACACACATCTGTGAAAATGTTCGATTCGTTAGCTTGTTAAATTCTAAACCTCGATATTTCAATTATACAAACCACTTTAAAAATGGTCAAATCATATTCAATGCACTATATCATTAAAATCATGTATAACATACGCTATTCAGATTATATGTAGCAAATCACAATGAGGTTATTAATCACAATGAGGTTAGCACAATGAGGTTATTAAAATATACCATAAAAAATAAATGGCAACAGATTAAAATGCTGACGTCACAGATGTAATGTCATTTTTAATAGAGTAATGAGTGCGTGTGTCTCATTTGCAGTGTGGACGGCAAGCTGTGAAGACGTCGCTCCGTGAATCTCAATTTTGATTGTTAACTATTTTCAATGTCACATACCTACGCATCACCTAAAAGTATGTTCAAACTTTAAGTACGGTTTCACCAAAATAATTGTATTGCAATCCGTGAAAATGCTAGTTCATATTTAGAATCGTGAAATCTATTTTAAAGCTTAGCAAACATATTCTGTACATGATAAAAACTCATAGTGCACACATACTTAAAATGGTTAAATCTTGTTCACTTAATACAATTTTAGTTAAGTATAATGCGCTATGAGTTTAAATTTGTTTTTAGATACACAACACTTAAAAGAGTTGAATCCTATTCATTTAACACAATTTTTGTGTTCACTGGAAATTCGTAAAATAGTGTACTATTATATATTTGTTTTTAAGCATTCGAAATCATTTCGTTATTATAAAAATCACATTGCTATATATAAAACACACACACACACACTTAGAATGGTCGAATCATTTTCACTTAATACAATTTTAGCTAAGTATAATGCAGTATTACATACATGTTTTTAAGTACACACTTAAAATGGTTTAATCTTGTTCACTTAATACAATTTTAGCTAAGTATAATGCGCTATGAGTGTAAATTTGTTTTTAAGTGCACAACACATAAAAGAGTTGAATCCTATTCACTTAATACAACTTTTGTGTTCACTGGAAATCCGTAATTGTGTAGTATAATATTTTTGTTTTTAAACATTCGAAATCATTTCATTACTAATATAAAAAGAAAAAAAAATCATATTGATATATGCTGTAAGATTTATTTTTAAACACACTTAATATCACATTGGTATATATCACTTAGAATGGTCGAACCTTGTTCACTTAATACAATTTTAGCTAAGTATTACATTCATGTTTTTAAAAGAGTTGAATCCTATTCACTATATAAAACACCTTTAACACAATTTTTGAAAATGCGTAACTATACTTGAGTATTAAATTCCTTTTAAAAATCATGTGCTAAAAAATCGTAGTGTTAGAATCTACATAATACAATTTTTGTGTTCACTGGAAATCCGTAATTGTGTATTCAATTTGTTTTAAAAATCATAGTGTTATAATTCACAACACAATTTTATATTCAGTTCGTAACTTAACATTACATTCTGTTTTGAAACACATCGAAAAATGGATCCCTATATAAAATACATCACTATTCAATCTGTTCATAACACGCCGAGTGAACCTCGAAAAATATTCTATCTCCCGCTTACTTTCACAACCATCTCATCGACGATAAGATTATATGGAGCGTGAGCCAGCTGGCACAACGGATAAGACGCGAGTGTTCTAATCCAACAGTTCCGAGTTCGAGTCCCTTATCTGACAAGTGAGAAATTAAATTCTTTTGGAAAATTTAAAAAAAAATGCCGATAGAGGGCAGCACTTCATCAACTTTCGCCAGAGGGCGCTTTAACTACGTCACGCTGATAAGAACGATCACTTTGTCATTGACAATTCACTCCGCTCAAAGGTCATCCCCTCTTTGTGCAATGCACTCCGAGGCTATGAGGCCTGTTTCGCAATTGGCCAAGGCCTCTTTCGCAATACTAGGAAAGAGGTAGAATTACCTCAGAGAAGCATCCTCCCAAAACAGGGGGGTCTAAAGACCCTCCGAGAGGCATCCTCCCAAAAGAGGGAAACTCCCTCCCAAAGAGGAAGCTTCCTCATGCTGCGCCTCCCCGATCTGCCGGTGAACCAGTATTTTTTAACTACTACTATGTTTTCTAGGAGTTTACGCACAATCAATAATAAACTGGTTTAAAGCTTAAAATGGCAGGCAACTCAAGATAAATAATGCATTTTACATTGTAAACTAGCTTATTACCAGCACTATGTTCAATTTTAAAAGGAAGTAACAGTGCGATGTGTTCCAGGAAGTATCAGCACTATGCTCAATTCTTCTCGGGAGTACTGTCATGCTATTAATATCGTCAAAGGTGTAATTAATGATACAATTTCTTCCGGGATGTAGCTTATTTTTTTTACAAATATATGTAAATGGTTTTTGCATATTGAGTACAATTATTCTTTATATTTTCATTATTTTTATAAAGAAAACAGCCTTAAATTGTTAATACATTTTAATTTTAAAATAAAGTTTAACAAAAATACTTAACTGTAAAAATTAAAAATTGTATTAAAAATTAAAAAATACAAAATAATTGTATCTAAATATAAGTTACAAAATACTTTTGAAATTTGTATTTAAATACAAAACACTGAATGCTGCATTCAAAATGAATTTTTAAATGCATACTAAATGTTTAGTACATATATATATATATATACATCCACACACACATATATATATGTAAAGAGAGAGATACTGATCTAATACAAAAAAAAAAACATGAAGAAAATGAATATGGCCATTAGTATTAAACTAATAGATGCTTTGTAAGCACCTTCAACTGGAAATGAATTAAAATAAATGTTTAGGAGTTGTCTGTCGCATCTCCTATCAAGCGCGTAATACGTACCGCTCCCTATCACTATTATTAATTTCTGTGCAACCCCCTAATAAAAGCAATTCTTTACAACCTCTCTGCCTCCATCTAACAGTAAAACTCGCTATATTTTAAATCTAAAATAAGAAATTAATAATTCCCACAAAGTGACAGAGATTATCAAAGAAATTAAAATAAAATTTTCAGAGATTGAATTATCGCCAACTTGGCGGTATTTCCAAAAAGCTACCACGAGGGCGATATTACTCTGTATTTGTTGCCAAACGGGATAGATAGAGCGATATTAGCTTTTCTTATGCGTATTATTAAGTGAAAAAATGTAGCGTAGTAACATAAATTTTTGCTCGCTTCACAATCAATCGCCCAAATTTATCAGTTATCAAAGACTTAGCAACTAACTACATTCAATTAAGAAAGCATGAGTATAGCATTTTGCATCTAATGTGTGCGTCGTACCAGCTCCTTGAATATTTTCTTTTTATTCTTTTGCTGGCGTTATGCAATGAGTAAATAAATATATGCGTTTTTTGATTGATCGTAAGTAAGTCACCAAGAGCACGATAATCAAGGCTATAAAGTATTTACGCAACCCTTGAGGTTTCACTCGTAAAAACTTGGCGAGTTTTGCTTATTTCTAATCGGATAACTTAATGATGCAACTGTTTGTCAAAATTCATTGAGATTGAGAGGGGACGAAAATTCTAAAGAAAAGTTAACCATTGCCAGTAGCGGAACTTCCTATCCTGGGGCACCTACTAAGTGTAATTTCCTAAATATTAATTCTACCATTAAATCCCCCTTCTGCCCCAAATTGCGAGGCTAGCAGTCTGGTAGTTCCGCCCCTACCCTTTATGTTCTTTTGCTATTCAATGCATTTGATGGTCCCCACACAATGACAGAGTGCAACTACTTATAATCCATTTACTATCTAAATTTGGACTTTTTCTTTATTTAACAAAATTTAAATTGTGCTATATTAGGACTACTATCCACTCACAAGTTTAAAAAAAATGTGAATACACATTATCAAAATAGATTGTAAAATAGAAAAAAATGAAAGAACAAATAAAGGTATGAAAGAAACAAAATAAACTTGTAAAAGAAACAAAATAAATAAAAATAAACAAATATAAATTCTTAAAATAAACAGATAAACTTGTAATATAAACAAAAAATAATCTTGTAAAATAAAAAAACACTGTAAACGAGATAAACTTTTAAAAGAAAAAAATAACCTCGATAAATCACCTTCCAATGTATGTTTCAATTTTATTGCAAACTAGCAGTATACCTGTTATTCGTACGGAATATACATTGTAAAGAAACTAAAAATTTAAAATTATGTGCAAACTCTTATGGTATTCTAAACGACGTTGTTATTCAAAACATTCTATTAAAATATTTAAATTAATGTGCCGAAAAAAGTTCAAGAATGTCTGTTCTAGCTATACAAAATTATCTTCACAGGCAGATCTAAAGAAAGAAACAGTCTGGTCCCATTTGTAAACAAATTTACAAAAAAAAATATGAAATTCAATCAATATATATCACAACAATCTGATGTAGACAGCACATGATTTTCCTTATATAATGCAATGAATTTACTCCTTTTACAATCAAAAAATAATGTATAAGATCCATGGTACTGTGTTTTTAACGTTGAATTGTACATTTCGCGATTCTCTGGATAACAACATATAAAACTATTTTAAAGTACCCAATTAACTTATATTTCGCGCAACTCTATATGAACAATTATCAATATTGATAGCATCCTTAAAAAGCGATGTAGTCCATATATTAAAATATTTTAATAATTAATTTGTGGATTAGGCGTCATTTTCATTAACTTATCGTCATGTTTGCAATTTTGACTATATTTTCGTCAATCTGGGGCAAAATATCACCAAGTTGGCGATATTTTGCTACTTTATTCGCCAAGTACGCCAAATACATCACCAAATGTGTCAGACAAACGGAGATACGAGCATTTCTTATATACTAGAAGGTTTGCCCGTCATATGACTGAAATCAGAATTTGCAAAACACAATTTGGCGTCATGTTTATCAATTTGGCGACATTCTTGTCACTTTGGCAACAACGTCCTCATGTTGGCGACGTTCGACTACATTTCTCGCCAAGCGTTACTGACGGAGAAATGGGTTATTCTTATAGTCTACTCTTATGTTCTGTCTAAGATTTCATTAATTAGTCGTCATTTCATTGATTTAATGTCGGTTTCACCAATTTGACGATTTTTTATGAATTGGGTGACGTTTTAGCAATTTTGACAACATTTAAAATATCAGCATGGAGATATTTTGACAAATTTGTCACCATTTTCGTCAATTAGTTGCCACTTTCATTGATTTAGCGTCATTTTTATCAATTTGGCGATATTTTCGTTAATTTGGCAACATTTATAAAAGTCACTGAAGTTGGTGACATTCTGCCAATTTCGTCGTCAAAATCTCGCCAAGTGTTTTCGACGAAAAAATAAGTTATTCTAATAGCAGATAAATAACTATTGGCGTCCAAATACAAAAGTATTACCAAAAGTATCTTTTCTCCTGAATGGAACGAGCTAAATTCACGAGAATGGTGTCACCGAATTTATCGCATAATATTACATATGAAAAGTGAACATATTTCACATTAGTTAATAATTTATTTTTATTTCATATGATTGTTTGATAAATTTATTTGAAAAATGTGAAATATCTCGAGAACGGTTCATGCTAACCTTTATGTCAATCGTTTTCTAATGAAAAAATACATAAGAAATAACTATTTGCGTAACTTTATTAAAGCTTTTAAGTTTTTGACGAGTTTTTCAAAATTTCACTCGAAAATTTAGAGTGGTTCTGAACATTTGATTGTATTTAAAAACAATAGGCTTCCAATATTCATGGATTGTTATTTTTGTACCAAATTTTGTAATTTTTGTACCGTGCTCTTCCGAAGACATGATTTTAAATACTTTCCTTATACATTATACTATGTATATAAGGAAAGTAATGAAAGCGTTAAAATTGTATGGGAAGATATGTCCGCACTACTGATATTCTAGTAGATTAGAAGATATACCCGTGCATTAGTAGAAGATTACCTGTATTACAATATATGGGTGTCAAAAATCTTTGGCTAAAGAACACAGATGACTTAATAAATTGGAAATATCAGTAGCCCCGTAATATTTAATCCTGAAAGCGGTAATTGGTATAATCCAGTCAAAAATGCAATTTCAATAAAAAAAATTTTACATACATTTCTTGATTACTTAAATTGGAAAACATTTCATAAAACCACAATGGATTTAAATCCGTTGCTAAGCGACATGATAAAATTTTCTTCAAATAAATTTGCGAAAAATATCGTCTGCATAATGCTATATTTATAGAAGGTTTAATTGTGGGTATTTTATTAATATCTCGACAACCCCTGGTCCTAGAAACTCTATCTCTAAATACAGACAGAAAAACATATTTTCAATTTTATTTATATAGACTAGCAGTATACCTGTTCTTCGTACGGAATCTATATAAATAAAATTGAAAATCTGTTTATGATTCGGTCTATGATTCGACAAATCTTAGATAAGAGCTGTCACCTCCTTTGGGTGAACTCTGATTTATTTTCGCTCACAATTTTATTTTGGTGATGAGTAAAATAAGTAAAGAACTACCGATTGCATAAAAAACTATTATTATGTTAATAAAACTTTAAAACTAATTTATAAGTATCGAAAAGGAAAAAAGAAAAGAACAATTTTACTAAAACCTTGGATCACCAATAAATTCCCTTATATATGATAGTCTTGAGACCAAACGATGGTACCTAGATTTATGGATGTAAGGTATTATTATAGTAAAGTGACCATGCGCTACCTGGTGAAATGCACGAAAGCGCTCTTAGCGGTAAACTTAGGAAGTTAGCACTTCTATTCCGTAAAATATGGGAAATACAGAAAGAAAAAACCAATTAGAATGTTGTATGGCATCACCAAACTAGTAGTAATCTTCATTTCAGTTATTACAAAAGAGCTATTTACACAACGTTTAACGTAAAGTATATTTAATATGCCCACCGTCCATCACAATATATGTTAGTATGCAGGAAATAACTTCCTGCTTCATGTTCGCCTGCATTACGGGGGAACGTGAAGTTGTAAGACATCGTAAGGCATACTGCTGTGCATTTCGTATTAATTCGCGCATTACCATTTCGTTCTGTATTCATGCGAACATCTTTATCATGAAAAATATCGTTTCTTACTCATTCGATGATGATCTATAAATTTCTACTTGACTTTTTTCTGTATCTCTCATAATTTCAGAAATCAGAGTTCCAATAGCAGAGCTTCCATCAGTCTCATTTGGTAGAGCATAGTCACTTTACTATTATCTCTAGAGGCTCACGACCTTATTATCACTAGAGGCTCACTACCTTATTATCACTAGAGGCTTGTAAATAGGGGAATTTATTTTAAGACCACCCTTTATACACTCATTGCCATAAAAATTTGCCCACTATGAAGTACTTGCGGGATCGTAATGAAACTTGGCATGAAGGTACGTGTCAGACAGATATGCAAATGATTAGAAATACAGTGCGATTACGCATTGCGTAATGCCACCAGAGGACGTTCAACTTCGTTCTCCCTGACGCAGAAAAAGGTACGCAGAGGTTTTTACCTGCACTTAATCTATTGCAGAAAGACGCTTTTTCATTAGGGGTGCCGTTACGCCGCCATCGAAGACAATATGATCAGCTGTCAAAGTTCGAGAGGGGACAAATCATCGGGGTGATGGAAGCCTTGTGGTCAGCTCAGTCAGTATCCCCCACCTAGGCCGTTCTGACTTTACTGTAAGGAAGTGTTGGGATCAGTGGACAAGAGAGGTCGTACACACGGTAGCCAAGCCGGCTGTCCATTAAGCTACACTACGTCTTAGGATGAGTCGGTCGGCCTGGGCTTTCGACACGGTAGCCAAGCTCAAGACACCCGCGGCAGACCAATAGCCGAGAAATCCGTCACATCACCCAACACGCACTCACAGCATCAACTGCATCATTGTCAGGCAGCACGCTCATTACGGGCCCCAGTGTCTATCCGTTCCATCGCGAGGCGCCTGGCTGAAGGACATTTGGTATCGCGGAGTCTATTGCGTGTGTTGCCAATAACAAACATCCACCGTCGCTTCCGTTTGGAGAGGTGTCGCGCTTGACGGGATTGGACCGCAACCGAATGGAATCAGGTAGTCTTCAGTGACGAATCGGGATTTAATTTGGACATTGCTGACAACCGTGTACGCGTGTGTACGTCCCGTGGTGAAATCATGCCTTCGCTTTACCTCTCCCACAGCTGATGTAATGGTATGGAGTGCCGTCGCATACGACACCCGGTCACCTCTAATATTGATCCATGATACCATGACAGCCCAGCGGTACGTTCGTGACATCCTTCAGCCACATGTGTTACCACTCATGGCAGGGCTCCTAGGAGGTATTTGTCAAAAGGACAATGCTCGACCATACACAGCAAGGGTGTCACAGGAATGCCACCCCCCACATTACCACCCTTCCGTAACCTGTCCGATCCCCAGATTTGTCACCGATCGAGGATGTCTGGGATCACTTGGGACGGCAAGTTGGACAGCCTACGAGTTTGGTCGAACTAGAGGCGCGTTTACAATAATTGTGGAATGAGATGATGCAGGACACCATCCGGGACCTGTATGCCTCAATGCACGCCCGTATCACATCGTGTATTCACGCAGAGAGGTGGCGCAACAGGGTACTAGAACCTCCATTCATTTGTAGTTTTTCCTGGTATAAATGATCATTTTGCTTTGATTTTGTATCATCTTACTTATATCAACGTTGCACTCATATATATAAAATTTCGTTCCATTTTAACAACTCTTTCTGGGTGTGCAAATTTTTATGGCAATGAATGTATATATACGTACACACACACATATGTATATATATAGTGAAATGAGTAGGTTTATATGTTGTAAGACATGATATAAATTCAAAATAAACGACTGATAGTAATAAAATGTAATTATTTTCTCTATTGCTTACCTTATATATGGAACAGGGAGAGAGGGGTATTTTATACCTATTTAGTACCTGTTTTATTAATAATGATTTTTTCTCCAGCCTATCGTTTAGTCTATTTTAATTTCACATATGCACTTCAGAACTTTTTCATTAACTTAAGTTCTACAGGCAATTTTCAATCAGAGATAAGTATCTGGTATAATATACAAACAAGAAAGATCAATCATGCATAAAGCATTGATTATGAAACACATTCCAACTTCAATGCAATTTCATTTAATCATCTCTAAAATGCGATACATTCCTCAGTAATATTTTAAAAATTATCACAACACTAAATTAATTTATTATATTTGAAAACTTAAAAGTTCAACGAAATAAATGAACTTCATTCAAATGACTTCAATTAAATATAAATTGCCTGGCTCCTCGGTAATGTTTTTAACATTATCATAATACTACAATGATTTATTATATTTGAAAACTTCACCAAGAGCAACTGCAATTTATTCAAATGACGCCATCGAAATATAACACGCCTGACTCTCTCTATAAAAACAGCATTTCATTCATCACATTTTCCCAATCATTTCATTCATCACAATACTATAATAATTTATTTTATTTAAAAACTTAAGACCAAGGAGGAACAAGTAATTAAACTCTATGCTTAAAACTTCATAAAAAAAAATCGTCCTTCTCTCTGTAAAATCAATGAATATTTCATTCATATCAGCTATGCAGACTCCATGAACTAAATAATTTTGCGTTAAAGAAATACAGTAATTCTTAAACAACTCATTCAACATATTTTGCTGTTTACATTTTACATAAGTGAAAAATAGACTTCGTTGTGGAAATAATCAAATTTGGATGATCATTTAAACTCAAATATAATGTAATTGCGCTGTTTCAGTATGTAGATGTACAGAATTTAAGCAAAAATAAAGCGGTTTTAGGACAGATACAACACTCAATATGAATTAAAAAAAACTTTAAAAATCACGATTTTGAGACAAGATGAATGCCATATTTCATTTTGAAGTGGGTCACGTGATCTCTGATCACGTGATCGCTTCATATAAGAGGTGTAATTATTATTTTAATTTTTATTTAAAGAACTACTGAATATATTTTGCTGAAATTTTTTTATATATTTTATGACATAATTTGAATATTACCTAAAATTTTTGAAGCAATTTGTGAATTTTAAATCTGCTTAAAACATGCTTGAAAAATTAGGTCCCATAGGGTTCAATGTATTTCATTTTTTCAACCCGGGTTCAATCCAAAACTAATTGGGTGATATTATTCATTTATATTCCCATAGGTCCTACAGACCATCTGAACAATATACTAAAATTTCATTTTAATTAAGTCATTTTTACGGCAGTTATCGTTCTAACGGACAGACAGACAGACGGACAGAATGAAAAAGTCATAAACACTCTTCAACTTCGTTGTAAAGTGTATATATATATATATATATATATATAATTATATATATATATATTTCTGATTAATCATTGAATTTGGGAAGGTTCTGTTCTTTTCTCTTATCGGCTTTATGGCAGTGAATTTGCTTCTATGGTGATGTTAATATTACTTGAATTGTAATTTTATTTTTTTTTATTTTTACATAATTCTTATTATTACATTTCAAATATATATATATATATATATATATAACTGATGGGAATTATAGTTATATTTCATTAGCAGTGCTAAATACTAATGTTAAATTTTATCTGATAGCCTCTAAGATCTCTTAAATTTTATCTGATAGCCTCCTCTTTTAGCAAATGCTATTTTTAACACTTAACAACAAAGTTGAAAGTGTTTACGACTTTGTTCATTCTGTCTGTCTGTCCGTCCGTTAGCACGATAACAGTCTTGGGCTCGTATTAGGAATATACGCTTTTTTAAGGAAAATGACAAACTTGATGCATGGGAGCGTATAGGGGGTGGGGAATAGACTTGCCCCTTATGCTCCAGACATTCAAGGTCACAGAGGTGGGCATTAAGCTAGTCGATGTTGTCATTGAGTTTGCCTCACTGTCGTCAGTATTTTGCCCTCCTATAAACAGTTCTATGGGTGGCCATGAGCAGGGGTTTGCGCGATTGTAAAGAGCGAAAAGGGTTTCTTGTTCGCTACGCGGTAGGGTGAAAAAGCTTGCATATAAAGTGCAAGCTCAGCGGATGGTGAGCGTCAGTGAACAAGGCTTGTAGAAGGTCACAAGCTCCGGCTATTAGTGCGCTGCAGTGACCAGAGGGTTTCGCACCTGGTACTGAAAGGGACAACATTTGCTCTTTTTAGCAGTTTAGTGGAATCGGCGTTACCTGTTAGCAACTGATATTTGTCATTCGCAGTGTTGATTTTATTAACAGCTAAGCTAATAGCAACAGATCTCTCTCTCTCTCTCTCTATATATATATATATAAGTAGTTATAAAAGGGGCGTACCAGTCCAAAGAGGGGAGGCGGCTCAGGAGGAGAGGCCCTCTTTGAGAGGATGCCTCTCTTGAGCCGCCTCCCCTCTTTGGAGTGTCTTCCCTCTTTTGAGAGGAAGCTCCTCTCAGAGGGTCTTGAGACCCCCAGGAGGGAGGATGCCTCTCGGTGCCCCCCCCTCTTTTGGAAGTTTGGTGAGGCGCAGCACCGGATGCCTCTTTCCTAGTATTGCGAAAGAGCCCAAGAGGGCAATTGCGAAAGTCTTTCACAGAGGCATGATGACTCATACGGAGTGAGTTTCACTTCACTCTTGAGAGGGAATGTCACAATCGCTGACTGACCCTTGACCTGAGGAAGAGGTTTCAAGGGATTTCGCAATCGATGACTGAGCATCACACAATCTGGAAATGACGTGTCGCGCCTTGGAGCTCCTTAGCACACGTCCTCCCTCTCTGCTGTCTGGGAACAAAGTGAAAGATCTTATCAGCGTGACGTAGTTAAAGCGCCCTCTGGCGAATTTTGATGAAGTGCTGCCATCTATCGGCATTTTTTTCCCCAAAAGAATTTAATGTTTCACTGGATTCGAACTTGGGTCCAACTGATTACAAGCCGAGCGTCTTACCATCGTGCCAAAGCACCCGTGCTTTATAGTAAGTTATCTTCGAAGTGTACCTTATCAGCGGAAGTTAGATTATTTTTCAAAGTTCATTCGAATCGCTCGGTGAATAGCGATGCACTTTATAAAGGGTGCGTTTTAAAACAGAATGCTACGGAGTGAATATAAAATTGCGTATTATAACATTATGATTTTTTTTTTTAAAACAAATGTATACACAAACTTTAAAAACACGAATGTAATAATTAGCTAAAATTGTATTCAGTGGATTTTTTTTTTAAATAAATCTAACTATCAATACGATTTTTATAATAATAACGAAATGATTTCGAATGTTTAAAAACAAATTGATTACGGATTTCCAGTGCACACACAAATTGTGTTCAGTGAACACAAAAATTGTATTCAGTGATATATAGCAATGTGGATTTTTTTTTTTTTTTTTAAATAAATCTAACTATCAATACGATTTTTATAATAATAACGAAATGATTTCGAATGTTTAAAAACAAATTGATTACGGATTTCCAATAAACACACAAATTGTGTTCCGTGGACACAAAATGGTGTTCAGTGAATAGCATTCAACCCTTTATGTGTTGTGTATCTAAAAACAAATTTATACACGTACACAAACTTTAAAAACATGAATGTAATACATAGCTGAAATTATGTTTTGTGAACAGGATTCGACCCTTTTAAATGTTGTGTATCTAAAAACAAATGTATACACAAACTTTAAAATAGCGCATTTAGTTAAAATGAAGTGAACAAGATTTGACCATTCTAAGTGTGTGTGTGTGATTTTTTAAAAAATAATAATGAAAATTAGAACTCACAGAACGACCTCTTCACTACCCGCTGGGCAAACTCCAAATGAGTGAGACACTCTCATTACGCTATTAAAAATTAGATCTTATCATCACCAGTATGAGGTGTTGCCACCTATTTTTTCTAATAATATATTTCTACTAACTGGATACTTCAAGGGTCTGATACAAAATAATGACGTCACCAGTATGAGATGTTGCCACCTATTTTTATAATAATATATTTCTACTAACTGGATACTTCAAGGGTCTGATACAAAATAAACAAGTTTGAATGAGATTGATATATAATTTCAGATGTATATTCGATTTTTTTTTTAATATATGCTTTAATTTTTTTTTTCATGTGTTGTAAAATTTAATTTTCGTATTGGGGTTCGAACCCGGAACTAAAAGCATCCATGGACCAGTTGGTGAACGCTCTGCCAACTACTCCATAGACGCTTAATAACAGTTTGCTATTTAACCTTCTCTACCATATTTAAACCACTCAGATGACTAGCGGCGCCCTCTACTGGCAGAGAACTTTATTATTTATTCAATATTTTTTTTTAATTTAGCGAGATGAAGTGTGTCACTTTTTCGGATTACGTACACATTGTGTACATACCCCACGATGAAGATCGGAAAGGATTCTGGGAGATTGATGCATATCGATTTAAAGATAGAATATTAAGATTTGAAAAATTATTTTCATGTGTTTATAAGAAGAATAAAACAGAGGAACGTCTCATTTCGAAAGATGGCTTCGCGTGAAGAGGTTATCGTTACATGTGTATATTTTTTCTTACTGTTTGTGGTATACATTGTGTCGGAAGTCTTATTAGGAGTGACACTACCAAGAAATATTTTATTACATTTGAATGATACTGTCAATATTTCCCTCGCAAGCTGATGGATTTAACATATCAAGACCCGCGACACCCTGCCAGCTTTGGTGGAGTAGATGCTTTATATCGCGCTCTTCATGGAAAAGTCAGCAAGAAGAATATAAAGGCATGGTTGGAGAGTGTAGACGCCTACACACTGCACAAGCCAGTTCAACGAAAATTTTTAACGAATCGTGTAATTGTACACGGCATAGACCATCAATGGCAAGCGGATTTAGCCGACATGTCTTCATTGAAAAATCATAATGACGGTTTCCGGTATATTTTGACCTGTATTGACATTTTATCCAAATACGCATGGGCAATACCACTAAAGCAAAAGCGTGGAGTAGATATTTTAGAGGCTTTTCAAACCATATTCGCAGAACGTATTCCCAAATCATTACAGACAGACCAAGGTACTGAATTTAAAAATAAACAATTTCAGAGGTATTTGAAAGAGAATAAAGTGAAGTTTTTTACAACTTTTAACACGACAAAAGCCTCGGTTATTGAGCGCTTTAATCGGACCCTGAAATCGAAAATGTGGAAATACTTTACCAGTCAAAATACATATCGTTATTTGGATGTGTTGGATTCGCTCATACACAGTTATAATCACACTTTTCACTCTAGCATTAAGAAAGCCCCTGTTGAAGTGAATAAGAATAATGAAGCACAAGTGTGGAATACCCTTTATAGAAATTTTCCCACTCGTGTCTCAAAATGTATTTTAAGCGAGGGAGATGTTGTGCGAGTATCCAAAGCAAAAATGACCTTTGAAAAGGGCTACGAAACAAACTGGTCTGAAGAACTTTTTAAAGTTACAGAATGTGTTAAAAGAGAGCCAGCTGTTTACAGAATTAAAGATTTACTAGGAGAAGTGATTCAAGGAACTTTTTACTTGCAAGAATTGCAGAAAGTGAGAATGAAAGAGGAATATCCGATCGAACATGTTTTAAAGAAACGATATCGAAAAAAACATTTGGAATATTTTGTGAAATATCGTGGATACCCTGCCAAGTTTAACCAGTGGATTCCTGCATCTCATTTATCCACATTATAAAAGAGGGGAACTCTACATTTAAAAAATCATTCGCCAAGATGAGTTTCTACGTGACACTACCGAGCGACAGCTCGATGAGTTTTTTCCCGGAGAATAAAATTTCACATTTTATTACAAGATTGCCCGTCCCCATAGAGTTAAAGGGCGTATGGGAGATAGGACTCACAGAGTTTTTATACCCACATACCTGGATGAATATCACTGCTCAGAACAATTTTATCGGATTTGATCTAGGTGATGGGAAAATGATTGGAAGGAGAATCCCACCTGGATTTTACGAAACCATTCCCAATGTTTTAAAGGCTATATTCATTAAAGAACACCAAAACAAGATATTCTTCAACTATAGTCCTATCACGAAACGAGTTCGCATTAAAGTAAAGAACAAGGCAAGAGTGATTTTACAAGATGTCTTAGCCCAAGTGTTGGGTTTCGAGCCCATGGTGATTTCTTCAGAATCTGATCATGAAGTGATGAGCGAAGGAATCTACGTAGCAGATGTAAACGCACATTATCGTGTACTGTTTGTATATTCAGACATTGTAGAACCGCAAATTGTCGGCGACGTAGTGGCGCCTCTTTTACGTATCGTTAAAGTCACTGGAAATGATGGGGAATTGGTTTCCATGAAATTCGATCGACCTCACTACCTACCCGTGAGTAGAAAAATGATCGACACTCTGGAAATCGTTATAAGAACGCACACAGGAGCATTGACGCCATTCGAACGCGGACGCTCATACGTGAAACTACACTTTCGCCAAAAGTACCTCTCATAATGTATGTTCCTTATGAATGCTGTAAAAAATCCTTCGAAGACTATTATGTTAACCAAACAGGTCAAGGCCTTGATTACTACCAAGGAAGCACTTTTCAGAAAGGCTATGGCTTTGGAAGCCTTTTTCGGTCCTTTTTCAGAGCGGCTGTTCCACTTTTAAAGTCGGGGGCGAAAGCCGTCGGAAGACAAATGTGGCATAGTGGAGTGAATGTGTTGAATGACGTAACTAGAGGAGAGAATTTCAAAGCGGCTGCCCAACGCCATTTGAAGGAGGCAGGACGTACTCTGACAGACAAGGCTGCGAGTAAAATGAAAACGATGATTGGTTCAGGACATAAAAAAAAAATCCATAAAAAGAGGAGACTCTCCAAAAATCGAATCATTTCTCCAGCTGCTAAGAAGGTGAAAGCACGCGATATTTTCTCCTCAGAATGACGACCTTGATTCATAAAGATTCCACTCCCTGTACCAAGTCTGAACTGGATTTATTTGTGACCCCACCGACCCAAACGGCCATAGAAAAAGGCCACTTTATAGAATGTCACCCTCTGTCTAACATACGAGATGGAGGTCCCATAGAGTTTAACATATCGGGAAGTGGAGACGAATATATGGATTTGGGTTCTTCATTCTTGCATGTTAAAGCGAAAATTGTGAAATCGGACGGAACCCCTTTACCTGATAAAGAATCGGTAGCTCCCGTGAACTTGTTTTTGCATTCGTTATTCTCACAAGTAGACGTCAGTTTAAACGAGCGAGTGATTTCTTCAGCCACCAACACCTATCCCTACAGAGCCTACATAGAAACACTTTTAAATTATGGAGCAGATGCCAAGAAAAGTTTACTTACCTGTGAATGTTTCTTTAAAGATACGAATCTGAGTGATATAGACCCTCTATCAGAGAACTCCAATGAAGGATTGAAAAAAAGATATGAAATGAGTAAATTAAGTAGAACTGTGGACATGATCGGACAGATTCATTCCGATATATTTCAACAAAATCGCCTCATGTTGAATTTGGTGGATTTGAAAATAAAAATGACACGAAGCAAATCAAATTTTTGTTTAGTGTCCAACGCCCCCAAACCCGACTACAAAGTTTTGTTAGAGCACGCTTCCATGTTTGTTCGAAAAGTTAAAGTAAGCCCTGGAGTATTATTAGGACACGTTCAAGCCTTGGAAAAGAATTTAGCAAAGTATCCTATAGATCGTGTATTATGCAAAACATATTCAGTGTCGAAAGGAAGTTGGTCTTTTATGCAAGATAATGTCTTTTTGGGTGTTATGCCAAAAAGAGTGGTTATTGCATGCCTTAATAATGCTGCTATGAATGGACAATATGCATTAAATCCATTTTTTCTAGACCATCAACACGTAAACTTTTTAAGTGTTTACGTAGACGGCAATCCAGTTCCAAGCAAGCCTTTAGAATTAAACTTTGAAGACAACAACTACATTCGTGCGTATCACACTCTGTTCCCCGGATTTAACCAAGACAAGGGAATTCACCTGACCCGAGACGAATTTGCAGCAGGATATACTTTGTATGCTTTTGATTTGTCGCCCGACATGTGTGATGGTCCCCATATGAATTTACAGCAACAAGGTAATTTACGGGTAGAAGTGAAATTTTCTAAAGGTCTTCGAGAAACCATTTCCATCTTGGTGTATGCGGAATTTGAAAACGTGATTGAAATTAACAAGTCTCGTCACATTCTGTGTGATTTTGCCAATTAAAAAAAAATGGATACCAAGCAGTTGAACAAAGCACTATCCAAGAACATTTTTACGAGTGATTCCTTTTTAGGTGTTTTTGCAAGTGACAATCTACCTGAAAAGTTTGAACGATATCCCACCTGTTTCGTGGCTAATGTGGACTCATCGACAGAACCTGGCAGCCACTGGTTAGCCTTTTACTTGCCTTTTCGAGATTGTGTAGAATTTTTCGATTCTTATGGACACTCACCCGACACTTTTGACGGAGCTATATCAGACTACGTATCATCTTTTCAATGCATGGACTATAATTGTATGCCCCTGCAAAGCAATGTCACGGCCGTCTGTGGTCACTATTGTATTTATTATTTATATTCTAGATGTCGCGGAACTTCTCTGAAAGATTTTATGTTATCTTTTGTACCCAACGAACTATCTAATGACATAAAAATTTATAATTTTGTAACCAAGCATTTTAAGATTGCTACACCTTTTTACCAATAAATATGGATGTGAACAAACATGTGTCCTCATTTACCATGGAGTTTCCGACTATGCAACATCCTTTCACAATGGTCATTTCAGGTCCCACGGGCTGCGGAAAAAGTTTCTTTGTTCGCGATTTGTTAAAACACAAGCGGGAGATGTTTTCACCACCCATCGATAAAATTGTATGGTTTTATGGAATCCACCAACCACTTTACGATGAAATTCCCGATGTTACTTTTGTGGAAGGGCTACCCGGGAATTATCGAGAGTATTTGGAATCCAATACGCTTTTTATTATAGACGATCTAATGTCCGAGTGTGGCAGCGATAAACGCTTAACGCATTTATTTACAAAGGGAAGCCACCACTTGAATCTGAGTGTCGTGTTTATCACACAAAATTTTTTTCACAAAGGAAAAGAAATGCGTGAAATTACATTAAACGCCCACTACCTCCTTCTCTGTAAAAATCGAAGAGATTTGAGTCAAATCACGCACTTGGGAAAACAGTTGTATCCCAGGCAGACTCGATATTTTCAAGAAGTGTATGAAGACGCCACTAAAAAACCCTATTCATATCTGTTTATAGATTTGCGGAGTGAAACACCGGAAGAAATGCGATTGCGGACTAATATTTTACCGGGGCAGACGCAATATGTCTACCAAGCGAGACACATTTTTGCATAAAAACATAATGTGCCGGTGTCTTTTCTTCACTTGTAAAGATGACGCTCACCCAAGAACAACTAAGTCAGTTGCAGCTGCTGCAAATTTGCCCCTCGAAATTACGAAAGAATCTACTGAAAAAAATTCCATCTTCTTGTATAAAGGCTCTCTGCGAGTGTAGTCTCAACACATTAAAAGGGAATATTCCTCTCACGAAGCATCAAAAAGTCAAGCTCCGTAAACACAAGACTACGTTGCGAGAATTGGCACAGAGACGTAAACCTCTGTACCAGAAACGAAAACTCCTCATTCAAAAAGGTGGATTTTTAAACTTATTGATTCCAGCAGCATTGAGTGTGATTTCAACACTTTTTAATGGAGCACGCTAAAAAATATGCATTGATTCCCGAAGAGTCTCTCTCCAAACATGTACCCAGCGAGAAGCATATGACCACTTTCGACAAGGAAATGGCTCGCATTTTAAACAGTTCTCTCGGCGAAGACGATAAAGTGAAACTATATTACGAACTTTTGCAAAAGAAACTAAAGATGAATTCTTTCAACACGCCCATTCAAGCGTCGATCCAAGAGGAGCAGGATATCCCTGAAGAAAAAATATTAATTAAAAAGGAAAAATCTGAAAAGATTACCAAAGACTCTGTAAACAGCTATGATGCTGTTCTATTAAACAGTGTGCCTGCAAAATTAAAAAGATATGCCAATGAAATGATTTCACTCATCAAAAGACATCCAGATATATTGGATTGGAATGACAGAGGGCAAATTCTACATCATCGAGACATTGTTCCCAAATCCAACATTGTAGACCTTTTTAATCTGATATTCACCAACAGGAAGAGCGAGGTTGTGGCCAAAGAAGCATTTCTAGCAACATTAGATGAAATGAACATTCCACGACACTATGTAAAGAACAAGCATGTATATGCCCATCCCTACAAAAGTACACCCACAAGAACTAGAAAAAATGTAAAGTGGTTGAACTTTAAATAAAAGTATGTGTAAATGAAATATGATGTGTCTTTATTTCTAACACACTTATAAATTATAAAAAAAATGTATACATACCAACATAAGCGACCTACTCTGTCGAGCGTTCAACTCCGAATGACTCATTGGGTGGACATTATCAGTAAAAGCTTATCACAAACCATGTGTCGATAAGCGGGAGAAGGGTGCATTCCATGACCTTATATGGTAGGGAGGGATATATTTACAAGGTGTCATCACCATGTGATATGCGATAAGTGTTGTCACGTGATCTGACATCACCCTGTGATCAGTCATAATCATATAATGATAGATAAGTGTTCTCACATGATCTGACATCACCCTATGACCACGTGATCAGCCAGCACCCTGTGATATACGATAAGTGTTCTCATGTGATCTGTCATCACATGATTGCAGATAAGTGATCGTGTGATGATAGTCAGGGTATATAACGCCCCAGCACAAAAGTTCTTTCCACACTTTTCCAAGTTTTGAGCTTCTGGTATTAGAATTTTTTTTTTCAATTTGAATATGTCGCAAAGTTTGTTGGAGAATGGCGACTGGCTTGAGGCTGCATACGCTGGGCCAGATTCGCCACCTTACATCCCAATCACTAATAGTACTGCTTTTGGAATGGCTGCCACCACCGCCGATGATGATGATGATGAGCCTATGATTGTGAAAGTTGTTCCTGCTCCTGCTGTTACCATGCCTGGTACCAACATACTTGTCAACAACATGCCTGCTACCATGCCTGGTACCTCCATGCCTGCTTCTGCTTCTGGCAAGCTTGCCAACACCATGCCTGGTACCTCCATGCCTGCTTCTGCTTCTGGTACTAACATGCCTGCCACCATACCTGTCACCGATCCTGCTTTTGGTACTAACAGACCTGCCACCACACCTGTTCCTGCTTCTGGTACTAACAGACCTGCCACCACACCTGTTCCTGCTTCTGGTACTAACAGACCTGCCACTCTTCTCATCGATGTTGAGCCACTCCATACGTTCTCGTTGGGTTTTTTATACTTTATAAACATTTACATGTGGAACTATTCTGTGCGTCTGCACATTCGCAAATATGCAGACGTATGAGGAGAACTTGTGCCAACGAGACATGGGGTGGTCATGACACCTCCAACATGGTGTGAATTTACGACAAAAATACATAACTTTAGCGATGTATATAAAACCACTAGCTTTGTGGCAAACAACCAACTCCTCGTTCTGAACGCCAATGGACAATGTCACATGCAGCAGCTCTACCAGTCCGGTGATGGCCCTTTTCATTTAAAGCCATCGGCAGTACAACTGTCGATGGAACAAATAAATGTGTTAAGGGGGCTTCACGACACAGTGTCGGAGGCTGTGATTCATGTACTGTACAGCAAGGTTTTACCTTCTAAAGTCCTAGCTGTGCAGAAACAAATCCCACAGGAAATCGTGCCTCCAAACTGCAGAGAGTTGCTGCGAACGCACATCGTAAAATGCGTTCAGACAGAAATACTTCATGCAGGCGAAAAGTTATTTTACTGTGAGGGTTGTGTGGTGGACCACAGCTCACAGAGACGACACGCCTGCATGAATACATCCGCTGAGGATAAGTTGAGAAGTGTGAAGCAGGATGTACTATTCCACATAAGCATACCTAAAATTTGCAACTCCATACATGAAAATGTATGGAGTTATTACATAAGCCCGGACCATTTCAGTGGGATTGATGTAAAGATGTACAAACGGGGAATATTGTAAGTACCCATTTACTTGATTTTTATTCTTTAGCAGTTTTAATTAAATTTTCATTTCAATTCTTAAATTTTAATTTTTTGCATTTCTTTTAAATAATTTAATTTCTTTTAAACAACTTAATTTTAAAATATTTTATAATAAACATTAATTTTTTTTTTTTTTTTTTTTTAAATGACGGCTAGAGTGATAAAAATCAAGTAATTGGGTATCTGTGCTGCATTTAATGTAAATATTTTAATTGTAAAATTGCTGTATATATCTATTTTTATGATTAATAAAATGTGTGTTTTATTTTTTAAAAATATTGTGTTTTTAGTGAATCAAACATAAACACTTTAAAGGATTTTTACAGCCTCGTTTGGTATATTTTTCAGGTTTCTTTATTTTTCAGGTTTTAAATATGCCACTTGGTTTTTAGACATACTCAAAACCACATGCTGTGGAAAAACTTTATTTTTCAGATTGGATTACAATTTCACAATGGTAAGGTTTTATCTATTCTAACATAGACTTCATATTTGGAACTCGTGAGTCTTATCATTTCTTATCAAATGTTTGAGAAAGAGAGTGCTGATATTGACCATAGCAATCGTTATCTGGGTGTTTGGACGATTATTGTAAATGCTCGCTTGAACGATTCTCGTTCATTGGAATATATATTGTGAGAACCAAACTTGCAATAGATTTTAAAAGTGTTTGTGTCAAGGAAAAATAATGTACACTCACTCACTTCTAAGTTCTATCATGGTAGTAAAATTACGATGTGAAAAGGGTCAAATCATATTCAATGCACAATATCATTAAAGTGATGTGTTTTAGATTACGTGTAGCAAATCAGACCGTTGAAGTATCCAACTATTAAAAATATATTATTAGAAAAAATAGGTGGCAACACCTCATACTGGTGATGATAAGATCTAATTTTTAATAGCGTAATGAGAGTGTCTCACTCATTTGGAGTTTGCCCAGCGGGTAGTGAAGAGGTCGTTCTGTGAGTTCTAATTTTCATTATTATTTTTATATACTGTTAGATTTATTTTTTAAAAAATCACACACACACACTTAGAATGGTCAAATCTTGTTCACTTCATTTTAACTAAATGCGCTATTTTAAAGTTTGTGTATACATTTGTTTTTAGATACACAACATTTAAAAGGGTCGAATCCTGTTCACAAAACATAATTTCAGCTATGTATTACATTCATGTTTTTAAAGTTTGTGTACGTGTATAAATTTGTTTTTAGATACACAACACATAAAGGGTTGAATGCTATTCACTTAACACCATTTTGAAAATGCGTAACTATACTTGGGTGTATTCAAATCATTTTAAAAAAAATTATATTGATAGTTAGATTTATTTAAAAAAAAAAAAAATCCACATTGTTATATATCACTGAATACAATTTTTGTGTTCACTGAACACAATTTGTGTGTGCACTGGAAATCCGTAATCAATTTGTTTTTAAACATTCGAAATCATTTTGTTGTTATTATAAAAATCGTATTGATAGTTAGATTTATTTAAAAAAAAATCCACATTGCTATACACACACACTTAGAATGGTGAAATCTTGTTCACTTCATTTTAACTAAATGCGCTATTTTAAAGTTTGTGTATACATTTGTTTTTAGATACACAACATTTAAAAGGGTCGAATCCTGTTCACAAAACATAATTTCAGCTATGTATTACATTCATGTTTTTAAAGTTTGTGTACGTGTATAAATTTGTTTTTAGATACACAACACATAAAGGGTTGAATGCTATTCACTTAACACCATTTTGTGTCCACGGAACACAATTTGTGTGTTCATTGGAAATCCGTAATGAATTTGTTTTTAAACATTCGAAATCATTTCGTTATTATTATAAAAATCGTATTGATAGTTAGATTTATTTAAAAAAAAAAAAAAAAATCCACATTGCTATATATCACTGAATACAATTTTTGTGTTCACTGAACACAATTTGTGTGTGCACTGGAAATCCGTAATCAATTTGTTTTTAAACATTCGAAATCATTTCGTTATTATTATAAAAATCGTATTGATAGTTAGATTTATTTAAAAAAAAAATCCACTGAATACAATTTTAGCTAATTATTACATTCGTGTTTTTAAAGTTTGTGTATACATTTGTTTAAAAAAAAAAATCATAATGTTATAATACGCAATTTTATATTCACTCCGTAGCATTCTGTTTTAAAACGCACCCTTTATAAAGTGCATCGCTATTCACCGAGCGATTCGAATGAACTTTGAAAAATAATCTAACTTCCGCTGATAAGGTACACTTCGAAGATAACTTACTATAAAGCACGGGTGCTTTGGCACGATGGTAAGACGCTCGGCTTGTAATCAGTTGGACCCAAGTTCGAATCCAGCTCCTGACCAGTGAAACATTAAATTCTTTTGGGAAAAAAAATGCCGATAGATGGCAGCACTTCATCAAAATTCGCCAGAGGGCGCTTTAACTACGTCACGCTGATAAGATCTTTCACTTTGTTCCCAGACAGCAGAGAGGGAGGACGTGTGCTAAGGAGCTCCAAGGCGCGACATGTCATTTCCAGATTGTGTGATGCTCAGTCATCGATTGCAAAATCCCTTGAAACCTCTTCCTCAGGTCAAGGGTCAGTCATCGATTGTGACATTCCCTCTCAAGAGTGAAGTGAAACTCACTCCGTATGAGTCATCATGCCTCTGTGAAAGACTTTCGCAATTGCCCTCTTCCGAAAGAGGCATCCGGTGCTGCGCCTCACCAAACTTCCAAAAGAGGGGGGGGGGCACCGAGAGGCATCCTCCCTCCTGGGGGTCTCAAGACCCTCTGAGAGGAGCTTCCTCTCAAAAGAGGGAAGACACTCCAAAGAGGGGAGGCGGCTCAAGAGAGGCATCCTCCCAAAGAGGATCCTCTCAAAGAGGGAAATTCCCTCCCAAAGAGGGCCTCTCCTCCTGAGCCGCCTCCCCTCTTTGGACTGGTACGCCCCTTTTATAACTACTTATATATATTAATATATATAATTATAAATATATAAATATATATATATATATATAAATAATATATATATATATACCGGGTGGTCGGAATTAAAACACCCCTACTCTGAGCTCTCTATAGATCGAAATACTCAGTATAAAGGCTCCAAAATTGTTGAACATACTATTCAAGACATGGGGAAAGGCATTACGCGAAAAAAAATTAGTTCCAGAAACACCGATAGGTGGTGCTATACAACAGAAAATATGCTGGAAAGACACAAAATACACATTTGTAACACATTTTTTTCGAACGCACCAAACATTCATATCACAAGGACCTTATCGATGCAGGGAATGCTGTGTATAACGTTATCCATTGATTGTTCAACAATAGCGGTGGTAACATCGTCAACGACATCTGAACAAGTCGATTTGCGTCCTCGACCCGGCTGAATTCCAAGATGTCCAGTTTTCTCGAATCGAGCGATCATTCTCCCGAGAGCTTGTGGAAGTAATGGTCCTTTGCGCAAATTCTTAAGTCGACGAAACTCTAGAAATGCAGCTGCAGCATGTCCTTTGTTTTTATAAAACAGCTTCACAAGCAAAGCGCGTTCTGGCAGTGTGACAGCCATCGCTGATAAGAATTAAAATTTCCTAGTTTTATCCCCTTTTATGCCCAGAACATAGCAGCTGCAAACCAAGGTTTTATGCAAATTTTTGTGCTTACAGTGCGAAATTGCAGATACAATGACAGTTTAAGTTTCTTCACTTTTTTATCTTCTTCTTTTTTCATATCAGCAAAAGAAATTAAAAAGGAAAAATTTCATATCGCATGTTTTTTTTTTTTTGTGATTATTTTGTGTCTTTTCAGCATATTTTCTGTTGTACAACGCCACCTATCGGTGTTTCTGGAACTAATTTTTTTTCGCGCAATCGCTGTCCCCATGTCTTGAATAGTGTGTTCATCAATTTTGGAGCCTTTACACTGAGTAGTTCGATGTATAGAAAGTTCAGAGTAGGGTGTTTTAATTCTGACCACCCGGTATATATATATATATATATATATATATATATATATATATATATATATATATATATATATATATCATGAAAATTCTTTTACTTTTACAGATTATAAAATTTATAGATATGTTGATGGTCTGATTTGTTTGGTCTTAACAGACAACTGTGTCATAGATATAGATTTCTATCCGGATAATCTGGAACTAATTCGTAATGAAGCCACTATTAGTAATGACATTAATTTTTTGGATTTAAATTTTATTATTGAAGCTACTAATAGGAAAGTTACTAATTTATATGATAAAAAAGACTATTTTAACTCTAACATTAATAAAACATTACCATTTAATTCCTGTAACTCGATTCAATTGTTTAGAAACATTATTCTTAATCAACTTTTTAGAATTTATAGTTTATCAGATAACAAATTTCATGTTATGCATATTAATAAGCTAAAAATTCCTATCAAACTATATAAATATCCAGTATATTTAGTAAATGGTATAGTTAAAAAGGTTGGAATGGTTGAATATATTTAAATTTTCTCCTTTGTATCTTATATTAGCCAGACATCCACTTTCTCTTGAATAAGCATTACTGTGTATTTACATCTTACATCCCCTTATAATTTAGCCTCTATGTTTTCTATTATCATCTGTCCCATTATTTTGTAGCTCTTACTGTTGAATATCACCTTTTATCGTCTTTTCGCATTACTGTTATTTATTTCTCACGATTGGCAGCAGCAGTTCTCAACCTTTTATTTTTTGCGATTGGCAACATTGGTCTCTTTATTCAAGGCTCCAATGGATCAGACATATGCAGTGTTTTTTCAGGTATTCTTGTTTTCTATAATTTTTCAATCTTTATGCATGTAGTCCAAGTTATAAGTGTTTATAGATATATTCTATCACTGATATCAGAAACATGCATTTTGTATTCATTTTGATAAAAGACTTGGACTTGACGAGCAGTTGTTTTATTGAAATGAACAATTCATTTGTTTAGGCCTGGAGCTTGACCACGTGTAAAGCTTTAATCCTTTCATTTTATTTGATTTTCTATTATTGATTCCTTTACATTGATGTTTGTTGTTTGTCTTCAGCTTGATGACTAGAGGTTTGCATTTTATTTTCCACTTGATTGATGATTCTCTGTTTGATACTTTTTATTTGTTAGGCATTTCTCAATGTTGGGTTTTTTTGAGTTGCAACTTCTCTCTATTCAATCATTGGATTTTCAAACTATCATTATTATATATATATATATATATACATATATATATATAACCGTAGTCCGAATTTTATCTGGTTGTTTGTCAACCTATAATATTGAATGAAGGTAGACGAGTTTACAGTTTACAGTGGCAGTTTTTTAACCGATGGGTGATACACCTCAGTTTAGCTGATACGCAAAATGCGAAAGTTCTGACAATGAACATATTTCATCCGAGAGGTTGGTGGTAGGGGAAGGAGGATAAGGTTCCTATGGATGCCTCTCCCACTGCGTTCCGGTCTAAATCGGGTGGCACTTCCCTGTAGTCCACACAGATACCTTATACCTTTAGGTAAATCGGACGGTCTGGGTCGGAAAAGAAAAAACCGTTTTTCATAAAATTTTCTAAGAAATCATATGGAGATTATCTGAAAGCTGCTTCAGAACTTCAAGAATTTTCTGTTAATCAGGGAGATTTTGATATGGTAAAAATATAAATCGATGCACAATTTTTAACCGAAAGTCACATCATTAGTAAGACATATGTCCAAGAAAATATGTTGGATAATCTGAAAAGTTCATCTCAATAAAAAATATAGTGCTTTTGTATTTTTTGTTTCATGGTAAGCAGTAATATTTTGCTAGTAAGCCGATTCATCTAGGTTTTAAAGTATGGTAATAAGTTATCAGTCAAGAACACGGGGTACCTTATTTTTAACACTTTACAACATAGTTGAAAAGTGTTTATGACTTTGTTCATTCATTCTGGCTGTCTGTCTGTCTGTCTGTCCGTTAGCACGATAATTGCCGTAAAAATGACTTAATCAAAATGAAATTTTAGTATGTTTTTCAGACGGTCTGTAGGACCTATGGGAATATAAATAAATAATATCACCCAATTAGATTTTTATTGTACCCGGGTTGAAAAAATGAAATACATTGAACCCTATGGGACCTAATTTTTCAAACATTTTTTAAGCAAACTTAAAATTCACAAATTGCTTCGAAATTTTTAGGAAATATTGACATTATCCCATAAAATATATAAAAGAAATTCAGTAAAATATGTTAAGTAGTTTTTTAATTAACAATTATTTAATATAGGGCAAAAAACAAATTCAATTAAATTCTGACTTTGTGAATATCCTCCAGAAAGAAAAAAGAGATATATTATATAATAAATATCTTTCCAAGAGTTAAATCATTTTGTATATGAGACAGGCTTCACATTTTAAAATAAATTTCGTAGATAACAATTTATCAAATTTTTTTTTAATTTTATATAACTCTTCATGATATACTTATTTGATGGCATTTTTAATGCACTTTCCTACATCCTAGAGAGTTAAAATTTGGTACACAGCTTAAATTTGTTGAACGTTTAATTCTACAAAAATTTGGTGGATCTTTAAATATAGATCATACATTTTTTTTCGAAATGGCCTGCAAATAATCCCCGTTCATTCTATAAATCATTGTTGTAATATCGTTAAAAATTCTGATGCAGGCAGCACGTGTCTTTCCCTGCAGACTCATATTCGCGTTCTCTTTATTTCTTCAATAATAATTTGAGTTTATCTGCACAAAATAACAGACATAAGTATTTTAAATGACATTGAATTTGCACGTTAAACTTAAATTTGGTTCTCATTTGATAGCTGGACTTATTGTCAAAGGTGGCGTAGCGAAAACGCGAAAAAACTAGAATATCTCAAGAACGGCTGGTCCTAGAGTAATGGGTTTAGTCTTATTCTTTTTGTTGTCAAAATTACGTATAAAATAGGAATTTAATTGATATAATTGAGCACACGTAGCTTTTTATTTTTTATATTTAACGATTTTTGCGGGCCATTTCGCAAAAATAGCCGTTCCTTTTTCCCGAATCGTACTAGAATAACCTACAAATGATTTATATACCAAATTTTGTTAAATTTGGTATATAAATCACTTGTAGGTTATTGAAATATTATACACCAAATTTTGTTAAATTTGTTCCATTAGTTTTTAGCTAGAGTGGATAAAGGCAATTTCTGCCGGCCATTTCGCAAAGAAGGCAGAATCTTTTATTACGAATCGTACTATAATCTAATGAACATCAGGATTTCCCACAAAACACATACCTACCAAATTTTATGAAATTCGGTCCATTAGTTTTCAATTAGAGTGGATGTAATATCCTCACAGACACACAGAAACATACACAGATACACCCTTACACACAAAGACGTCTTCCTAAAAATAGTTTTTTCGTGTTCTAGAATTCCCAAAACGTGTAGATCCTTCGAAAATTCGAGTTCCGATCTTCGGCACGATTCCAATACTTTGAATACATACACACACACAAATATATTATCTGTGTATTTGTGTATTATCTGTGTATCTAAATTCCGTGCCTATGCAATTACAATAGTTGGGATTTTAAATGATCCCTAAACTTTTATTTCTTCAACGAAGCCTAATTTTAACTTATGCAAAATGCAAATATCTCAAGCGATTTAAGGTGAGTTACATAAGAATTGTTGGATTTTTTTTCACACAAAATTATTTAGCTCTGGAGTCTGGAATACAAGTTATATGAATGAAATATTCATTGATTTTGTATAGAGAATCAGATCATTTATATTTCGATACAGTTTTAAATATTTTAGTATAATAAATTACTGTAGTACTGTGATAATGTAAAAGATATCACCACTGAATGTATCACATTTTAGAAATGTTTGAATGAAATTGCATTTCAGTTGGAAAGTGTTTCATAATCAATGCTTATGCATGATTGATCTTTCTTGTTTTATTTACATATACTGCCGTGATCGCAGTGTGCAAAAATGTACGTATATACATATTTAAAGTAATTAAATTAGCTGTTATGGTATAATATAGTATTAATCAGGTGCATCCTAATACATTTTTCAGAATTTTTCAAATCTGCTGTATAGGCAAGCAATTATACACTCTAAGATAAAAAATTCGAAGCACCCCGCAAAATAATCCGATAGTAATGAAACTTTATATGCAAACACCTTTCGACCGAATATGAAAATGATCAAAAATTCGTAGCCAGTGAATGAATAGTCGGAACTACAGCGCATTGAAACAGAGCACCATGGTGGTGTATATAAGAAGCAAACCTCACTTTCAGGAACAAAACGTGCAGTGGATTTCGATTGCGTTTACGTACCTTGATTGTAACAATGCCTGCCTCGCCGGCGAATTCGCGGCCACTACGAGAATATGAAGGAGTTTGAAAGAGGGCGTGCGGTCAGACTACATGAAGCTGGATGGACAAACTGACGAATCGCTCGGCATTTTGGAAGGAGCGATACAGTAATTACACGATGTTGGCTGGAATGGGTCCGGAATGGCAGATTTCAGCGACAAGCGGACGGCCTAGAGCGACAACAGAACGGGAATAAAGAGCGATTGTCAGAGCAGCTGTGACAGCACGATATTCGTCGTTACAGTCATCCAACGTGTGATAAACACGGAAGTGACCACTCGATACCATTAATAGAAGGCTACGGGAGCGGAATCTATACTCGCGGCGCCCATTACGCCACCTACCACTGACCAGTATGCACCGTCAACAGCGATTGCAATGGTGCCGAGCCCGATCAATGTGGAATTCTTCAGATTGGGAACAAATTGTCTTCAGTGATGAGTGCTGTTTCAAACTAAGTCCTGACGACCAGCGCAGACTTGTCTGGAGACAGCCCGGACATCGTCCGGTTCCTGCTCTTACTGTCATACGCCACACGGCTCGACAACAGGGATTTATGGTCTGGGGTACATTTCGTTTGATAGGCGGACCTCTTTGATAGTCCTCCGTGGCACCATCACAGCACAGCGTTATGTTGCCGACATTGTACGTCTCATTGTATTGCCATTCCTTTCGCGGCACCCTGGGCTAACTTTTCAGTAAGATAATGTCAGGCCAAGCACGGCACGCCTCTCCATTGATTGTCTGCGAGTTTACGATATACTTCCTTGGCCAGCCTGATCCCCCCCTCTCGCCTATTGAGCACATTTGGGCTGTAATGGGGCGTCGCCTGCGACCATCTCAGAATGTACACAAATTAGCTCGTCAATTGGATGCCATTTGGAACGAAATTCCTCAGAATCCCATCCGGCAACGTTATGCATCAATGGCACGTCGAGTAACAGCTTGTTTCAAGGCCAGGGGTGGACCAACGTCATATTGACGTGATTTTGTGTAGATTTTTCAGTGCAATAAATCATCCAATTGTTCTGAAATTCTAATCATTTCTTTTTTTGTACATCCACATTACAATACCAAATTTTGTCTCATTTGGATAATTCTTTTTGGTGCATCGATTTTTTTTTTGTCTTAGAGTGCATATGGACCGTCTGCATTTCCAGCTAGTCCTTAAACACCACTTTTTATGAAACAACCTGCATAAAACTGAATACTTTCCAAGACAGAAAATTCTTCCAGTCCCCTGAAATTGCGTTTAAGGCAATTATTTTAAGGCAGTTATTATAACATATTTATGTTTCACCGTATTACAAATCATTATTTTATGTGTATTTATTTTTATTTAAAAGCGAATGACGTAACTTTCAGAATAATAGCATAGATCGTTCTTAAGATATTGCATGTTTTTAGCCTCAAATGGGGAAAATCTTGTTCAGCAATTATCATGTAATCAGTAACAATAATATACTTATTGCTTCTCAGCAAGATTTAGTTATAACATAATCGGTACTGTCCTTCTCTCAACAATTAACAATTTGTGAATCTACAAGGAAAGTCCTGTGTTCGGCATATGTTTATTTTTACAAAACTGTAAATGAAGAATGAGAGCTCTTGTAAAATGTCGCCTCAAGCACAAAATTATCTGGTCACGGTACTAGACACTAATATTATTAAATATTATAAATATGCATAAATTTGTATGGGCTGAAATATTATCTATATAAATAAAATTGAAAATGTATCTGTCTGTCTGTATGTTTGTCTCATCATCACGGGTGAAAGGCTGAACCGAATTTGATAAAATTTTGTGGGTAGCCTTGAAATAACCCCATTTAAAATTTAGTCCATGTTTCGAGTTTCTAAGACCATGCGTTGTTGAGATATTAATGAACAAGAAGAATCAATCATGCATAAAGCATTGATTATAAAACACTTTCCAACTTCAATACAATTTTATTTAAACATATCTAAAATCCGATACATTCCTCGGTAATATTTTTAAAATTATCACAATACTACATTAATTTGTTATATTTGAAAACTTCATCGAAAACAACTGAAATTTATTCAAATGACGTCATCGAAATATAATATATATCTGGATCTCTCTATAAAAGCAATATTTCATTCATAAACATTTTTCCATTCATTTCATTCATCACCATACTATAATAATTTATTATTTTTAAAAACTTAAGACCATGGAGATACGAGTAATTAAATACTATGCTTAAAACTTTATTGAAAAAATCGTCCTTCTCTCTGTAAAATCAATGAATATTTCATTCATATTAGCTATATTGCAGACTCCATAAGCTAAATAATTTTGCGTTAAAGAAATGCAGAAACTCTTATACAACTCATTCTACATATTTTGCTGTTTACATTTTCCATAAGTGAAAAGTAGGCTTCGTTGTAGAAACAATCAAATTTGGATGATCATTTAAACTCAAATATATTGTAATTGCTTCGTTTCAGTATGTAGATGCACAGAATTTAAGCAAAAATTAAGCGGTTTTAGGACGGATACGACACTAAATATGAATTAAAAAGAACTTTAAAAATCACGATTTTGACACAAGATGGATACCATATTTTATTTTGAAGGGGGTCACGTGGTCTCTTCATATAATGGTCACGTGATCGCTTCATATAAAAGGTGTAATTATTATTTTAATTTTTATTTAAAAACTACTGAATATATTTTGCTGACATTTTTTTTTATATATTTTATGGGATAATTTGAATACTTCCTAAAACTTTTGAAGCAATTTGTGAATTTTAAATCCGCTTAAAAAATGTTTGAAGAATTAGGTCCCATAGGATTCAATGTACTTCATTTTTTCAACCCGGGTTCAATCCAAAACCAATTGGGTGATATTATTCATTTATTTTCCCGTAGGTCCCACAGACAGTCTGAACAACATACTAAAATTTAATTTTGATAAAGTCATTTTTACGGCAGTTATCGTGCTAACAGACAGACAGACAGACAGACAGAATGAACAAAGTCATAATCACTTTTCAACTTTATTGTAAAGTGTTAAAAACGAAACTTCTTAATAGGAGTTCTACTCTCTAACTCTCTGGTTCTTCCAAACGAAAAAGGTTGGAAATCACTGGTTTAAAACGTGAAAGTGTTTAAAACTCTATCTCTGAGTTTGGTGGGAGTTTATTGCGCTTATCAGTTACATTTAAAAACCGCAGATTTGAAACATGGATTTAAATGGAAACTCTATCACCATGGCTTATTTTGAACAGGTTCTTACTCAACAATAAAAAGTATTAAAAAATCAAAATGGCTATTTAATTATTATTTTTATTGTTATTTTTTCGATTTGAATAATAAATAAATGGATATAAAAATAGATCTTTTAAATGAACGGGATTTTTCTTTTAATTATATTAATTACGGATTGAGTGCATCACTGTCATTTATTTTGGCAAAAAGTTTTCAAACTTATATATTGTGCTTAGGCAATAAACGCATATATTGTATTTTACCAATAAACTCATTTAGCGAATTGTTGAAACAGAATAAGAGTAGCACAGGTATATCTTCTAATATAATTTTAGGGTTTTCATTTAGTATATACAAACGGGGTCAGGATGTTTTATTCTTCAGATCTGCAAACTCAGTTCTATAAATTTCGCGGGATATCGCTAACTTGGCAGCTTTTCTTAAAAGTTTCCAAATTGATGGAAATATCTCCAAATTGAAAGTTAAGTTTCTTTATATTTATTTTCTGTACGAGAACGTGTATACTTCTAGTATAATATAAAGAAACTTAACATTCACAATTATGTGCAAATTCCTATAGTATTAAATGACTTTGTTATTCAAAATATTCTACTAAAATATTTAATTTAATTCTTCTAAAAAATGTATAAGAATCTCTGGGCTCGATATACAAAATTATTTTCACAGGCTGATCTGAAGAATAAAGCATCTTGGTCCAGTTTGTAAACACATTTTTAAAAAAATATTTTTTAATTCTGACAAAACGACAGAGATTATCTAGAAAATCGTACTTAATTATGCAGAATATTGAATTTTCATCGATTCGGTGTAATTTTGATGAATTTAGTGCCATGTTATCAATTTGGCGACATTTGCGTCAATTTAGAGATATTTTAAAAAAGCCGCCAAATTTATAGCCAAGTGGGGCTGTAAAACTAACTGACAGTCTCACTTGGCTACAAATTGATGAAACATCACCACAATACTATCCCTTAACAAAACACTATTAATTTAATTTATTTAGCGCAATTTCATTAATTTTAAGAAATTTTTCTGGAGTTACAAACATCTTTAACAATTTGGCGACATTTTAAAAAATTCGCTAAATATACTACTAAGTAGGACGGTTGGACTGATAAACAAATGCTACCGAGACATCATTTCCGTATTCTCTACTAACAAAACAAAATTAATTTTATTGATTTAACGTCGTTTTTATCAATTTAGCCACAATTTGGCAACTTTTAAGAAAAGTTGCCAAGATAGCGATATCTTGGAAAATTCATAGATCTGAATTTTCAAATCTGAAGAGGAAAACATTCTGATCCCGTTTGTATATACTACGTAAAAATACTAAAATTGTATTAGAAGATATACCCGTTCTACCCTTATTCTGTTTCAACAATCGGCTAAATGAACTTATTGGCTAAACACAATGCATGAGTTTAATAGCTAAACACAATATATGAGTTTGAAAACTCGTAAGTGATGTACGCAGCCTGCAATTAATATAATTAAAAGAAAATTCGAACCATTGATTTATAGGATATATTTTTATATCAATTTATTTATTATTCAAATAAAAATAATGATAATAAAAATTAACAAAGACGTTTGATTTAATTGCGTTGCTGAACAAGATGGTATAAGAAAGAAATTTCCTCATAAAATGCTAATAATTAAATAACCATTTTGATTTCTTAATACTTTTCACTGTTGAGCAAGAGCTGTGAAAAATAAACAATGGTGATAGAGTTTCCATTTAAATTTATGTTTGAAACCTGCAATTTTCAAAAGTGACTGATAAGCACAATAAACTTCCACCAAACTCAGAGGTAGAGTTTTAATTCAATTTTACGTTTTAAACCAGCGCTTTAAATCTAATTCCTCCAACCTATTTCGTTTGGAGGAACCAGAGAGTTAGAGAGTAGAACTGCAAGGAAAGAGTTCATTTTACATTAATAACTCGATAACCCCTCCTGGTCTTAGAAACTTGATATATGGGCTAAATTTTAAGTGGGGTTATTTCAAGGCTAACCACAAAATCCCATCAAATTGGGTTCAGCCGTTCTCCCGTGATGATGAGACAAACATACAGACAAACAGACAAGTTTTAAATTTTTTTAACACTTTACAACATAGTTGAAAAGTGTTTATGACTTTGTTCATTCTGTTTGTCTGTCTGTCCGTTAGAACGATAACTGCCGTAAAAATGACTTTATTAAAATGAAATTTTAGTATGTTGTTCAGACTGTCTGTGGGACCTATGGGAATATAAATGAATAATATCACCCAATTAGCTTTGGATTGAACCCGGGTTGAAAAAATGAAATACATTGAACCCTATGGGACCTAATTTTTCAAACACTTTTTTAAGCGGATTTAAAATTCACAAGTTGCTTCGAAAGTTTTATGAAATATTCAAATCATTCCATAAAACATATAAAAAAAAATCAGCGAAATATATTCAGTAGTTTTTTAAATAAAAATTAAAATAATAACTACACCCTTTATCTGTCATGTGACCCACTTCAAAATAAATCATGGCATCCATCTTGTCTCAAAATCGTGATTTTTAAAGTTCTTTTTAATTCATATTTAGTGTTGTATCTGTCCTAAAACCGCTATATTTTTGCTTAAATTTTGTGAATCTACATATTAAAACAACGCAATTATAATTGAGTTTAAATGATCATCCAAATTTGATTATTTCTACAACGAAGCCCACTTTTCACTTATGGAAAATGTAAATACCAAAAGATGTAGAATGAGTTGTCTAAGAATTGCTGCATTTCTTGAACGCAAAATTATTTAACTCATGGAGTCTGCAATATAGCTGATATGAATTAAACATTCATTGATTTTACACAGAGAAGCAAGCGATTTTTTTTAATGAAGCTTTAAGCATTGAGTTAAATTACTTGTATCTCCATGGTTTTAAGATTTTAAATAAAATAAATTATTATATTATTGTGATGAATGAAATGAATGGAAAAATGTTTATGAATGAAATACTGTTTTTATAGAGAGAGCCAGGCGTGCTATATTTCGATGACGTCATTCGAATAAATTTCATTTGTTTTCGATGAAGTTTTCAAATATAATAAATTATTGTAGTATTATGAGTATTTTAAAAATATTACCGAGGGATGTATCGCATTTTAGAGATGTTTAAATAAAATTGCATTGAAGTTGCAAAGTGTTTCATGATCAATACTTTATGCATGATTGATCTTTCTTGTATTTATATAGATTTTTCGTACTAAGAACAGGTATACTGGTAGTAAATATATATAAATAATTATCAGTATATTTTTTATATTTATATTATAACATTCGATTTAAGTACATTTCATATTCATTTTAGAGAAACTATTGCTATAGTATACTCTCGATTATGAAGTATCACATTAACTGATAGTAAAGTAATTCTTTGGTACTAAATCCTTCAATCAAATGTTGACAAGCATCTATCTGTCCAGCTACTATTCTTTTTATTTCAATCTTTGAATTCATCCCAGCTCGTGTCCCACAATTTAGGGGACCTCAAAACATATAAAATAAGTCGTTCAATATCTACTACCTTCATGCTATTAGAACGATTCAAAAAGTGCACTCTTCCGTCAAGATAACCGATGTGTGTGCGGCAAGGAAATTGAGACGGCCGCCAAAACGCTCTGGTCTGAAAAATCTGCTTCCTGAAAAACTTCCAAGCAATCAACCTTGAACCAATTATTAACCGACGTTCTCGTGTGACGAACACTAGACATTCTCTTATTGCCCAGCACGCAGCGTCTCTAAAACGGAAGGCAGATAAAGGTCGTCTGTCTGTCATAGGCCGTAATCATAACGTGTAAATTGTTTACTGTAATATGCTTCCCAGCACATCGCGGATTGATGTTAGACTAAATTGCATTTTCCTTTGTTTTGTTTTCTACACTCGGGCTGTTACTCCTATTAGATTGTATGTGGGTACATAGTATTTAAACAGTGTGAAAATTTATTCGGAAATCTCTGATTTTGTCAAGACCATGTTCAAACTACAATTTTTGGGGGACATATTATTGCACTGTTTACAAAATATTCCATAGGGAACGACTTTAGAGCAATGTAACAATTTTCCAGGGGTGTGATTTGGCACCCCCCTGACACCTCCCCCTAAATACACTCATGACCTCAGCGTAGTTTAGCGATTAACTGTCCTCAAACCGTCCATTTAGTATTATTTCCATTAGCCCATTTTCCAGTAGTATGGACAGAGGTGTAGCAAGGTCAGGTGGTATTTTTGGAAGGTGGTGGAAAATTTCTTGTCACCCCCCCATTGCATTTATTAAAAGAAGGAAAAATAAGATACTTACAGTTTTTAAGTGTTACTTTCTGGTTTATTTACTGTGAGCACTTTGAGCTTGATTGTGTGTGTGTGGGATTTTTTGCACTGTGAGCATAAGCACTTAAAACCTTTTTTTTCCTAAACTTGCTCTCTGCAAATTTTAAAATCACATCATCAAAATCAATTCCTTTCGCTACATTGTTTTCAATTGACAAGATAGCTAAGCCAGAGAGCCGAGCTTGACTCATGGTTAACCTAAGATAATTCTTCATTAATTTTAGTTTTGAAACACTCCTCTCACATGATGCTACTGAAACACATAACGTTAACAAGAATCTTAAGGCTAAAGTCAGATTTGATACAGAATCTGAAAGTTCATATTCAACAAAAAACTCTCAAAATCTTAAAGAAGACCATTCCAGAGAATCTTCTTTTGACATTTCGGCAGCTTGTAGATGTCTTCTTAGTCGTGGAATCTCTCTAAGAATTCCATCTTCAGAAAGTTCATCATAGTTTACGACTAAGCTTTGTATTAACTGTGGAAGTTCGTCTTCCGAAGTTGTGATCAGATTCTTGGGTTCGAGAACTGCAAACCGAGCTGATATACTTTCCATGTCTTTGCAGCGATTGTCGATTTCTTGATAAAACCTGTCAATGTACTCCAACATTGACCTTTTCAATTCTTCATTCAACGTGAGTGGTTCATCTTTAGCTTTTTCTCCAGGCATCATTTTCTTCTTTCTGACGGTTCTTTTTTTCATTAAAGGAATGTCCATCTCTTCACAAGTGTCCGTTGCAAACTGCAGTGCTATCTCCACGATCTCATTTCATTTGTCTTTCAAAAAGGTCTTCAGACTTCACATTTTGATAATACACTTCTCAAAACTGATTCCAACGATCTGTAGGTATTTTTGAGCGTGGTTTACTTCTTTTAAGACATTACTCCAGAAATACAGAAAGAAAAAAAAGAAAAATCACTTATTGCTGGCAAAAGCGTTTGCGCTGCTCCTCTGGTTTTTGCAGTTTCTGTGAGATCACAAAGTTCTTCTATAGCATCAACAATTTTCTTGAAATTAACATATACATGTTTTACAGCTTCGTAGTGAGCACTCCATCTTGTATCTGAAAGTATCTTGACTGTAACTCCAACATTAGTTACAAGGATCGTCCATATGTGTGCGGAAACCGAGAAAAAGCAGTACAGACTTTCTAAGGTCCCAAAAAAGGTTACACATTGTGAAATGGTTGCAAAAGAATGCACTCCACACAGAATAAGAGAGTGATTTGTACAAGGAACAAATAATGCTTTAGGATTAAGTTTACGAATCCTCGCTTGGACTCCAGAGTGCACTCCAGCCATTGTAGAGGCATTGTCATACCCCTGACCTCGACACAATGTGATATCCAGCTCGTCCTGTTCATTTGCCTTTAAAATGTCTTCGGTTATGTCAAGGGCTTTCTTTCCAGTTAGCTGAAAATAGCCTAGAAATGACTCCTTTATTTCTACTTTTTTATTCTCGATATGAACATATCGAACTATTTCACACATCTGATCAATGTGCAAAATGTCTGGTGTACTGTAAAAGATAATGCTATAATGTTCTGTTTCCTTAATATCAAATAAAATATTTTTCTTAACACTCTCGTTTAAAAGTGTGATAAACTCATTTTATGTGGTAGGGGACAGATAGCTTGTAAGTATTTTGCCTGTTTGTGACTGAGCTGCCTGCTCTAGTTTGATCAAGTTTTCTCTTAGTACCGGATCATACTTTGATACCAGCTCAACTAGCTGTAGAAAATTTCCTCTGTTTTCTGATAACGTATGCTCTCTGTGGCCACGGAATGGTAAATTTTGTTGAATCAAAAATAATGTTACATCTAACTAAGAGCCTTTTCAAAATATCCCTGCATTTCCTTTTTTCTGTTTCTTCAACAGTCTGGCTAAATTGATCAATCGTTTTGTTAACAATTAGACTTGCTCGTAACGTTTCCATTTTCAAAACAAGTTAAATGTTGCTCAGAGTTTTTATGACTTTGAACTTTCGGATGAAGTTTCCACCAAGATTGAAAACCAATCATAAATTTTGATGGATTACCACTCAAACTTTTATCAGTGCCAAAGAGCCTACAACAACAAGCTTTGGTTTTTTTTGGTAGAGCAGGGTATCAAAGTTCTCAGTATTTTCTCACCATTTGGTAGACTGATATAGAATCAATCAGCTGTTAGTTGAAGGATAGAACCCGTTATTTTATCACCTGATCTTGTAACTGTAACAAATGGACCCTCTTTGTTCTGATACGTTTTGCTACCCCTTTTAATTAAGTCAACTCTTAGACTATCTGGAACAGGAAAAGGCCAATCAGATATATTATACAAAATATTGCTACTTATTTGTTCCCCTTCTGATTTATCATCTCCTTCTAATTTGTCTTCTTCTAACTTGACTTCTTCTAATTTATCTTCTTCACTTTACCTGTGCTTCTTAGTGAGAAGTTCAGTGGCTTGTCTTTCCTGGTTATCCGTTTCAGTTTGTGTTTGTTCTTCACTTTCGAAACTGCTATCAGAATCAGAGTATACTCTATTTTCTTCAATTTTTGCTTACTGGGGAAGGGGGGAGGGAAGAGTTCAAATTTACAAAAAATGTGCTTACGTAAACTTGAACGACACCCATTTAAAAACATTTTATGCGAATATGCAGCCTGAAAATTTTTTTAAATACAGATCAAAATAAGTAGTTTTTCAACTTTGAGCGGCAATAAAAAATAATTTATTGAGTTTTCCAGAAATTTGACTCCATATTCTTAATAAGGGGCCCAAGATCAATGAAATTCAGTAAGTCACCATTCAAAGTTCGAGCGTCAAAAAAAGAGGTTCCCTTGTGAGTGAAGAAAAAAATAACTCTTTCATAAGTGCGAACAAGAATACAGTGAATAATAAAGTGAATAATGGGAGAGGCCATGTTAGAGAGTCAGTAAAGGGAAATATTTATTATTTCCCTATCTGCAGAGACTGATTTCTGTAGAGACAGTATCTGCAGAGATAGAGACAATATCTGCAGAGACAGAGACAATATCTGCAGAGACAGAATTCGGCGGAAAGAAACACTCCTCGCCTTCCTTATACATACGCTCTCCACTACACAGCATCGAAATCAACTGTGTTTTGTTGTGTTTGTTGACTGAACTAAAAAATTCCAAACTTTCAATACGTATTATGTAGACTTGTTGAGGTCAATTAACTGTTAATCATAAAAATATAAAATAACAATATAATTTTATACGATTCAAATATGCATTCTAAAAATTTATGATTTTTAGAATGTGTTATATAATATTCTAATTATATAACACATATAATTAGAAATTAATTATATGTGTTAATAAATGTATAATTTATTAACATAATAAATTATAAATGAATTTATAATTTATTATGTATATTATATGTGTATTCATATAATATACATAATAAAAATCGACAATAAAATCCTGATTTTATTGTCGATTATAAAAGTAATAATAATCAGTATTATATTATATGAATAAAATATAGAACAAAATCCTATAAATTCCTTGTTCCTTTTTTTATGGAAGATTGATATTTATTCGAAACCAGATTGGAGTATGTATCATGTAGGAGCTTGTATAGACCACCAATAGTTTCAAAGTTGAAGTTGACTTTGTACATGGCATAGAAATATAGAACCATAATATCATGATTGTAGCTATTGGCTATCGAGCACGGTTTAGTGTTGTTGTGGGATTACATTTTGCACGATATGAGAGAGGAAATCCATGTCTCTGAACTTACTGCATTTGACAATTCAAAGAACGTTGCGGAGAATTGTGGCACATAAATTTTTTGTTGCTAATGTCTTATCAGATACTCCATGTTAATGAATCCATAATAAAGGCGAAAGCGGTTTGCAAATGGTGTTATTTGTAATGAGAATGTTAAATAATAAAGTTGTAGTTAATTCACCCCCGTCGGTGATGACACCCGGCGCGGTCCGCACACCCCTTCCTACGCCACTGAGTATGGATTTTTCTTGTAAGACGGAACAGCGGATCCTACTTATATTAGCGGAAACTTGTTAATATTTCTTACTTATGATAAAAAAAATCTGGTTCCAATTTGTTGCTATTAGAAGATTTTCTATTGGTTTAAGCATTTTTATCGGTTTTATCTATCTTCTTAGCAGCCGGGGAGTTTTTGAGATATAAAGAAGCCCATGTCGTCCTCGGAGCTGTCATTACTAGTTTCGCGATAGATGGCAGCACCAGCTACTTTGGGATTCAGCTGAGTTAACTTTTTTGAATTTCATTTCTTTTAATTGAATAATTGTTTCAGTGAGAGACACAGAAAAATATTGCGTAGATTTTGTTATTTTACAGAAGTATATTTTATTTTAAAAGTTCTATCTGTTTTTATATCACTCTTTTAATATAAGTTTTAGGAAAAGTCAAGATATATTTTCACATTTCCCTTAATGAGTTGTCTAAAGTCTATCGTAAATGATTTTGTTTCAATTCTACATACAATATATATGGGGTATACAATATATACAAAAAAATTTTTTTAATACATACATTTTTTTTACATTTTTACTTTTAATACTTAGTTTTAATACATAGTTTTAATACATTTTTTTAATACATGTAAAAAAATGTTTAATACAATATATACAATATATACAAAATAAATAAATACAATATATACAATACAGTCGAACCTCGATATGTCGAATTCGAAGGGAGTAGAAAAAAAAAATCGAGATATTAAAAATTCGAGATATCGAAAATTTGAAATTTTTTGAGGAATTCATAAAAGAATATATACATACTAGTCCTATATACTTTAAACATTTTTAAAAAAATCACCCACTTTACTTTACAGACAGAGAATTGGGTATTACCTTTACCCAAGAAAATGCTGACACCAAATAAAGCGAAGCTTGGAATGATTGGATACACATTTAATATAATACTATGCACGTACATGCATTATTAAAATTTAATCTTGCATTACTTTACTTGCAAAATAGTCATCTATGACAGTTTGGTTACAGGTACTGAATCCTTCAATATCTAGCACATTTTCCAAATGAGTTAGGCAGTTCCAAATGAGCTTAATTTTGTGGCAATAGTTTACTTTAAAACTCTGAATAATACCTTGGTCCAAAGGCTGTAACTTAGAAGTTGTGTTTGGTGGCATGAAATGAACTTTCACAGATTTCAATTTCGGCACGCTATTATGCACTGTACAGTTGTCCAAGAAGAAAACAATATCGCGATTTTCACGGGACATTTTTCTGTCTAGTTCCTTCAACCAATTAGTGAAAATTTCGGTAGTCATCCAAGCCTTATTGTTTGCAAAATAAGTCATTGGAACAGATTTCATTCCTGAAAAACATCGGGGTTTAGCAGATTTACCTATCATAAGAGGTTTGAGCTTTTCTGAACCATTCATATTAGTGCAAAATAGCACAGTTAATCTTTCTTTGCTCATTTCCAGCCATGACATACTTCACCTTTAATGGCCATAATTTTATCAGGCATACACTTAAAAAATAGTCCTGTTTCATCTGCATTAAACACATTTTTTGGATCGTATTTTTCTAAATGAAAAGATGAAAATGGCAAAATGATCCAAATGGTAAGATGAAAAAAATCGAGATATCGAAAGTTTGATTAAAAAAATTTCGAGTTAAAGAGTTTGTTTTACATTAGTTTTATACCGTGCATGAAGGGAGATGAAAATATTTCGAGATATCGAAAATTTCGAGATACCGAGGTTCGACATATCGAGGTTCACCTGTATATACAAGAAATCCAATGTATACAATATATACAATATATACAATATATACAAAAATACAATATATATGTATACAAAATATATACAATACATACAATATATATATATACAAAATATATACAATACATACAATATATATGGGGGAATTTTGTCGTGTCCAAACTTAAATAATTGCAATAGCGCTTTCAAGTTCTAGATTTATTTTCTTTGATTTCATATTATTAAGTTAGCTACATTGTATGCAGGAAACTGGAAATTCTTTGTAACCAGTTATTGAAAGGATACATTAGAGTTTATAATATTTATCTTTAAATTATTCGTAAATTATTTTTTTGGTTTTGTTAAGCTAAAAAAATGCTTTGTTGGAGTAGAATAGACATTTCATGCTAATCTTAATAAAATAATTGCGGTAACGCTTTTCACAATTATGTTTTAACAAAATGTACTTTTTGTTAAAGTTTTATTTCAAAATATTTATATTGTTTAAAACCGTTTAAAATATTGAATTTTTAACTTATAAATTGTTACAATAAAGTCTTTGAAAAGACTTAAATTATTCTTACTATATGTTAGTAAGGTTGCAATTATTCTCTTTTTAAATTCAAATATTTTTGTTTTTCTAAATTTGAATGATTATGGGTTTTTTTTAATTATAAATTTAATCACCTTGTTAAAATTAAAAAAAAATATTTTCTTTAAATTTCAATAAGATTTTTTAAATTATATAAATGGATCTTAATTTCATATCCGGTGCCCATTTGTAAATGTTACGGACCAAGTGATTATGAGACCACTATATATAATGCCCAGCAGAATCGGGCAAAGTGATATATATTTGTTAATTTATCTCAGTGAACGGGCAGTATGCAAAATGCTACATACTCTCCTGGCAATGTATTTTTTCAACTGCAAACTCAATTATTGCTATAAAAATTAAATCGACATATATTTTTATAAATTGGCATAAATTCTACTTTTCCTCTTCAGTTTACTGCAATTAGAAAGAAATAAAAATCAAACGTTAATTTCTCGTACGCATGTATTAGGTATTTAGTGGTGCCATTTCTTCAGATGTACAATGAAAGTTACTCCTATTTAAATCCACGTTGTTGACACAGCACTTAAAAACTGAGATATACCCGTTTTTCCTTGCAATTAGCTCAGATATTGTTTCTTCTCTTATAAAAACAAAAAATAATAATAAAATTAAATAGTACTTAATCACTTACTTTTAGAAATAAAACCTTTGGTTTCTATGATGTTTCACATAATTAGTTATATAATATAACATTGTTTTCTTTTTCAAACCTTTGAAGCGAAATCCGAAAAAAGGAAAATGCTCTCTTGGCCTTTGAATTTTCCTCCCGCCTTTTCTATTTATACAGATTTCGTGAATTTTCAGATCGATATTTTAAGCGCTCGTATATAGAAACATTTTTATCGAAATATACCTCCCCCCCCCCCGAAGGACCAATGAAAATTTACCTCGCTTTTTTGCGAAAAATATAACTGGCAAAGTTAAGTCCAGTTTTTGCTTTCGTAATCCAAAGTTTGATCTCGGAGTCGGTGCTGCAGCGTGGCGAGGTGGGGGGCTCACATCACTTGTGAGGGGCGAAATCTGACTCCCATAGTTATCTACCTGACTCAGAACTAGGGGAAGAAACTCCAGGTAGGAACATAACGAGGATATAAACGAAGAAATGGTTATAGGAGACTTTGTCAAAAAGGTCCTGACATCCAATAATGCACTACAGGGATTGATTACCGGCGTTAAAAGTCCAGAGGCCTACCAACTCAGAATGAGAAACCAAATGGATGAAATGCTTGAAATTATTATCACCCAACAGACTTTGATAGCACATGAAGCTTTGGAAAATGCCAAGTGTAATGAACTACCTAGAGAAACCTACGCAGACGCTACTAAAATAAAATTTTGAGCACAATCAAAAAGTCGACAGAGAACTTGCTATGTGGCAACCATATATCCAAAAACGGATGAAACTATCAAAGCCGAAGTCAGAATCTAGTAGACCCTAATAAAATATAGATGGCCGTAAGGACAGTAAAGGAAATTTGAAGGAGGAATTTTCGAAAAGGAGGAATTTTGATTGAAGTGGAAACTGCTGAAGATATTGAAAAATTGATAGCTGAATTCAAAGCTGAATTCAATAGATGTGCTCAAATAAAATTATGAAATAAACAAACCAAAGAAGAAACTTACACAAATCATACTTTATAATGTAGCAGATGAGAAATTCATGACTAGCAAAATGACTAGCAAAATGATGATAGTACAATTGAAATTAGGAGGAACTATAAGACTCGAAGAGGCGAGAGCTGGGTAACGGCATTATATCCCGAGTTTTTTCAAGCACTACTCAACAACAGAAAGGTCAATCTTGGTTAGTCAAAAGTGGAATGCAAGGAATATTTGAGGCCTAACAATTGTTACAAATGTGGTCGCTAATTTTGCAACAGATCACAAATCTGCTTCAATTGTGGTAAGGACATCCATAAAACTAACGAGTGCAACGAGGATACAAGTTGCTTCAACTGTAAAGCATATAATATAAAATTTGGTTCAGCATTTGAGATAAAACATAAAGATATAGACAGAAGTTATCAAATTTATCAAAACGAAATGGCTTATATCGCCACTAAAATCGATTATGGCTTTTAATCGTCCTGCTTGTTTTAGAAAATTTATCTAAATCAACTTAAATCATGCTCGAGCTGCAAATTTACAATTATCTCATGACATGCTCCTGAAAAAGGTTAACATTGCCTTCATCAACGAACCGTATTACTGGGAAAATAAAATTGTGGGTTTTCCCAACCACTTTGATATAATGGCGCACTATGTAGTAGCAAGAGCTGCCTTTACCATTGATGTTAAAACCACGAGTAGTTACTGTATCATAAAGAAAGATCGATATATTGTGGGCATTCCAATGGATATAAATAAAGAACCATTCATTTTGATATCCATCTATTGTCCCCCCTCAGAAGAAATGTGCTGTAAAATCGATGAACTGGAAAATTTGATCAATGTATTCAGCAATTGTAAAATCACCATTTGCGGTGATTTAAATGCAAAATCACATATTTGTGAACCAAGTGTAAGAAATATGCTATTAGTTGTGCCTAAGTCCATATTGAAACATTAGTTATATATGTAATGGCAACACCCTTTCTTGTGTTGTCAGAATGGCAACGGTCGGGTGTTGTTTATGTTCGATGTTTATGTAGCCGCGCGTTTGTTTTGTATGTTTGTGTGAGATGTTAAGTAATGTACTTCTTTTCGTTTAAATATAGTTCTGTCTAATTAGTCGTTATGTTTATCATTTACAATAACACCCACTATCTCTGCTAAAACTAACAGGTTATGGATGCCCAGGTTGTTTATCTGCGAAACGGTATGGAGACGTGCTTTCGTTTTCGTAAATGCTGAGAATTTTTTTGCTCTATGGTAAATTGCATAAGTAGACGCACTTAGAAGTTATTAAATATTACGGGTTATAATCAGAAATTTAAAATAAAGAAGCATGGCTGCAATGAATGAAGAATTCAGAATCCCTAAATTATCGAGTGATAATTATCATTCTTGGGCTATTCGTACCAGAGCAGTTTGGTTCAGAAGGGATGTTGGGAAGCCATTGATCCTGGGTTTGGATCCGAAATGACGACTGCGGAAAAAAAATGAATAATCGAGCATTAACTTTTCTGTTTGTTGTTGTTGATGATACGTATTTAGATGATATTGAGATGTGCACCAGCGCGAGAGAAACATGGAAAGCGCTTGAAGACATTCATTCCAAATGCTGTTTGTTGTATATTTTACAATTAATGCGGGATTTCTTCAACATAAAAATGAAAACCAATGAAGAGATGAAGGGTTATCTTGGACGATTAATGGATATTCATCAAAAATTAGCCAGCAGTGATTAGGCTTTTAATGATAAAGAAGTTGCATTGGTGATGTTATTGGGTATTCCAAAGACGTATGAAACCCTAATTTTCAATCTTGAACAAGATGAAGAAAGTCTGACGACTAAAAAGGTGAAGACCAGACTTTTGATAGAAGAGAAAAGAATAAATCGCCAAGATAAAGAAAAAGAAACTACTGAAGAAATAGATTGCAAGGCTATGTTTATACAAAAAAGGAATGGAGCTAAACATAAACATTCAAATCAAGTTAAAAATGTAAAACTACCCTGGGGCATAAAGGTTTTTCCCAAAAAGACTTTAACAGACAAGGAAGACGTGTAAAATGTTTTTGTTGTAATAAATTTGGCCATATTGCAAGAAACTGCCCTGAACGCTACAACTGTACCGTAAACAACCATGATATAAATGAACAAAATGGAAAACATGAAGTAAAGAAAGTTGTACATTCAGCATTATCCGCAAAGAATGGAACAGTGGAAAATCCATTAGTTTGGTATCTGGATAGTGGTGCCACAGACCACATGACGTCACACAGAGAAAAATGTTCAAGTTTCAGAAAAATGGATTCATGCGTTAAAGTTGCCAACAAAGATGGAATTCGAGTTGAAGGTGTTGGGCATGTTGACGTTGAGTTGTGTGAAGCAAATGATGGATTACATGCGCACATGAGCAATGTTGTATATGTACCTGATTTAGACGGAAACCTTTTATCAGTTGACAGAATTGAAGAGCTTGGATTTAAATACAATGTGTAAATAATGAAGCCAGAGTTATCAAGAAAAATGGACAGATTTTGCTGACGGCAAAACGCAGTGGCAGACTTTATGCAGTTGAAGAACACCGTAAAGTGGCAAAGTTTGCAAAACTCATTGATAAATCTTTGTTGCGTCGCCGACTTGGACATCTCCATTATAATGTCATAAAACAATTAAGAAGTGGAGCACAGCATTGTAAATCGGCCGAAGATCCCCAAGGAGCGTGTTCTATATGTATGATGGGGGAAATGAAGTAAAGACGTTTTCCAGAAGGTAATTCTACCAGACCAAAAGAAGCATTGGAATTAGTCCACTCTGACGTAATAGTTGGAAAAATAGAACCAAAATTAGCGGGGGGGGGGGTCAATGTACTTCGTTACTTTTATTTGATCACTACTGTCGATATAGAGTTGTGTATCCAATGAAGGCAAAAGCGATGTCCTTAGTAAATTTGACGAATATAAGCGAATGGTTAAAAACCTCCATAAGCGCAAGATAGGAACACTGAGAAGCAACAACGGCGATGAGTATGATAGCAAAGAATTTAATGAGTATCCACTTAAGCATGAAATACGAAGACAACTAACAGTTCCCAATACTCCATAGCAAAACGGCGTCGCTGAAAGGATGAATCAGACATTGTTGGATATGACTAGGTGTCTACTAATCGAATCAGGACTTAAAAGAACTCTATGGGCTGATGCAGTATGTACAGTAAGCTAAATTAGGTACAAGTGTCCCTCCAAATCTATTGACGGAAATGCTCCCGAAGCACTATGGTTTGGAAAAGAAGCCTCACTTGATCATCTAAGAGTGTACGGTTGCAAGGTATGGAGTATGGTGAATCGCAGATACAGACACAGTAAATTAGACCCCAAATCTATAGAGTGCATATTTGTGGGTTATCCAGATGGAATTAAAAGTGGGACATGAAGCATAATACCTTCTTTGTCAGCCGGAATGTAATTTTTGAAGAAAATGTATTTCCCTGTAAGAAAGAACCGAATTCTCTTCTAGACGTAGAAAGCCACAATATGGAAGATACTGCTATAATCCACATTGAGAATGAAGAAAGTAATGATGCACAGAGTTTTAGTCATGAAGCTAATGGTGAGGGCGAGATTGATAAAACTCCACCGACGAGCATAATAACGAATGAAAATGTAAATTTGGACTCAACAAGTATGCAAGATGTAACATCAACTCATGCAAACATCCCTGTTAGTATTCCATCCTCTAACAATACAATGACATTAGGTGGCCCATCAACATAAAGACGTTCAGAACGGTTGGCGACAAAGAAACCAAAACAAGTGACATGCTACATATGAAATTCTGTCAAAAGGCAAGATTCTGTAAAAGACTCAATGACGATAGAAGAAGCTCTATAGTCTCCAGAAGCAAATGAATGGGAAATAGCCATTCAAGAAGAGTTAGAAAATTTAAGACGAAATGATACATGGGGAATAGTACCACGACCTGAAGAAAGAAGAATAGTGAAAAGCAAATGGGTTTTCGAAAGGAAGTTTGACAAAAATGGCAAATTAGAAAGGTACAAAACCAGGCTTGTTGCCCTTGGTGGTTTCACACAAGTAGAAGGAATTGATTTCAATGAGACTTTTTCACCAGTTGTGCAGATAGACTTCACCTCGACTATAAAAGAAAATAATAGTGTCTAAGTAGCTTATTAGATAGAACCGGCAGATCCTCGTTAATATATGATTTATTTAGAGCTTCTAAATAGTATTTCATTGGTAAGTCAGACTTACGAATAAAAATTGTAACTTAAAAGAAATTATAAATTTGATTGCATTGCGAATTTGAAAATGCCGATTTTTGTCAAAGAACTCAGTGCTTTTCAGTTTTATAAGGTAGTAAGAAAATAATAAAGATGGGCACCTTCATTACCTTCCACATTTAAGAAGCTGGATAATTAGAAAGTACAAAAGATTTGGAATAGTACAAACGTTTCTGGCCGTAAAACTTTTAAGTGTAGGGTAATTACTTATTATGCAAGAATTTTGTTTCAACGTTTGCTTATAACTATTTGGAGCTACAGATAGTTTAGTTTAATGTCCTATGCTTTGTCGTAACAAGCGAATAATATTTTCTAACGGATTTTGTTTAGAGTTGATACGAAGCTCTATGGTGTGGTTTTGTGTACACGAGAACTAATTTTACTAGGAGTTACAGGAAAGTAATAACATTCCATTTAAAGCAACTTCTAATGCAAAATTAATAGTTTTTAAGGCAAAAAACAGCCTTCTTTTTTAAGATGAGCAAGAAGCGCCATTTTTACTTGTCGCTTGTTTGTGCTGACAAAGAAGGCTGTGTTTTGTTTTAGGAACCGCAAATTTTGTATTAGATGTTATATTAAATAAAGTTTTATTCGTTGTATTGTATTAAGAATTCGATTTACAAGCCGGATAAAAGGAGTAAAAACGGAGACATTATGGCGTCCTGAAGGAAATTTTCGGAATGTAAAATCCGGAACATATCCCGAAAAACCATGGACTTCTGTTTTTCAGGAGTGTCCATCATAAGTGGCCAATGAGTCATCTCTTTATTATTCAATAACTTTTAACAATAAATAGATGAATATCATTGTTTTAGTGTTATTACTAGTTATTTCTGAGATATTAAAATTTTATTTTTCACATTGAGAGCGATATCTTTATATTTATATTAATCGATATATTAATTTTAATTGGTATCATTCAAACATCTATTAATTTTCAGAAAGATAGAGTTTAAAAGACATCTCTAATATGTGCTGTTGTTTTTCCCCAATATTTAATGAACACATTAGATTATTTAAACAAAAATACACCAATAAAATATTTATCATGTAAAAATGTATTAGAAAAGTAAATTTATTTTCTCCATTTCACTTTAGATTTCACAAAAACCATCTTCCAATAAACCAATACAACCAGACATAAATTTCTATTAAAAATAGCGAGCATTAAATATTTTCGCAACAACACTATATGCAAGCAAATGTAAAATCTTTTCGCATTTATCTTTTATTTCAGATCTTTTCTCTGTCCTATGAATCTCGACTTCCATCTCTTTATAACGACCGCACTACCCCTCCTTTAAAAAAAAATAAAAGATGAGGGAAAATGAAGACAGAAGAAAATGGAAGAGCGAAGTGTGATCCCCTTTTAATACTATTCGTACTATTCTTCTGATCTCTCATTCGCTCAGTGTCACTACGTTTCAACTACTGTCACACCTCTTAAATATTTGCATTCCCAAAGGGGCCGTCCCTATATTTCATTTCTAATTCATATTTCAACGAATTTGATTAAGATGTATGTATGCTAACAGAAAAACTATTTACATGATCGGGGGGTCCTAGCGGTATAATTCTTGGGGGTCTCTATGACACCAACCTTTTTTGGGACATTATAATATGTATTTTTTATTTTGTGTAAGTTGAGTCACATTGATTTCACATAATTTTATGAGTTTCAGGGTTTGTGATACACGTTTAATACATTATTTCATTTCGTATAAAACCAATATTTTTTTTTTATTTACTTTAAAATCCTTTTTTAAAGTAAATATAAAAAATTCTGATATGTCCAACACATTATTTTCCCTATAGATTAACACATTTAGATATCGTGGGAAACAATAATACACATTAAAGCTCTCTTGTAACTACATTGTGCTGAAAATCCATAAAATTTATGATCAATAAGTAAAACACTTTGTGCAAAAGATAAGGAAAATCTTGACGTAATTAAGTACAAATCAAACAAACAATGCAGCAGCCGTTTTACGAATACGTTGGATACCCTTCTTCAGTGAAATATTTTATCTTAACTGAAAATGGGGATTCATTTGTGCTTAATTATGTTGTTTAAGTTTTTCTTTATGGTTTATGCTGTTACGAACTAAAATAAACATACCAAACTTTACGTAATTCGTTTAATCATTTCCAGACAGACCGCACTCCCTGTAAGATAGTGAAACGTCTAGTGTCTTAAAAGCACAATATAACTACTCGACAAATATGTTTATTTATTTTCAGTTAAAAATACTTCCAAAGCACTCACTCGTTGGATAAGTGCGAACATATATTTAGACTTTTTCACATATTTTTTCTATTTTAGGTAGAAAACATGTAATATCTCGAGAAGGTCCTATGTTATCGTTCTGAAAATTGTCATTTGGTTCGAAATAAAAAGTAATATATAAAATGAAACTAATTTTATCATACTTATGATTTTATGAATCTTTCCGCTCTTTTTGAATATTAAAAAATTATGAGCCATTCCGAGCTTCTTGAAAGTTGATAAATCTCTGAAAATTGTTCCCATTCGAAGTTCCATCTATTTTCTCAATTTGTTCCGAAAATATTGCGTTATACACAGACAAGTAACCTTTCTAATCTGTTTTTAAGTAGTTGTTTGCTGACTAATCATATCATCACCTGTGCGGTGCTGAGGAGCGGCAATGACCGTAAAACCATATTCTACGGGTAGTGAGGGTTGAGCACTTTATTGCTTTTAATAAAGAAGTTGTTTCAATGTAAAATAAAAGGCTGCTTACTCACTTATCCATTTACTGTTCTCGTATTAGTTTCGTTGTTTTTGACACTCTTCTATAAGGTGAATGTGAATGCATAACTGAACAGCTTAAAGCTATTTTAAGCAACTCCTCCAAATCACTTCCCTATTATTCTGAATGCTTAAAGTTCTGTTGATAGTAGGAGGGCAAAAATTAATGCCCTGCACTAAAATGGAATTAAATGTTTAAAAAATTTCAGCAGAAAATTTTTAGAAGTTTCGTGCGGCTTAGTTATGCCACTATCTGAATTTTTTTTAAAGTGATAAAACCGCGAAACAGGTTCAAGGTATTGAATTATTTAACTGAGGTGGTTGCATCTGTGCTTTTATCCTGAAGAAGGAGGCTGTTTTTGTCCTCTGATACCGGTTAATACCTGTTATCATTTATTTTTTTGTACTAATGAAATTCTATATTCTAGTTTATTTTTTACAGCAGTTTGTGTAGATTGTTTTATATTGAATATGAAGCTATTTAAATAAATATTCATTTTTTTTTTCATTTTTTGACATGCGAAGAGAAATCGTTGTTTGTGGGTTATTACATATAGGATAATTCAATTGTGGTTGCATGATAATTTTTGAAAATTTTTATGTTTTGTACAGATGCTCCTACGTATTTCAGAAGATGGAAAACAGTATTTAAAAATTTTTCATTTAGCTTATTTTTCTGGTGCCGCCATTGTTTCAACATGGCCAGCTCTAAATTTGATGAATTTTTATGCTCACGCAAATTTAAATATCTTGGAACCCAAACAAGCTAGATACTTGGGATACAAGCTGTTTTACTGGTCCTAAATAAGTCTTCATTTCATGTCATTATAAAATTTGTCTAACTGCTACCTGATTGGCTGAAATTAAGCGTTGAAATTCAGCTTCGGTTAAGCTAAAAATGCAGTATTTGAAATTTTTAAAAGGAATGAAGGAAGCAATTCTAAATATTCAATTGTTTATCATGCCTTACCCTCCACAGTCTTAGCCTGGAAAATTTTAAGACTGAGAACTTTACTCTTTTTATTTTATTAAGCCCCAGACATGGCAGTTTATTCAAATTTGCGAATATTTAAACTTTAATATCTCTTGTAGGGGAACTGGAAAAAATCTGAAACTTTCAAGGAATCAAGTACTGCATTGTAGCTAATTGTGCTAAAAGTTTGGAGTTTTAGACTTTTCTGGTTTTATTGCTATTGTTTAATGAATAAATCCTAAAAGTAACAAATATTAATTTTAACTTACCAAGTATAGTGGAACGATAATGTTTTTCTCAAAACTTTTCGCAGTAGAAGACAATGATTACCTATTGTATGGGATGTCTTAATTTAAAATTCAAATCATTTTGATTAATATCTTTAGGTGCCGTATGAGCGTTGGAAATTGAAATAAAAATGTGGACAAACTCCATTTTTTTAAAATTTCTGATTATTTTTTTAATTATTCTAATACGATAGAGGTGAAAAGTTGCCTTTAGACGTAAGATGTGTTATTGAGGAATTCAAATAGTTTTAACTAATTATTTTTCCCATCACAAAATAGTTGAAAATTGTGAAAAATGTAGAAGATGTTTTTTTTCATAATTGCATATTTAATTTTATGTAACTTCATACGGCCCTAAAGATGAATAATGTTTTCTGCCTAATCATAAGAATAAGTTAATTGGCAATATTTTTTTCCGTGCCTTATTACATAGAAGTGTCGACTTTCACGTCACATTTATCTTGCAATTCTTACTAAAATCAGCATTCATACAGTAGAACTGCAAAGATCATATAGTTATCCTTCATGCCTCGGAGTACGGAGAGCCTTATTATATTTGCATTAAGGCTGTAGTTTACTTACTTTTTAATTTATGATGCAGATATGAAAAAGAATGGAGGTCTATATTTTGATGATAGGAGAGATAAAACTACAGTGCAGGTAAAATTAAACCAGATATTGTCGGAAAAGAATTTTGGAAGAGCACATACTATTTTGAAGACCCAGTGTCTAAATATATGGACCATACAACAAAATCTAGCACATCGCTCCACATAAAGGACTATTGCCAACGGCCGTACCGTGCTGAAAACACCGGTTCTCGTTAGATCACCGAAGTCAAGCAGCATCGGGCGCGGTTAGTACTTGGTGGGTGACCACCTCGGAACACCGCGTGCTGTTGGCCATCTCGGGTGCGGTATCCCCGTGGTTTGCGCGCTAGATTTGCACGCTACCACAAATGCCGCCGTGTTCATGCGGAGTACGATCACGTTAAACATGTGGGTCCGTAAGTCCTTCCGAGAGGTTGGTGGTAGGGGAAGGAGGGTACGGTCCCTGTGGATGCCTCCCCCACTGGGTTCCGGTCTAAATTGGGTGGCACTTCCCGGCCGTCCATTCAGTTACCTTACACCTTTCTGGTAGGTCGGACGGTCTGGGTCTCAACAACAACATAAAGGACTATTGAACACTGAACAAGTTGGAACAAATTGTATTACATCTAACACAGCTTTATAATCAACTATACCGCATATACAGCTGCTTCCCAAATGCAGATTTGCAAATATACTACGACGCAACACCTCCTAAACATGAATAGCATATTCATGGTCATTGCAGCTCTACTGTGGAAGTGCCGATTTTAGTAAGAATTGCATGAGAAATATGATATGAAAGTTGACGCCTTTATTCTATATAACAAGATACGGAAAAAAATTTTACCAAACAATTTCTTCTTATTTATGATTAGGCAGAAAATATTATGTAGTACCTTATGAAGTTACATGAAATTAAATGTACTATTTGGAATAAAATGTAAAAAAAATTCATTCCTCGCAATTTCATTTCGCAAATTTCAACTCTTTTGTAATGGCGAAAATAACTAATTGAAATTATTTAAATTTTATATGCTATAATTAAAGCCAACCTTTCACCTCTATCGCATTCGAATGATTAAAAAATGAATAATCAGAATGGTTTTTTCAAAAAATTGAAGATTTTTCACTTTTCTTCAATTTTCAACACTCTTGTTGTACTAAAGACATTAATCAAAATCAATTGAATTTTGAATGAAAACATCTCACATCAGAGGTAACTTTTGTCTTCTATTACGAAAAGTTTAGGGGATATAAAAATTGTTTTCTTCTTCCATAGTTGGTAAGTCAAAATTAATATGTTATACTTGAAGGACTTATTCATTGTTCCATAGCAATAAAACCAGAAAAATCTAAAACTCCAAATTTTTAGCATATAACTAAGATGTAATAATAAGATGTAATAACTTATATATAACTAAGATGTAATAATTGATTCCTTCCACGTTTCAGATTTTTCCCAGTTCCCCTACCAGCGATATTAAGGCTCTCTTAAATATTCGAAAATTTGAATAAACCGCCATGTTTGGGACTTAACAAAATAAAAAGGCAGTCTGTCTTGAAATTTTTCAGGCTAAGATTATGGGAGTAGAGTAAGGTATGATACAAATTTGAAGATCTAGAATTCTTTCTTCCTTCCTTTTAAGAGACTCAAAAACTGCATTTTTAGCTAAACCGACGCTAAATTTCAACGCTGAATTTCAGACAATCACGTAGCAGTTAGACAAATTTTATCCTGACATGAAAGGTAGGCAATAAATACTAGTAAAATAGTTTTTATCCCAAGTATTTAGCTCTTTTGGGTTCCATGATATTTAAATTTGCGTGGACATCAAAATTCTTCAAATTTGGAGTTCGCCATGTTGGAAAAATGGCAGCACCAGAAAACTAAGCTTGATGCAAAAATTTAAAAAATAGTTTTCCGTCTTCTAAAATGCGTAGGAACATCTGTGCAAAATATAAACATTTCCATAAATGGTCGTGCAACAAATTTCATAATAGTTAGAATTGTTTAAATTGCAGCAATAGAATTATTTTAAAAGTATTGGTATTAATTTTCATTAATTGCATTAAAAATGATAAAATATGGATTTCTGAGTTAATTCATATAAAGCTTATTTTATAAGTTACATTAAATATTTAAAATAGGTGAAATTTTAAATTTAAAAATAAATTAAAATTTAATTTTCTGATAAAAATAAATTATGACTAATTATTAATGAAAAACGAAATCTCTACATCTTTAAAATTTTTATCCTGATAAAGCCCTCTTTACAAATTTGGGTAGCTTTCTTTTCTTAAAAATTCTTAAACGCAATGTAATACATGTAAATATATTAGCTGAATACCCGTTAAAAACGTCCTCACAATAAGTACCCCACCCTCTAAAAAAATTGTGAAAATTCAATTTTTGCAGTAGGATGTTCAGCAGTGACCCGATCACTTAAAACAGGATATTTCTGATTAATTCGGCCAATTGAACATTTCAGAGTACACATCACCTAAAACACAAAATATTGAAACACAATTGTATTTCCCATTATACGACCCATATTCTTACCAATACTTTATATATATATATGTATATATATATATATATATTGAAAAAATTAAAAGATAAAAAGTGAATAAAAATTGAAAAAATGAAGGATGGCTTAGCAAAAAGCTTACTTTATGGCGGTAAGGGGTTGTGACCTTACTCCCCAGTTCAACGAGCTCGTCATAAACGCCGCGGCCTTTCACTCCATACGCCAGCTTTGGCTCAAGCCAACCTCCGGAGTGACAATAAAAATTATCACGAGACCTTGCACAAGGATAGATTCGAGGACGAGAGCAAAAACACCACGAAAATAGCCAACAGAACTGCTGACTCAAGTGAAAGGTATATAGCATCGTATGAGTGAGCTGCGGTCCTTTGATCACAGTGCGGTCCTGTCATATGAATGATTCGAAATTTCATTCTTTAATTGAACACAAAAAAGACATGAGCCTTACACCATATGCCAAATTGTTTCTGTATAAATTATCAATATTTTTAAGCATAAAAGATACTGGATATTTTTGAAAATATGCTTGCTTTAAAAATTCTTGATCAAATTTAATACGTAAATGTTCTTCTTTAATAGTTCTTTTTATTCTGACCAAACCTCCCAAGAATACATTGCGAAACACATTCAAGTGTATGTTGGAGTGCCAATGTATTATTCCATTAATGGGTAATTTAAATTGTTTTCTTTTGTCATATATGGTAAATAGGATCGGGATTTGACAAAAGTTGATATTCAAATTGATATTCATTCAGAAGAACATTTACGTATTAAATTTGATCAAGAATTTTTAAAGCAAGCATATTTTCAAAAATATCCAGTATCTTTTATGCTTAAAAATATTGATAATTTATACAGAAACAATTTGGCATATGGTGTAAGGCTCATGTCTTTTTTGTGTTCAATTAAAGAATGAAATTTCGAATCATTCATATGACAGGACCGCACTGCGATCAAAGGACCGCAGCTCACGCATACGATGCTATATACCTTTCACTTGAGTCAGCAGTTCTGGTGGCTATTTTGGTGGTGTTTTTGCTCTCGTCCTCGATTCTATCCTTGTGCAAGGTCTCGTGATAATTTTCATTGTCACTCCGGAGGTTGGCTTGAGCCAAAGCTGGCGACCAGGAGTGAAAGGCCGCGGCGTTTATGACGAGCTCGTTGAACTGGGGAGTAAGGTCACAACCCCTTACCGCCATAAAGTAAGCTTTTTGCTAAGCCATCCTTCATTTTTTCAATTTTTATTCACTTTTTATCTTTTAATTTTTTCAATATATGGTGTATGGTACCTCTTGCTGCTTTGCGCAATCTTTACTATAACACATTTATTTCTGATAATTCACTTTCTTTATATTTACATTATATATATATATATATATATATATAATAAAAAAGTTTGAAGGTCCAATGAAAGAAAAATGAGAAGCTGTAACTCGAAAAACCCAGCTTTCTAACAAGCTTACAAAATAAAGGTATAAATCAGCAAATCTTCAAGCAAATAGAAAAAGATACAAATTTTGAATCATCAAGTCAAAGAAAAGTATCAAAAAACAATGGTACGGAATTGATAAAAGAAAAACAGACGAAATCCAGGCACAAACGCTATACACGTGGACAAGGTCTAGGCCCAAATCAGGATTTATTTACTTCTTCAAAACTCTTTCTTAAGTCCAAGTGTCTTGTAGAAGCAAACACAAAAATGTATGTTTTTGAAGAAATAGATAGATTATATCTATAAACTATTTCTACTTGGACAACATACATAAAGAAGAAAAAATAAAAGAAAAAAAGGATACCTGGAATCTAACACAACAAATGCACGAACCCCTCGATCTCGGGAACCCAGAATGAATAGACCAGTGTTGCCATTCACAAAGGAAAAATATATGATCTACCGTTGCCATTCGTAAGAAATAAATAAAAGTAATGTGAAAAGACAAGTATAAGAGATAATATACAAACAAGAGGGGCAATAATAGAAAGGCTATTGTGTAAGTGGATGTAAAGATAAAATATAATTAAAACAAGAGTATGGAGATGTCAGGCTAATATATAAAACACCATGAATAGAATTCATGAAAATCCAGCTAATATAATTTTTTTAACTGTGCCATTTACAAAATTAGAGGGATATTTATATAAATTGCTGGTAATTTTTAGCTTATTAATATGTGTAGCATGAAATTTTTTTATCAGATAATCTATAAATTCTAAAAAGCTGATTAAGAAAAATATTTCAAAACAATAGAATCGAGTTGCAGGAATTAAATGGTAAGATTTTATTAATGTTAAAAATAAAAAAGTCTTTTTTATCATATACTCGTAGATTAGTAACAATTCTATTAGTGGGTTCAATAATAAGATTTAAATACAAAAAATTAATATATATATATATATATATATATATATATATATATATATATATATATATATATATATATATATATATATATATATATATATATATATTTACTAATAGTAGCTTGATTAGGAATTAATTCCAAATTGCTATGATAGAAAGCTATATCTATCACACAATTTTCAGTATATTCTAAGCAAATCAGATCATCAACGTATCTGTATAATGTATAATCTATTGATATAAAAGACTGTTCATAAAGATATAAATTAGCTAACATACTGCTACTGCAGCCACCCTGTGGAACTCCTGAGACCTGTAGGTATAATTTTTTTTTACTTGAAAAATATAATTATTGAAAATAACAAAAAAGTTTAGAAAAATTTATAAAACTGGTTTGAGTTGAAAGATTAGTAATATAAGGATTGTATAGAGCTAAAATTACATCATACAGGTCTGAGATCTTGATATTATTAAAAAGATCTTTAAAAGCAAAAGTTTAAAATCCTATTAGTTTTTTAAGAGATGTTAACCTATTCTTTAATTCTTTACTATTATATAGAATAAGGTAATTATTGCTAGACTGGCGTAAACTATCATTTATTTAATTTAAAGAATTTAGTAGTAATTTACTCGCAGTAGTAGAGTAAGTATTACTCTACTACTGCGTAATACTCTACTACTGCACTAGTTACTGTTCTAAATTTAATGGGATTTTTATGAAATTTTGGAATAAGCATAATATATGGAAATTTAAGAAATTTATATTTAATATTTAAATTACTATACATATTAATAATTTTTTATTTAATACTTTTAATGGAATGTAAATCAAGTTTACAAAGAATATTAATTTTTAAATAATCTAATAGAAATTGTATATAAAATTTTTTACGGATAATAGCATAATTATTAGAGGCTTTATCAACGTAGGTGATAACGAAAGATCTTTATAAATCATTAATGGAGGGTTTTATATTATCAAAATTATATATGGATCTAGACAATTTAATACTACTAATAGCATTTTTAATAGATTCTAATAAAGTAAATTTCCACATATTAAATGCCTCTAAAAGCATAACATATTTAGAAGCTAATTTATATATATATATCAAGATCAAGATTAATTGGTTTTAAAACTTTAACAGAATTACTACAAGAGGGTAACCTGAATTTAGTGCCAAAAGACATAATGGTTCTTAACGAAATGTCTTTAACTATACCCAAGTCTCCTGTAACATATATATATATATATATATATATATATATATAATAATAGAAGTTTGAAAATCCAATGAACGAAAAGTAAGAAGATGTAACACGATAAACCTAACTTTTTAAAACACCCACAGAATAAAATATATATATATATATATATATATATATATATATATATATATATATATATATATATATATATATATATATAATGTCTTAAGATGGAAACATAAATAAAATACATAATTAAAATACTTGCAATATAATAGAGGCGGTATGCTGCACTTTCTATAAGACTGCCATATATATAACCAAATAGAACGAATAATCAAAACAAGGAAAGAACCTAATGGCAAGGAGGGTTATGATCCCTAATCCCCGGTTACAGCGTGCTTTTAATCCGCGGAAACACTCCCGGCAGCCAGTACTTTCTTGGTGTAGCACATAAACTGCCACTAAATAGTAAATAGTATAACCAACATTCAAAAAATGAAAAACAGATCCAGGCACATCACCAGAAACCTCCATACCCCGTACTTGAATTCCTTCAATTACAAACACTCACCCACAATATACACAATACAAAACATCTTTAAAACATAACATTACCATACAATCCATTTCCATAAGTTGTCCCACTGTGTAAATTTACCACACTCCAGTTGTTTTTATTGCCGTATCCCAATCCTCCAGTACCTTTATATAGTGACTTATTTCTTGAGATGATTAAACACCAATTCCTTTCATTCGCAAGTCGTCACACTGAGTAAGTACATCTACATTCCATTTATTTGCTATACAAATTCCCAATCATTCAGAACCATTATATAATGCTTCACTTCTTGATATGATTTGACACGAATGCCGCATAAAAAATATCCTTCCAGTTTTTATAAAAACCTGATATGCAATATGCCAAAAAAGGAACAGGATATCCCAGTTTTTTAGCCTCTTTAATAAATAATTTGTCCATTTCCATTCTATTCATATGATCAGAATTAAGGCGTTTATTTCTTGTTAAATGGTTTATGATGATGTTACAAAATACGCTTTTATGTAGATTAGTATTCCATTTTATGACGTAGTTGATTTCTATTTTGAAATCTTTCCGTTTGTCATAAACCTTAAAGATAAAAGCTGAAATCGATATTACCCGTCGCATCCAAATACCCAGCACATATGTCATCAACATATCTTACGTAACAAGAAATAAACGCCTTAAATCTGATCATATGAATAGGATAGAAATGGACAAATTATTTATTAAAGAAGCTAAAAGACAGGGATATCCTGCCCCATTTTTGGCACATTACATATCAGGATTTTATAAAAACTGGAAGGACATTTTTTATGCAGAATTGGTGTTAAGTCATATCAAGAAGTGAAGCATTATATAATGGTTCTGAATGATTGGGAATTTGTGGGACGACTTACGAATGAACGGAATTGGTGTTTAATCAGATCGAGAAATAAGACATAAGGAATAAAGATTCTGAAGGATTGGGATTCGGCAATAAAAACAACTGGAGTGTGATAAATTTACACAGTGGGACATCTTACGGAAAAAGATTGTGCGGTAATGTTATGTTTTAAAGATGTTTTGCATTGTATATATTGTGGTTGAGTGTTTGTAATTGAAGGAATTCAAGTACGAGGTATGGAGGTTTCTGGTGGTGTGTCTAGTTTGTTTTTTCCATTTTTTGGACGTTGGTTATACTATTTACATTTTAGTGGCAGTTTATGTGTTACACCAAGAAAATACTGGCCGCCGGGAGTGGTCCCGCGGATTACAAACATGCTGTAACCGGGAATTAAAGGTCACAATCCTCCTTGCCATTATGTACTTTTCTGGTTTTGATTCTTTGTTCCATTTGGTTATATATATATATATATATATATATATACTACAAATGAATATATATATGATATATACTACAAAGATTTGATATATACTACAAAAGAAATAGAAAATTGAAGAATGGCAATGTATCAAAATTTCGCCGGGGGGGATTGTGACCCCCACTTCCCGGTTTAGCCAGCTTCATGTCATGACGACACTCCCGGAAGCGGATACAATGTCGCAAACCTAGTACATATACTAAAACTAAAAATGTATAAAAGTTGAAAGACCAATACTGACTTTACACCTAAACCTAAACAACGAGATTTACAACATCCAAACAGAAACTCAAAATACATTGTAAATATCAAATATCTTACACCAATATCAAGATAAACAAGCCCCGCATACACTTCACCACTCTAACCTCCAAAAAGTAATAGACACATACTTTTTACAAGTTGAACTCCATCAGACTGTTAAACAATGACATCCGCAATGCTGCGCATCTTCAGATCAGACTGAAAGTGTACTCCCATTTAAATACAAGTTGTAACTCTCAGTTACGGTTATGCTGAAAAATTTACATAATATGTCACTAAGAAAACGTAGAGGGTAACCCATTGCAATTGCTTCATTTAGATTATTTTTAAGGTCACAATCCCCCCCGGCGAAATTTTGATACATTGCCATTCTGCAATTTTCTATTTCTTTTGTAGTATATAAATGTACTTGTTTGAGCAGCTTAGCGCTTTTGGGTATATTTTCAGTAGATTGTTTTAGATGAGGTTAATAGTTATATCTATATGTATATATATATATATATATATATATATATATATATATATATATATATATATATATATATATATATATACATATATTTATACACAAAACATTTCAGTCGACGTCGACATACGCAAAGAGGCGGCGCATGTCGGAACGAGTATAAAACGGCCTTGAGCGTCATGGCCAGTTGAGGCAGAATTTCGCAATTGCTGAGGTACGGAGTGTTGTTAACAATAAATAAGAAATATCAAACATTCATAAAGCATTGATTATGAAACACTTCCAAACTTCAATGCAATTTTATATAAACATCTGTAAAAGGCGATACATTCCTCGGTAATATTTTTAAAATTATCACAATACCACATAATTTATTATATTTGAAAACTTAAAACTTCATCGAAAAAAAATGAACTTCATTCAAATGACGGCATTGAAATATAAATTGCCTGGTATAAACATCTCTAAAATGCGATACATTCGAAATATTTTTACATGCGAACTATTTTTAAAATTATCATAATACTTCAAAAATTTATTATATTTGAAAACTTCATCGAAACCAAATGAACTTTACTCAAATGACGTCATCGAAATATAAATCGCCTCTATATAAAAGGAGCATTTCATTCATAAACTTTTTCCATTCATCACAATACTATAATAATTTATTTTATTTAAAAACTTAAAACCATGGAAGTACAAGTAATTTAACTGTATGCTTAAAACTTCATCGAAAAAATCGTCTGGTTCTATGTGTAAAATCAATAAATGTTTCACTCATATTAGCTATATTGCAGATTCCATGAGCTAAGAAATTTTGAGTTATAAAAATTCAGCAATTCTTATACAACTCAGTCTACATCTTTTGGTGTTTACGTTATCCATAAGTGAAAATTAGGCTTCGTTGTAGAAATAATCAAAGTTTGATGATTATTTAAACTCAAATATATTGTATCTGCGTTGTTTCAGTATGTAATTGTAATTGCGTTGTTTCAGCATGTAGATGCACAGAATTTAAGCAAAAGTAAAGCGGTTTTAGGACGGATACAACACTAAATATAAGTTAAAAAGAACTTTAAAAATCACTATTTTGACACAAGATGGATGCCATATTTTATTTTGAAGTGGGTCAGGTGATTTCTTTATATAAAGTGTGTAGTTGTTATTTTAATTTTTACTTAAAAAACTACTAAATATATTTTGCTGAAATTTCTTTCATATATTTTATGGGATAATTTGAATATTTCCTAAAACTTTCGAAGCAATTTGTCAATTATAAATTCTCTTAAAAAATGTTTGAAAAATTAGATCCCATATGGTTCGATGTATTTCATTTTTTCAATCCGGGTTCAATCCAAAACTAATTGGGGGATATTATTCATTTATATTCCCATAGGTCCCACAGACCGTCTGAACAACATACTAAAATTTCATTTTAATAAAGTCATTTTTACGGCAGTTATCGTACTGACGGACAGACAGACAGAATGAACAAAGTCATAAACACTTCTTAACTTTGTTGTAAAGTGTTAAAAAGGACGAAAGATATCACAAAGATGCCAACTGGACATGTTTCTGAATGAATGAATTATTGGAATGCTGGAATCCGGTCGATCCCAAACCGAAGGGTTTCGAATTCGGAATGTGCCTCAGTGTGTGATCTCCAGACTGTGGCAGAGATTCCAAACCACTGGAGATGTTACCCGAGGACCAATACCAGGTTGACCAAGTGTAACAACCGCTCAACAAGACCGATATTTGGTGATAACTTCGCGACGTCAGAAGCATCGTTCTGCCAGACAACTGGGTGCAGTCCTAACAGCCGCTACAAGAGTCACTGTTTCGAGACAAACTGTTCACAGGAGATTCAGACACGTTGGTCTCTATGCCAGACGACCAGTAGTTTGCATCCCCCTGACGTCTGCACAGAAACACGAAAGTTTACAGTGGAGTTTGGAACATCGGCAGTGGAGTGGACAACAGTGGGGCAATGTCATGTTCAGTGACGAGTCCAGGTTTAGCCTGCACACTGATTCTCGTCGTACCACGATTTGGAGAGAACGTGGAACGCGTTTTCATCCTGCAAACATCACGGAAAGACATCGTTTTCCGTTTGGGGGAGTGATGGTTTGGGCAGGCATTATGACTGACGGACGCACAGACATCCACATCTTTAACAGACGGTCGGTTACTGGTCAAAGATACTGAGATGAAGTTCTTGAGCCTACCATTCGATTGTTTCGAGGGTCTGTAGATCCAAATTTCATATTAATGGATGATAATGCGCCTCCTGACAGTGCGGCCTTGGTAGAAGACTTCCTTCAAACGGAAGATATCCAGCATATGCAGTGGCCTGCCAACTGTCCTGACCTGAATCCGATAGAGTATCTGTGGGATATGCACGAAATACATATTGCAGCCCTCCGCTCCCGACCAAGCTCCGTTCCGGGATTGAAAACAGCTCTCCGGGAGGCTTGGAACTCTTTGAGCACACAACTCATCCAAACCCTCATTGAAAGTATGGGAACTCTTTGTGCAGCATGCATGGTTACTCGAGGTTTCCACACGTCGTATTAAACTGCAGCATCACATTCTTTTAATCATTCTGTTTCACTGAGGTTGATACTCGTATTGTGACCCTTTTACTTTCAACCCTTTTCATTGGATAATAAAAGTCGTTATTACTTTTGTTTTGAATTGTTCTTTTCTATAACCCTATTACACCCGCATACCACGTTTCCTTCCATCCCAATGTTGATTTCCTGAAATTTTCACATAAACAGCAACTATGCTTAACTTTTGTACATGAGTGTGATATATATATATATATATATATATATCTTTTCTAAGTGCTTTTCTGAAATAATCCGTATTTCGAATGTTTTTGTGTGGAGCAGCCTGTCCTCTTTAAATTTTAGAAGAAATTATTTTTTGCCCTTATGCCTTATCGAATTGCTCACCCATGCGTCAGATTCTGTCTCTATATCGCTTAAAAATGGAGTTTTTCATTTAATCAGTAAATCGAGCATTTTGATGTGAGGCACCGTATTAAATATTGGAAACGGAAATTGTACATCTATTTCAATTCAAATGATCTACCCTTAAACTAAATTGCTAGACTCTATCTCATCTTGAATTTTGTTTTCTATCATTTCGTATTTCAAACGTTTTGGTGTGTGAAAGACTTCCCCTCTACTAAACAATTTTAAAAAAATTTGATTTTTCCAGAGGGTTTAATAATACGATTGACCCGTGTATCAAATTTAAAGTCTTATCAAATTTAAATTTTAAAGAAAGGGTTTCTCATATCGCATCTCAGACGCACACAAATCGAAAGTTTTAGTGTGCGTCGCCCTTAAAATTAACAAATATTTGAATAATGAAATTGTACACTTTTATTCCTTTCGAAAAATCTACTCTAACACCAAATTTAAAACCTCAATCTCATCGTGAAGTATATTTTGCTATCATTTCACATTTCGAACGTTTTGGTGTGGAGAACGCCGTCTTATAAACATTTTTGGAAAACTCGATGGTTTTTTTTGCACGATTGGCCCATGTATCACATTTTAAGTCTCTATCTCATTTGAAAGAAATGATTTCTCATTAATTTCTCAAATCGAACATTTTTGTGTGTGTCACCCCTAAAGTAGCACATGTTCGAAAAATAAAATTGTCCACTTTCTTCCATTCTAACAATCTTCTCCGACACCAAATTTAAAGTCTCTATCTCATCGCAAAGCATATTTTTTTATCATTTCACATTTTTAATGTTTTGGTATATAGCACTACATATGCTGAACGTTTTTGATAAATTGTAACTCTCCCTTAGGTTTAATAAAATTATTTACACGTGTATCTAATTTCAAGTCAATATCTCACTTAAAAGAAGTCGTTTCTTATTTATTCTGCAAATCGAATATTTTGGTGTGCGACACTGTTAAAGTAACAAGTATTGAAAAACAGAGATTGTAAACTTTCTTCCTATCGAGCAATCTACAATTGTATCAAATTTTATTCTTTTATCTCATCACAAAACATGTTTTTCTATTATTTCGCCTTTTGGGGGTACTCGTTTTTCTTTTATTGTACGATTGACGCCTGTAACAAATTTCAAGTCAATAGCTTATTTAAAATAAGACGTTTCTCATCTATATCTGAAATCGGACTTTTTGGTGCGCGGCACCTCTAAAGTAACAAATATTCGAGAAATGACACGTTCAACAAATATTCGAGATGTGCACGTTCTTCCTTTCGAACAATCTACTCTTGCACCAAATCAAATTCTCTATCTCATCTCAAAGTATTTTTTTATTAAGGGATTGGTCCATATACCACATATCAAGGCTCTGCCACGTTTTGAAGGAGGCGTTCCTCATTTATTCGGCTAATGGAACATTATGGTGTGCGACACCCTCTAAAGTCACAAAATTTAGAAAACTGAAACTAAACAGTTTCTTTCTTTCGAACTTTATACCCACACAAATTTTCAAGTTTCTATCTCATCGTGAAGTATGTTTTTCTGTCATTCCAACTTTCGAACGTTTTGGTGTAGTGCATCCTTCCCCCTCAAAAAGCATATTTGAAACATTTGATTTTTCTTGGCGGTTTTATCGAACGATTGACCCATTTCCGAATTACAAATCACGATCTTACTTAAATGAAGGGGTTCCCTCCTTATTCGTAAATTTGAACATTTTAGTGTGCGGTACCCCTAAAGAAATAAATATTCTGTTAATTATTTGTTAAATGTTTCAATAAATGGGTATAACTGAGTAATCCTTCCCCCTCCCCTCCTTTCTCTCATACGACGTTAATTAAAAAAAGCTTCTTTTAATGTGTGTTGTCTATAGGATTTTATTGTCTGAAAGAAATCCGAACCGGAAATATGTGCAACTGTGAATTGTTCAGGTTCCACTGGAGAGCACTAGAAGTGAAATATGCAAAAGAAGTAAAATAATAACTATTAAGAAAATTCAATATTTGCAAGTATAGCTTGAAGAATATGTAAAATTTCCAATTGTTAAATTATTTTCCCTATAAGTACCAAATTTTATGAAAGTGGAGTTCATAGATTCTATAAAATATATTTATATACACATAAGGAATGTTATAAGGAATAATATTTTAGTCTTAATAGAAGATTATGGTATTGGATTTATAAAGGACCAGTAGCATACACTTTCCTCATACGGAGTATATATTATAAGGAAACGTAAAAGTCACAAACATGTGCAAATTCCTACAGTATACAAAATGACATTTTTTATCAAAATATTCTGTTAAAATATTTAATTTAATGCTCCTAAAAAGAAGTTTCAGAATCTCTGTTCTCGTTAAACAAAATTATCTTCTAGGGGAGATCTGAAGAATAAAACATCCTGGCCACTTTTGTAAGAAAGTTTACAAAAAATATAGAATTAAAACAATATATGCAAAATAAAAACATTAAAATTGTATGGGACCCCTACTTCTTATATATGCGAATTTTAGAAGATATAACCTGCATTAGTAGATTACATGTATAAATTGAAAATATTAATAAACCCGTAATCTTTAAACCTGAAAGCAGTAATGCCAAAATGAAAGTGCTAAAAATTATATGGCAAGATATACACGTACTACTTATAAAGTTGTAGATTAGAAGATATGTCCGAGTGTTAGCAGAAGATTATCTGTATTACAATATGAGTCTCAAAAATCTTTGCCAAAATAAAACAGATGACGTAATAAATTGAAAATATCAATAATCCCGTAATCGTCATACCAGAAGGCCCTAATTGATTCCAATATATGCCGATAACTGTACTACTTATATTTTCGTAGATTAGAAAATATACCCGTGCATTTGTAGAAGATTACTCGTACAACGTACAATATATGAATTTCAACAATTTTTGCAGCAATAAAACAATGGCATAATAACTTGAAAATATCGATAATCTCTGAATCAATAATCCCCGAAAACATCAATTATAACAATATTTAAACCTGAAGACCGTAATTGATATTATCCAGTCAAAAATACCATGGCAATGAAATTTATTATATATACATATCTTCATTATTCAAATCGGAAAAGATTTAATAAAAATCGTCTGCCGCATAAACACATTGGATTTAAATCCGTTGCTAAGCTACATGATATCATTTGCTTCAAATATTTCATTGGTGGACGTTGGCACTTCATTGGTGGACAAAATATCGTCTGAATAATGCTATCTCTATGGAAGGTTTGGGGACATTTTAAAAATCGCCAAATTTATCGCCTAGTGTGGCTGTAGATCTGACAGTCCCACTCATCATCAATGTCATCAATTTCAAGGTATTTTTATGGATTTACAAATATTTTTATCAATTTGGTGACATTTTAAAAATTCGCCAAATATGTTACTAAATAGGACGGTTGGACTGGCAGACAAATGCTATAGAAACATCATTTCAGTACTCTCTTCTAACAAAACAAATTAAATTTCATTGATTTGCGAAATTTCCGTCAATTTGGCAACGTTTAAGAAAAGTTGCTAAGTAAGCGATATCCTGCTAAATTCGTAGCTCTGAATTTGCAGATCTGAATAAAAGGTCCCGTTTGTATATACTAAATGAACACACTAAAATTATATTAGAAGATATACACGTTCTGTTCTTTTTCTGTTTCAACAATCGGCTAAATGAATTTATTAGCTAAACACAATATATGAGTTTATTAGCTAAACGCAATATATAGGATTGAAAACGCTTTGCCAAAATAAATAAAAGTGGTGTACGCAGTCCGCAATGAATATAATTAAAGGAATAATAATAAAATAATTAAAGGAATAATAAATCTTTATATCCATTTATTGATTATTCAAATCGAAAAAATAATTATAAACATGACCGAGCAACATGATATAAGACAGAATCTTCTTCATAAAATTCTAATAATTAAATAACCATTTTGATTTCTTAATCCTTTTTATTGTTGATTAAAAACTGGTGAAAAATAAACGATGCTGATAGATTTTCCATTTAATTCATGCTTCAAACTATTCATGCTTTCAGAAAGTGACTAATTATCTCAAAAAATATCCCACCAAACTCAGAGACAACAAACGATTTCCAACCTTTTCTTTTGTAGGAACCAGGGAGTTAGAGAGTAAAACTCCTAGGAAAAAGGTTCGTTTTTGATTAATATATCGACAACCTCTGGTCTTAAAAACTCGAAACTTGTATAAAATTTAGGGGGGGGGGAGAGCTATTTCAAGGCTACCCACAAAATTTCATTGAATTCGGTTCAGCTGTTCTCACGTGATGATGAGACAAATGGAAGTTTCGTTTTTCATTAATACCTCGAGAACCACTGATCGTAGAAACTCGAAACATGGACTAAATTTTAAACGGGAATATTATTTCAAGGCTAGCCATAAAATTTCATCAAATTCAGTTCAGGCGTTCTTCCGTGATAATGGGACAAACACACAGACAGATTATTCAATTTTATTTGTATAGACAAGCAGCATACCCGTTCTTCGTAAGGACTCTATAAATAAAACTAGCAGCATCCCCGTTCTTCGTACGGACTCTATATAAATAAAACTAGTAGCATACCCGTTCTTCGTACGGAGTATATAATATAAAGAAACTTATAATTCGCAATTATGTGCAAATTCTGTTAAAATATTAAATTTATTGCTCCTATAGAGAAGTTTAAGAATATCTGTTTTCACTATGCAAAATTAACTTCACGGGCAGATCTGAACGGTTACCTTACACCTTTCTGGTTGGTCGGACGGTCTGGGTCTCAACAACAACAACAACGGGCAAATCTGAAGAATAAAACATCCTGGTCCCTTTTGTAAGCAAATTCACAAGAAAAAAGGAATTGAATCACTATATGCAACCCCGTGGTACTTATACTGTCGCAGATTAGAAAATATGCCAGTATGTTAGTAGAAGATTACCCATATGAGTCTCAAAAATCTTTGCCAAAATAAAAAAGATAACTTAATAAATTGAAAATATCAATAATCCCCGTACTCTTTATACCAGAAGGTCGTAGTTGATTCCAATATATGCCAATATATATCAAAACCATGCTAATATACCTGTACTACTTATATTCTCGTAGATTAGAAGATATACCCGTGTGTTTGTAGAAGATTACTCGTACAACGTACAATATATGAGTTTAAACAATTTTTGTTATAATAAAACAATTGAAAATATCAATAATCCCTGAATCAATAATCCCCGAAAATATCAATAATAATAAGGTTTAAACCTAAAGACCGTAATTGATATTATCCAGTCAAAAATGCTATAAGAAAAATCACATCGTCCTTTTCAAAAATGTATTTTAATATCCATTTATTTATTATTCAAATCGAAAAAATGAAAATAAACGTTAACAAATACATTTAATTTAATTGTGTTGCCGAGCAACATGATGTAAAATAGAATCTTTCTCATAAAATGTCAATAATAAAATAACGATTTTGATTTCTTGATACTTTTCATTGTTGAGTAAAAGCTTGTAAAATTTAAACAATGGTAATAGATTTTCAATTTAAATTCATGCTTCACACAATACATGCTTTCAGAAAATGACTAATTAGCGCAAAAAATCTCCCACGAAACTCAGGGATAAAGTTTTAATTCACTTTCACGTTTTAAACAAGCGATTAACAACCTTTTCGTTTGGAGGAACCAGGGAGTTAGAGAATAGAACTCCAAGGAAAAAAGTTTCGTTTTTCATTAATATCTGGACAACCCCTGGTCTTAGAAACTTGAAACTTGGACTAAATTTTAAGTAGGACTATTTCAAGGTTACCTTCAAAATTTCATCAAATTCCGTTCTGCGTTTCTCCCGTGATGATGGGACAAACAGACAGACAGAAAGAAAGATTTTCAATTTTATTTATATACTAGCAGCATACCCGTTCTTCGTACGGAGTATATAATATAAAGAAACTTAAAATTCACAATCATGTGCAAATTCTTATAGTATATAAATGACATTTTTAATCAAAATATTCTGTTAAAATGTTTAATATATGACTAATTAGCGCAAAAAATCTCCCACGAAACTCAGAGATAAAGTTTTAATTCACTTTCAAACGATTTTCAAGCTTTTCGTTTGGATAAACCACGGAGTTAGAGAGTAGAACTCCTAGGAAAAAGTTTCGTTTTTCATTGGTATTTCGACAACCCCTGGTCTTAGGTATTCGAAATTTATGTGGGGGGGGGGGGGGGGGCGCTATTTCAAGGCTATCCGCAAAATATCATCAAATTCGGATCAGCCGTTCCCCCGTGATGACGGCACAAACAGACAGACAGACAGACAAACAGATTTTCAATTTTATTTATATAGATAGAAAATCTGTCTGTCTGTCTGTCTATCTGTTTGTCCCATCATCACGGGAGAAAGTCTCACCGAATTTGATGACATGTTGTGTGTAACCTGGAAATAGCCCAATTTAAAATTTAGTCTATGTTTGGAGTTTCTACGATCAGTGGTTCTCGAGATATTAGTAAAAAACAAAATTTTCGTTTGTCTCATCATCACGGGAGAATGGCTGAACCGAATTTGATGAAATTTTGTGGATAGCCTTGAAATAGCCCCCCCCCCCCCCCCCCATAAATTTAGCTCAAGTTTCGAGTATCTAAGACCAGGGGTTGTCGAGATATTAATGAAAAACGCAACTTTTTTCTAGGAATTCTACATGGTTTATACAAACGAAAAGCTTGAAAATCGTTTGAAAGTGAATTAAAATTTAATCTCTGAATTTGATGGGAATTTTTTTTTTGCGCTAATTAGTCACTTTCTGAAAACATGAATTGCTTGAAACATATTTAAATGGGAAATCTATCTCCATGGTTTATTTTAAACAAGCTTTTACTGAACAATGAAAAGTATAAAGAAATCAAAATGGTTATTTAATTTCGCAGTTTATGAGGAGGATTCTATCTTATATCATGTTGCTCAGCAACGCAATTAAATTAAAGGTGATTTTTAATATTTAATATTATTTCTTCTATTTGAATAATAAATAAATGGATTTAAAAATATATTTTATAAATGAACGGTTTGATTTTTCTTTTAATTATTTTAATTACGGACTGTGTACACCACTTTCATTTATTTTGCCAAAGAGTTTTCAGGCTTATATATTGTGTTTAGTTAATTAACTTATATATTGTGTTTTTTTACGCAATAAATTCATTTAGCCGATTGATGAAACACAAAAGAGTAGAACGGGTATATCTTCTAATACACTTTCAGTGTTTTCATTTAGTATATACAAACGGGAACAGGATATTTTATTTTTCAGATCTACAAATTCAGCGCTACGAATTTCGGGGAATATCGCTAACTTGGAAACTTTTCTTAACCCTTGCCAAATTGATAAAAACGACCGAAATCAATGAAATTAAATATGTTCTTTTAGAAGAGAGTACTGAAACGATGTCTAGGTAGCATTTGTCTGTCAGTCCATCCGTTCTACTTAGTAACACATTTAGGGGATTTAAAATGTCACCAAATTGATAAAACTGTTTGTAAATCCATAAAAATATCATGAAATTGATAAAATTGCGCTTAATAAATGAAATCAATTGTGTTTTGTTAGGGGATAGTATTGTGATGATGTTCCGTCAATTTGTCGCCAAATGAGACTGTCAGTTCCACAGTCCCACTTGGCGATAAATTTGACAATTTTTTTATTGTCGCTAAATTGACGAAAATATCGCCAAACCTTCTACGGAGATAGAATTATTCTGACGATATAATTTTCATCAATTCATTTGAAGCAAATGATATCATGTCCTTTAGCAACGGGTGTAAATCCAATGTGTTTATGCGGCATACGATTTTTATTAAATCTTCTTCGATTTGAATAGTAAAGATATGTATATAAAATAAATTTCATTGATATTGCAATTTTGACTGGATAATATCAATTACGATCTTCATGTTTAAACATTATTATTATTGATATTTTCGGGGATTGTTGATTCAGGGATTATTGATATTTTCAAGTAATATGCCATTGCTTTATTATGACAATAATTGTTGAAACTCATATATAGTACGTTGTACGAGTAATCTTGTACAAATGCAAGTGTATATCTTCTAATCTACGAGAATATAAGTAGTACAGGTATATTAGCATATATTTTTATATATATTGGCATATATTGGAACCAATTACGACCTTCTGGTATAAATATTACAAGGATTATTAATATTTTCAATTTATTACGTCATCTGTTTTGTTTTGGCAAAGATTTTTGAGACTCATATTGTAATACGCGTAATCTTCTAACACACAGGCATATTTTCTAATCTTCGACAATATAAGTAGTACGGGAATATATATATATATATATATATATATATATATATATATATATATATATATATATATATATATATATATTCCCGTACTAAAATTATATTCCCATATAATTTTAGTGCTTTCATTCTGGTATATATTGGAATCAATTACGGGTTTATTGATATTTTCAATGCATACATGTAATCTAATAATACAGGTTATACCTTCTAATATTCCAGTATATAAGTAGTACGGACCCCATACAATTTTAGCGCAATTTTGTCATTTTCATTATATTTTTTTTATCAATTTGGTGACATTTTAAAAATTCGCTAAATGCGTTACAAGTGGGACAATTGGACTGACAGACAAATGCTAACGAAACATCATTTCAGTACTCTCTTCTAACAAAACAAAATAAATATCATTGGTTTGCTTCGTTTTTAACAATTTGGTGACAGTTTTCATCAATTTGGCAACGTTTAAGAAACGTTAGCGATATCCCGCCAAATTCGTAGCTCTGAATTTGCAGATGTGAGTAAGACACCCTGATCCTGTTTGTATATACTAAATGAAAACAGTAAAATTGTATTAGAAGATACACCCGTTCTATTCTTTTTCTGTTTCAACAATCGGTTAAATGAATTTATTGGCTAAACAGAATATATGAGTTTATTAGTTAAACACAGTATATAAGCTTGAAAACTCTTTGCCAAAATAAATGAAAGTGATGTACGCAGTCTGAAATTAATTTAATTAAAAGAAAAATCCCGTTCATTTATAAGATATATATTAATATCCATTTATATATTATACAAATCGAAAAAATAAAAATAAGCATTAACAAACACATTTAATTTAATTGTGTTGCCGAGCAACATGATATAAAATAGAATCTTTCTGATAAAATGTCAATAATAAAATAACGATTTTGATTTCTTGATACTTTTCATTGTTGAGTAAAAGCTTGTAAAATTTAAACAATGGTAATAGATTTTCAATTTAAATTCATGCTTCACACAATACATGCTTTCAGAAAATGACTAATTAGCGCAAAAAATCTCCCACGAAACTCAGGGATAAAGTTTTAATTCACTTTCACGTTTTAAACAAGCGATTAACAACCTTTTCGTTTGGAGGAACCAGGGAGTTAGAGAATAGAACTCCAAGGAAAAAAGTTTCGTTTTTCATTAATATCTGGACAACCCCTGGTCTTAGAAACTTGAAACTTGGACTAAATTTTAAGTAGGACTATTTCAAGGTTACCTTCAAAATTTCATCAAATTCCGTTCTGCGTTTCTCCCGTGATGATGGGACAAACAGACAGACAGAAAGAAAGATTTTCAATTTTATTTATATACTAGCAGCATACCCGTTCTTCGTACGGAGTATATAATATAAAGAAACTTAAAATTCACAATCATGTGCAAATTCTTATAGTATATAAATGACATTTTTAATCAAAATATTCTGTTAAAATATTTAATATTATGCTCCTAAAAAGAAGTTTAAGAATCTCTGTTCTCGCTATACAAAAATATCTTCACGGGCAGATCTGAAGAATAAAACATCCTGACCCTTTCTGTAAGCAAATTTACAAAAAAAGAAGGATTTGAATCAATATATACAAAATGAAAGCATTAAAATTGTATGGGACCCGGACTACTTATATACGCGGATATTAGAAGATATAACCTGTAGTACATTACATGTATAAATTGAAAATATCAATAAACTCGTAATTGACTCCAATATATGCCAGAATGAAAGAACTGAAATTATATGGGAATATATATATATATATAGCCGTACTACTTATATTGTCGCAGATTAGAAAATATGCCAGTGTTTTAGTAGAAGATTACCCGTATTACAATATGCGTCTCAAAAATCTTTGCCAAAATAAAACAGATGACGTAATAAATTGAATATATGAATAATCCCCGTAATCTTTATACCAGAAGGTCGTAATTGATACTAATATATGCCAATATATATCAAAATATATGTCAATATACCAGTACTACTTTTGTCCAAACGTATTTTTGCTGGGGTTTTTTAGTTAGAAAAATCCCCAATTTCAGATTCAGATTTTAATAAATTGAAATTAAAGTATATATTGATAATTGGAAGGTAAAATACAAAAGTAGAAATATCATTTTAAATGAAATATATAATTAAACTTTTGGCTGTTGCAGACTTCTAAAATATGTCGCCAAACAGTACGATTCTGTGCCAACCACTACAACCCGTGGAAAAATGACAGCTAAGCGATAAAAAGAGCGACAATCGCCTGCGGCTTTTTTACAAGTTAAGAGAATCTAGCAAAAATGTTCCATTTATATGAAGCAATCATCCCGAATATTTCCCGCGATTCACACCTTTAAATACGGAGAATAACGGAGTCAAAAGACATTAATAATAAAGTCAATTTCTTGCATTCGATCAAAGAATTCGATTCGATATCTTGCTAGATCGGAATATCAACGAGTCGTTTCCGTAATACTCGGATCAGCTAGGCTGAATATTATGTTCCAGGAATGATTTCGACACAGCAAATGTCACCAAGTTATTCTATCTGGTATTATGAAGTTACCTTAAAAGTTATCTAGATTTGATAGCTGTATTTATCAGTGCATAGAAGAAGTTGAGAAAATTGTGAAATTGGGGGAAGATTTTAGTATCAGAGGAAATTCGTGCAGATATAGATGCATTAATACAAGAAAGTTTAAAAAGCGTAAAATGAAGATTTTGCTTATATATTTTTTTATTTGGAAGGTATTTTGTATTTAAATATTATTGCATAGACTCTGGATTATGCAGAATCATAAGGAAAATACTAATCAAGAATAATGAATAAATAGTGCAATGGAAGTAAGTGTCTTCCGAATCATGAATAAAAGTTGTTAAAACGCGTTAACTTGGCCACGCTTTAAACCCATAAATATGCACTTCAATCTTACATTAAAATATGCATTTTAATCCTGACTTTAAAATATGAATTCCCATCATGCATTTAAATATGTCCATTTCTACGGAAAAAATAGAAATACTTATTTAGTTATAATTTTAAAAATGCATAAGGAAGGATGTTTGAATTACTGTAAATTGAACGAGATATACTAGTATATAACGACTTAAAATGTGAGTCTAAATGTTGCCATAAAGTTTTACCATAGAACATTTCATAAATCGTTGATGAAGTATAAAATATGCTTTTCTAATAAAAATTATAAATCACATTTTCTCGAATATAGAAACGTGTAATTCTGGCTTTCTCAATTCGAAATATTGAAAGAAATATATATTTTGTTAAAATAAAAATTTCATAGTTTAAAAGATCATCGTAATAAAACTAGAAATCAATATGATACAAGCTGTATACCCGTTCTTCGTACGGAATATATAATATAAAGAAACTTAAAATTCACAATTATGTGCAAATTCGTATAGTATTCTAAATGACATTGTTATTCAAACATTTTAATAAAAATTTAAATTAATGATAAAGAAAAGTTTAAAAATCTCTGTTCTCGCTATACAAAACTATCTTCACAGACAGATCTGAAGGATAAACACCCTGGTCCAGTTTGTAAACAAATTTACAAAAAGTATGAAACTGAATAAATATATGTCAAAATAAAGGCGCTGAAAATGTATGGGAGGAATATACTAGTACTACTTATATTCTCGTAGATTAAAATATATACCTGTGTTTTAATAGAATTATTACCCTTACTAAAATATATGAGTTTCAAAAATAACATTTGCCAATATAAAACAGATAACGTAATAAATAGAAAATTTCAATACTCCCAGAAATAGCTATCTGTATAATATATATATATATATATATATATATATATATATATATATATATATATATATATATGTATATATATATATATGTATATATATATATATATGTATATATATATATATAAATATATATATATATATATATATATATATATATATATATATATATATATATATATATATATATACATATATATATATATATATATACATATATATATATATATATATAAATATATATATATATATATATATATATATATATATATATATATATATGCTAATTGCTGCCAAGTGTCCGTCTGTCTGTCACACTATTTTTAGGCACTTCCCGAATAGATAGAAACCTGCAATTTGGTACACGGTTCGACAATTCGATAAAACCCACCATGAAATATTGAATTTTTCGAAAATGTTCTCTGGAGAGGTTGCCCCACACCAAAACGTTCGAAAAGTTAAATGATTGAAAAGCATGCTTTGCGATGAAATAGAGATTTCAAATTTGGTATATGGGTAAACCATTCGAAAGGAAGAAAGTGTGCAATTTCAGATTTCCAATATTTGCTATATATTTGCTATATATTTGCTATATATTTGCTATTGGGAAGCCACATACCAAAATGTTCGATTTTACGAACAAATGAGAAACACCTGCTTTAAATTTTGATAGAGGCTTGGAATTTGGTATATGTGCTAATTATTTGATGAAAATACCCAAGACAAAAATTTTTTTCAAAAATGTTCGTTTAAGAGGGTGCTCCAGGGAAAAACGTTCGAAAGCTGTAATGACGAAAAACTATGCCTCGGGGCGGAATAGAAGCTTCAAATTTTTTGAACTGGTAGATAGTTCGAAAGGACAAGTATGTGTAATTTCAGTTTTCCAATATTTTCTAAATTAGGGGGTGTCGCAAACCCAAATGTTCGATTTTCCAAATAAATGAGAAACGCATCCTTTAAATTTTGATAGAGGCTTGAAATATGCCATATGGGCTAATCATTTAATGAAAATACCCAAAACGAGTAGAGATTCTCAGAAATGATCGATTAAGGGGGTGTTCCAAAGAAAAACTTTCGAAATGTGAAATGATAAAAAACATGCTTCGGGATGAGATAGAGATTTCTAATTTGGTGTACTGGTAGATAATTTGTAAGGAAAAAGTGTACAATTGCAGTTTTCCAATATTTTTTACTTTAAAGGGTTCCACACGCCAAAATGTTCGATTTTCGGAATAAAGGAGAAACGCTCCTTTTAAAGATTGATAGAGGCTTGATATTTTATGTATGGTCGAATCATGTGATAGAAATCCCAAGATTAATGGACATTTTCAAAAATGCTCATTTAAGGTGGTGTAATAACGGTGGTGTAAACTTAAATGCTCATTTAAGGTGGTACTCCACGCAAAAACATCCGAAAGGTGAAATAATAGAAAAAGCATGCTTCGCGATGATGTAGAGACTTCAAATTTGGTGTACCGGTAGATTGTTGGAAAGGAAGAAAGTGCTCAATTTCAGTGTTCCAACATTTGCTATTGTAGGGGGTGTCGCACACAAAAGTATTCGATTTCACGAACAAATGAAGAACGCCTCATTAACAATGTGATAGCGGCTTGAAATTTAGTATATACCCTAATCATTCGATAAGAAACCTAACATGAATACAATTTTTTTAAATGTTCATTTAAGGGGATGCTACACAGAAAAACGTTCGAAATGTGAAATGATAGTAAAAGCAGGCTTCGCGATAGGATAAAAACTTCAAATTTGTCGTACGTGTAGATAGTTTGAAAATAGGAAAGTGTGTAATTTCAGATTTCCAGAATTTACTTTGGGGTGCCACACACCAAAATGTTCGATGTTTCGAATAAGTTATACACGCTTCCTTTTAAATGTGATAGAGGCTTGATATTTGGTATATGGGCCAATCATCTGATAAAAAAACCCAAGACGAATAGAGTTTCGAGCCGAATAGAGATAGTTCGAAAGGAAAAAGTTCTCAATTTAAGTTTCCAAATATTTTCTTCTTTAAGGGGTTCTGAACACCAAAATATTCAATTTGCTGAATAAATGTGAATTATTCAAAAATTTGCATTAATCGGTGGATTGCTTATTGCGATACCGTTGATTTTCAACGGGTATTCGGCTAATTGCCAAATATCTGTCTGTCTGTCACGCTTTTTAGGCACTTCTCGAATAGATAGAATCTTGCAATTTGGTACACGACTCAATTATTCGATGAATCATCATCATCATTCTCTTCGTGCTTAAGTGGCACTTAAGCCCTTCAGCTTAGATTTCCAAACGCGACGATCGCGTACAGCAGCTCTCGCTTCAGCCCAGCTCGCCCATCCAGTCTGGTTTCTCTCACTCTCCACCAATTTTCTCCAAGTTAACTTCGGTCTACCTCTTGTCCCCCTGCCCTCAGGTGCCCAGTCCAGGGCAATGACGGGAATGCTGTCCAATGGCATTCTCAAAACATGGCCTACCAATTTCCACCTTCGATATTTGATGTCATATTCAATGGGCTTTAAATTGGTCCTTTTATATAGGTTCTCATTTGATATTGCGTTAGGCCAAAAAATTCCTAGTATTCTCCTAAGGCACTTACCCTCCCAGGCATTGAGTTTGGCACTTTGGGACTTAGTCACTTTCCACGTTTCTGCTCCATATAACAGTACACTCTTCACCAAGGCATTAAACAATCTTGAGCTTTATCTCCGAAGCTCTTCACACTTTGTTGAGCCCACGAAAATAATTTTGGGCCTTAGCAATTCTAATTATGATCTCCTCATCAGTTCCACCCGTTTTTCCCACCGTGCACCAAGGTAGGTAAACGTGTCCACATCTTCAATGGGGCCATTATCCAAAACAATACAGTTTGCTGATTTTTATTTCAATCTCAATACTTTAGTTTTGTTCTCGTTGATATGAAGACCAACCCCTTTAGCATGTTCAGCAAAAACCTTGGTTTTCTGCTGTAAGTCATCTAATCTCGAGGACATCAAGAGAATATCATCAACAAAATCTAGATCTTCCAATACGAATGTGAAGTTTCATCTGATGCCTCGCCTCTTATTTCTGATAGTTCTTTTTATGATCCAGTCAATTACTATTATAAATAATACTCCTGACATCACGCATCCCTGTTTAACACCAGTCTCAATTAAAAAAGTTTCTGTTAAGTATCCGTTCACCTCTACATAGCATTTGCTACTTTTATATAGCTCAATGATAATGTTGATAAAATTTTGAGGAATACTATAAATCCCTAAAATTTTCCACAGCGTTTCTCTATTGATTGAATCAAACGCTTTGCGGAAATCAATGAAATTCAGGTACAGAGAAGCATTGAATTCGATGCTTTGTTCAATAATATTTCTTAAGGTAAAAATTTGTTGTGTTGTTCCAACACCTCTCCTAAATCCAGTCTGTTCTTCTCTCAACATACCCTCAACTTCGCCTTTAAGCCTGTTGATAAGGATTCTTCTAAACACCTTTGCGGGTATAAACATCAAACTGATTCCTCTCCAATTATCACACACCGATAAGTCCCCCCTTTTTGGTAACTTGATAATGGTACTCTCTTTCCATTTTTCCGGGACTCTTTCGGTTTCCCAAATTTCGTTAAACAGGGTTTTCAAAAACACTGCTGTTACCTCCACGTCTACTTTCAGCATTTCCGCGGCAATAAGATCACCTCCACAGGCTTTACCAGACTTCAACACCTTCAAGGCATCTTTAATTTCGCACAGCGAAATTTCTTCTGTGGAGATGCTAAGGATAGGTGGTACATTACATATCCCCACACACAGCTCAGCATGATCTTCACATTTCGCATTTAAATTCTACCTGAAGTGCTCTCTCCACCTGGCCCCGATTTCAGCATCCGTAGTCAGAAGTTTACCATCTTTGTCTCTGATTGCACATTCGGGTTTCCTATAAACTCCACTAATCAGCTTAACCAGCTTGTACACTGTTCTCATTTGGCCTACTTCAGCTGCATGTTGCGTCTCTCCAGCAATCCCATCAAAATATTTTCTCTTGTCTTTTCAAATACTTTTCTTGACATTTTTGTCTAACACACTATATTTCTCTTTATAGCTGTGGTAAAGTCTTTCGGTTCTAATACTATCCAACAAAATTTTTATCCTTCTTCTATGTTCAATAAGCTTCCAAGACTCACCAGTTATCCATTCTTTGCTTTTTGTCTTTCCCTTTCTTCCGATTGCATTTTCAGCAGCTTCATTAAATATTGTCATAAAATCATACCATCTCTTTTCAACACCGTTAGATTCATTTTCGTGTGTCACAGCGTCACAATCCGGGGTTGTAAGATTTTCACTCACCTTATTATCCTTACTAAAATATATGAGTTTCAAAAACAACATTTGCCAATATAAAACAGATAACGTAATAAATTGAAAATTTATATATATATATATATATATATATATATATATATATATATATATATATATATATATATATATATATATATATATATATATATATATACATATATATATATATATGTATATATATATATATATATATATATATATATATATATATATATATATCATACAAATGTTTAGTAAAATATAACTATTACAAGAAATAAAAGAAGTACAAAAGGATGGGTATGCTTACAAGGAAGTCGAACGGCCAAGGGGGATTACGACCCCTTGTTCCCGGTTGAAGCATGTCTTTAATCCCAGGAAACGTTCCCGGAACCAGACTCACCGGAAGCAATCCTCCACATACCGACATTGGAAAAGCAAAATCCAATCCATTGAAAACCGAACATGAAAACCCATATCAATAAAATGGGACAAGACTAATAGCAAGACAACATGGATGTCTATACAACCTATACCATCCATATCAACACTGACTTTTCATTACGTGCAAGTCCGTATAACATGTTACGGTTAAGATTCGTGTTACAGTTATGCTTCTTGCATACAGCGTGACGTAACTATAATAAACTATATACTTTCTTAATCATTTGAATCCTCACACACACACACACACACACACACATATATATATATATATATATATATATATATATATATATATATATATATATATATATATATATATATATATATATATATATATATATATATAATAATAGAAGTTTGAAAATCCAATGAACGAAAAGTAAGAAGATGTAACACGATAAACCTAACTTTTTAAAAACACCCACAGAATAAAATATAATACAGCAACTCATCAATCAAATGGATTAAAAATACATAACACTAGCTATCAAGTTACAGAAAATCAACCAAATTAAAAGGTATGGAAACAAAAAAAGAAAAACTTAAACTAAATTCAACTATCTAACTGGCGTACAAAACAAATGTAAAAATCAATTAATCCTCAAGCATATTGAAAAAATAAAAAAATTAATATCGTAGAAATAGTTCATAGATTTAATCTATCTATTTCTTCAGAAACATACATTTTTGAGTTTGCTTCTACAAAAAACTTGGACATGATTAGATTTTTGTAGAGGTTAACAATTCATGATTTAGGCTTAGAGCCTCGTCCACGTGTAAGGCGATTGTGCTTGATTTCGTTTGTTATACTTATTTCGATTCCATACCTTTGTATTATATTTTTCATTGACTTGTTGATTCGATATTAATTTTTTTATTTTTTCCATATGCTTGAGGATTAATTGATTTTTACATTTGTTTTGTACGCCAGTTAGATAGTTGAATTTAGTTTAAGTTTTTCTTTTTTTGTTTCCATACCTTTTAATTTGGTTGATTTTCTGTAACTTGATAGCTAGTGTTATGTATTTTTAATCCATTTGATTGATGATTTGCTGTATTATATTTTATTCTGTGGGTGTTTTTAAAAAGTTAGGTTTATCGTGTTACATCTTCTTACTTTTCGTTCATTGGATTTTCAAACTTCTATTATTATTGAAATCATTTTATTTATGAGCTGCATTTGCGCAATAAATTAAATGTATTTTGCATTTTCATTCCATTTACTTAATAACTTTAAATTCTTTATTTAATAATTTCTGCATAGTATCTTTCATAATTTTGTAAGCTATAGTATCTAAAAAATTTTTATTATTATATATATATATATATATATATGCTTGTAGCCAAGTGTCCGTCTGTCTGTCACACTATTTTTAGGCACTTCCCTAATAGATAGAAACCTGCAATTTGGTACACGGTTTGACCGTTCGATAAAACCCCCCTTGAAAAATCGAATTTTTCGAAGATGTTCTCTAGAGAGGTTGCCCCACACCAAAGCGTTCGAAAAGTTAAATGATAGAAAAGCATGCTTTGCGATGAAATTGAGATTTCAAATTTGGTATATGGGTAAACCATTCGAAAGGAAGAAAGTGTGCAATTTCAGATTTTCAATATTTGCTACTTTAAGGGGTGCCGCATACTAAAATGTTCGATTTTACGAACACATGAGAAACACCTTCTTTAATTTCGATAGAGGCTTGGAATTTGGTATATGGGCTAATTATTTGATGAAAACACCCAAGACAAATATTTTTTTCAAAAATGTTCGTTTAAGAGGATGCTCCAGAGAAAAACGGTCGAAAGCTGTAATGACGAAAAACTACGCTTCGGGGTGGAATAGAGACTTCAATATTGGTGAACGGGTAGATAGTTCGAAAGGACGAGTATGTGTAATTTCAGTTTTCCAATATTTTCTAAATTAGGGGTTGCCGCAAACCCAAATGTTCGATTTTCCACATAAATGAGAAACGTATCCTTTAAATTTTGATAGAGGCTTGAAATATGATATATGGGCTAATCATTTAATGAAAACACCCAAAACGAATAGAGATTCTCAGAAATGATCGATTAAGGGGGTGATCCAAAGAAAAACTTTCGAAATGTGAAATGATAAAAATTCAAATTTGGTGTACTGGTAGATTTGGTGTACTGGTAATTTCAAATTTGGTGTGCTGGTAGATAATTTGTAAGGAAAAAGTGTACAATTGCAGTTTTCCAATATTTTCTACTTTAAAGGGTGCCGCACAAAAAAATGTTCGATTTTTGAAATAAAGGAGAAACGCTCCTTCTAAAGATGGATAGAGGCTTGATATTTTATGTATGGCCGAATCACCTAATAGAAATCCCAATAATAATGGAGAAAAGCATTGACTGGGGCCCAGGTCAAAAAACTTTTATCTCTTCAAAGGAATTTTCTTTTAAAAATCTCATCTGGTTTTCGGACTACTTCTAACATTTCTCTCTTCTCTTTAACTGGTATCCCCCCTATTCACCTTGTAATAAATTCTCTTTATAAAAAAATTACCTTTTGGAAACTCCGCATTAATCTTTTTTCTAATCCCACCCTCCCCTCCCCCGAAAAATTTAATCATAACTGTCCCCTTTCCTTTATCCCTCCCTCTCAACGCATGGTTAACCATGTCCCCTGTGATCCCCTTAATTTTTCTAATATTAATTTTTACACTGATGATATTAATATTTACACTGATATTTACACTGATTTTGCCATGGATGATAACACAGGTTATGCCATCTGCATCTATAAAATCGACTCCTTAGACAATATTTACACCTTTAAACTCACGCATGGGAACACAGTTTTCCAGGCAGAAATTGCTGCAATCCATTATGCCATAAATTGGGCTTCCTCAAATAACTCAAACATTAATATATTTACCGATAGTCAATCCTCTATTTCGGCACTTCAATCTATCAAAAACAAATCTAATTACTTATCCAAAATTAAAATCAACGCTCTTTCTAATAAACACCTAATAAACCTTTGTTGGGTTAAAGCACACTCCGACATCGCGGGTAACGAGGTCGCCGATAAATACGCCAAAATTGCTACCTCCTCCCGTACCCCCTCAGTTCTACCTTTTCCATACTCTCTCCTAAAAAAACATTTTAAAACTGATATTCTTAATAATTGGCAAATCTATCTAAACAACAATATTTCGCCCCGTACCCATGACCCGGCAAGAATTTTAAATTTTCTCCCTAAGGTAAATTTTAGCACCCATATCTCCAATATATATATATACTTCATTACGGGCCATGGCCCGTTCCCCGACTATTTATACTCCTTCAAATGTAAAACTTCTTCCAGTTGCACCTGCGGATCCTTCGGTGATGCCGACCATTATGTATTTTCCTGTCCCCTTACTAAACCTTTCCATCTCTCAAAACCTTACCCCCAAAAGTCTGCGACCTGGTTCTCGAGTGTTTGCTCCAACAAATCTTCCATTAATAAAACAAAAACTGTGTTCTCATAGCGAGAGAAATTTCAAACAAAATCTCTTAATCAGCCTGGGGATTTTCTGCTTTCAACTTTGTCTCTGGTCGGTGTTACCCCCTTTTACTGTATCCTGCTTGCCTGTTTTTTGCTCGGTGGTGTCGTCCTTTGTTGATTGTCCTTTTGTTGTTTGCTTTGTTTCTTTTTTTGTTGTATGCTTTGTGTCTTGTTTTTGTTGGCCTTGTCTAGTTTGTTCTTGTTTGTACCTGTGCAAGGCCGTTGGTTATATTTGCATTCCAACTTTGACAAATTAACATACCATGCTTAACATTATGCCCACTTTAGCACTCAAATTTATCCTTGATAACATTCTGCTATCATCAAATTATATAATCTACTCACCTGCATCATAATTAAATATACTTAATACCAATATGTAAATACCATTACCAATACTTATCATTTTAATATATACCATTATCATCAATACACTTCAATATCATCAACTTATATCATCTCCAATATTTACTTATAAATTATATATATGACAAAATACATTCTATAGTTTCAATATATTATACAAATTATATCATTAATTATATTTTTAATCCATTCCTATGTTATAGTATTATATCTATGTCATCATCAACAAATTATTCATGTTATGTCATCAAAATATCTTCAGATTGTAAACTCGTCATCTCCATCTTTGTGTTCATAATCTAAACATGTACTACTTCAATGTAACCTTAATGTATATTTTCTTGAAATTCAAATAAACTTTGCCACAAACCGTCGGACGTGGGCCCTGGAAGTTGGCTTCGGCTAACTCTCTTCTCGGCCATCCAAATGGATACTCAAGTCCCCAGGATGAGTCGGACGGTTTGGGTCTTCTACACTCTACGCTTCCTTTTAAATGTGATAGAGGCTTGATATTTGGTATATGGGCCAATCATCTGATAAAAAACCTAAGACAAATGGAGTTTTCCTAAATGTCCATTTATGGCTGTGCTCCACAGTAAAACGTTCGAAAATGAAAAATGTCTGTCATGCTTTTTCAGGCACTTTTCGAATAGATAGAATCTTGCAATTTGGTATACGACTCAATTATTCAATAAAAACCCCTGGAAAAATCGAATTTTTCGAAAACATTCTTTAGAGGGGGAGCTCCGCACCAAAACGTTCAAAAAGTGAAATGAAAAACATATGAAATGATTGAAAAGCATGCTTTGCGATGAGATAGAGATTTCAAATTAGGTATATGGGTAAACCGTTCGAAAGGAAGAAAGTGTCGAAAGCCCAGACCATTCGTCTCGTCCGAGGACTTAGTGAAGCAAAATGAATGGCCGGGAGGATTTTAGAATAGTGGAGTCCGACCCCCACAGTCACGGTCCCCGGTCAGAGCAGCCAGTAGTTTATTAAATTTCAAAAATAATTTACATACTAAAAAACAGATGTTCGACAGCCGAAGCTGGAAATAATTTTCTCCCAGACAGACGAGGGACAAAGCAAATCGACGAACAGACATCAAAAATCACACAAATCATAATGTACACAGCAAACAGCAATCAACAACAAAAAAAAAACATAAAAAGGCGTCAGGCTTCAATAAGTTAGAAGGAAAATGATATCAGTCAAAATTATAAGATCAAGAGATTTTCCCTTCTATTTTTCATTGAAATTTTTTTTTTTTAATTTAAGGTTCAATTATGTTAGTTGAATTTAATTTGATCATTTAAAGTTTTTGAAATAAAAGGAAAAATAAATTCCTTAATTAAGTTCAATTATGTAAGGTGAATTTAGAAGGATCATATTAAAAAGATAATATAATTAATTATTTATTTTTATTTTTTTAGAAAAATTTAAAGGTCAATAAAGTTAGATGTATAGAAATGATCATTTAAATGATCATATAATTAATTTTTAATGATCATAAAACTAATTTTTTTTGAAAAATTTAAAGTTCAATAAAGTTATATGTATATAAATGGTCATTAAAACAGAATTAAAAAGGAGAAAAGGAAAATAAAAAACACAAGGGCAAAGTCGTTCTTCAATGATTCCGGAACAGGGGAGAACAAGAAATGAAAACTTTTAATAAAAATTCCTAGAGTTAAAAAGAATAAAAAAAAAAATTTCCCATTTAATATATACCCAAAAGGGACATTCAATTCTTACACATGTTTAAGAAATCTCAATATTTTTTAGATACCGGGTGAACGAGTTAAAATTCCAAATTTAAAGTTTTCTCCCCTTTCCAAAAAAACACAGGATAAACGAAGCGTGATATCATTAAAAAGAAAATACGTTTTCACTCAATATTCAAAAGACATATATGAAGACCCTGGATAAGACACTTTCATGTAAAATTCAAAAGTCATATATAAAGTCATTAACAATGGATATGTGTTGCAAAATTGGTGAGCAAAATCGATAGGATAAGTTCCTCGAGTCCTTATCAAATCTTTAATAATGTCAATGGCAAATATATGTAAGTGGAAATGTTATAGAGTTTTTTGTAACACTTTGATGCGTGCGAGTTCATTCTGTAGAGCAGAACATTTGGAACAGTCACTGGCAATATGATGTGTATCCCATTTCAGCGAGGAGTCCCTCAGGTTGGCAGAGTTTCAGAGAGGATTCCCTCAGGTTGGTCCCTCAGGAAGAAAGTGTGTAATTTCAGATTTTCAATATTTGCTACTTTAGGGGGTGACACACAAAGATGTTCGATTTTTCGAACAAATGAGAAACGCCTGCCATAAATTTTGATAGAAGCTTGAAATTTGGCATATGGGCTAATTATTTGATGAAAACACTCAAGACAAAAAAGTTTTCCAAAAATGTTCATTTATGAGGATGCTCCAGAGAAAGCATTTTGAAAGGTGAATTGATAAGAAAACATGCTTTGGGATGAGATAGAGATTTGAAATTTAGTGCAATGGTAGATAGTTTGGAAGAAAGAAAGTGTACAATTTCAGTTTTCCAATATTTTCTACTTTAGGCGGGCGTCGCACAAAAATGTTCGATTTTCGGGATGAAGTAGAAACACCCGTTCTAGAACGTGATGGAGGCTTGATATTTGGTATATGGGCGAATCATTTGATAGAAAATCCAAGAATAATGGCATTTTTCAATGTATAATTAAGGGGTGGGTACTCCACAGATAAACATTCGACAGGTGAAATGATAGAAAAAGCATGCTTCGCGATGAGTTAGAGACTCAGGTAGATAGTTAGAAAGGAAGAAAGTGTGCAATTTCAGTTTTCCAACGTTTGCTATTGTAGGGGGTGCCGCACACTGAAATGTTCGATTTGACGAACAAATGAAAAACGCCTCCTTTGTAATGTGATACAGGTTTGAAATTTTAGCATATGGGCTAATCATTTGATAAAAATCCTAAGATTATTACGGTTTTTCACAAATGACCATTTAATTGGGTGCAACACAGAAAACGTTCGAAAGGTGAATTGATAGAAAAACATGCTTCACGATAGGAGAGAGATATCAAATTTGGTGTACGATAGATAGTTTGAATGGAAAGAAACGTGCGATTTCAGATTTCCAATATTTGCTACTTTAGGGGATGCCGCACACCAATATGTACGATTTTCGGAATAAATGAGATACGCTTCCTTTTAAATGTGATAGAGGCTTGATATTTGATATATGGGCCAATCATCTGATAAAAAACCCAAGACGAACAGAGTTTTTAAAAAATGTTCACTTATGGATGTGCTCCACAGAAAAACGTTCGAAAGGGGAGATGATAAATAGTATGCTTCGGGATAAGATAGATACTTTAATTTAGCGTAGTGGTAGATAGGAAAGGAAGAAGTGCGCAATTTAAGTTTCCCAATATTTTCTTCTTTAGGGGATTCTGCACGCTGAAATATTCAATATGCCGAATAAATTTGAAATTCGGATTATTAAAAAATTACAATATTCAGGGCTTGCTTATTGCGTGACAGGTGATTTTCAACGGGTATTCGCATAGTATATATAATAATTGCCAAGTGTCCGTCTGTCTTTCAACCTTTTTAGGCACTTCTCGAATAGTTAGAATCTTGCAATTTGGTGCACGACTCAATTATTTGATAAAAACCCTTGGACAAATCGAATTTTTCGAAAACGTTCTCTAGAGGGCGAGCTCCACACTAAAACGTTCGAAAAGTGAAATGATAGGAAAGCATGCTTTGCGATACGATAGAAACTTCAAATTTGGTATATGGGTAAAACGTTCAAAAAGAAGAAAGTGTGCAGTTTCCGATTTCCAATATTTTCTCCTGAAGGGGGTGCCGCAAATCAAAATGGTCGATTTACCGAATAAATGAGAAACAGCTAATATAAAAGATGATGGAGGTTTAAAATTTGGAATATGGGTTAATCGTTTAATTGAAATGCCCAAAACGAAAATAGTTTTTCAAAAATGTTCGTTTAAAGAGGTGCTCCAGAGAAAAACGTTCGAAAGGTGAATTGATAAAAAAACATGCTTCGGGATAAAATAATAATTTCAAATTTGGTGTATTGGTTTATAGTTTGGAATGAAGAAAGTGCACAATTTCAGTTTTCCGATATTTTCTAATTTAGGGTGAGCTGCCCACCAAAATGTTCGATTTTCGGAATAAAGAAGAAACTTCCCATTTAAAACGTGATAGAGGCTTGATATTTGGTATATGGAAGAATCATCTGATAGAAAATACAAGAAGAATAGAATTTTTCAAAATTCTACGTTTAAGGGAGTGGGTTCTCCACACAAAAGCATTCGAAAGGTGAAATGATAGAAAAAGCATGCTTTGCGATGAGCTAGAGACTTTAAATTTAGGGTACGGGTAAAAAGTAGGAAAGGGAAAAAAGTGTGCAATTTCAGTTTTCCAACATTGCTATTGTAGGGGGTACCGCTCACTAAAATACTCTATTTGCCAAACAAATGAAAAACGCTTCCTTTACAATGTGATAGAGGTTGGAAATTTAGTATATGTGCTAACCATCTGATAAAAAAACCAAGAGATTTAACAAAAATGTTCATTAAGGAGGTGCTACACAGAAAAACGTTGGAAAGGTGGAGTAATATAAGAAACATGCTTCGCGATAGGATAGAGACTTCAAATTTGGAATTCCAATATTTGCTACTTTAAGGGGTGCCGCACACCAATGTGTTCGATTTTGCTAATAAATGAGACACGCTACGTTTCAAATGTGATAGTGGCTTGATATTTGGTATATGGGTCAATCATCTGATAAAAAAACCAAGAAGAAAATATTTTTTCAAAAATGTTCATTTATGGGTGTGCTTCACAGAAAAACGTTCGAAAGGGGAAATGATAGAATACCATGCTTAACGATGAGATAGACTTTAATTTGGTGCACTGGTAGATAGTTCGAACTGAAGAGCTTAAGTTTTCCAATATTTTCTTCTTTAGTGGGTTCTGCATACCACAATATTTGATTTGCCTAAGAAATGTGAAACGCGAATTATTCAAAAGTTTACATTATTCAAAGGTTGCTTATTGCAAGACCGTTGATTTTCAACGGGTATTCGACTAGTATATACTAATTGCCAAGTGTCCGTCTGTCACGCAGGTTTTAGGTACTTTCCGAATAGACGGAGACTTGCAATCTCGTACGTGGGTCGATCGTTCGATTAAATCTCCTGAAAAGACCGTATTTCCCGAAAAATGTTCTGAAGAGAGAGTACTCCACACCAAAACGTTCGAAAAGGGAAATAATAAAAAAGCATGCTTTGCGATAAAATAGAGACTTCAAATTTGGTGTATGGGTAAACCGTTCGAAAGGAAGTAAGTGTGCAATTTCAGATTTTCGATAAAAATGATAAATTTCCGATAAAAATCTATTTGATAAAAACAACCAAAACGAAAACAGTTTTTCAAAAATTATCGTTTAATAGGGTGCTCCAGAACAAAAAACGTTCGAAAGGTGAATTAATAAAAAAACATGTTTCGGGATGAGATAGAGATTTCAAATTTGGTATACGGATTGATAGTTTGGAAAAGAAATCGTCGATTTCAGTTTTACAATATTTTCTGCTATAAGGGAATGCCGCGCACCAAAATGTTCGGATCAAAGGAGGAATACAGGATTCTCGGAATAAAGGAGAAATGACCCTTTTAAAACGTGATGAAGGCTTGATATTTGGTATATGGGGCGAATCATCTGATAGAAAATCCAAGAAGAATGGAGTTTTTCAAAAATGTATATTTAAGGGGTGGGAACTCCACACAAAAATATTCAAACGGTTAAATGATATAAAAAGCATGCTTCGCGATGCGATAGAGACTTCCAATTTAGTGTACCGGCAAATAGTTGGAAAGGACGAATGTGGTGCAATTTCAGTTTTCCAACATTTGCTATTGAAGGGGGGTGCCGCTCACTAAAATATTCTATTTGCCAAATAAATGAAATTCGCATCCTTTACAATGTGATAGAGGCTTGAAATTTAGTATATGGGCTAATCATTTGATAGAAAAACCCAAGGTGAATACGGTTTTTTAAAAATGTTCATTTAAAGTGGTGCTACACAGAAAAACATTCGAAAAGGGAAATGATTAAATATCATGGTTCGGGGTAGATAGCTCAAAATGAAGAAATGCGCAATATAAGTTTTCCAATATTTTTTCTTCTTTAGAGGTTCTGCACACTAAAATATTCGATTTATAGTATAAATATGAAACTCGAATTAATCAAATATTTACATTAATCTGGAGTTGCTTATTGGGACATCGTTGATTTTCAACGGGTACCTGACTAGTATATACTAATTGCTAAGTGTCCGTCTATCTATCCGTCTGTCTGTCTCGCTTTTTTAGGCACTTATTAAGTACAGGGTCTTTAAAAGCAAAGTTCCACTTTGAAATGGCCATAAAATGAAAACTACTGGACAAAATGTTATCAAGCATGGTAATAGTTTACAGGAGGTCATGGGATTTTATTTTCTGCAAAAAAAAAAAGAAGTTCAAAAACTCACCGCCAGCGGGGAATGGCGCTGTATGCAGTATTGTTAAACGAAATGAGACATGAAGACATCTGTGTAAAAAGTTTTTAATCGTTTCTAAAATGTGTTACGAATCATGTTCAATGTGGCTTCCACCATTTTCTGAAAGCAAGTTAAATCGCATTACTGCGTTCTCAACAGTAGCTCTTAGCATATCAGAAGGAATGTTATGACATGTCGGTGTATCACATTTTTCAATTTCGCCAAATTGTTTATGTTATCACCATAAACAGTGGCTTTGAGTTAACCCCATAGCCAGAGGTCACAGAGGTTGAGGCCTGGTGACCAGGGTGGCTAAGAAATGTGGAAGTGTCGGATTGTAGTCCGGTCATCCGTGAAATGTTGCTTAAGTAACTATTTGACACATGTACCAATGTGAGGTGGAGTCCCGTCCTGCATAAAAATCGTGGTGTCTAAAATGCCGCGTTGCTGAAGTTCAGGTATCACGAAACGTCTTAACATCGACTCTAAACGAGCAGCAGTCACCCAGCTGTCGATTGCTCGTCAAAGGAAAATGATCCAATTATGACACTAGTCTGTCATACTACAACTGGGTGGATAATATGAGGGGGTTGTTTGGCCCAAACCCTGCAGTTATGGGCACTGACATCCCCATTTAGGTAAAAATGGGCCTCATCCGTCCACAAAATGTTCCATGGCCAATGTTCGTCCCCCTCCGTCCGTGGAAGGAATTCCAAAGCGAACGATTCTCTTACAGCAGGATCATTAGGTTCAAGTTGTTGAACAAGTTTAACGAACGATTCTGTACACCGTAGTCAATAATAAGTCCATTCGACGTGCAACAGCACTTACGCTACATGTCCCGTGTGTGCTTTCCATTATGCTTCCTCTACTGCTAATGCAACAGCCTCCTCGGTTTCCACAGAAAAAAGCTTCCTTCCACGGCCAGGTGCAACAGATAACAAACCTGTGGCTTCAAACTTTGCCATCATTTTCCTCAAATCCTGCGATATCATTGGCCCTCGGCGTATTTGTCCAACGTATACGATACTTTTGCAAAGCACGCCGTTCATATCGCATTCACTATCGCATTCATAATAACACTTAACGAGAAAAGCACGGTCTTGCATGGTTACAGACATCGTCGACTCGTAACAATGAGAACTCTGACGAGGAGAATCAATTTTATAGCTGCAAAATCAAATGAAGTGTAAAGCGCATTTGCATAATTTAATTTTCATTCCTCTTGCCGTAAGCCATTTACAAGCCATTGCGATTCCTCATAACACAACAAACAGTTTCGTTTTAGAAACGATTCAAAACATTTTAAACCGATGTCTTCATGTCTTATTTCGTTTAACAATATTGCATACAGCGCCATTCCCCGCTGGCTGTGAGTTTTTGAACTTTTGTCTTTTTTTGCGGAAAATAAAATCCCATGACCTCCTGTAAATTATTTCCATGTTTGATAACATTTTGTCCAGTATTTTTCCTTTTATGGCCATTTCAAAGTAGAACTTTAATTTTAAAGACCCTGTAGATAGAAACTTGCAATTTGGTACATGGGTCGATCGTTCGCTAAACCTCCCTGGAAAAATCGAATTTCTTAAAGATGTTCTGTACTGGGGATGCTCCACACCAAAACGTTCGAAAAGTGAAATGATAGGAAACCACACTTTGAGATGAGATAGAGACTTCACATTTGGTGTATGGGTGTTGGAAAAGAAGAAAGTGTCCAATTTCAGTTTTCCAACATTTGCTATTGCAGGAAATGCCAAAATGTTCGATTTAACAAACAAATAAGAAACAAATACCTCCTTCACAATTTGAGAGAAGCTCGAAATTTGGTATATGGGCTAATTATTTGATAAAAAAACGAAGATGAATACAGTATTTCAAAAATGTTCATTTAAGTGGGTGCTACACGGAAAAACGTTCGAAATTTGAAATGATAGAAAAAGCATGCTTCGCGATAGGATAGAGACTTCAAAGTTATTATACGGGTAGATAGTTCGAAAGGAAGAAATTGTGCTATTTCAAATTTCTAATATTTGCTAATTTAATGTGTGCCGCACACCAAAATATTCGATTTTCCGAATAAATGAGACACGCATCCTTTTAAATGCGACAAAGGCTTGATATTTGGTATATGGACCAATCATCTGATAAAAACCCAAGAGTTTTTCAAAATTTTTCATTTAAGGGGATGCTCTACAGATAAACGTTCGAAAGATGAAATGATAAAATAGCATACTTCGGGATGATATAAGAGACTTTAATTTAGTGTACGGGTAGATAGTTCGAAAGGAAGAAGTGCGCAACTTAAGTGTTCCAATATTTTCTTCTTTAGAGGGTCCTGCACACCAAAATATTCGATTTGCCGAATAAATGTGAAACGCGAATTATTCAAAAATTTACATTATTATGGGGTTACTTATTGCGAGTCGGCTAGTATATACTAATTGCCAAGTGTCCGTCTGTATGTCCACCTGTCTGTCTGTTACGCTTTTTCTAGGCACTTCCCGAAAAGATAGAGACTTGCAATTTCGTTCACGGGTCGATCGTTCTATGGAAAAATCGAATTTTTCGAAAATGTTCTGTAGAGATGATGCCAAAACGTTCTAAATGTGAACTGATAGAAAAGCATGTTTTGCAACGAGATAGAGACTTCAAAATTGGCGTATGGGTAAATGGTTCGAGTGGAAGAAAGTGTGCAAGTTCAGATTTCCAATATTTTTTACTTAAGGGGGTGCCGCACACCAAAATGTTCGATTTGCCGATTAAATGAGAAACGACTCTTTTAAAGTTTGATAGAGGCTTGAAATGTGGTATATGGGCTAATCATTTGATGATAACATCCGAGACGAATAGAATTTTTCAAAAATGTTCAGTTAAGAGGCTGCTCCAGAGAAAAACTCTCATAAAGTGAATTGATAAAAAAATATCCTTCGGGATGAATTGAGATTTCAAATTCGGTGTACGGGTATATAATTTGGAAGGAAAAAGTGTATAATTTCATGTTTCCAATATTTTCTACTTTAGGGGGTGCACACCAAAATGTTCGATTTGACGAATGAATGAGAAACACATCCTTTAAAATGTGATATAGGCTGAAAATTTGGTACATGGGCCAATCGTTTAACAAACAAGCCAAGAAGAACAGAGTTTTTCAAAAATTTCATTGAAGGGGGTAAGTGTTCAACACAAAAAACATATGAAAGGTAAAATGATACAAATTCATACTTCCCGATGAGATAGAGACTTTAAATTTGATATAATTGTAGATAGTTGAAAAGATGAAAATGTACAATTTTAGTTTTCCATAAATTGTTACATTAGGGGCGCTGCATGCTAAAATGTTGGATTTGTAGAATAAATGAAGAACCCTTGTTTTAAGTGAGAGATAATTTTGCAATTTGGTACACGGGTCAATGGTTCAATAACCTTCTAAAAAAATCGAATTTTTCAAAAATGTTCTGTAGAGGGGTGCTCCACATCAAAACATTCGAAATGTGAAACGATAGAAAAGCAAACTTCGTGATGACCAAGAAACATCAAATTTGATGTATGGATACATAGTTCGAAAAAAAGAAAGTGCACAATTTTAGTTTTTCAATGTTTGCTTCTTTAGGGTTTGTCACACCAAAATGTTCGATTTGCCGAATAAATGATAAATGCCTTCTTTTAAGTGAGATGGAGACTTCAAATTTTTTACACAAGACACATTTAATAAAATACACAGAAAGAATCGAATTTTTCAAATATGTTTGTAAAGAGAGGGTGCTCCACACCAAAACGTTCTAAAGGTGAACAGATAGAAAAACATACTTCATGATCAAATATTATAAATTGTGTGTGAGGGTAGATAGTTCGAAAGGAAGAGAGTAAACAATTTCAGGGTTCCAATATTTACTTCTTTAGGGGTACTGCAAATCAAAATGTTCTATTTGCGGAATAATAGTGAAACACTTTATTTTAAATGAGATATAGACTTAAAATTTCATACACAGGTCAATCGTGAGGTTAAAGAAAAATTGAATTTTTAAAAATTTCTGTGGAAGGGAGGGAGGGGGGAGGGGGGAGTGCTCCAAAGCAAAACGTTCGAAATGTAAAATGATAGTAAAAACAAATTTTTCAGTAAGATAGAAGCTTTAAAATCGGTGCAACAATATATAGTTAGATAGAAATAAAGTGTATACTTTCAGATTTCTAATATTTGCTAATTTAGGGATGCCAAAACTTAAATGTTTACTTAGCTGAAAAAATGAGAAATTCCTAGTCTGAAGTGAGACAGATATTTAAAATTTCGTGCACGGATGAACTGTTTGAAAAGGACTATAGACAAAATCTAATTATTCAAAAATTAACGTTATTCGTGTGTTGCTTACTGTGAGACCTTTGATTTTCAACGGGTATTCGGCTTGTATATACAAATTGTCAAGTGTCCGTCTGTATGTCATGCTTCTTTCAGGTACTTCCCAAGTAGATAGAGACTTGCAATTTAGTACACGAGACGATCGTTTGATACAAACCCCAGGAAGATTCGAAAATTTCAAAACTGTTCTGTACAGGGGGTGCTCAATACCAAAACGTTCGAAAAGTGAAATAATAGGAAAGCATACTTTACGATGATATAGAGACCTCACATTTGGAGTATGGGTAAATCGTTCGAAAAGAAGAAAGTGTACAATTTCAGATTTCAATATTTGCTACTCTGGGGGCGCAGGTTACCGAAATGTTCGATTTGCCGAATAAATGAGAAACGATTACTTTAAAATTTGATAGAGGCTTGGAATTTGGTATATGCTCTAATCATTTAATGAAAACACCTAAGACAAAAGAGTTTTTCAAATGTGTTCGTTTAAAGGGGTGCTCAAAAGAAAAACGTTCTAAAGGTGAAATGTTGAAAAACCATGCTTCGACATGAGATAGAAACTTCCAATTTAGTGTACGGGTAGATAGTTCAAAAGGAAGAACTTGTACAATTTCAGTTTTCTGATATTTACTACTTTAGGGGTGCCGCAAATCCAAATTGTCGATTTTCCGAATAAATGAGAAACGCCTCCTTTTAAAATGTAATAGATGCTTGATATTTGGTCTATGAGGCAATCATCTAATAAAAAATAAAAGAATAGAGTTTTTCAAAAATGTTCATTTAAAGGGGTGGGTTCGCTACACGAAAACTTTCCAAAAGTGAAATAATAGAAAAAAAATGTGCTTTGCGATGGAATATAAACTTCAAATTTGGTGTACAGGTAGATAGTTCAATAGAAATAAATTGTGCAATAGAAAATTTCCAATATTTGTAATTTTTGGGGGATCCACACACCAAAACTTTCGAAAAGTGTAATGACAGAAAAACATACTTTGCGATAAGATAGATAATTCAAATATGGTGTATGAGTAAAATATTCGAAAAGGAGAAAGTGAGTAATTTTAGATTTCCAATATTTTTTACTTAAGGGAGTGTCGCACACCAAAATGTTCGACTTGTCGAATGAATGAGAAACGGCTCCCTTAAAATTTGATGGAGGCATGAAACTTGGGCACATGGCATAATCATTTGATGAAAACAAAGCTGAATTTATAGAAAAAAAAATTCTGATCAGATAGAGATTTCAAGTGTGTTGTACGGGTAGATAATTTGGAAGGAAGAGAGTTGTTGTTGTTGTTGAAACCCAGACCGTCCGACCTACCAGAAAGGTGTTGAAGACCCAGACCGTCCGACTCGTCACCAAGGACTTGAGCATCTATTTGGACGGCCGGGAAAGGAGTTAGCGGAAGCCAACTTCAACTGGCCCTCGTCCGACGGTCCAAAGCAACGTTAATTAGAAAATCATAATAATATTTACAGGAGATTTACATATCTGATTCACAACATTGGAACTTCTGTGAATTTTTTTTTTTTTTTTTTTTTTTTTAAGTGAGCACCATAAAAAGTAAAATAAATGTTGGTGACAAATGTTACATCTTTAGGTAAAAACTGTGGAGTAACAAGAACACTCCCGAAAACAAAACGAGGAGTAAACAACTAAAACAACCACCAAAAACATCACAAGACAAGTACAGCAAATACAAGACAACAAATACAGCGATACAGCAAAGGTAACACCTCCAGAAAAAACACAGGGAGACCGACCAAAGGGAAAAGAATAAAGGGACAAACTCACAAGCTGATCAGGTAATTTGGTTTGAGATGTCTCTAGCAATGAGAACACAGTTTTTTAATTTTTCAACGGAAGAATTATTAGAGCTGACTCTCGAGAACCAAACTGCACAATTTGCGGGAGAGGGTTTAATTAAATGAAATTTTTTAGTATGGGGGCAAGCAAAAACAAAGTGATCGGCGTCACCAAATGCGCCGCAAGTACAGCTAGATGTAGATTTTTGTTTGAAATAGAATAAGTAGTCCATGAATGGGCCATGGCCAGTTAGAAAATAAATAAGATATTTGTTTGTGATTTGAAGGGAAGGATTGACCCGGGGGAGAAAGGAGGAAATGCGGGCAGGATCATGCGTCCGGGGGGAAATATAAGAATTTAAAAAAGTTTGCCAATGAAGGGAGATGTTTTGTTTACAATAATTTTTTAGAAGGGAAAAAGGGAAGGGAAGGGAAAAGGGAGAGCCGGAAGAGGTAGCAATTTTAGCATACTTGTCAGCAGTCTCGTTCCCCGAGATGTCAGAGTGGGCCTTAACCCAACGGATATTAATGAGCTTTTTATTAGAAATTGCATTTAATTTAATTTTTGAGAGATAACTAGATTTATTTTTAATAGAGTTAAAAGCCGAAAGGGAAGAAAGACTATCAGTATAAATATTAATTTTTGTATTATTTGATGAGGCCCAGTCAATAGCATAATCAATGGCAGAAATTTCTGCCTGAAAAACTGTGTTCCCATTGGCTAGTTTAAAGGTAAATGTGTCTTGAAGTGTTTCATTTTTGAATACACAGACAGCAAAACCAGTGTTTCCATCAATGGAAGAGCCATCTGTATAAACATTGAAATTAGAAAAAGAGGAGGGAGGAAGGGGGACAAGGTTAGCAATACGTTGAGAGGGAGGAATAGCAGAAATTGGGCGGTTAGAGTCAAACAAGGAAGGGGCAGGGACGGGCAGATTAGAAAAAAGATTAATACGATGTTTCCAAAACATATATTTTTTAAAATTTGTGTTTATTATGATATGAATAGGGGGGATACCAGTGATGGAGTATAGAGAAATGTTAGAAGTGGTACGAAAACCAGAAGAAATTTTTAATAGGAAAATCCTTTGAAGAGAGAGAAGCTTTTTGACCTGGTCCCCAGTTAATGCCCCGCCCCAAATTCCCGCACCATAAATTAAAGACTTTTCGATATCAGAAAGACTTTTCGATTAAAGACTTTTCGATATCAGACTTATCGATACCAGAAAGGTGTAAGGTAACAGTTTGGACGGTCGGGAAGTGCCACCCAATTTAAACCGGAACCCAGTTGGGGAGGCATCCACAGGGACCGTACCCTACTTCCCCTACCACCAACCTCTCGGAAGGACTTTCGGACCCACATGTTTAATGTGATCGTACTCCGCATGAACACGGCGGCAGTTTTGGCAGTGGCTGGAATCGAACCCGGGCCTACCGAGTGCAACTCCAGCGCGCTAACCAATCTGCTACCGCGCCCGGAAGGAAGAGAGTTGAAGACCCAGAGCGTACGGCTCGTCCTGAGGACTTGAGCATCTATTTGGACGGCCGGAGAAGGAAGAGAGTGTAAAATTTCAGTTTTCCAATATTTTCTTTTTTTTTTGTTTTGTTTTAATTCAATTAACATGGAAACAACAGATCGAAATCCAGTTACAGTAGCCACACAAGCCTCCATGCCTTATTCGGGATTCGAACCCGAGCACTCTAGACAGCAGCCGAACTTTAGAGGGTGCCGGAAATCAAGATGTCCAATTTCCGGAATAAATGAGAAATGCCCCTTTTAAAATGTGATAAAGCCTTGATATTTATTATATGGGCCAATCACCTGATAGAAAACCCAATAAAAAAGGAGTTTTTCATAAATGTTTACATAAGGGTGTGGGTACTCCACACAAAAACATTCGAAAGGTGAAATGGTAGAAAAAGCATGCTTCGCGATGAGATAAAGACTTCAAATTTAGTATACAGGTAGACAGTTGAAAAGGATGAAAGAGTGCAATATCAGTTTTCCAACATTTGTTATTGTAGGGGGGGGGGGGGCGCACACTAAAGTATTCGATTTGACAAACAAATGAAAAACGACTTCTTTCCAACTCGATAGAGGCATGAAATTTGGTATATGGGCTAATCATTTGATAAAAAAAAATACGAAATGAATACAGTTTTTCAACAAAGTTTATTTAAGGGGGTGTTGCGCAGCATGCTACGTAATAGGATAGGATATAGGATGTATAGGATGCAATAGCATGCTACGTAATAGGATAGAGAGTTCAAATTTGGCATACGGGTAGATAATTTAAAAGAAAGAAAGTGCGCAACATCAGATTTCCAATATTTGTTACTGTAGAGGGTGCCGCACACTAAAACTTTCGATTTCTCGAAAAATGAGACAAGCTTCCATTTAAATGTGATAGAAGCATGATATTTGGTATATGGGCCAATCATCTGATAGAAACCTAAGACGATTGAGTTTCTCAAAATGTTCATTTTTGGGTGTACTCCAGAAAAGCGCTCAAAAGGTGAAATGATGAAATAGCATGCTTTGGGATGAGATAGAGACTTTAATTTGGTGTACTGGTAGATAGTTTGAAAGAAAGAAGTGTGCAATTTAAGTTTTCCAATATTTTCCTCTTTAGATGGTTCTGCACACCCAAATATTCGATTTGCCAAATAAATGTAAAACACGAATTAATCAGAAATTTACATTATTATGAGGTTGCTTATTGCGACACCGTTTATTTTCTACGGGTATTCGGCTAGTTTAAACCTAAAAGCCGTAATGGTTATAATCCAGTCAAAAATGCAATTTCGATAAAATTTATTTTATATACATTTCTTTATTATTAAATCGGTAAAGAGTTAATAAAAATCGTCTGCCGCATAAGCACATTGGATTTAAATCCGTTGCTAAGCGACATGATATTATTTTCGTGAAATAAATTGGTGGGCAAATATCGTCTATATAATGCTAAATCTATGGAAAGTTTAACTGTGCGTTTTTAATTAATATCTAGACAACTCATGGTCCCAGAGATTCAAAATATGAACTAAATTTTAAGTTGGGTAATTCCAAAGCTACCCCAAAATTGCATTAAATTCAGTGCAACCGTTCTCTCGTGATGATGAGACAAACATACATACAGACAAGCACATTTTCAATTTTAATTATATAGAAGAAAAATACAAAGATGTCTATATCCAATGTAGCCCATCGACCTAATTGAGAATTTGATTTCCTATTAGCGACGAAAGCGCAGAATAAGTATTTAGTACCGTATTTGCAATATTTGAAAATAGGTTTGTGTCCATACGCAGACGCTGGGGAGACAGCTGCCCCCCCCCCCCCCGTGCTGCTAGGCGTGTTCCATGAGGAGAGCTTGTTCAGTATTTAATATTGCTTGTGATAAGAAACCAAAATAACTTGAATCGTAGTATATACTTCCTTCTGAATGCAAAAAGTCTTCAAAGTTACCTGTAAATGCGGCGACCCGCAAATTGCAATCTATAGTGGATACCTGCATTTCCCAAAGCCGAAATCCAGAATGCCGCGCACTTTTGAGAACAAATTTACTGACAAAAGATCGTTTTTAAATATATTAAAGAATAAAAAAGTAATCTTACCCGAGAAAACTGTTAATTTTGAGAAGGAAGACTTCTGAGCTGCTATCCAATAAGAAAGGTCCTAAACCGAGAGCTAAAACCACGCCCACTGAGGAGTTTACCTGATGTGATGACTGGATTCAATTCCAACAACTATTGCTATGCTATGAGAAAAATTACGATAAGAGTCTTACATTAAAAGCGCTGGAAAATGCCCTCCCTGATTTAGAAGAATCTACAGTAAAACTGCGATATACAGGATATACCTTCTTTACTCCAGTGTTTGCGCATTCCGTAAAATGTGACTAGTCCTTCTGTAAGGGCCTGGTGTGCCATTTACAAGTTCCCGAGGGCATCTACTACTATATATTTCCGGAGTACACCCACTGTCTATTGGTGAGGTGTGAATTTTACCTCCCATAGACCCCGCTCTTTCCCGATCTCTTGGATCCAGCCTGTGTTTTAAAGCACATCTATACCCTTAAACTGTTTTCTTTATTTTTCGAGGAGAACTTTTACTCTTCTATTCAAATTTACGAGACTCCAGGACACTTGAATTGGGACCTGCTCTAATTCAAACCCGAGAGCACTGCTCCGATTTTCCGAACTTTACTCATGCTAAAATCTTTCAACTATGATTTCCCAACCTCTCATTAGATAGGGCTGAAAGGCAGTATTTTTACTGACCTGTGTTCTTTCTAATTGATTCGAGATCCTTGAGAACAGCAAAAACAATAACAAAATACGACATAAATGCACTAAAACAAAAAATAAGTCATAAGAAACATTATTGATCATTTTGTAATTTACAAACCATTTCCAACTATATTTAGTAAGTTTGGCCGATAGTTATATCATGTGTAGAGTGGTCAATTTTAAGTTTTACACCGTTTGGGTTAGAAGATTTATAGTTTATACAATAAGTCTTGGTGTTAAGAAGTTGTTAAAATCATTATTGAAATTAATGTCCTTTTTGTAGAGTTCTTATTCTTTCTATTTCTTCTTTATATATTGGACAGAATTTTCGTTCAATTGCTGAGTGATTTGAGTTTAAATTAGTAGAATCTTGGTGAAAATTATTATGATATCCGCAATTTATACGAGATTTTGTGTTTATTGTAAAAGAGTTTGTACTTTGCTTTCCAACGCATTTTCCACAATACGTGAATCTGTAATGGCAGTTTGGTGCAATATGTCCATATTCTTGAGATTTAAAGAATTAAAATTTTTACAGTTATATATTTCTTTATTGAGTAGTTTGTGAAGTGTATATTTTTTAATTCTTGATGAAGTTTTTTGCTTTATTTTATGATGTGAATAAATACCCAATTTATATTGTCTTTCTTGTTTTTGAAATTCTTCAAGATTCTTATTTTTTCTAAATTTATTGATGAATCATTATGTTTAATGATATCTTTGACTTCTTCTTGGAAAATAAGAGGGTTTTCGAAAAGAATTAGAGCTTGTATTCCTAGTCATTGTTTTTTGTTTTTGATTGCTAAAATTTTTGTTTTCTGCAGATTTTCTATTACATTCTGGAAAGTTTGTTTCGCAAGTTATTTTTACTGTTCCGTTTGATAAGAACATCATTGAATTAATTTTTACTTCTTTGGGGCATGATATACTTGCCAAATCTTCTCTTATTTCATTTTTATTTCTTGTTTTATCTAAACATTTTAGTAATACTGTCGAAAATAAAGGTTTTTTTTATGTGGTTTTATGTTTAAGATGGGGATTTTTCTGATTCCTTAAACACTTTAAACTGTTCTATTAAGTCCTTAGTTAATTTCTTTTATGAATTTATCTATTCTTGTACTGTTTATTTAGAGTTTCTTCTTTAGAGTATTTTTGATCGAAGTGTGAATTAGTTCTGAGAAATATGTTCTAATTTCATTTTTAAATGCTTCTATGTCTTTGTTTGCATTATGTATGAGTGATTCGTATTCATATTGTTGACAACTTTTATATGAATTGTTTCAAAGTCCTTTTTGACGAAGTTTCGATGATTTGGTTGTTTGATTTTTGATGTCTTATGAAGATAACGTTTTACTCTCTCTGATATTTTATTTATTAACTATACTAATTTCCTTGTATATTCTTTTGGTTGAATTGTTTCTATATCCTGATCTGTGAGATTCGTTTATTTTCATGTTATTGATAAGTTGTCATCTTCAATTTCTTTATTTTGCTTTGAGTCTTGTGAATAGAGTAAGTGCAAAGTTTCATTGCTCTATGAATTTGATTTTTATCAGTGTTTCCCCGACCATTATATTTTGTGATCATTTCGATCTTATACATCAATGAATACAATGTATATATAAACTTAATGAAAATCATGAGATTACAAATTGATACAGTTCACGCATTTTTGAGAAAAGTTTTAGTATTTCATGTTATTAATAAATTAGCCGAATACCCGTTGAAATTCAACAGTCGCACATTAAGCAACCTCCGAATAACTTGAATTTTTGAATAACTAGATTTTTCCAATGATTCTTTTCAAACTGTTCACTTATGCACCAAATTTCAAATATCTGTTCCACTTCAAACAGGGCATTTCACATTTATTCAGCCAATTATACATTTAAGTGTCTGACATTCTAAATTAGCAAATATTAGAAAGCTGAAATTATGCACTTGATTCCTATTTAACTATCTATCCTTTCACCAATTTTAAAGTCTGTGTCTTATTGCAAAGTCCGTTTTACTATCATTTCACATTTCAAACGTTTTGGTGTGGGGCACCCACTAAATGAACATTTTTGAAATTTACGATTTTCTCCTGAGGTTTTATCAATTGATTGACCTGTGCATCAAATTCCAAGTCTCTATCTCCCAATTCACCTTTCGAACGTTTTAGTGCGGAGCATCCCCTTCTACAGTATTTGACAAACTCGATTTTTCCAGAAGCTTTTATTGAATGATTGACTTGTGTACCGAACAGCAAAACTCTATCTCACTTAATAGGAAATTGCCGCTAGAGGGATGCTTTGTATGTGGTGTGTTTTTGTGACTCTCGTGATTTTAAAGTGTTTTTAATTTTTTTTAAAGTGTTTTAACTCTTTTAAAGTGTTTTTATCTGTTTTAGTTAGCTTTGTTACTTTAATCGTATTTAGATACATTCTGTGTTGATTGAGGTGCTTTTATGTGATTGTGAGAGGAATTTCAGTGATTAATGTCAACGACAGCTCTAGAAAGTAATGGCAACGGCCAGCCAGATCGGAAAATTAGTCAAATTTTTCAGTCAATATTAAACAATTTGAAGCTATTGTTTGCTAAGGTGGCTGATAAGAAATCCTTTACGCAGCAGGAAAGAATTAATTTCTAAAACTATGGTAAAGACTTACTGAGTCTTTATGAACAAGCTGAATTAGGGTGTAGTAAAGGGGCTGTCTCTGCGGATGTGGTGGGGGCTGATATTGCAAATGTGGATATGATGGTAGGTGCAGTTATGGAGAAACTTGAATTATTTCAATCAAGTGTACTCAATAGACTTGATGTGATTGAGACGCAGATTGATGAATCCGTGAACTCAAGGATACGCCGATTAGGGAAGAATGTGATTAATGGTGATTTAATTATTAAGGAAACATATATGAATTGTGGTGCTGTGGATGTCGAGGAGCGCGTTCATCTTTCTGAGTCATAATATCCACGAATTTCCATTGATCATAATTATGAAACTGAAAAAACTTATAATCCGATGAATTTTTCGTCTGTTATAATGAGAAATACGAGAAGTCATAATCTGGCATCACATAATTATAAAGGGGACATTGGGGGTTCCAGAATGCAAATCAAGAATTTCTGTCAAAAAAATGTGCCACCTATGGGAAGCAATCCAATTGGAGAAGTTAATACCATGTTGAAGAGGCGACCGGCTCCAGTTGAGGGTTTGCGTGAGGGTACTACTCTCAGGGTCATAAAAACCCCCGGATGAGACGAGTTCTTGTAAGTGTCTACCATCCAGATATTCTGCCCACAGATGTCACTGAGAGCCTGAACTTTTTAAACTAGAGACTAGAAATATTGACCAATATGTTTCTTTTGTACTGTCAGCTAATGAGGAACATTACCACGAACTCTCTGATCCCAGTATATGGCTAGTTGGAGTCAAGGTCTCTGAATTTTTGGGTCGTCTACGACAAATTGTTGGTGAAACAGTAAACTATAAACCTACTAAATATAATCCTGGAGATGCATGTGATCAAAATACTGGTAGCAGTTCAACAGAAAATAAATGACTATCAGACAATTCAACAGCAAATCATTCTAATGAATATAACTACACATCTGTTCCTGTGCCTTGCAATCATACCAATTTAATGAGGGATATAAAAAAGGAGATCAAATTTTATTACCAAAATGTACGTAGTTTGAGAACTAAAATTAACGAGTTTTATGTCAATACCTTAACATGTGATTTTGATATCATTTGCCTAACTGAAAAATGGTTAAATAGTGATATTGGTAGTTATGAAATTTTTGATGATAAATATAATGTTTTTAGGTGTGATAGAGATCCGGCTGCTACTAGGTTAAATCGAGGCGGAGGTGTGCTTATTGCCATAAAAAAAGCCTTTAATTCCATAGAACAAACTGATGTATCATTTCAAAACGAGTGCTTATGGATTCGTGTCAGTGTTTCTTTTACCTCCAAATTCTATATTTGTGTCATTTACTTCGTGCTTAATACTACTGTTGATAAATATGAAATTTTCTTTAAAAGGGTTGAAAAAAAATTCTGTACTTCACCCGATCATATATTTATATTTGGTGATTTTAATCTTCCATCTGTAAATTTCAACCACTCCAATGCTCGTACCTTATCTGGCTGCACTGAAGTTGAGTACTCCATTTCTAACTTTATGCAGTTAGTTAAACACTATTTGTAATAATTATGGTAAAATTCTTGATTTTATCTTGGCCAACTATAAGCAGATCATTATTGAACATTCTACCTTCAGTTTTGTGAATTAAGATCCATACCATCCTGCCACCCCCTTAAATGAAATTTAAAAAAATTTCATTTTTCTTGGCTTTTTTATAAAATGATTGGCCCAGGTCTAGATTTCAAGCCTCTATCACATTTTAAGGAAGGCGTTTCTCTTTTATTAGGCAAATCGAACAGTTTGGTGTACAGAACGTCTAAAGTTGCAAATATTCGAAACCTCCAATTGCACACTTTCTTTCAAATTATCTACCCATATACTAAATATGAAGTTTCTATACCATTGCAAAGCATGCTTTTCTATCATTTAACCTTTTGAACGTTTTTGTGTGGAATACCCACCCCTTTAAAAGAACATTTTTGAAAAACTCTACGTTTCTTGAGTTTTTTATCAGATGGTAGGCCCATATACCAAATATCAAGCCTCTATCATATTTTAAATCAGCCATTTCTCATTTATTCTGAAAATTGAACATTTTGGTGTGCGGCACATTCTAAAGTAGGAAATATTGGAAAACTCCAATTGCACACTTTCTCCTTTCGAACTATTATCTACCCATATACTGAATTTGAAGTCTCTATCCCATCGCGAAGCATGTTTTTTCTATCATTTTACTTTTCGAAAGATTAGGGGAGTACCCACCCCTTTTAATTAAACAATTTTGAAAAACTCTATTCTTCTTGGATTTTTTATCAGTTGATAAAAAATCAAGTTGATAAAAACTCTGTTGATAAAAAACCATATACAAAACATTAAAACTCTATCACATTTAAGAAGAGGCGTTTCTAATTTATTTAAAAAATCGAACATTTTGATGTGCGGCATCCCCTAAAGTAGAAAATATTGGAAAATTGAAATTGCGCACTTTCTTCTTTTTGAACGCTAGTAGGCAAAAAGGGGCGTTCTGCAGCTAACGGCGCAGTAGCGCGATGATTCATGAGGAGGAGAAGGGAGTATGACTCATTGTGGAGGAAGTGTTGAGAAATAAGGTAAACTTTGGCCGATGACGTAATGAGGTAACTTTATCCTTAGAACTTTGACCGATGACTTAATGAGGTAACCTTAAACGTATGACCTTTGATCTATGACGTGATGAGGAAACCTGAACTTTGAAGCGATGATATCATCTCTGGAGCGATGTGAACTCTGACAGTATCAGTCGGGGATTAGTAACTTACTGACAATATTTATCAGTCGCCACATACTTTAAGGGAATTTTCGAAGGTGCTGCCCTAGCGGATGTTTGGGGAACGATGGGTAATGAAGATTTTGATGGTGCAATCTATCGGATGTTTTTAAATATTTTTCCATCCAGAACTTAAAATGATATATTCACTAGTGCTCGCCTAGGATCAAACCCACAATCTGTTGATTGGGCAGATGCTTGAGACGTGATCTCCCGTCAAAAAGTCAAATTCGAATTTTCAACCCCGTCACAATGCTTCCCTTATACATTATACTATGCACATAAGGAAAGTAAAAAAGTATAAAAATATCGAGCATTTGAGCATTGTCCTCTGGTTTGATCTCACAAAAAATTGGATTAACCGCTTGCGACTACCAATTAAAATAATCGTACAAAATTTTATTTCACTCGCTCGATGTTAGTGCTTTGGGATGCCTAAATCACCAAAATCCTCGAGACGAATTTTCGATACTTTCACAATACATTCCTTTTCCATACAGTATACTATATATCGTAAAAAAAATACATAATGAAATAAATTAGAGCTATGAGAAATAAGGGTAACGATAATGGGGTGGTGGAAAACAAAGCCAAACAACAGACGATCGTTTATCAATCCTTAGCTGCCATCCATAAAGGTTGTAGCCAAAGGCGTGCATGTAATATAAAAAGCCTATCAGTGAACATTGATCATGTCGGGAGCTGCAGGCTATTCTGATTAAGATATCATGGCAGCTATGGTTGCAATCTCGCCTTGATGCGTATATTTTATAAAAGTACAGTGAGGGGAATAAGCAGGTATTCATATTTTAAAGACGTAGTTTATATGATTAGTGATCACACAATTGCTGCACTTGATACACTGATGTTGCGTATAACGACTTTTCAAAAGCATTCTTTAGAATTGATTTCGGTTTGATTTCATCTGTTTTTATTGGATTGAATCTTTTCTTCCTTATGTAATAGATCACTTTCAGTTCTTTGTGGATACGTGCCTTCACATACTTCTATAAATAAGTCTGGGATCGAACCTTGGTCCGATGTTGTTCCTTCTTTACATAAATGACATTCTTATTAGACAAATTACTATTCGAGCCATTTCAATGATCTAAAATTCTGTAGGTGCATAAACTCAATTGATGACCGCCATAATTTACAGTTTGATCTGATTTATATGATTAGTCTTAAATAAATTTACAGTTTGATCTGATTTATATGATTAGTTTTAAATAAATTATCCTGAGACAAATAGTTCTAGAAGAATATCGGTAAGATATATTCTGAAAATTCAACTTGGTAATCTGATGTTAGTGGTCTTGGAATTTATTTAAATTCAAATTTCAGCTTTAAATTTCATATTTCATTAGAAAAACTGCAGATTTTTTAATTTAAATATTATTGTTAATCTTTTTTAATTCCTTTTTGTTGAAATCTCATTTAAATATTTCACATGCTATTAAAATAGTGCAAAATAAGTTTCTGAGTTAGACATTGAAACAGTGGACTTTTCTAACTACAACATTTCATCCACATATCGCAGAAATTACTTTCAATGTAATACTTTAGGGAATAGTAGAAACACGATTTCACTTCTTTTTACACTGTTTCATTTAGGTTCGTTTCTTTGTTTGTTTGTTTGAGTCATATCTGGAAATCCATTTTTAATTCACTTACTTCTACCAAGCCGATATTCAAAATTTTACACACATACATCTTTACGATGACAATACAATGTTTTATCAACTTTGAATTCATCCCCCCCGCCCCACATCAGGATTCTGACCCACACCCTAGAATCATGGTCAGAATGGGCCGTAAAAATCCCACAGTTGTAAAATAGTTAAAAGTGAGAGTGTTGAAAATCGTCTCTTATATATATATATAAATTTTCATAAATACCGAAGCATGCTAAAAAAATTCAGGATACTTTGCGCAATTATGAATATTTAAAAATACTAAAGTCATTAATTAATAAAGAATGACGATGCAAAATGCAAAATGCATTTAATGTATTGCGCAAATGCAGCTTATAAATCAAAAAATTTCAATAATAATAATAGCTTGAAAGTTCAATGATAGAATAGAGAGAAGTTGCAACTCAAAAATCCTAACTTTATATAAAACCTAAAAAAAAAATAAGAAGTACTAAATAGCGAAATTTCAATTAAATGGGAAAAAATGCAAACCTCGAGTCATCAAGCTAAAGATAATCAACAAATATCAATGGTATGGAATCAATAATAGAAAAAACAAATAAAATCCAAGCATTAATGCTATACACGTGGACAAGGACTAGATCTAATAACTATTTCTACTTGGACAACATACATAAAGATAGAAAAATACAGGAAACAAGAATACCTGGGAGAAACTCTGCATATGCCCGAACCATTGAAATTAAATGCATTTTGCATCGTCACTCTTTATTACTTAATAATTTTAGTATTTTTGAAAATTCATATTTGCAAAGTATTCTTAATTTTTTTAGCATGCTTCGGTATTTATCTTTATTTATTATGTTCATTTCGCCAAAACTCCTTGTCGGGTTCAAGTATTTTGTTAAAATGAGCACAAAATATGTATGTTTCTGAAGAAATAGGTAGATTATATCTATAAACTATTTCTACTTGGATAACATACATAAAGATGGAAAAATAAAGGAAACAAGATTACCTGGGAAAAACTCTGCATATGCCCGAACCATTGGTATCCAGAATGAAGAGACCAGTGCTACTATTCGCAAAGGATAAAAGAAGAGATCTACTGTTGCCAATCGTAAAAAATAAATAACAGTAATGCGAAAAGGTATAAGAGGTGATATTATACAGTAAGAGCTCCAAAATAGTGGGAATCTAAAAATTACCAGCAAATAATATAAATATCCAGCTTATTTAGCAAGTTGTATAGTTAAAAAGTTTAGATTAGCTTAATTTTAATGAATTCTCTTCACAGTATCTTATATTAGCCAGACATCAACATTCGCTTGTATTAACAATACATTATATTTACATCCACTTAAACATTAGCCTTACTACTGTAAGCCCCACTATTTTGTAGCTCTTACTGTATAATATCACCTTTTGTGTCTTTTCGCATTACTCTTACTTATTTCTTATGATTGGCAACAGTAGATCTTTTCCTTTATCCTTTGCGAATGGCAACACTGGTCTCTTCATTCTGGGTTCAAATTGTTCGGGCATATGCAGAGTTTTTCCCAGGTATTCTTGTTTCCTTTATTTTTCAATCTTTATGTATGTTGTCCAAGTAGAAATAGTTTATAGATATAATCTATCTATTTCTTCAGAAACATACATATTTTGTGTTCATTTTAACAAAATACTTGGACTCGGCGCGGAGTTTTGTCGAATTGAACAATTCATTTACTTAGGCTTAGTCCTTGTCCACGTGTATAGCATTAATGCTTGGATTTTATTTATTTTTCTATTATCGTTTCCATACCACTGATATTTGCTGATTATATTTAGCTTGATGACTCGAAATTTACCTTTTTTCCCCATTTGATTGAAGATTCGCTATTTAATACTTATTTTTTATTTATAGGTTTTATATAAAGTTAGGATTTTTGAGTTGCAACTTCTCTCTATTCTATTATTAGACGTTCAAGCTATTATATATATACATATATATATATATATATATTAGTTTGAAAGTCCAATGATAGAATAGAGAGAAGTTGCAACTCAAAAATCCTAACTCTATATAAAACCACAAAATAAAAAGAAGTATTAAATAGCGAATCTTCAATCAAATGGGGGGGAAAGTGCAAATTTTGAGTCATCAAGCTAAAGATAATCAACAAATATCAATGGTATGGAATCGATAATAAGAAAACAAATAAAATCCAAGCAATAATGCTATACACGTGGAGAAGGATTGGGCCTAAATAATTGATTTGTTCATTTCTACAAAACTCTTCGTCGGGCCCAAGTATTTTGTCAAAATGAACACAAAATATGTATGTTTCTGAAGAAATAGATAGATTATATCCGTAAACTATTTCCACTTGGACAACATACATAAAGATGGAAAATTAAAGGAAAAAAGAATACCTGAAAAAAAAACTCTGCAAATGCCCGAACCATTGGAAACCAGAATGAATAGACCAGTGTTGCCATTCGCAAAGGATAAAAAGGATCTACTGTTGCCAATCGCAAGAAATAAATAACAATAACATTATACACTAAAAGCTACAAAATAGTGGGTAAGTATAATTTATTTCCTTGAAAATATTTTTTTTTTCTAATGGCCAGGCAATTGACTCTTTCATCATTCGCCTATTCACCGGCCAGAACCGTGAACCTTTTAGCCTTCGTATGACGTTGCCCCAGCGCAGCAGTGGGGGTAGGATCACACCGCGGCCAACGACACAACATCCATGCCTGAAGATGGGACTCGAACCCGCAACCTGGCGGCCAAACAATAGCTAGGAAACGCTTGCCTTGACCGTTCGGCCACTGCGTCGACTCCTTGAAAATATATAATTATTGAAAATAACAAAGTAAAGAAGTTCAGGAAAATTGACAAAATTTGTTTGAGTTGATAGATTAGTAATATAAGCATTATATAGAGCTAAAATTACATCACATAGATCTGAGATCTTAATATTATTAAAAAGTTCTTTAAAATCAAAAGTTTGAAATCCTATTAGTTTTCTTAGTGAGGTAAATTTATTCTTTAATTCTTTGCTATTGTTTAGAATAAGGTATTTATTGCTAGATTGACGTAAACTATCATTTATTAGATTTAAATAATTTAGTAGTAATTTACTCGCAGTAGTAGAGTAAGTATTATGACCAGTAGCTACTGTTCTAAATTTAATAGGATTTTTATGAAATTTAGGAATAAGCGCTATATATGAAAATTTGAGAAATTTATATTTAATATTTAAATCACTATACGCATTGATAATTTTTAATCTGATACTTTTAATGGAATGTGAATCTAGTTTAAATAGACAATTATTCTTTAAATAATCTAACAGAACTTGTATATGGAATTTTTTACAGATAATAGCTTACTTATTAGAGGCTTTATCAACATAGGTAACAACAAAAGATCTTTATGAATCATTAAATGGAGTGTTTTATGTTATCAATATTATATATAGATCCAGACAATTTAATACTATTAATATCATTTTTAATAAATTCTAATAAAGTAAATTTCTACATATTAAATGCCTCTAAAGGCAGAGCATATTTAGAAACTAATTTGTATATATATTTATCAAGGTCAAGATTTATTGATTTTAAAACTTTAAAATAATTATTACAAGATGTTATCCTGAATTTAGTGCCAAATGACATAAAGGTTCTTAAAGTATCGTCTTTAACTATACCTAAGTCTCCTGTAACTATATACCCCAAGTCTGGATTTAGATATTTAGCGTATTTGTTTACTTTGCAAATACATTCATTATCTACAATTGACATAGAATCATGATGTATAGAGAGAGATTGTGAAATTTCATTATAATTAAATATAGATCTACCAATAGGCTTGTTTTATTTAAATGTCTTTGAAAAACTCAAATCTCCAATAGGCAATAAATGTTTGAACTTGTTAAATAGATGACCAAAATTTATAGAATTATAAATTGGATACTTGAAGATATTGCACAATAAGAATTAGTAGACGTATTATTTTTATGAAAATGATTAAGTTTTAAATTTAAATACTTTGATCTTGTAATGAGCAAATCATAAAAAATATGATTAAAATGTTCATTTGTAAGATTTAATTTTAAGAAAATGGCATAAACATTATTTAAATGCTTTTTCTTTACCGAAAAAGCCCATGATTTTATTAATTTCCATTGATAAGTGCTATTAAATTGACTATGTAAACATTTTACCTTAGCTTTATAATCATGATGCATGGAGTTTCCTTTGCCACGTTAAAATCTTTTGAATTTGACTAATGTAGTATTATTTAAATGGGGTTTCAAGAAAAAGGTAATTAAAAATAGAATATTTATTATCTACAAAATTATTTTTTACAATATTGCCATTTAGATATAATTGATTTAATCCATATGGAATAGGAGTACAATTTGATTTAATATAGAAGTTTAAAAAAAAAATCATATCTGCTTGTATTTGTTTTTATATCCAAAATATGTATAGTAATATTTTCAAAACCGTGTATAGCAGAGTGTTTATATTCTATTTTATTGGAAGTAGGAAGAAAATTATTATTGAGGATATATTTTTTAACGTGATCTCTGTGGACATGCATACGTAGATGAATGGGATTACTAATTTGTCCTATTTATGATAGATTGCAAATGTTACATGATAATCGATAGATGCAATAAAATTTTTATAGAAAGGCAGATGGATACCTTGGTTCGTGATTTGTGTATTAGAAGCAGATGGGCAGGTTTTGCAATTTTTATTTTTATATTTATTGAAATTATAATTTTTAGTAGGGTAATTATTATATTCGAAACTATCCATGGCTCAATGTTGGTAAATTGATATCAGTCTAGACAATTCTAAACATGAATCAAAAATACCGGGAAATATCTATCAAATCATATAATAATAAGTATATATATATATATATATATGCCAGATTCTAAATCGTATAAGTAGTGTAATTCATAATAGTATAAGTAAATTTATATGTATGACAATATAACATAGGGGATATAACAATAGAAATTCAAAAAATTGCTTATAGATATATAAGTATAAACAACTAAGTCCATGTAAAATCTAATCCTAATGAAAATAAGGAGGAAATTATAAAATAAGAGAAAACATAATGTTATAGTTACATTAGTTCTGAACTTGATTAAATAAAACACTAAGTATTAAATAATACAAATAGTGTAAAAATTTGATTCACTTAAAATCCATTCCAAATATGTAATAATAAAATAATAATAAAATAAAGATTGTACTGAAAAGTACAGTTTGAAAGAGCTTCAATAATTCATAATGCTAAACGCAAATATCTAATTACCCATTTAAAATCGAAAATAATGAAAGTAAGAAGGAATAACAATTGATGGCAGCACTAGAATAATAGAACCAAAATTTGTTAATTATAAGTTAATATAAGAATAAAAGCAATATACTAATTAAAACAAAAGAAATTACTACTCCATAAATTAATAAACTGTATGGAGTAGGTCAAATTACAATACAAATAATTGTATTATAAATATATTAACATAGACTAAAAAAATATCGAAAAATATTATTGAAAAAAATAGGATAATACAAGCAACAGAATTCTTCTAATAACATTGGACGAAAATAGAATTAAAAAAAATAACAAATTATGACATTTATACCACATATTACTAATTGTGATACACATAAATGATTACCGTTTCAGATCAATACAATCACATTGCTGGCACAAAAGCAGTATTTTATGAAGCCGTCCTATAGACAATAAGAGCTGCTAAACGTCGCTGCATCGAATCAAAGAGAGTTTTCCCGAGGTATTGCCTGGCAGGCTTCTTCCATACGGGTCCACAGTTCATTGGTGGTGACTGCTGGAGAACAGTAATGGCCCAGTCGCAGCGTGACCTTATCTCGTGCATGTTCAATCGCTGTCATGTCTGGTGAACGAGCAGGCCAAGGAAGTAGCCGTATCTGCTGTGAAGTGAAGAAAGCTTGGACATTCCGGGCAACACATGGTCGGACGTTGTCTTGTCCGAATATAGCGCCAGAAGTGTGCTGAAGGAAGGGTTCAACTTCGGCCTCCATATCCTCCCTGATATAGCGGTTGCTGTTGAGCAGTCGGGTTCGCCTACGATACCAATGGCATCCCGCACTATCACGCTTAAAGTTTGTGCAGTATCACACTTAATGTTTGTGCAGTATCACACTTAACGTTTGTGCAGTATCACACTTAACGTTTGTGCAGTATCACACTTAACGTTTGTGCAGTATCACACTTTAAAAGGCATGCATGAAGATCACGCTCACCACAATACCGGGCCGATGCGTATGCGGCCATCATTGTAGTCAGGTGGTTGCAGGACTCGTCCAAAAGCACGATCTGGTGCCAAACCGCACTTCATGGTCTGTACTCCTCCACGCATTATAACCTGAGGTGTCGATGGTTCGGGGTCAAAGGTATCCTCCGTAAAGGAATGCTTGCACGCAGTCCTCTGCGAAGCAGCCGCCTTCGAACCATAGAAGCACATAATGCCACACCTGCAACAGTGCTTCAGTGCTGCGCAAACACTCTAGAAAAAGCTGTACGGTTCGTCATCACATTGCGAATGAGATGTCTATCATTCCGTGTAGTCCACTGCCGCGATTTTCGACTCGTCCAGTTTTATTCTGTCCACTGCTATCACACTCGCTTTGCTGTCGTGGCATTACGCCACGTACGGGCTGAAATATGCCTATACGAAAATTCTCCTTACCGCAGGCCGATTGTACGTCCCCGTTCGAACTCTGTAGTTTGATAGTTTGATTATAAGGCGCCCTCTGACGTTGAGGCAATAGAACAGTTTTCAACTTGCGGACACCATTACCATGTATATATATATATATATATATATATATATATATATACAAGGTATCCCGAAAAGATTAAAACGCGCTTTAATTCTTTATCTGTTGGAGATAAGTGGGCCATGTAAATTGCAAAAATGTTGAAAGTAAGGTATGATATAAGACTACGTTAATGAAATAGTCCTCCCATTAATTTTAAAAAAGTTACACTGTTATTTTTGAGGATGCGCCAAATTTTAGCAGATTAAAATTTTCCACTGGTTTAAGCTGTGTACCAAAATTCAGATCCTTAGGATGTAGGTAGCCAGACACCCGAGTTACATAATTTTGCGTTAAAAATTCAGCAATTCTTATACAACTCATCTTACACTCGCCTGTTTTGTTTACATTTGCATACGTTAAAATTATGCTTCGTTGTAGAAAAAATCAAAGTTTAGTGATCATTTAAAATAAAAAATACTGTAATTGCATAAGCACAGAATTTAGAAACATATATAATATGCATAAAGCGGTTTTAGTACGGATGCAACACTAAATATGAATACAAGAATAATCAATCATGCATAAAGCATTGATATTATAAAACACTATCCAAATGTAATTTTATTTAAACATCTTTAAAATACTATACATTCAGCGACGATATTATCTTAATTATCACAGAACTACAATAATTTATTTTACTTGTAAAATCAAAACCATGGATGTAAAAGTATGTTCTAACTCCATGTTTAAAACTTCATTCAAACTTTATTCAAATGACGTCATCGAAATATAAATCGTCTGACTCTCTATGTAAAAGCAATGAGTATTTCATTCATTCACTTTTATTCATACACGCAGAATATGGATGCACAGAAGACGGATGCAGCATTAAATATGAATTAAAAACAACTTTAAAAATCACGATTTTGACACAAGATGGATGCCATATTTTCATTTTGAAGTGGGTCACGTAGAAATTACATGCATAAGAATGATTACAGTCCATTCATTTAAATATTTCTTTGACAATTTTGATTTAACAATCCATCATTCCTATATATGTCTTCTATATTTTCACATGCATTGTTCCGTGTTGCATGTGTTTTTAGATCTTTTCTTTGTGTAAAAAAACCTTTAAAATACAATTATTGTCTTAAAAGTTATTTATAACATCAAAATATTTTTTGTTCAGATGTTTGTAAGGTATCTGTCTCCAAAACTAATCTCCCAATTTTTATAAAGTTTGGCTGTTTGAAGAGTCATGCCTCATTCTGTTGCTTATTAAATTTGAACACATATCTAATCGTTAAGCAAATAAAATCAAATAATAGTTAATAGAGAATTTATATTTTTTATTAAAAATGGACCGAAAAAATTTAAGAAGTGAAATAAAAGAAGAAATATGCTTAACTTTATTAGAAAATGGTTTTGTTTTATATGTAATTTTTTATGTAAAACAAATGAAATCACTCTCACAGCTTTAAAATAAGCGTTTCTAAATGTACTGACAGCCTTTCCTAAAGATACTTCTTTCATGCTTCTGTTTTTCATAAACCTAATTCCTCTAATTCTTCTAATAATTCTTCTAATAATTCTTCTATTCTCGCTCACCCTATTTCGTCTAAAAAATCCTCTTTCATTGCTTATTTTAATCGCGCTTTTAACGTTGGTTCATATATTTCGTGTTTGGTTACTGAAATTAACTTTGTCTTTAATTTGGCTATGAGGCCACTTACTCTTTCGAGTTCATTTATAAAATGTTTTCCACTATTCATTATAATCTTATTAATGCTAAAACTAATCTTGCCCCTTTTTCTGCTACCTTCCCGTATAAATCAAGTCTTCCATTCCTTCCGGCGATTTTTCGACCTCTGATTCTATTTTGCCATGAATTTAAGTTTTAATCTGTTCATTCTACTGTTACCTCTTTATTTAGTCGCATTTCTTCTGATAAATATAAGGATTGGAGTAATTTCATGTCAGGCTAGGGTGTATGTTGTCCCCCTTTTATCTCCCGAAAATAAATATAAAAATCTGATGTGGGCAATACATGACTTTCCTTATATAATGAAATGGATTTACTACTTTTACAGTAAAAAAAAGGTTTTTCTTATAGTAGATTCTTATATTCTTTCCAAGATATTGAATTTTCGACGATTAGTCGTCATTTTCATTGATTTAGCTTCATTTTTATCCATTTGTCGAGATTTTCGTTAATTTGGCAACTTTTAAAAAGTCGCCAAGTTGGCGACATTCCGCCAAATTCGTCGCCAATGACTCGCCAAACGTTATGGACGGAGAAATAAGTTGTTCTTATTGCAGATAAATGACTATTGGCGTTCAAATACAAAAGCATTACTCAAAGTACCTTTTCTCATGAATGAAACGAGCTAGATCCACGAGAATGATGTCACCCAATTTATCGCATGATATTACATATGAAAAATAAACATGTTTCTCAACAGTTAATACTTTTTTTTAATTTATGGGATTTTTTGATAAATTTGTTTGAAAAATATGCAATGTCTCGAGAACGGTTCATGCTAGCGTTCTAAAGTTTATGTCAATCGTTTACTAAGGAAAAATTACATAAGAAATGTCTATTTGCATAACTTAATTAGTGGTTTTGATTTTTTGATGATTTTTTCAAAATTTCACTCGAAAATTTAGGGGGGTTCTGGACATTCGATTACGTTTAAACACAATAGGCTTCTAGTATTCACGGATTGTGATTTTTGTACTGAATTTCATTCGAGTCGCTCCATTCGTTTGTGAGATATCGTCTCCACACACACACACACACACACACGCGCGTACACACACACACACACACACATACTTTCACACACACACATACACACACACACGCATCACTTCAAAAATGTTTGATTCGTGATCAGGGATGCTTGAAACGTGCTCTCCCGTCGAAAACTCGAATTCGAATTTTCGACCCCGTCACAATACTTTCCTTATACATTATGTATATAAGGAAAGTAATAAGTTCTATATTGGTAGTACTAAGAGTGCCGTCAGTATTTGTTTATCTGAACATCATCGCGATAATAAAAATAAAAAACTGTGTACTGTTATATCCCATTTTGTTATCAATGGTAATTTTAACTCTGTGTTCGATAAAACTTTTCTCTTAATTAGCTGCAATAGCCCCTGTAATATTTTACTATATGAATCCCTTTTAATTTATATTTACTTCGACTCTATTTGTAATTTCGATCCCATTCAGAGCCTCAGTTTTCCATGGTGTCTCATTCTCGCCTCACTGCATATTAAACTCTTGTTTAATTTTCTGGATATATAGTCCATTTTTTCTTTCATTTTGACGACACGTTTATTGATTGTCCTGTATTTTATGATCTACTGTTATTTATGTATTTTGTAATTTAAATGTTTTTTAAATGTGTTGAATTATTAAAAATCTTGTCTCACGGTTGTGGGCTGTGTATAAGAGCTCATGTTCATCACATCTTAAACAATTTACATTGTCACTGATGAAGGACGTAGTGACGTCCGAGGCGCTCTAAGTTTGCAATTTTAAGTACGTCACAAATCGCGTAATTATTAAATACTTTTTAATTAATCAAATTTGGTTGTCTTTATTATTTCATTTTAAAGTTTTTGCTAAACTAGCGTGTTTTCATACGTTTTGATTTTCTAAAGATATTTATATTTTTGGAATTTCAATAGGTTGAATCTATTTAATATGGGATAGCATTCTGTTCATAGTTAACACTCGTAAATTGAAAATTGCTGCTGTAAATTGGAACAATTTCTTAGACTCATTGATCCACTGTATTTAATTTTCGAGTTTAAGATAATTGTGCGCTATTGCAAAGAAATCATGTCCCATGGCAGTTTAAAAACACAGATTTCCTCCTAGAGTGGAACAATTGCCTTTCCATTTTTAAACATTTTGCTCACAGTCAATAGCATTTAGACTCAATTATACTTTTGAATTAGTGTTTAAACTTTAACGCAGACTTTAGAATTTTGATTTAATGATATTTAGACGTTTAAGTGTAAACTTTTGTATTTAGACTTTTACGCGTAAACTTTAGTATTTAGACTTTTACGTGTAGACTTCAGTATGTAGACTTATTTGGTATTTAGGCTTTTCCTCACAGACGTTTACTCGTAGAGTTTATTATTACATCTACTCGTAAACTTCAGTGTTTGGTCTAAAAAAAAATTCTCTGAAACTGTTGTTCTGATTTAATCTGCAAAAATACATAATTCGTTAGTAACAGCGTACATGATGGATTAAAAGTATTAGCCGGTTAGCCCCTTTTTTTAATAAACCTTGTATGCTGTTACTGTCGTATTATTTTTTATTGTTTACGCGTAGTCTTTAGTATTTAGACTTAATTAATATTTAGAAGTTTACTTCCAGACTTATGTAGACGTGTACTCGAAGACTTTGTATAAGTTGACACCAAAACTTGATTTAGTTTATAAAAATTCGCTCAAACTTCTATCTGTATCAATCTGAAGAAATAAATTCTTCGTTAGAAGCAGCTTACAGAATTGATTAAAATTCTCAACCTTTTGATATTTTAATCAACCTTGTATGCTGTTACTAACGAAATCTATCTTTATTTTTGTAGATTAGTATTTAGACTTAACTGGTACTTAGACATTTATTTACTTTAGTGTTGATTTTGGTGTTTATACTTAATTAGTGTTTAGACTTAATTAGTATTTAAACTTTTACATGCAAACTTTAGTTTTTAAACGCTTACTAGTATCCTAGTAGTATTCCAATTAAGTCTCAATACTAAAGTATTGAGACTTAAATTGAAATTGAAATATTTAGATTTACATTTTAACTCGTAGGTAATATTATTTAGACTTAATTACCATTTAAACGTTTATTCAAATTATTTAATATTTAGACTTTTACATGCAGACTTCAGTATGTAGACTTTAGAATTTAGACTTTATTAGTATTTACTATGTAGACTTTATTAGTATTTATTATTTATACTTTATTAGTATTTTCTATTTATACTTTATTAATATTTACTATGAATAATATAACATAAACTTTTATTCATAATGAAGGCAGTTGCAATAATGTCGCGCAATAACTCTACAACAAAGGTCAAGATTTTTTTAAACTTGACCGGTGTTTATAGGGCTAAACAAAAATACGAGCCATTCCAGAAAAAGCAATACTAATCAATATAAATCAATGTCATACAATTGAGAAGAAGAAATTTTAAAGACATAATTTAGTTTGTTAGATACTTTAATCATTTTAAGTTAAAAAAATCTGATGTGAACAGCACAGGACTTTCTCTGTAGATTCAAATTCATATTGAAATTTTTTATTTCATTATGAATTAAATTGAGTTTAATTGCAGAAAATAATATGGATAATTTTCTGATATATCCAATTCGTTTTTTTTTATTGCATTTTCGTTTCGTTTACAACTTAATTCATCAGGTCCTTAAAATTCGAAGAACTACAATGTCTCGAGAACGGTATATCCTATAGTCATGGGGTCAGATTTATTTGCTTAGTTGTCAAATTTTACATGTAGAACAAGTACTTAATTAAAATGTCTTATGTTTGCAGACGATTTGAAACTTTATAAAAAAATCAACTCATTAACTGATTGTGAACTGATGCAGAGAGATCTAGATGAACTGTATAACTGGTCTGTACTAAATAAACTTCATTTAAATATTTCTAAATGCTATGTTATGAGCATTGCTAGGATCCATAATATTCTTAATTACAATTATATTTTAAATAATTCATCTCTATCTCGATGTACTCATATTATTGATTTAGGTGTCACTTTCGATGATACTTTTAACTTTCAGAGACATATCGATAATATTATTAAAAGAGCCTACCAAAGACTTGGTTTCACCTTAAGACGATCTCGTGTTTTTGCCAGTTCTGATACGATTATTTGTATTTATAATACTCTTGTTAAACTAATCTTGGAATATTGTGCAATGATTTGGGACCCTGTTTACAATCTACATTCTCAACGGATAGAAATCGTGCAAAATAAACTTTTACGTACTATTGATTACAGATTGACTGGCTATTATCCTTCTGATATGCATACAAGGGAACTCAGACGGAAATATAGTTTAATGTCTCTTAAAAAAAGAAGAAACTGGTCCTGCCTTTTGTTTTATTATAAGGTTTTAAATAATACTATTGATTGCCCTGCCCTACTTTACTTTCTTGCCTGGAATTCCACATACCTGTCAATAATACCAGGAAAAAAACTCTTTTTCACAATACTATTGTTAAGCGCAACTATATTAAATGCTATTCTATCTATAAATTTGTTGATCTATATAATACTTATTGTGCTGATATTGATATATTTAACTTGACCCCTGCCTGTTTTAAAAAAGCCTGTTTCAATGCGCTTGATATGTTTACTAATTAGTATTCTTGTATCCTATGTTCTGTACTTTTTAATTTCTTGTGTGGCTACTGTAACTGGATTTCATCTGTAGTTGCCACGTTAATTGAATAAATAAATAAATAAATAAATAAATATATTTCATCCATTTTAGTCATTTATTTCAGAGTTTTACTATCTTGTACATGTAGTATTTTAATTTAGATCGAATATTTTAGATTTGCGGTCACTTCGCAAGGAAAAGGCAGTTTCTTTTTCCGAATCGCATCAAAATCTAATCAGCATCACAATATCCTACGAGCGACTTATCTACAAAATTTTGTGTAATTTGATCAATTAGTTTGTCAGCTGGAATGGATACATTCAATTTTTGTGGGCCATTTCGCAATAAAGACAAGTTCATTTATCCCGAATCGCACCAAAAATCTAATCAGCACTAGGGTTGCCCATAAGTGACTTATTTGCCAAATTTTATAAAATTTAGTCGATTAGTTGAGTTAGAGTGGATATATACAATTTTTGAGGGTCATTTCGTAAAAAAATGCAGGTTCTTCTTTTTCAAATGGCATCAAAACCTAATCAGCACTAAGGTGACCCACAAGTGACTTTGAATTGATCTACCAATTTTTGTAAAATTTGATCAATTAGTTTTTCAGTTAGAGTGGATACAGGCAATTTTTGCGGGCCATTTTGCAAAAAAAGGCGGGTTGTTTTATCCCGAATCGTACCAAAAACTAATCAGCACAAGGGTCACACACACTTGACTTACCTACCAAATTTTATGAAATGCGGTTCATTAGGTTTTGAGTTAGAGGGGATACTTACCTTGCACAGACAGACAGACACATACACACACACAGACGTCACGCTAAAATACTTTTTTTATATTGTAGAGGTCTCAAAACGTGTAGATTCGTCGAAAACTCGAGTTGCGAACTTCTACATGATTCCAATACTTTCCCTATACGTTACCATGCATTGCAGGGAAAGTAGAAAGTTATAATAAAAAAAAAGAAAAATACCCATTTTTATCGGGATAACATGACAATGCAGATAAAAAGTTCCGGATAAATGGGACTCTACTCTGGTTCAGCGAATAGCGCAGAAAAAAAAATAATAATAAATAAATAAAATAAAAAAAAAAAGCTGTCCATAAATTTTCATTTCCCGCTACAAGAGAGGAGGACGTAGGCGAAAAAAAATTTCCGTATGGATATATTTGCAATATTTGCCTTTTATTCATTATGCATTTTTATATGTATAGCGTTCAATGTTCTAATTTTCGTGAATTTTTAGTCAAATATTAGACTTAATAAGATATTATCATTTTAATTTCTTTTAGGTTATAAATGCTGCGGTGTATTTTTTCGTTCTTTTAACACTAGAACGACGGAAGCGGTCATTTTGACCCCATAACTACTTTGATCGTTGCCGTTGCTCTAGGAAGATTGTTGGGTTGTTCTCTTATTATAAAACTTAGAATAATTTTTTTCTGTGTTTTCAATAACTTTAAGAAAATAAGAAAAGTCATAAAATGTCAATAGGCTGGGATTAGCCGTGTTGGAGGAATCGTTTCTTAAGGTAGTTATGCGGTCAAAATGACCACGTCCGTCGTTCTAGTGTTAAACTCATGTACCCAGACTGTAAAGAAATGAAATTTAATTTGTAAAGCTGCTTAGAATATTTATAATGATACGCTTACAAAATATCTTCTCTTATTCTAAATGGAAGATGCATTAAGACTTTAACTTATAATTTGGCGGTTGAAAGAAAAGCATGAAAGCAAGAAATTGATGAAAGACCCCTAATATGGTGACATATGCTGTTAAGTGCACTTGTTTCGTAAAGTCATACGAATTTTTACACGGCAGGGGAATAAAGCCATTTAGCGATCACCTCGGTTTGAGCAGCAGAGTCATACGAATTTTTGGAAAAACCGGAAGTGGCATCTCTAGAACCGGAAGGGGAAATATTTAGTATACTTCCAACGGGTTATGGAATTTGATGCTGAATCTATACCAACCATCAATCAAAATGCAATGTTGTTAATTCGAAGTGATATTTGAAGAACCTGAAGTGAAAATTCTTAGTAAACTCCTATTTCCTCCAGAATTTGAAGTTGAATCTATCTCAGTCATTAATATCTCTTTATAGCAGATCCTAAGAAAAAAATAAAAAAAATGGTAAAAACATAAATAACATAAATTACATTGCCACAAACAAACCGATAATCTAAGCAAGAATTTCCTGGTATTTTGATGGACTGTCAAGCAATTTCTTTTTTATCAATATTTAAATTAAAATTTCTTCGCTGAATTATCACCTCATAGTTTTTGTTAACAAACGCAGTTTCCTTACATTTGCATTTCCCTCCTGACAAACGAGGTATATGAAAAGAAAAGAGAAAATATTTGAATTCCGAAACCTGGCATATTTACGCGTTTGCAGAATCCCTCAACACGAATCAATTTTCTATTGATGTCAATGTATCTGTGAGTGTGTGGGCACGATGCCAGTCGATAGAATTTAGTAGTTCGAAAGAAATTCGGAAAGATGATTTGATTTGGTAAAAAAGAGGACTGTTGATTTTCAGCAAAATGAAATAAGAGGAAACTCTGACTGTTCTTATTTTTTCTTTCAAAAATTCCGCACAAACACATATATATATATATATATATATATATATATATATATATATTACTAGCAGTATACCTGTTCTTTGTTCAGCATATACAGTATAAAGAAACTTAAAATAAGCAAACGTTTATATTAAGTTTCTTATCGTTTTCTATATATATATACTAATTGGCAAGTGTCCGCCTGTCTGTCCGTCTGTCTGTCGGTCTGTCTGTCACACTTTTTTAGGCACTTCCCGAATAGATAGAGACTTGCAATTTGGTACACGGCTCGGTCGTTCGATAAAACTCCCTGGAAAAATCGAATTTTTCGAAAAAGTTCTATAGAGGGGGTGCCCCACACCAAAACGTACGAAAAGTAAAATGATGGGAAAGCATACTTTGCGATGAGATAGAGGCTTCAAATTTGTTGTATGGATAAACCGTTTGAAAGGAAAAAAGTGCACAATTTCAGATTTCGAATATTTTCTACTTAAGGGGGTGCCGCACACCAAAATGTTCGATTTACCGAATAAATGAGAAACGGCAACTTTAAAATTTGGTACAGGCTTGAAATTTGGTACATGGGCTAATCATTTGATGAAAACACCCAAAACGAATATAGTTTTCTAAACTGTTCGTTTAGGGGGTGCTCCACACCAAAACGTTCGAAAAGTGAAATGATAGGAAAGTATGCTTTGCGATAAGATAGAGACTTCAAATTTAGTGTATGGGTAAACCGTTTGAAAGGAAGAAAGTATACAATTTCAGATTTCGAATATTTTCTACTTAAGTGGGTGCCACACACCGAATTGTTCGATTTACCGAATAAATGAGAGACGACTACATTAAAATTTGATAGAGGCTTGATATTTGGTATATGGGCAAATAATGTGATAGTAAACCCAATGAAAATGTACAATTTCAGATTTCGAATATTTTCTACTTAAGGGGGTGCCGCACACCGAATTGTTCGATTTACCGAATAAATGAGAGACGACTACATTAAAATTTGATAGAGGCTCTATATTTGGTATATGGGTGAATAATGTGATAGTAAATCCAATGAAAATGGAAAAATCAAATTTTTCGAAAACGGTGTATAGAGGGGGTGCCCCCACACCAAAATGTTCGAAAAGTGAAATTTGGTGTATGGGTAAATCGTTCAAAAGGAAGAAAGTGTGCAATTTCAGATTTTCAATATTTTCTACTTAAGGGGGTGCCGCACACCAAAATGTTCGATTTACAGAATAAATGAGAAAACGCTCCTTTAAAATTTGATAGAAGCTTGAAATTTGGTATATGGGCTAATCATTTGACGAAAACACCCAAGACAAATATAGTTTTTCAAAAATGTTCGTTTAAGGGGGTGCTCCAGAGTAAAACGTTCGAAAAGTGAATTGATAAAAAACCATGCTTCAGAATGATTTAGAGGTATCAAATTTGGTATAAGGGTAGATAGTTTGAAGGGAAGAAAGTGTACAATGTCAGTTTATTTTCTACTACAATATTTTCTACTTTAGGGAGGGCCGTACACCAAAATGTTCGGTTTTCGGGATAAAAGAGAAACGCCCCTTTTAAAACGTGATAGAGGCTTGATATTTGATATATGGGCAAATCATCTGAAATAATAGAGTTTTTCAAAAAATGTATAGTTAAGGGAGTGGGTACTCCACACAAAAGCATTTGAAAGATGATATGCTAGAAAAGCATGCTTCGCGATAAGATAGAGACTTCAAATTTGGTGTACGGTTATTAAGTTGGAAAGGAAGAAAGTGTGCAATTTCAGTTTTCCAACATTTGTTATTATAGGGGGTGCCGCTCACTAAAATGCTCGATTTACCGAAAAAATGAAAACGCCTCCTTTACAATGTGATAGAGACTTGAAATTTAGTATATGGGCTAACCATTTGACAAGAAAACCAAATATGAATACAGTTTGACAAAAATGTTCCTTAACGTGGTGCTACACAGAAAAACGTTCAAAAGGTGAAGAGATAGAAAAACATGCTTCTCGATAGGATAGCAACTTCAAATTTGGTGTACGGGTAGATAGTTTGAAAGGAAGAGAGTATGAAATTTCAGATTTCCTATATTTGCTACTTTAAGGGGTGCGCACACTTATATGTTCGATTTTCCGAATAAATGAGGCACGCTTCCTTTAAATGTGATAGAGGCTTGATATTTGGTATATGGGCCAATCATCTGATAAAAAACACAAGAGAAACAGAGTTTCCCAAAAATGTTCATTTATGGATGTGCTTCACAGAAAAAAGTTCCAAAGGAGAAATAATAATATAGGGGTGCCTCTGGATGAGAGGGGTGCCTCGGGATCGGACTTTAATGTGGTATAAGAGTTGATATATCGAAAGGAAGAAATGCTCAAATTTTGTTTCCCAATATTTTCTTTAGGGGGTTCTGCACACCAAAATATTCGATTTGTCGAATAAATGTGAAACGCGAATTATTAAGAAATTTACATTATTCAGGGGTTGCTCATTGCGAGACCGTTGATTTTCAACGGGTATTCGGATAGTAGTATTCTAAATGTCATTGTTATTCAAAACATTCTATTAGAATATTTAAGTTAATGCTTCGCTGAAAAGTTGTTTAAGAATCTCTGTTCTCGCTCTAAAACATTATCTTCACAGGCTGATCTGAAGAATAAAATATCCTGGTCCCGTTTGTAAACAAATTTACAAAAAAATATAAAATTGAATCAATGTAAGCCAAAATGAAAGTGCTAAAATTGTATGGGAAATTACACCCGTACTACTTATATTCACGTAGATTAGAAGATATATGTATTAGCAGAAGATTACCCATACTACATTATATGAGTTTCAAGAATATATGCCAAAATGAAACCGATGACGTAATAAAATGAAATATCAATAATCCCATAACCTTTATTAAATCTGAAGACAGTAAATGATATAAACCAGCCAAAAATGCAATTTCGATAAAATTTATTTTATATATATTTCTTTATTATTTAAATCGGAAAAGAATTAATAAAAGTAGTTTGCCGCATAAACACATTGGATTTAAATTGATACGATATCATACCGACATAATATCATTTTCTTCAAATAAATTGATTGAAAAATTATCGTTGCATAATGCTATCTCATCTCTGGAAGGTTTAATTATGGGTTTTTTATTAATATCTCGACAACCCCTGGTCCTAGAAACATGGCACATAGACATAATCTTAATTGGGGCTATTTCACGGCTACTAACAAAATTTCATGAAATTCGGTGCAGATGTTCTCGTGTGTTGATGTGACAAACACACAAGTAGACAGCTTTTCAATTTTATTTATAGAGACTAGCAGTATACCTGTTCTTCGCACGGAATATAAAATATAAACAAATTTAAAATTCACAATAATGTGCAAATTCCTATAATATTTAAATGACATTGTTATTCAAAACATTTTATTAAAATATTTTATTTAATACAAAAAGATGCTTCAGAATCTATGTTTTCGCTTTACAAAATTATCTTTACAAGCAGATCTTACAAGCAGAATAAAACATAATGGTCCCGTTTGTAAACAAATGTGCAGAACTATAGAATATAAGTCCCTCAAAGAGACTGGGATTATCTAAGAAATCGAATTTAATTGTTCAAAATATTGAATTTCCATTAATTAGGCTTCATTTTCTGTGACATTTTATCAATTTGGCGAGATTTTCATTAATTTGACGGCATTCTAATAATTTTTGTTAATTTGATGGCTAAATTTGTCGAACAGTTAGACTGACAAACATATACTACAGAAACATCATTACAATACTATCCTCTCTACAATCATGATTAATTTAATTGATTTGGCGTCATTTCTATCAATTTGGCAACATTTTTATCGATTTGGCGATATTTTCGCAATTTGGAGATATTTTGATCAATTTGGAGACATTTCAGAAAAGTCGCCAAATTTGTGCCAAGTGAAACGGTTGGACTGACAGACAAACGATACCGAAACTTCATTACAATTCTATTCCGTTTCAAAACACAAATAATTTCATTGATTTGGCGTCTTTTTTATTAATTTTGCGACATATTTATCAATTTGGCGGCATTTTCGTCAACTTCGCAACATTAAAACAGTCGTCAAGTTGGCGATATCCCGTCAGATTCCTCGCCAGGCGTTACAGAGACGGACGAAACTACTTATATTTTCGTAGGTTAGAAGATTATACTCGTGCATTAGAAGACATGCCCAAACTACAATGTATAGATTTGAAAACTTTTTCACCAAAATAAAACAGATGGCGCAAGAATTTGAAAATATCAATAATCCCGTAGTCTTTAAACCCTAAGGCCGTAATGGATATAATCCAATCAAAAATGTAATTCCGATAAAATTTAATTATATATATTTCTTTATTTGAATCGAAGGAGATTTAATGCTGTAATACCTCATTGGGTTTAATTCCGTTTCTTCTCAACATGATATTTTATTTTTTCAAATACACTACGTGACAGTGAAAATGAGACACCAAGAAGGAGTGGGCAAAAAGAGATGAAAATCAGCAAATAGAGAGAGACAGCAACGAACAATAAGTGATGTTTATTGCAACATGACACACCAATACACTGAGTGATAATACCGTCTGATCAGTAGGTTATAGGACCACAGCGGGCGGCGATACAGGCAACAACACGTCTAGTTACAGAGTCAATGAGCATGCGGATGGTGTCCTGAGGGCTCATTTGCCAGAGTTCGTCTTCTAAACGCGGCGGTGGCAGCGCATGCAAGCGACTTCCAATCACGTCCCAGACTTGTTGGATTGGTAAGAGATCAGGGAAGACTGGTGGCCAGGAAAGCACCTGGGTAACTTGCAGGGCATGTTGGCTGATGCATGCCGTGAGTGATAGGGCATTATCCAGCTAGTAAATTTCATTGGGTACCCTCTGAAGGAAGGGTAGTGCCACCGGCCGCAGCACGTCATCCACGTATCGTTGGACCGTCATAGTTCCCTAAATACGGACCAGAAATGACCTGCTACCATAGGCGATTGCGCCCCAAACCCATGATGTCTCGTTGTCGCACGGTGTGGCATTCCACTGATGCCGCTGGATAAGATCTGTCACCACTTTGGCGCCAAACTCGTACACGGCGACTGTCATTGCTAAACCAGAAGCGTGACTCGTCTGAGAACACGACCCTATGCAATTCTGTTGTCCACGTGGCTCTATTCCGACATCATTGCAAATGGAGGCGTGTGTGCTGTTGGGTCAATGGCAATATTTTTAACGGGCGCCATGAGTGCAGGTCACCGGCGACCAATCGGCGGATAATGGTCCTGGTCGATATGAGAGCATCAAGGGTGTTCTGCACATGCTGCAAAAGGGCGACGGAAGTGGCCTGCGCGGCCGCCAACGCTTGCCGGCGGATGCGTCGGTCCACGCATGCTGGCGTCGCTCTGGCCGTACCGGCATGCCTCAAATGTGCCACATTCCCTTGTTCCAACCATTTTCGCCACAGCCGGTGCATCGTGGACGCATGTAGGTGGCTGTCCGCTGAGATTTGACGTATGGATCAACCTGCCCTTTTGAGTCCTATCTGCTACTACACGTATCCTCTGAGACAAAAAAAATGCAAAATGATTTCCCTGGCAGACAGAGCTCCGCGACTATTGCCGATTCTGCAGGTTCCTACCTTTATATCTCACTCAAAGTGCGCGGAACAGCTGCGCATTTCGCATCATTTACGTAACTCGGTAAACTGCGTCTACCCTGCAATTTACATATATGTCTGCCCACTACTTCTTGGTGTCTCATTTTCACTCTCACGTAGTGTATAAACTCACTGGGTTTAATTCCGTCGCTTAGCAACATTACATATTTTTAACACCTTCCAACATAGTTATAAAATATTTATGACTTTGTTTATTCTATCTGTCTGTCTGTCTGTACATTCGCATGATAACTATCTTAAAAATGACTTTATCAGAATGAAATTTTAGCATGTTGTTGATACGGTCTGTGGGACATATGGTAATGTAGAAGAATAATATCACCCAATTAGTTTTAGATTTAAACCGGGATGAAAAAATGAATTACATTGGACTTTATGGGACCTAATTTTTAAACATTTTTTAAGCGAATTTAAAATCCCCAAATTTCTTCGAAAGTTTTATGAAATATTCAAATTATCCCATAAAATATATAAAAAAAAATTCAGCAAAATATATTCAGTAGGTTTTTACATAAAAGTTCAGGAGTTTTCACAAATTGCGTTGAATTTTAAAATTATAACGTAAAATGTGCAAAAATTTTCATCAAAATATGTTAAGTAGCTTTTTAAAGAAAAATTGAAATAATAATTATCCCCATATTATATGAAGAGATCACGTCACTCAGTGCAACATAAAATAAGGCATCCATTTTTTTTTCACTTAGTGAAAATCGTGATTTTAAGGAACGTTTATATTTATATTTAGTGTTGCATCCATCCTAAAACCACTTCATTTTTGCATATTATCTGTGTATCTAAATTCTATGCCTACGCAATTACAATATTTTTTATTTTAAATTATCACTAAACTTCGATTACTTCTGCAACGAATTCTAATTTTAACGTATGTAGACTGTAAACAAATCCAGCTGTAAGGTGAGTTGTACAAGAATTGCTGATTTTTTAACTCAAAATTATTTAGCTCTAAAGTCTGGAATATAAGTGATACGAATTAAATATTCATTGATTTTTTATAGAGAAGCAAACGATTTTATAGCATTGCATTTTTTGCTGAAATATTAAACATGGAGTTAGAAAGAAGGAGATAAAACTCCTATGGATGAAACGTTTGAAAATGCCGTAATGCTTTGAGAATTATATCTACTAGTTGTCGCTAGTGTTAATAAAGTAGCAATTATTGCTAGTTGACGCAATAGAAAGGCGTAGTATTTAGTATATGTATTTTTGATTATTTTTAAATTAAAGGTTCCCTTATTATGAGTATTTTTCCCACCAGTATTTTTCGTAGTTGTAGGATAGAATCCAGAATATATGGAGATAAAAATAAATTGAAAGATAAAGTAATTTTGAATATGCAGAAATATTCTTTATTGTTTCAGTTCTACTTTGCATTGCGCTAATAGTGTGTTTTTACGAAATTGGCAGTTTAAATAAATAATTTAGGCCTTTCGCCATAGAAAAGGATACAATTTTCTTAATATGAAGTTTTACCTCCTTACATTTACCTCCCTGGTAGACGATTCATATTCCAATGACGTCATTTGAATAAAATTCATTTTGCTTTCGATGAAGTTTTAGGTTTTCAAATAAAATAAATTATTGTAGTACTGTGATAATTTAAGAAATATCACCGGTGAATGTATCGCATTTCAGAGATGTTTAAATGGCATTGCATTTCAGTCGCAAAATGTTTCATAATCAATGCTTAGAATGATTAAACTTTTTTTTTTTTTCAAATAATTTTGCGGGACAAGTATCGTTTGCATAATGCTATCTCAATGGAAGGTTTAATAGTGAGATTTTTATTAATATCTTGGTCCTTATCCTTGGTCCTAAAAACTCGAAACATGGACTCAATTTTATGTGGGACTATTCGAAGTCTGTCCCGAAAATTTAATGAAATTCGGCGCAGCCATACTCTCGTGATTATGAGACAAACAGACAGCTGTTCGATTTAATTTATATAGATTATGGCATAGTAATTGTATAATCATTTTATGCGTAATTTTGAATTTAAAAGGGACTGACGTCCACTATTTGATCATAGCACAGGATGTCTAGAAAAATACGTATCAGAGGTAGTTTCTTGAGAACGAAGAGAGCTATCCTTATTACTTTCCTTATATGTATAGCATAATTTCGATGGATCGAGAGTTCGAGTTTTCGACGGGAAAGCACGTTTCGCACGTTGAGGTTATGGCTGTGTGTGTGTGTCAGTGAGACTGTGGAGACGATATCTCACGAACGAATAGACCTATTCCAATGGAATTTGGTGCAAAAATTACAATCCGTCAATACTGGAAGCCTATTGTTTTAAACACACTCGAATGTTCAGAACCACCTAAATTTTCGAGTGAAATTTAAAAAAAATCATCAAAAAATGGAAACTTTTAATAAGGTTACGCAAATAGATATTTCTTATGTCATTTTTCCTTAGAAAGCGATTGGTATAAACTTTAGAACGCTAGTATGAACCGTTCCCGAGATAATGCACATTTTCCAAATAAATTTATCAAAAAATCCCATAAATTAAAAAAATATTAACTGTTGAGAAACATGTTCACTTTTCATATATAATATCATGCGATAAATTTGGGGACATCATTCTTGTGGATCCAGCCGGTTCCATTCATAGAAAAAGATACTTTGGGTAATACTTTTGTAGCTGGACGCCAATAGTCATTTATCTGCTGTAAGAATAACTTATTTTTCCGCCCATAACACTTAGTGACAAATTTGGCGCAATCTCGCCAATTTGACGCCTTTTTAAATGTTGCCAAATTAACGAAAATCTCACCAAATGGATAAAAATCACGATAAATCAATGAAAATGACAAGTAATCGACGAAAATTTAATATCTCAGAAAGAATGTACTAAGGATATGTACTTAGAAAGAAAGTACTAAGTATCTACTAACCTATTTTTTACTTTCATTGCAATACATAGTAATGTATAGGGAAAGTATTGGAATCATGTCGAAAATCGCCACTCGAGTTTTCTACGGATCTATACTAAAACTATTTTTAGAATGACGTCTGTGTGTGTGGGTGTCTGCCTGTATCCACTCTAACTCAAAAACTAATGGACCGAATTTTATAAAATTTGGTAGGTAAGTCACTCGTGTGTGACCCTGGTGCTGATTAGTTTTTGGTACGATTTGAGATAAAACAGCCCGTCTTTGTTTGCGAAATGACCCGTAAAAATTGCATGTATCCACTCTAACTGAAAAACTAACTGATCAAATTTTACAAAATGTGTTAGATAAGTTACTTGTGGGTCATCCTGGTGCTGATTAGATTTTGATACGATTCGAAAAAGAAGAACCTTCATTTTTTTACGAAATGGCCCTCAAAAATTGTATATATCCCCTATAACTGAACTAATCGACTAAATTTTATAAAATTTGGTAGGTAAGTCACTTGGGGGTGCCCCTGGTCCTGATTAGTTTTTAGTTCGACGCGGGATAAAACAACCAGCATTTTTTTGCGAAATGACCCGCAAAAATTGCCTGTATCCACTTTAACTGAAAAACTAATTGATCAAATTTACGAAATTTGGTAGATAAGTCACTTGTGGGTCATCCTGGTGCTGATTAGATTTTGATACGATTCGAAAAAAAAGAACTTGCATTTTTGTACGAAATGGCTCACAAAAATTGTATATATCCTCTCTAACTCAACTAATCAACTAAATTTCATAAAATTTGGTTTATAAGTCAGGTGTAGGCGACATTGGTGCTGATTAGAGTTTGGTACGATTCGGGATAAATGAACCTGCCTTTATAACGAAATAGCCCGCAAAAATTGTACGTATCCACTCTAGCTGACAAATTAATTCATCAAATTATAGAAAATTTAGTAGATAAGTTGCTCGTAGGATACTCTGATGCTGGTTAGAATTTGATACGATTCGGAAAAAAAATAATCTGACTTTTTTTTTGCAAAATGACCCGCAAATCTAATACATACAATTTAAAATAAAATACTACATGTGCAAGAGAGTGAAACTCTGAAGCAAATGACTGAAATTGATGAAATATATTTAATATATGAAATATATTTCTGTAGGATAAACCGTTCTCGAGATATTGTAGTTTTTGGAATTTTAAGAACCTGAAGAATTTAAAGTGAATCAAGTTGCCAAACGAAATGAAGATGCTATAAAAAAACGAATTGGATATAATATCAGAAAATTATTCATATTATTTTCTGCAATTAAACTCGATTTAATGAATAATGAACTAAAAAATTAAAAAAATTAATTTGAATCTGCAGGGAAAGTCATGTGCTGCCCACATCAGATATTGTTTTAATGAAATTGAATGGAAAACCCCTATGGCGCTACACTAAAAGACAACTTTTGATGAGCTGACCTCCTTTTTATGGGGGGCGGGGGATACCTTTTAGAGATAGAAAAATAGTCAATCATAAAGTTGTAGAGTATTGACAAATTAGTATAGAAATATGTTTGTTTGACAGAAAAAGCTGCAAATAATTGTCCAAATATATTTTTCAAAGCCTGCGATTCTTTAAACTGCTAAATCGTCTAGCGACAATTATATAACCAACGATTTAATAAATTTAGTTTTAATGCTAACTGTTTTATTTGACAGACGATTTTTCGGTAAACATTGTCGTAATCGAAACCAGGAAAATAAATAAACTAATCTAATGTTGCATGGACATTTCATCTACAGTATTCTATTTTTATGCTATGTGTATGTTATTTCCTATGTTTACAAATAAAGAATATTGTGCATCTCCTTATATTGTATATCTCCTTATTAACACTTTACAACATAGTTCAAAAGTGTTTATGACTTTGTTCATTCTGTCTGTCTGTCTGTCCTTTCGCACGATAACTGCCGTAAAAATGACTTTATCAAAATGAAATTTTAGTATGTTGTTCAGACGGTCAGTGGTACCTATGGGAATATAAATGAATAACAACACCCAATTTGTTTTGGACTGAACCCGGGTTGAAAAATGAAATACATTGAACCCTATGGGTGCTAATTTTTAAACATTTTTTAAGCAAATTTAAAATTCACAAATTGCTTCGAAAGTTTTAAAAAATATTCAAATTATCCCTTAACAAAATATAAAAGAATTTCACCAAAATATATTCGGTAGTTTTTTAAATAAAAATTAAAATAATAATTACACCCATATTATATGAAGAGATCACGTGACCCGCTTCAAAATAAAATATGGTATCCATCTTGTGTCAAATGCTTTTTAATTTATATTTAGTGTTATATCCGTCCTTCAACCGCTTTATTTTTGATTAAATTCTGTGCATCTACATTCTGAAACAACGCAATTTCAATATATTTGAGTTTAAATGATCATCACACTTTGGTTATTTCTACAACGAAGCCTAATTTTCACTTACGGAGAATGTAAACACTTAAAGATGTAGGATGAGTTATATAAGAATTGCTGAATTTCTTTGACGCAAAATCATTTAGCTCTGGAGTCTGCAATATTGCTGATATGAATGAAACGTTAATTGATTTTACATAGAGAAGCAGATGATTTTTTCAATGAAGTTTTAAGCATAGAGTTAAATTATTTGTACCTCCATAGTTTTAAGTTTTAAATAAAATAAATTATTGTAGTATTGTGATGAATGAAAGGAATGGAATAAAAGTGTATGAATGAAATATTTACAGCTTTTACATAGAGAGCCAGGCGATTTATATTTTAATGACGTCATTTGAATAAAGTTCATTTTTTTCGATAAAGTTTTAAGTTTTCAACTATAATAAATTATTGTAGTGTTGTGATTATTTAAAAAATATTACCGCTGAATGTATCGCATTTTAGATATGTTTAAACCAGGCAATTTATATTTCAGTGACTTCATTTGAATAAAGTTCATTTTTTGTCGATAAAGTTTTAAGTTTTCAAACATAATATATTAATGTAATATGGTGATAATTTTAAAAATATTACCACTGAATGTATCGCATTTTAGAGATGTTTAAAAAAAGTTGCATTGCAGTTGGAAAGAGTTTCATAATCAATGCTTTATGCATGATTGATATTTCTTGTTTTAGGAGAATATAACCGGAATGCCAGTATAGTCGAACGATTATACGCATAGCGTTTCCCAATGCAAGGCATCCCCATTGTACGTTAATGTTTTATTGTGGGAGATTTAGAGTATATTACCTGGTTTTCAGGCATTTGTATTTCAGCTTTTTCCGTCCCACAAACACATGTTTATACTAATTTGGCAACGCTCTACAACTTTGTAGTTGACTTTTTTCTCTATCTCTAAAAGATGCGAAATAGCTCCCCCCATGAAAAGGGGGATTAGCCCCCAAAAGTCGTCTCGACGTGTGGCGCCATAGGGGGTTTCCTATAAAACTGCGTAAAAAAAATAAGGATAAGGATTTTCGTTCTCGATAAATTTCCATTGATACGGACTTTTTAGACATCTTGTATACCATTCTTAATATATTATTCGATATTCGCCGTAATTTTTTTTTAAAAACGCTATAACACGGAATAGGGAAAGAGCTTCGGTGTTGATGTTGTAGGCAAAGCCTTCTTTACTAAAAGCTCGTGAGCCTTGAAGTAAACCCCTAACAGATTGGTTTAATTAAAACTGTAGTTAATATGGAAGTGGGAGCCTTCAAAAATTCTGATTTCCCCCAAATAATAAAGACGACTTAGGTTCGTGGATTCAATTGACTAAACTTTTGGAACCGATTACGGGATTTGTGTATCCCCGAGTGACCGAGGGAAAAGGCTGTCTAATCTATTCCTTAAAATCATGTATCAACTCTTTCTACTCTAAATTTTTACTTTTAATAATAAATAAAAACAATATATATCCATATTTTATTTTTCTTGCATTCTATAAAGCAAATTCTAACCCCGATTAAATGAGAGTATAAAAGTTGTTTTTGGATCAAATATAAATATTACGGAAATTGGAAGCGGTAGGGGCTTTCCGCAACTGGGTATCCGAACCTAAAAAAACTTTTGTTCTAATCCGACACTTGAACTTCGAATTCTCTGCAGTAAGATGTCGCCGATAAATTCTAATTTGGATGCAAAACTCGCGATCCCAGCTTTGAGTAAAACAATTGACGAAGCCAGAGGTGGCGGAGATGATGCCAGAGCAGTTCATTTTAAAGAGTTAGATGCTCGAAAAAATGAGAAAAAGTCGGCGGGAATCGCAATTACTGTACGAGAGCTGCATTGTGCAACTTCAGGGTGCACCTATTGAGGTTCTTCGAGGCGTCTTCGCGGTAGCGGGGAAGTGGAAAATTGCCTTTTAATGGGAGTTCGGGCGACGGCAGGGAACTGCGTCATTAGCGCACTTGGAATATAAATCACGAGGGGGTCCTCCTACCTGGAAAAGTTCAGGGCACAATTTAAGTAAGCTTCAGATGAAAAGAGGAACTTTTTGTCTCTTTTTCGGTCGTTTTCTTTTCAAAATCGGGAGCTCCTCTTAACCTACTTAAAATGATTCCCGGCTCTTGGATTGTGATCGCTCGCTCGCTCGCTGCGATGTAATTGAGACCATTTGGTACTGTTTCCGATTCCTATCTGGGGTTAGAAAAAGTTCGACGTACCACGGCTAATTGTTAACTGCAGTTCAAGGATGGGGATCAGACGTTAACCCCTAGCGAGACACGATATGACGACTACTTAGGGCTTTAATTTACATTAATGCAAAACGTAATCTCAATTTAGAATTTATTCCTAAGTGCGAAGAACTAACTACGAACACAGCAGTTTAGAAGAAAAACTTAAGCAACGTATAAAAGCACAAATAGCACAATAATGTAACATACAGCCGTTTCGAAGATACTCTGGATCACATTGGTCAAGCTTTGCTTATCCATCGCACAAAGTGTATTGTACTTATTGGCAGCAGTTTATAGCTTTATGGTACAGTTACGCCGCTCAACAATAAGAAATAGGAGAAAATTATTTTTATTTGTATTTCTTAGTTTTGCTACTTTTATCGAGTTTATTATTTTCCTTATAATGCATAGGACATACAAAGGGACTGTCATTGGGTCAAATATCCGACATTGGGATTTTGATAGATTTTCCCATTGTGATCATCCCTGAATACGAATAAACCATTTTTCAGTGTATATCTTTCTATCTGGTTGTCGATGTTTCCGTCTGTATGTGAGTTTGTGGCCATGATATCTCTCGAAATTGAATAAATTGATCAAATGCCAAATAAGGGAACATAATTGCTTAATAGTTATTCCGGGCTATTTTCGATACTTTTAGGTCTATGCCACATATTAGGTCTATGCCACGGTATATTTCACGCATATAAAAGTAAAAATTTTAACATTTGCTTTCGTACTACAGATAATTTATGATAATACGATTTATAAAATTGTGCTTAATCTGAAATAATATTTCTTCTTTCTTATTCATCTGTTCAGTTCTTACATTTATTCTATGCATTAATTAATTTTATTTATTGTATGAAATACATATTTATTTGGAATTATATCCAAGTTGCAATCACAGTAAAAACAAAACAAAAAAAACTGAAATATCTTATGAACAGTTTATCCTTCAGCAGTTTATCCTTCAGCAATTTACATGTTACGGCAGAATTTGAAATTAGCGAAATGTTCGAATTATTTTCCCCTCTTTTAATGGGATTAAGCTGAAATTGGGCAGATTTATAGATGTTTTATTACGTTATGAAAAAAACCAATTGGTTTTTTTTTTTTTTTTTTGGGGGGGGGGGGGGGGGGAGTTGTGGCCACAAGACGCGGAACACACAAACACGCACTAGGGGTCCTGAACGACCAATAGATTTCCGTTTTTATGTCTGCCATATTTCTAGGAATAAATTGAATGAATTTTTAAAATATTTAATTTTTAAAAAAAATATATGGTAAACATTTCATTATTATTGATAAAAACTACATTACACTTGCTAATAGGCGGATTATCTCGGTCCGGGTTTGATCTTGAGACCTCTTGTGTTGGAAACCAGTACTGTACAATCTCGCCAAGATCACACAGCGATCAGGGCTTTTGGAATAAATTATAAATGTGAGTGATCCACGATTGAGTATTACCTATTCCCTGGCCGATCAGTTCATTTCTGTGTAATTTTCCCACGATTCACCTGTGATTTTTTCACAGAAAATTGAAAGTAGCGGGTCAGACCATGAGATATTTTTTGTCATTTATTTGAAATGTTTGTGTTGATTTTATTTTTTATTTTTTTGCTAACACTTTAGTTCCAGTACGTGTGTACGTGGTTTGTGGTGTGTTTCACAGTTTAATTTACTCAGTGTACATATCTTCTAGGGATTTGATTTGGGGGGAACTAAACTGAGTCTATTTATACAGTTTGAAGTCATCTGTATAAAAACCCTATCGGTTTTGGTACAGTTTAATTTACTCAGTGTACATATCTTCTAGGGATTTGATTTGAGGGAAACTAAACTGAGTCTATTTATACAGTTAAGTCATCTACAACCCCCCCCCCATCGGTTTTCCAATCGGATAATTTTTTTTGGGGGGGGGGAGTTATGGCCAATTTTAATTGATAGTTTGATTTTTAAGTGGGTCTGCCTGAAGTTTGGAATATCTCCTAGGGATTTGATTTGGGGGGAACTAAACTGGGTCTATTTATACAATTTGAAGTCATCTACAACCCCCCCCCCCCCATCGGTTTCCCAATCGGATAATTTGGGGGCAGTTATAGCAATTTACATGTTACGGCAAAATTTGAAATTAGCGAAATGTTAAGCGCGCCACGATCACATAGCGATCAATGTTGTTGGAATAAATTATAAATGTGGGAATCAATATATGCTGAATCGCGTGCAATTGAATGTGATCCACGATTGAGTATTACCTATTCCCTGGCCGATCAGTTCATTTCTGTGTAATTTTCCCACGATTCACCTGTGATTTTTTCACAGACAGTTGAAAGTAGCGGGTCAGGCCGTGAGATATTTTTTGTCATTTATTTGAAATGTTGGTGTTGATCTTAGATTTTTTTTTTTTTTTTGCTAACACTTTACGTGTGTACGTGGTTTGTGGTGTGTTTCACAGTTTAATGTATTCACTGTACATATACTTCCTAGGGATTTGATTTGGGAGAAACCAAATTGGGTCTATTTATACAGTTTGACGTCATCTGTAAAAAACCCTATCGGTTTGATAAAAACTATCGGTTTTGGTATAGTTTAATTTACTCAGTGTACATATCTTCTAGAGATTTGATTTGGGGGGAACTAAACTGAGTCTATTTATACAGTTTGAAGTCATCTACAACCCCCCCATCGGTTTTCCAATCGGATAATTTGGGGGAGGGGGGAGTTATGGCCAATTTTAATTGACAGTTTGATTTTTCAGTGGGTCTGCCTGAAGTTTGGAATATCTCCTAGGGATTTGATTTGGGAGAAACCAAATTGGGTCTATTTATACAGTTTGAAGTCATCTGTAAAAAACCCCTATCGGTTTTGGTACAGTTTAATTTACTCAGTGTACATATCTTCTAGGGATTTGATTTGGGGGGAACTAACCCAGTCTATTTATACAGTTTGAAGTCATCTACAAACCCCCCCATAGGTTTTCTAATCGGATAATTTGGTCATCTGTAATAAAGATAATTTGGTCATCTATCGGATAATTTGGTCATCTGCTAAGTCATCTGTAAAAAACCCCTATCGGTTTTGGTACAGTTTAATTTACTCAGTGTACATATCTTCTAGGGATTTGATTTGGGGGGGAACTAACCCAGTCTATTTATACAGTTTGAAGTCATCTACAAACCCCCCACAGGTTTTCTAATCGGATAATTTGGGGGGGGGGGGTTATGGCCAATTTTAATTGACAGTTTGATTTTTCAGTGGGTCTGCCTGAAGTTTGGAATATCTCCTAGGGATTTGATTTGGAGGGAACTAAACTGGGTCTATTTATACAGTTTAAAGTCATCTACAACCCTCCCCCATCGATTTCCCAATCGGATAATTTGGGGGAGGGGGGGAGTTATAGCAATTTACATGTTACGGCAGAATTTGAAATTAGCGAAATGTTCGAATTATTTTCCCCTCTTTTAATGGGATTAAGCTGAAATTTGGCAGGTTTATAGATATTTTATTCCAATATTGAACTATGCTTTCTTTCTTTAAGGAAGTATTAGAAAGTTATATTACTTAACTACCTGTGTTTGTAATTTTATCATCGAACAAGGCGCGGCGGTTTTGTCATTGACACGCCTGTGTTCTGGGCAGCTAAAAACAGAATAGGGGCTGTGTGTGGGATCAGCTTAAAAGAGATTGGTTGTTGGGAAGAGGAAGTCGGATTGGAATAATCAGGTTCTTGACCAGTGTCCAGAATAATCCGAGGATTTGTTGAGCTGTGTAGATATTATCTGTCAGGCGAAAACATGCGCCCCTACACCGATATGGACCGTGGTCAAACGTCTCCTATGACACCCCATCTGCACAGGGGGATACATAGTATAGGACTTGCTGCAGTTATCAAGGGATTTTTTTACATATCTGTAAGTTTATTTTCTGTTATTTTTTATATATTCATAGTAAAACTACATAAAAGAAATTTGTTGTGTTCAATGCATAACTTTCCGGACATTTCGTTATTGTTGGAAATCAACATAAATTAGAATTTTCATGTATCTATTATATTTCTAGTTGAACAGCTATTGGTCGTTTCCGCATAAAATAAGCATACCAAATATTAAGGAAATCATTTAATTCTCTTGAGAGATATCTCATAAGAAAAGTTTCTCGATGGGCTTTGGAAAAGTTTCTCGATAACTTCTAATACATATATTACCCTCTTATTTCTAGTCAAAAGTCTTAAAAATTATTCACTTATTTAATGTTAGTAATGTTATCTAAGTCTTTAGTATTTTTTATATCTCTAGAACGTCTCATGTCAATGTCCTATAAATGATGTCATTCGCTATTTCATAACAAATATATATAAATAAAATTTAAAATATGTTCTATATGTGCGCGTGTGTGTATTTGTATCATCATCATGGGAGCATGGCTACACCGAATTTCATGAAATTTTGTGGCTAGCTTTGTAATAACCTCACGTAAAATTTTTATATAGCATTATACAGAAGGTATTTTTCCCGCAAATTTATTTGAAGAAAATCATAGTATTTTGCTTAGCAACGCATTTAAATTAAATGTATTTATACTACAGATGATTTTTTTTAATTTCTCGGATTTAAATAGTAAAAAAATGTATACAAAATGTTTCTAAGAATGACATTTTTGACTTGATTATATCAATTACGGCCTTCGGGTTTACAGACTACGGGAATTATTGATATTTTCAATTTCATTCGTCATTCATTATATTTTGTCAAATATATTTAAACTTATATATTGTGTTCAGACAATTGTTGAAACAAGAGAAAAGTAGCATAGGTATATCTTCCAATACAATTTTAAAGCTTTCAGCTTGGCATATATTGAACAATTTTTCTTATTGTGTAAATGTATTCACAAACGGAACCTGTTTATTCTTCAGAAGAATATAATTTTATATAGTGAGAACAGAGATTCTTCTACTTCTTATTAGGAGAATTAAATTAAATAGTTTAACAGAATACTTTAAATGACAATGTCATTTAGAATACTATTAGATTTAGCACATACTTGTGAATTTTAAGTTTCTCCATGTTATATATTCTGTACAAAGAACGGGTAAAGTGCTAGTTATATATAAAATAGCTATTTCTATAATATTTTATGAGATAATTGTTCTGAAGTGAAAAATTTTCTTCTGTATAGGTAAAGAGACGAGCCGGTTATGAATACGAGGGCGCTCTTGTGCGCCGGTCAGGTTGAAAGATATTTTAAAGCGAACTCCGGGGTTTAGTGGACCCCCAATGGCTGTATTACGACTGCACAACAGAAGGCATTAACAGATTTAAAGATAATTAGTATATTTATTTTCTTAAGATTTTTTTTCATTATAAATAAAAACCGTGAAATATATCGAAATTCCATTCGCTTTTAAATACAAATTTAAGATTAAATGGCTTTTTTGTATTTATATTTAACCTAATTATATTTTGTTTGTTTTCTATTTCCGATTCATTCGAACATATTAAGTACGTTTTCAACCATTTTGAAAAAAATGTTCCAAATGTTGAGGGCCTTTCCCTAGTCGGACTCCTCTGTAAACAATAGACCTCTTATGGCTAGGGATTGCAATAATCGTACCAAATTTTATGTGATTATTTCAATGTGTTCGTAATGATTATCTCAGTGTTATCGTCTTCACAGACTCACAGATATTATTGAGAAAATGTTTGATTCGTATTCAGGCGTGCTCAAATTATGTAACGCGATTAAAATACTAGAGCCGATTTTTTGATCTTATCATAATACTTTCTTTTTATATATATAAAATGTATTGTAGGAAACGTAAAATTCGAAACCTTAATTTAACAATTGACTTCAATGTTTACTTTAAAACAGTAATATTGTTATTTATAAAGCCTAACTCAATAATCTTTAAAACTTAAATGTTTAAATAAAATTTTAAACATCCGGCAAACAGGAACTTGACACCATAGATATATATGCTTTGTGATAATTATTAAAGTAGTAATTTCTAAAAATCAAAACTTTTAAATCGTAATCGCTTTAACTAGATGGCAAATAAAAATTAACTGGAGTGTGACTGAACTCGACTTTCTCATACCAGAATATACTTTTAAGCAGCTTGTGATTTGTTTCTCAAGTTTTACAACCGCACCAGATAACATGTTATAATTGTGATCATTTGGAACAACGATTTTTCCTGATACGGTTGGACTAACAGACAAACGCTACCAAAACATCATTACATACTATTTCCTAAAAAAACACAATTAATTTCATTGATTTAGCATCATGTTTATCAACTTGACGATATTTTTTATCGATTTGGCAACATTTTCGCCTATTTCGCAATATTTAAAAACTGGTCAAGTTGGCGATATCCCGCCAAATTCGTTGCCAAATATTACGCAAACTTTATGGACGAACTGTTGGAGAAATGAGTTATTAAGATAAAGCAACAAGGAACATCAAGAAAATAGAACTTCATTTTGCAAACTATTACATTTTCATCAATTATGAGTCGTCGTTTTCAACAAATTAGTATCATTTTAGCAATTTGGAAACATTTTCGTTTATTTGGCAATATTTTAATCCATCTGGCAACATTTAGAAAAATCGCCAAATTTGTCGCCAAGTGGAGCGGTTGGACTTTCAGATGAACGTTACCAAAACATCATTACAGTACTATTTACTAAAAAAAAACACTTTTAATGTAATTGATGTAGCGTCATTTTTTTCAATTGGCAATATTTTTATCGATTTGGCTATATTTTCTGACGATAGCTCGGCAATTTCGACGCCAAGCGCTACAGAGACGGACGAATGGAGAAATCGGTTATTCTTATGGTGGTAAAGCTTGTGCTGTTTTTTTTTTGTTTTGTTTTTTCCAGAAATAATTTGAAAACTCTGTATCTTACAATTATAGCATGATATTAATATGTATGTTTGACATACTACATTTGAAAATACTATATTTGAAATACTATGTTTGAAAATGTACCCCCCGGGTTGTAACTTGCCCCTCCCTAGGGGAGTTAGTAACGTCACGAACATAAAAACTGTATTGCGGCTATTTTTCACAACAATGATTGAAACTTTTAAGTCTCATTGAGCCTTAATAACCACTTTTATGATTATCTCAAATTCTGTCCTATACTGCCATGTTACAAAATATAAAATTTCGAATAAAATTTAAAGTTTTAGCTCGAATTTAAAAAAATTACATCTGATTCTAGATCTTTTGATAACAAAACCGGATATAAAATTTCGTGAAAATACATCAATGTTTGTGGCTTCTATCATGTACACAAGAAATCAACACACATCAGACAGGCAGACAGACGGACATCACTCCAAAAATAGCCACAACGTGTTCAGGAGGTCTTAAAACATGTACTAGTGCCAAAATAACGAAATCAAAAATTTTCATGAAAACAATACTTTTCTCTATACTATTTTACAATGTATCAGAGAGTAAAAATGATTTAGTCAAAAAGTAGTCATTTAATCCAAAGCTGATACTCATGCCAGTTATAAATGACTTCAGTCGCTTTAAAGTTTTTTATCTCACAGTTTTTATCCGAACCATACATAGAATTCGAGAGCCTTCTGTAAGTTTGGAAGTTGCCAGTTTCAACACTTCTCTCACGAATACAGCAATTTAAGGAATTTTCTTTAATTTCTTAAAAAGATGACTATTTGTTTGACACTATTTTCAATATATATATATATATATATATACATATATATATATATATATATATATATATAAAATATATATATATATATATATATATATATATAAGCATAAATGTATTGAATCTCACTTAAAAGACACGACGCAACACATCCAAGAAGATTTAAATACATAACCCAAATTAGAAACAAAGAAAGAAAGGTACCACAAGATTGGACGTGGGGGGGTTGTGACCCCCACTCCCCGGTTAAGCAAGCCTTGTGTCGCGACAACACTCCCGGAGACCGGTACCATTCCACAGAAGTAAATACAGTAGTATCAACAGTGGAAAAAACTGAAAAATGACCACATAAAATAAAGAAAGGATAGCAAATTCTTTCAGTTACGTACCCAGAATACGTGAAGTCAAAGCAGAACACAGAAGGATTCCAAAAGAATAAGTAAAATGTAACAATTCACTACACCCCATATCCACAAATTGTACCATAATAGTATTACCATGCAAAGGTGCAGAAAATTAAGCTGTATCCATGTAAAAATCCCAAGTTTAACTTGCTCGAACCTCCCCTTAACATATACCTTTCATAAGACGGCAGTGAATCATCATGTTACTAAACAGAAAATTCGCGCTAACGTGTTTTATTTGAGTCCAAGTACCAGCAGTAAGCTTCCGCCACGGTTATGTCGTAGAAACTACAGACAATTCGACATGAAAAACCCTTAGGACATTCCTGTTCTACTTCTTTGTTTAAAAAGTTCCTATCACAAACATAATAATCTTTAATTCCACTGTTCAACCTTTTACTGCGTTTTAATTGGTTGACGATGATATTTCCATAAGCATTTTTATGTAAAGAAGATTTCCATGGTATTACATAATTAATGTTAAAACCAGATAAGAGTTTTTTATCGAGCAATCGATAAAATGTCTTACCATCTGTATTTTTATTAATATTCAAATCCAGAAAATTCAAACAATTTTATTTATAATAGTCAAGAAGCTATCAAGAAAATCAATGATATTCCAAATAGCTTATTTTTTAAAAGTTTTGATTTTAATGACTTGTTTAATAAAATTGGTGTGTAAACGACCTGTATGAAATCATCATGGAGTTGTATGAGCCAAACGAAATTAACTCCTTTATGGCAAGAGGTAAATATAAGACCTTGGTGAAAATGGTAATGTTTGAAACAGTACTATACAATGGAAAACATTTTTACGAACAGTTGCATGGAAGCCCTATGGGAGGCAATTGTTCATCCATTCTGTCCGATTTATATTTACATAAATACGAAGAGGAAACTCACGTTTTAAACGAAATTGTATTTTTATATTATGTTGACGATATCCTATGGACGAGTGAATGTGAGCACATTGAATTGGATTTCAGTTTTTATCCAGGTTGTATAAAATTAGTGGAGACAGGACATACCGATGACGGAAGTTTGAACTTTCTGGACTTGAATATTAATAAAAATTCAGATGGTAAAACGTTCTATGGATTGTTCGTTAAAATACTTTTATTTGGTTTCAACATTAATTATTTAAAACCATGGAAATCTTCTTTACACAACTTTTTTATAGATATATCATCATCAACCAATTAAAACTCAGTAAAAGGTTGAACAGTGGAATTGAAGATCAATATGTTTGTGATAGGGATTTTTTAAACAAAACGGTTGAACAGGGATATCCTAAGGTTTTTTTTATGTCGGATTGTTTGTAGTTCCTACTACATAACCGTGGCGGAAGTTTACAGCTGGCACTTGGACTCAAATAAAACACATCAGCGCCAATTTTCTATTTAGTAATATGATGATTCACTACCGTGTTATGAAAGGTAAATGTTAAGGGGAGGTTAGAGCAGGTAAAACTTAGGATTTGCATTTGGATACAGCTTAGTTTTCAGCACCTTTACATGATAACACTATTATGATAAAATTTGTGGATATGGGTGTAGTGAATTGTTACAGTTTACGTATTCTTTTGAAATACTTCTGTGTTTCGCTTTGACTTCACGTATTCTGGGTACGTAATTGAAAGTATTTGCTATCCTTTCTTTACTTTATGTGGGAATTTTTCAGTTTTTTCCACTGTTGATACTATTGTATTTATTTATATGGAATGGTCTCAGGGAGTATTGTTGGGACACAAAGCTTGCTTAACCGGGGAGTGGAGGTCACAACCCACCCACGGCCAATCTTGTAATGCCTTCCTTTCTTTGTATGTTTCTATTTTGGGTTATGTATTTAAATCTTCCTGGAAGTTTTGCGTAGCGCCTTTTAAGTGAGATTCTATTATTCTATTCATTTATGCTTATTTTTATATATCATTATATATATATATATATATATATATATATATATATATATATATATATATATATATATATATATATATATATATATATATATATATACATATATATATATATATATATATATATGATACATACATTTTTAAGCCTCTCCCAATAACGCGCCCTTTTCTTTCACAGCACAGTTATCTTATTATTACAGAAATTCTATCCCACGCCATTAATATTAACAAGTCTGCATACGCTTCTTCAATCATACCGTATATGGTCACTAAACTTAAACCGATGTAAACGTTCTCATTGAAATTGCATTCCCAATCACATTTTTAAAGCTTAAACCGCTAAGATAGCAGTCACATGCCTCATATCCTCCCTCCACCTCTGATGAAAATGTATTTTGCACCTGCGAAAAACTACGTAGACGACACACAGATTTGATGAGAGAGCTGGTCGACGATTAAAAGTCGTCCAGAACATCTAATTATATTTATTCCTAGTGGCATGAAATAAAATAGATTTGTAAAATTTAAATTGTATTTTCCTTGGACTATTCAAGTCAAATATTACAGTTGTCTAAGTCGACAGGATATGTGCTGTGGTGTGGGAAATAAATTTAAAGACTGATTTGAACCATCGATGATTCTGTTAGAATGAATGAAAAAGAAACTTTCATCCCGAAATGCATTGCGTTTGGAGAACGTCGAAGTGATTCGAAAGGCGAATTTTCGTGCTGACTTATCAGAAAGACTGGTGACCTACTTTCGCTTTGGCTCGAGCGCGGCGAAAAACGAACTGTAGATTTGAAAGAGTGTGGTTAGAAAACAGGAACTGAAAATCATGGAATGGTCTACGGTGACCGAGAATAAGGATATGCCCGTCCTACAGAAGTCTGATAAAATTGGAGAGCGATCTTTCGAAGGAAAAACAAGAATATCTTACCCAAGATTACAAGTAGAAGGAAAAATGGACAGTAAGACGTGGTTACTCTTTTATAATTTACAATGTAGAAAACAGAGCATGACCGAAGAAGAAAAGCTAGAACGCCTACCAGATTACCTTGATGAAGAAACTTTAATTTTATTCATCAATCAATGCATTGAAATCCCGGACTGGATGCAAGTAGAAAAAATGCTAGTAGAACATTTTTCGAAGACCAATAATGATTCTTTCGAGGATTTTATCAACATTAAACTTCAAAAAGCCGAAAATTTAGAAAACTACTTTAAAGCAAAAGTGGATACGGGAAGAAAACTTGGACTTACAGAAAAAATTATTACAGAGGCCTTGACAACGGGATTACCTACCCACTGAATGGCAGAAACTATTTTGTGTTAATAATTTGGAGTCGCCACAAGAGTGGAAGCATCTTGCCGGTAAATTACAAAGGATAATGAAAGACACAGCAAGTCATCACCAACCACAGAGATCCCAAGTTCCAACGTACCCACCACGAAGAACATGGAATCTAGAAAGAAATGTACCCCTCCTATAAATACAGAGACCATGCAAACCTCCTAATGTTCCGAATTGGCAGCCACAGCCGTTCCGCCAGTCAAAGTTCCGACATAGGTGGACGATACCTCGAGAACAGTTCGCACAATCTTATCGGCAGTATGGACACCACACAAATAATCAGTGAACTATGTTTAAGATTCCCATAGATATGGGAAACAAAAAACGGTACGTCGGTATTGTCGACACCGGGAGTAACGTATCTGTTATCCCGCAACTCAACTAAAACATTTAAAATCATCGAACAAGATCCCAAGATTGAAGTACAGCAAACAGGAGGCACGGTAAGTGTTACAAAAATTGCGGAAATTCCTACAACTATAGGTAAATTAACACATAATTTAACTTTTTTTGTAATTGTCACTAATATTAAATATATTTTATTATCAGGAGCCCATTGTAAGCGCTTTATATATATATAAGTTACATTTGAATTTCCACATTTTTAAAGTTTATCAATTCTATAGGGACATCTCGTATAGAGACTCATTCCCAGAAAATAGCTCTTCCTATCATGTTAATATTAAAAATATTAGTGAAAAATTTGTAGAAAATAATGTAAATAATTCCATAGGGTTATTAAATAATGAAGAAAATGAAAAATTACAGAAATTATTAAACCAGTGTAAATAATATTTTTTCAAAAGATAAGTATGATGTGGGATGCATCCGATTGGAACCTCACAAGGTTAATTTGATTTCTGAACTTCCAGTGTCGATGCGATAATACCGTGCATCTCCTAAAGATAATGCAGAAATAAAAAACAACTAGATGAATTACTTAAAGCTGGATTTATAGAACCTTCCCATAGTGCTTATTCATCACCAGTAACTTTGGCGTATAAACGAGATAAACATTCCAGAACGAGATTCTGTTGTGACTATAGAAAAATCAACGATATTAGTAAGACCGATAAGGAACCCATCCCTAGAATTAACTAATGCGAAACTATTCTCCACAATGGATTTGACCTCAGGGTACTGGCATATAGCTCTTAATGAGAATGACTCAGAAAAATTAGCCTTCACCACAAATTTTGGTTTGTATAAATGGACTCGACTTCCCTTTGGGTGGAAAAATTCTCCTGCTATTTTTCAAAGAACTTTGAGATAAATTTTAGACAAATATAAAATTAGATTTGCACTAAATTATTTTGATGACATAATTGTATTTTCTCAAATTTTTGATGAGCATCTAGAACATCTAAACACTATTTTCTCAATTTGCGAAAAAGAAAACATTAAATTAAAATACTCTAAATGCCAATTTGCGCAACAAAAAATTAATTTTCTTGGATATGAAATTGAGAAAGGAAATTATCAACCCAATAATGTAAATATTGAAATTATCAAAAAATTGCAACCTCCCAGAAATGTAAAAGACCTACAAAGATCCTTAGGAAGTGTTAATGTATATAAGAAATTCATTAATAACTATGCTAAAATTAGAGCCCCTTTGAATAAATTACTTAGAAAAAATGAAGCACCAGAGTGTCAAAAGGCCTTCCACAATCTTAAGGATATTTTAATTTCAAAACCTGTTTTAACCTTATTCAATCCCAATTATCCCTGCTATATTTTCTGTGATACATCCTCTGATAGTATTGCCAGTATTATTAAGCAAAAACACCCAGATGGTTCTTTACATCCTATTGCTTACCATTCTAGACAATTGAGACCATATGAAAAAAATTATGCCATACCAGAATTGGAGTGTCTTGCCATTGTGGACTCAATTGATAAATCTATTGCTATCTACATGGAAACCATTTTACTGTACATACTGATCATACTGCATTAGTCTGGTTGAAAAGTATTAAACATCCAACTGGTAGATTATTTAGATGGTTACTTAAACTTTCTATGTATGATTTTGAAATCAAATACAAAAAAGGCTCTACAAATTATGAGGCAGATATGTTAACTAGAAATCCCATATATCACCATCTTAACTTATGTACCCATTTACTTACACTAGATGAAATTGAAGAACATCAACAATTGGATAATACCACAAATGCAAAATTTAAGAAAGTTAACAATGTACTCACTATCAAAAAGAAAAATTTCACTAAAATTATTGTTCCATATACTCTAAGAATTAAGTTATTAGAAAAAGCCCATTCAGATTTTGGTCATCCTGGAGTAAATTCTATGTTACATTTAATTTCCCCTCATTACTATTGGCCAGAAATCATTGATGATACCAGAAATTATGTAAAACACTGTGAAGTATGTCAATTAAACAAAAAATCCAGACAGAAAAAATTTGGACTACTCAGATGTTTGCCTCCTACTCTGGAATCATTTGATATAATTTCTACTGATACTGTGGGTGGATTAAGTTATTATAATTCTGCAAAAAGTATTTACATGTTTTTATTGATCATGCCACCAGATTTGTTTAAGACAAATATTTCAGATTCAGGCCCCACAAAAGATTTTAACCGACAGAAATGCTGCTTTCGCTGCTTCTAAATTTAAACATTTTCCAAAAAAACTGTGAAGTTACTCAGTTAGTAACATCTTCACACAGACCACAAACAAATGGAAAAAATAAAAGAGTAAATCAAACAATTATTTCAAGTTTAATTTGCAAAATCAATTCTTTTCCTGGTAAAATTGCATGGCCAAAATTATTGGAGCAAGGAACTTCTGAATACAATAATACCCCTCACTCTGTAACCAGGTATACTCCTACTTATTTGATATATAGGAAATTGCCTTATATTTCTCCCTTAATAACAATGATATATACCCACCAATAGAGGAAGCTAGAAAAATTTCTAAAGAAGGAACTAAAGAGTATCATTTTAAAAATAAGGTTAGGTATGACTCACACTTTCAAGAAGCTGATTTCCAACCCGGTGACTTAGTTATGCTGGAAGAATTCAAACACCCCAATATCAGAAAATTAACTTCTCCTTATACTGGTCCATACATCATATTAAATAAACTTTCAGATGTGAATTATGAAATAAGCAAACTAACTCAGAAATTGTACATTCTACTAGATTAAGACATTTTTATCCTGCAGAAACATTTAAGCTTCAAGAACCAAAAAAGTAAATATTTATTAATGTTAATATTTTTATGACATCTTCTGTATTTAAATAATTTTAATTCTTTAATACTATTTTCTAAATTTTCCATAATGCGTTAATGATCTAATTAAATTCTAGTTATTTTATAATATTCCAAATTCTGTAATAATGTTTAATTTTAGTCCAACTGTGATACCTTTTATAATTTAACTGAATTAAGAAAATTTTAACATGTATCTAAAATTTTTATATTACATTATCTATTAAAATAAATAAGAACTGCTAGTTTAACCAAGTCACCTTTACCACACAACTAATTCTTGATGCTGGATCTAAGGAAAAAATCTCCTTGGTTCCCAGCATAAGCCCTGACCTTGAATTTTCCCGTTCAAAATTAAACACATTATACTTATAGCTCCCAGCCTTGAAGGAGTAAAGGTAAAATTCATGCCCGTTCAAACGCACTGTTTCCTGAAGTACTAAAGTTATTCAGAACTTACTGAAATACTCCATAGAAAATTAAATTGAAGTTTACAATATCGGGTGTCGCTCTGTAGATTATTTCCCACCTTGAGAGGATAGACAGAGCTACACGCGAAAGACCCTTCCCCATTTTTAACACTTTGCAACAAAGTTGAGAAGTGTTTATGACTTTGCTCATTCTGTCTGTCTGTCCGTTAGCACGATAGCTGCCGTAAAAATGACTTCATCAAAATGAAATTTTAGTATCAAACGGTCTGTATGACCTATGGGAATACAAATGAATAATATCACCAAATTAGTTTTGGATTGAACCCGGGTCGAAAAAATGAAATACATTGAGCCCTATGGGACCTAATTTTTCAAACACTTGTTAAAGCGGATTTAAAATGCACAAATTGCTTCGAAAATTTTAGGTAATATTCAAATTGTTCCATAAAATATATAAAAAAAAATTCAGCGAAATATTTTCAGTTGTTTTTTAAATAAAAATTAAAATAATAATTACACCTCTTATATGAAACGATCACGTGACCATGAAATGAAAAGATCACATGATCCACTTCAAAATGATATATGGCATCCATCTTGTTTCAAAATCGTGATTTTTTAAGTTCTTTTTAATTCATATTGAGTGTTGGATCCGTCCTAAAACTACTTTATTTTTGCTTAAATTCTGTGCATCTGCATACTGAAACAACGCAAATACAATATATTTGAGTTTAAATGATTATCCAAATTTGATTATTTCTACAACGAAGCCTATTTTTCACTTATGTAAAATGTAAACAGCAAAATATGTAGAATGAGTTGTATTAGAATTGCTGTATTTCTTTAACACAAAGTAATTTAGCCCATGGAGTCTGCATGGCTGATATGAATGAAATATTAATTGATTTTATAAAGAGAAGGACGATTTTTTTGCGATGAAGTTTTAAGCATAGAGTTTAATTACTTGTAGCTCCATGGTCTTAATTTTTGAATAAAATAAATTATTATAGTATTGTGATGAAGGAAATGAATGGGAGAAAGTTATGAATAAAATGCTGTTTTTATAGAGAGATCCAAGCGTGTTATTTTTTCTATGACGTCCTTTGAATTAATTTCAGTTGTTTTCGATGAAATTTTCAAATATAATAAATTATCGTAGTATTATGATATTTTTAAAAATATTACCGTGGAATGCATCGCATTTTAGAGATATTTAAACCAGGCAATTTATATTTCAATGCCGTCATTTGAATGAAGTTCATTTTTTTTCAATGAAGGTTTGAGTTTTCAAATATAATAAATTAATGTAGTATTGTGATAAATTTTTAAATTTTACCGAGGAATGTATTGCATTTTAGACTTTTTTAAATAAAATTGCATTAAAATTGGAAAGTGTTTCATAATCAATGCTTTAAGCATGATTGATCTTTCTTGTTTTATAATACTTTAGTAAATTTACTAAAGAATCAAGGGTCATAGAACCCATGGTTCTTGACAAGCCAGTAGGCTGTCAAGCAATCAGAAATTTTTTTCAGTTTTTTATTTTTGCCTCTTCCACTTTATACAATGTACATAAAGTTTGAAGAACCAGAGACAGTCGCATGACAGTGATTACTGCAAATAAAGAGTATTTTATTAGTGGTGATTTTGATTTTATAAATTTTAAAGAAGGGTATTTATGGTATGAAATAAATATTATATTATGTAAATTAAAATATGAGAAATGATGACAACACAAAAGATCAATTACCCTGGCAGAACTCTATTAAGGTAAACAAAAAGTAACCGACTCTGTGTTGAGAATAAACTTTTTCTTTTATCGAAACATTTACTTTCCCCTTGTCATTGGTACTGGGATGAGGATATACGATTCACAAGTGAGGATAAGTCCTTTTTAACTGCCAGTGTTTTTCAATCAATGAAGGAATAGAAACTTGGATAAGAAGTAATATAAAGAAAATAAATATGAGTTGTGAAGAAAATAAATATGAGTTGTTAAGAAAATAATTATGGGTTGTGAAAGAATAAATGAAGAATAAGTAAGAAATTAAGATAAGTGATAATATAAAGTTATTGAGAAGTATAGAATAACATATGAAAATAGAAACTTACTTTTTTTTTTTGAGAAAAATGAGTTGAAGATTTAAAATATATATAATGATAATTTTGATATAGATAAATATTAGTGTACATATTTGATAATATGGAATTAAAGTATAGTCATGTAAATAAAGAACGATATTGTCAACAAATACTTATTTTATATTCATTGAAAAGTTTAAATATTATTTTATTTTTAAGTGTTATATTGGAAGTGTAATGTATTATTATAATGAGAACAAGAAGTCTGTTGATCTTGTGGGTTTATGAAATGAATGACAATAACGAAACCATTTGGAGTTATTATGAGGATGCCTTAAACTTAGGATCAATACACTTAATTTTGTATAAATGTATTATATTCAGATAACAAATGGAATTTAAAGTAAATACGTATTTCAGTGAAATTTTGAACTTCTGTTTTAAAACAATGTAGGATACTGTATCAAGTACATATGTAAATTCATTTAAGTATTTTAAAATCATATGCAATCATATATAGCCTTAGAATTAATATTTAATTGTTAAATTTCTTGAAAATTGTGTTATTATTAGGCATTTTATAAATTTATGGGATCCCATCAGACACATCAACACAAACAAAAACACAAACTTCATAACACTGTGAGAAGAGATGTGTGCAAGTTCCCCTGATCAAGGAACTCTACATTTTTTTTAACATAAACTAAGTCATCACACACAGAATAAAACAATAATTCATTGAACTATTTTCATACTATGTCAGTTGTCTATTAAATTAATTATACTTATGGGAAGTCTTCATAACTTTGTTAGAAAATTGGAAAACAGGTTTGTAAATATTTATATTTGTATTTCTTTTATATTATAAATTTTATTTTTGATTTTTCTTTTAGTTTTATATTGAAATGTTATACTTTGAAAAGCCTTGGGCATGAAGTGTGTCTGTGCCCAAGCCTTTTGTTTTGGAGGGGGACATATGATACATACATTTTTAAGCCTTTCCCAATAACGCGCCATTTTCTTTCACAGTTATCTTATTATTCCAAATTCCTATCTCATGTCCAGCACATATTGTAACTACATTAAATTCTATCCCACGCCACTAATATTAACAAGTCTGCAGACGCTTCCTCGATCATACTATATATGACCACTAAACTTAACCCCATGTAAACGTTCTCATTGAAATTGCATTCCCAATCACATTTTTAAAGCCTAAACCGCTAAGATAGCAGTCACATGCCTCATATCCTCCCTCCACCTCTGATGAAAATGTATTTTGCACCTGTGAAGAACTACGCAGAAGGCACACAGATTTGATGAGAGAGCTGGTCGACGATCAGAAGTCGTCCAGAACATGTAATTATATTTATTCCTAGTGGCATGAAATAAAATAAATTTGTATAACTTAAAGTGTATCTTCCTTGGACTATTCAAGTCAAATATTACATCTATATATATTGAAAATAGTGTCAAACAATTAGTCATCTTTTTAAGTAATTGAAGAAAATTCCTTAAATGGCTGTATTCGTGCAAGATGTAATGAAACTGGCAACTTCCAGAAGGCTCGAGTTCTATGCATGGTTCGGAAAAAAACTTTGGGATAAAAAACTTTAAAGCGACTGAAGTCATTTATAACTAGCATGAGTATCAGCTTTGAATTAAATGACTACTTTTTGAAAACTTCATTTTTACTTTCTGATACAATGGAATATAGTATACAGAAAAGTATTGTTTTCATGAAAATTTTCGATTTCGATATTTTGGCACTAGTATATGTTTTAAGACCTCCTGAACACGTTTTGACTATTTTTGGAGTGATGTCCGTCTGTCTGTCTGTCTGATGTGTGTTGTCGATTTCTTGTGTACATGATTGCAGCCACAAACATTGATGGATTTTCACAAAACTTTATATCCGGTTTTGTTATCAAAAGATCTAGAATCAGATGTAATTTTTTTAAATTCGAGCTAAAACTTTAAATTTTATTCGAAATTTTATATTTTTTAACATAGCAGCATAGGACAGAATTTGAGATAATCATAAAAGTGGTTATTTAAGGCTCAATGAGACTTAAAAGTTTCACCCATTGTTGTGAAAAATAGCCTCAATACAGTTTTTGTGTTCGTGACGTACGTTCTGAGTACGTAATTGAGAGAATTTGCTATCCTTTCTTTACTTTATGTGGTCATTTCTCCGTTTTTCCACTGTTGATACTATTATATTTACTTGGATGGAGTGGTACCGAGAGTGTTGTCGCGCGCATGACATGAGACAGGACATTGGAATAAGATTTATGAAAAAAGGGTACGTTAATTAGGGAAGCTTAAAATGTTGTATCATATCCCCCCCCCCCCCCCCCCTCCGAAAACAAAAAGCTTGGGCGCAGACAGATTTCATGTCGTGGACATTTCAATGTATTTTAATATAAAATCAAAAGTAAAATCAATATAAGAACTATAATATAAAAATAGTGATAATATAAATATTTAACGTATATGAGAATTGTTGATATTTTTCTGTGTATTTACCAACATATTATGAAGATTTTCCATGAGTATAAATGATTCTAACAGACAAACAACATATTATGATACTAGTGCAATAAATTATTCTTTATTCTATGTTGTGTAAGTGTGGTGAATTTGTTTATGTTTAGAAAAATGAAGAATTCCTTGATCAGGGAAACTTGCCCACACCATTCATTCTTCTCACAGTGTTATGAAGTTTGTGTTGCTTGTGCTTGATGCAATTCCGTAAATTTATAAAATAACTAATAATAATATAATTTACTAAATAATACAACTAAAATATAAATTCCAAGATAATAAGTGATTAAATATAGTTTTTAAATACTTAAATGGAATTACATGTATTTCATACCATATCGTACTAGGTGTCTAAATATAACTTCAAAATTTTATTAAAATACGTCGTTACTGAAAATTTCTACTATTTAAATTGATCATACAACATTTATACAATATTGAGTGTACTGATCCCCAGTTTCATACATCGCGCACAATAACTCCGAATAGTTCCGTTATTTTCATTCATTTGATAAAACCACAAGACCAATAAACTCCTTGATCCAATTATATAAAATTATAACTTCAAATGTAACACTTTAAAATAAAATAATATATAAAGTTTTCACTGAATCTAAAATAACTATTTGTGTACATACTCTTCATTTACATAACTGTCCTTTCAATTATAAATGAAATCATTTTTCATTATCTATATTTTAAATCTCACTTACATCTTCAACTCATTCTTTCTAAAATAAAAAAAGTCTTTATTTCTATACTTTTATTCATTACTGCTCAACTCTATATTCTCAAATGTGTTGTTTACTTATTTATTCTTCAATTATTTCTTCAAAACTCATATTTATTTTCTTCTTATTAATTCATATCCAAGTTTCTATTTCTACATTCACCCAATAACACTAGCAGTTAAAAAAAAGCTTATCCTCACTTATGATTTGTATATCTTCTTCCCAGTATCAATGACAAATAGTAAGTAAATTTTTTTAAAAAAGAAAAGTTTACTTTCTACATAGAATCAGTTACTTTTTATTTACGTTCATAAATTTCTGCCAGGGCCATCGATCCTCTATGAGTATCTGTTTTCATCACTTCTTATATAATTTACTTTACACAGCATAATAATTATCTCATGTTACACAATATATTTCTTTTAGATTGTAAAATCAAAATAATGGTTCATTCATAATATACTTCTTATTTATTTACAATAGTCTACTTCATGCGGCTGTCACTGGTTACCTCTAAACTTTTAAATTAATTTTAAATTGATATCTATATATTATATAAAGTGTAGGAGACAAAATTTAAAACTGAAAAAAAATCTAGGTGCTTGCCAACCTTCTGACTTGTCAAGAACTATGCGCACTATGACACTTGACTCTTTACCAAATTTAAAGAAATTATTATAAAAGAGAGGGAATTATATCCAGCATCATGAATTATTTATGGGGTGGAGGTGACTCGGTTGGACTAAAAATTCTCCGCTTTATAATAGATAATGTCATATAAAAAAAAGTTAGATGCATTTCAAAATATTCTTAAATAAATGAAATTATTAAAATCATTAAAGTTTTACTAAAGTCAGTAAATATTATTACATAATTTTGAACATTATTAAGCAAACTACAATTTTAATTAAGTCATTAACACATTATTAAGGATTTGAAAATAGAATTAAAGAATTGAAAATATTTAAATTTAGAAGATGTCATAATATCTTTAGAATTAAAAAATATTTACTTTTTTGATTCTTGAACCTTAAATTTTTCTGCAGAATAAATGAGTCTTAATCTAGTAGAGCGTGAAAAACCCAGATCACACGACAGACCTGAAGGCTTACTGTAGCTATATGTGTGGCCGGAATCTAGTAGACTGTACAATTTCAGAGTTATTTTTACTTAGGGGGTTTGTTTTATCTATTTCATAATTAACACTTGATAATTTATTTAAAATGGTGTATGGGCCAGTATAAGGAGAAGTTAATTTTCTGGTATTGGGATATATGAATTCTTCCAGCATAACTAAGTCACCAGATTGAAAATCAGCTTCCTGGAAACGTAATTCATACCTAATCTTATTTTTTACTTACCTAATCTTATTTTATACTCTTCAGTTCTTTCGTTAACAATTTTTCTAGCTTCTTCTATTGGTGAGTATATGTCATTGCTATTAAGTGAAGAAGTATAAGGTAATTTCCCATACATCCAATAAGCAGGAGTATACCTGGTTACAGAGTAAGGGTTATTATTGTATTCAAAAGTTACTTGCTCCAATAATTTTATCCATGCTATTTTACCAGGAAAGAAATTGATTTTGCAAATTAATCTTGTAATAATTGTTTGATTTACTCTTTTATTTTCCCATTTGTTTGTGGGTTATGTGAAGATATTCAGAACTGAGTAACATTATAGCTTTTAAGAAAATGTTTAAATTTAAAAACAGTGAGAGCACCATTTCTGACAGTTAAATTTTTTTTGGGTGGAGGGGGTGCTGAATTTGAAATATTTGTCTTAAACAATTCATGTAAGTATCAGTGGTGACACGTTTTGAAGGAAAATTTCAAACATATCTGGTGATATGATCTGTAACAACATGTGAATACTTTTTAGCAGAATTAATCCACCCACAGTATCAATAGGAATTATATAAAATGGTTCTAAAGCAGGAGGTAAACACCCGAATAGTCCAAATATTTTTTGGCTTGATTTTTTGTTTAATTGACATACTTCACAGTGTTTTATATAATTTTTAGTATCGTCAATGATTTCTGGCCATTTTAGTGAAACTTCTAATTTTAGTGAAACCTTACGTTTTGATAGTGAGAACATTGTAAATTTTCTTAAAATTTGAATATGTGGTATTATTCATTTGTTAATGTTCTTCAATTTTGAATATGTGGTATTATTCATTTGTTAATGTTCTTCAATTTTGTATAGTGTAAGTAAATGGGTACATAAATTAAAATGATGAGATATGGGATTTCTGGTCAACATGTCTGGCTCATAATTTGTAGATCCCATATTAGTATACTTGATTTCGAAATCATACACAGAGAGTTTAAGGGGCCATATAAATAATCTAACATTTGGATGCTTAACACTTTTCAACCAGACTGGGGTAGCATGATCTGTTGTATAGCAAAAGGGTTTCCATGAAGATAGCAATAGTATTTGTCATTGGAATCAACAAGACACTCCAATGGCAAGCCGCTACAATTTTGTTATTGCATCATTTTTTTTCATATGGTCTTAATTGTCTAAAATGGTATGCAATAGGACGCAAAGAATCAGTTGGGTGTTATTGTTTAATAACACTGGCAACACTATGTGATGATGCATCACAGAAAATATAGCAAAAGTAATTAAGATTGAATAATGTTAGTACAGGTTTTGAAACTAACATATCCTTTAGATGTTGGAATGCCTTTTTGGCACTTTGGTGCCCAATTACGAATGTCAAAGTTACAGGTGATGAATATGCATTATGGGACGGTTTGATAAATGCAGTTTTAAGTAATTCATCGAGTAGCTTGTTTGTTTCCGCATTATCTTTGGGAGATGCACGATATTGTCACATCGACACGGAAAGTTCAGAAGTTAAAATAACCTTCTGTAGTTCCAGTCGAATGCATCCCACATCATATTTATCTTTTGAAAAAATATTATTTACACTGGATAGTAAGTTCTAAAATTTTACATTTTTTTCATTATTTAACTCTATTGAATTATTTATCTTATTTTTTACACTTCCTTCATTTCTAATTTCAATGTTAATATGACAGGAAGTGTTATTTTCGAGGAATGAGCCTTATAGGAAATATCTTTGATATATTGATAAACTTTAAAATTGGGGATATTCAAATACAGCTTAAATAGCTTACAGTGGGCTCCTGATAACAAACTATATTGGTATTAACTAATATTAGTGTCGATAACATGGAAAGTCAAATTAAGCGTTATTTTGCCAATGGTAGTAGGATTTTCTACAATTTTTTCAAACTTACCATGCCGTAGCCAAGGCCCTACCGTGCTGAAAGCACCGGTTCTCGTTAGATCACCGAAGTCAAGCAGCATCGGGGTAGTACTTGGGTGGGCGACCAGCTGGGAACACCGCGTGCTGTTGGCACATTTCGGGCGCGGTAGCCCGGTGGTTTGCGCGCTAAATTTGCACGTTGCCACAACTGCCGCCGTGTTCATGCGGAGTACGATCACGTTAACCATGTGGGTCCGTAAGTCTTTCCGAGAGGTTGGTGGTAGGGGAAGGAGGGTACGGTCCCTGTGGATGCCTCCCCCACTGGGTTCCGGTCTAAATTGGGTGGCACTTCCCGGCCATCCAAACGGTTACCTTACACCTTTCTGGTAGGTCGGACGGTCTGGGTCTCAAGAACAACACTTACCTTGCCTCCTGTTTGTTGTATATCTATTTTAAGTTTCTCTTCAAGTACCTTATATTTTAGATTTTTTAAATGATTCGTGGGTATAATTGAGATGTTGCTACGGGTGTCCACTAATCCGGGGTACCGTTTTCGATTCCCCAGGTTCATGCCAATGAATAACGTTCATTATATATTTGTATTTCCTCGGGTCCATACTGAAAATGAGATATGGGAAACTGTCCTCGAGGCGTCCATCGTGGCTAGAACGCGGGATGGCGGGAGACGAGTTTCTTTTTCCTTCATAGTCCGTTTTAATTTTAATAGTCCATTCTTGTGGTGACTCAGTATCGTTGATGAGAAATAGTTGTTGCATTCTGTAGGTAGTCCAATTGCCTGCCAATAGTCTCTGTTATTATCCTTTCTGTCAGCCCTGGTCGGTGTCCGATTTTCACTTTTGCTTTATAATATGTTTCTACGTCCTCTGATTGTTTTAGACTTATAATAATAAAGTCATCAAAATACTCATTTTCCTTTTGAAAATATTCTATATTTTCATGTAACTGCTTCCAGTCTGTAATATTGGTACAGTTGTTTATGTAACTAATGTTTCTTCTTCCAAATATTCAGAAAATGTTTCGAGGTTTTGTTGTTAGTAATATGGTGTTTTCTATACTGGAAGTTGAAGTATTTCATCCATGTTTCGATATTCATTTTTCTCATCCAGTTTGAATTTTAGGTAAGGGATTTTTCTTTTTTTCAAAATTTTATCTCTTTGTTTCGTCTATTTTCTCTAATATGGGCATATCTGCTTCGTTAGTGGTTACATTTTCAGCTTCCATCTTATAGTCCAGGTTTTTTGATGCTTCGAAATCCATACTCTCCTTTAAAATGCACTCACTTAACAATTGTAATAGAATAGCATTCCTTACTCGTTTTCCTCGCAAAATTGGTTCAGAGCCGCCGTCGCATTTTGCCAAATCGTCAACTACGACGGGACTAGTCTGCCAAATTGCACACTGAAAGTGGCGGGCTTTCAAATCTCTCGCCAAATGTATCATATGAAGCGTGGAAAGAGCAGCTTTCTCTCAAGGTTTTTGCCGCGCAAGTCATGTGACATTTCTCCTTTTCTATGGTGAAGGAGGGTGAAGGTGTAGAAAAGCCTGGTTATAAAGCAAAGTCTGAATTAATACGGGAGAGAGTCAAATCCTTCGCATTTGATTAATTTGATTAAAGACTTCGCATTTATGTTTCAAAATTCGAAGTTATAATTGCAAGGCAATGGATTGATTTTTACTTTTTTTATATACATAGTATAATGTATAAGGAAAGTATTGTGACGGGGTCGCAAATTCGAATTCGAGTTTTCGAAAGGACAGAACGTCTCAAGCATGCCTGAAAATGAATGAGACGTTTTGAAAGTGATGTCTCTCTCTCTTTCTCTCTCTCTCTCTCTCTCTCTCTATGTGTGTGTGTATGTAATTACGTATGTGTGTGTGTGGGGGGAGGGAAGTATGTATATGTGTATGTGTGTAAGTATATATATATGTGTGTGTGTAAGTATATATATATATGTGTATGTGTGTGTGTTGTGTGTGTCAGTTAGCCTGTGGAAACGATATCCCAAGAACGAATGAAACTATCCGAACAAAATTTGATACAAAAATCACAATCAGTGAATACTGGAAGCCTGTGGTTTCTACATACAATCGAATGTTCAACACCCTCTCAAATTTTGAAGTTAAAATTAAAAAATTCATCAAAAAATTAAAGCATTCAATAAAGTTACGTACATAATCATTTCTTATGTAATTTTTTATTGGAAAACGATTGACATAAACTTTAAAACTGAACTAAAGAATGAACTAAAAACTAAAGAATGAACCGTTCTCGAAATATTGTGCATTTTTCAAAAAAAATTATCAAACAATCACATAAAATTAAACAAGAAAGATCAATCATGCATAAGCATTGATTATGAAACACTTTCCACCTGAAATGCAATTTCATTTAAGAATTTCTAAAATGTGATACATTCAGTGGTGATATCTTTTACATTATCACAGTACTACAGTAATTTATTATACTTAAATATTTAAAACTATATCGAAATATAAATCATCTGATTCTCTATGCAAAATCAATGAATATTTCATTCATATAACTTTTATTCCAGACTCCAGAGCTAAAAAATTTTGTGTGAAAACGTTTCAGCAATGCTTATGTAACCCACCTTATAATCGCTTGAGATATTAGCATTCTGCATAAGTTAAAATTAGGCTTCGCTGAAGAAATAATAAAAGTTTAGGGATCATTTAAAACCACAACTATTGTAATTGCATAGGCCCGGAATTTAGATACACAGATAATACACAGATACACAGATAATATATGTGTGTGTGTGTATTCAAAGTATTGGAATCGTGCCGAAGATCGAAACTCGAATTTTCGAAGGATCTACACGTTTTGGGACTTCTAGAAACACGAAAAAACTATTTTTAGGAGGGCGTCTGAGTGTGTAAGGGTGTATCTGTGTATGTTTCTGTGTGTCTGTGAGGATATTACATCCACTCTAATTGAAAAAATAATGGACCGAATTTCATAAAATTTGGTAGGTATGTTTATTGAGGGAAATCCTGATGTTCATTAGATTATAGTACGATTCGTGATAAAAAAATCTGCCTTCTTTGCGAAATTGCCAGCAGAAATTGCATTTATCCACTCTAGCTAAATACTAATGGAACAAATTTAATAAAATTTGGTGTATAATATTTCAATAATCTACAAGTGATTTATATACCATATTTAACAAAATTTAATTATATAAATCATTTGTAGGTTATTCTAGTACGATTCGTGAAAAAGGAACGGGCTATTTTTGCGAAATGGCTCGCAAAAATCGTTAAATATAAAAATAAAAGGCTACGTGTGCTCAATTATATCAATTAAATTCCTATTTTATACGTGATTTTTGACAACAAAAAGAATAAGACTAACCCCATTACTCTAGGACTAGCCGTTCTTGAGATATTCTAGTTTTTTCGCGTTTTCGCTACACCACCTTTGACAGTAAGTCTAGCTATCAAATGAGAACCAAATTTAAGTTTAACCTGCAAATTCAATGTCATTTAAAATACTTATGGCTGTTATTTTGTGCAGATAAACTCAAATTATTATTGAAGAAATAAAGAGAACGCGAATATGAGTCTGCAGGGAAAAACACGTGCTGCCTACATCAGAATTTTTAACGATATTACACCAATGATTTATAGAATGAACGGGGATTATTTGCAGGCCATTTCGAAAAAAAATGTATGATCTATATTTAAAGATCCACCAAATTTTTGTAGAATTAAATGTTCAACAAATTTAAGCTGTGTACCAAATTTTAACTCTCTAGGACGTAGGAAAGTGCATTAAAAAGGCCATCAAATAACTATATCACGAAGAGTGATATAAAATTAAAAAAAATTTGAAAAATTGTTATCTACCAAATGTATTTTAAAATGTGAAGCCTCTTTCATATACAAAATGATTAAACTCTTGGAAAGATATTTATTATATAATATATCTCTTTTTTCTTTCTGGAAGATATCCCAAAAGTCAGAATTTAATTGAATTGTTTTTCCCTATATTAAATAATTTTTAATTAAAAAACTACTTGACATATTTTACTGAATTTCTTTTATATATTTTATGGGATAATGTCAATATTTCCTAAAAATTTCGAAGCAATTTGTGAATTTTAAATTTGCTTAAAAAATGTTTGAAAAATTAGATCCCGCAGAGTTCAGTGTATTTCATTTTTTCAACCCGGGTTCAATAAAAAACTAATTGGCTGATATTATTTATTTATATTCCCATAGGTCCCACAGACCGTCTGAAAAATATACTAAAATTTCATTTTGATAAAGTCATTTTTACAGCAGTTATCGTGCTAACGGACAGACAGACAGACAGACAGACAGAGAGACAGAATTAACAAAGTCATAAACACTTTTCAACTATGTTGTAAAGTGTTAAAAAAATATGAACTATTGTAAACTCTGGTCACTTTTCACGTGTAATATTTTGCAATACATTTATTATCATCATTCTCGTAGATCGAGCTCATTCTATTCACGAGAGAAGACACTTTGGGTAATATCTTTGTAATTTGACGCCAATTGTTGTTATCGATCATAAGGCTAATCTTTTTCTATATGAACAATGCTTTGCGAAATTTTGGCGACGAATTTGGCGGAACATTGCCTACTTCTCGAGATCTTAAATATTACCAAATTGATAAAAATGACTCTAAATCAATGAAAATATGATTAATTGATGAAAATTTAATATTTTGAAAAGAATATAAGAATCTACTATAAAAGAAGATACTTTGGGTAATAGTTTCGTATTTGGATGCCTTTAGTCGTATATTTGCTATGAGAATAACCTATTTCTCCGAACATAATGCTTGACGAAATTTTGGCGGCGATATTGGCGAAAGATCGCCAACTTAACGAGTTTTTTGGAATGTCGCTAAATTGATAAAAATGTCGCCAAGTTGATAAGAATGACGCTAAATCAATGAAAAAGACAAATACTGAATTAAAATTCAATATTTTGGAAATTATATTACACTTTACCATAAGAATAACCTATTTCTCCGTATGTAACGTTAGGCAAATTTCTGACAACAAATGTTGGCGGCATATCGTCAACTTGGCACCTTTTTTTGATGTTGCCAACTTGACGAAACTTTTGACAAATTGATAAAAATGACTCCAAACAGGATATAATGCTTTGGAAATTTTTAATTCCGTCATATGACAGGCATACCTTTTATTATATAAGAAATGCTCGTCAAAATATCACCAACTTGGCGATATTTAGTACACCATTGACGAAAATATCGTCAACAATGCAAAAATGACGCCAAGTTAATGGAAATGACGCCTAATTCATTAAGCTCCTATAAAGAAGTTTAAGAATCTCTGTTCTCGGTATACAAAATTATTTTCACGGGTAGATCTGAAAAATAAAGCATCCTGGTCCCTTTTGTAAGCAAATTTACAAAAAATATGGAATTGAATCAATATACGAAAAATAAAAGGGTTAAAATTGTATGGGACTCGTACTACTTATATACGCGAATATTAGAAGATATAACTTGTATTATTAGATTACATGTATAAATTGAAAATAGCAATAAACCCGTAATCTTTAAACATGAAAGCAGTAATTGATTGCAATATATGCCAAAATGAAAGTGCTAAAATTCTATGGGGAGATATACACGTGCTGCTTATAATGTCGTAGATTAGAAGATATGTCCTAGTGTTAGTAGAAGATTACCCATATTACAATATGAGTCTCTCTTTGCCAAAATAAAGCAGATGACGTAATAAATTAAAAATATCAATAATCCCCGTAATCTTCATATCAGAAGGCCGTACTTGATTCCAATATATGCCAATATATGTCAAAATGTATGCCAATATACCTGTACTATTTGTATTCTCGTAGATTAGAAGATATACCCGTACATTTGTGGAAGATTACTCGTACAACGTACAATATGTCAGTTTCAACAATTTTTGCCGCAATAAAACAATGGCATAATAACTTGAAAATATCGATAATCTCTGAATCAATAATCCCCGAAAATATCAATAAAGTTTAAACCTGAAGACCGTAATTGTTAAAAATGCATTGGCAATGAAAATTATTTTATATACATATCTTCATTATTCAAATCGCAAAAGCCTTTATAAAAATCGTTTGTCACATTAACACATTGGACATTATATCATTTGCTTCAAATATTTCATTGGTGGACATTGGCACTTCATTGGTGGACAAAATATCCGCTGAATAATGCTATCTCAATGGAAGGTTTGGCGACATTTTAACAAATCGCCAAATTTATCGCCAAGTAGAACTGTAGAACCGACAGTTCCACTTGCGACAAATTGGCGAAACATCATCACAAAATTATCACCTAACAAAACAGAATTAATTTTATTATTTAGCGCAATGTTATCAATTTCAAGATATTTTTATGAATTTACAAACATTTTTATCATTTTGGCTGCATTTTAAAAGTTCGTTAAATATATTACTAGGTAGGACGGTTGGACTGACAGAAAAATGTTACCGAAACATCATTTCAGTACTCTCTTCTAACAAATCAAAATTAATTTCATTGATTTAGCGTTGTTCTTATTAATTTGGCGACATTTTCGTCAATTTGGCAATGTTTAAGAAAAGTTGCTAGGATAACGATATCTCGCTAAATTTGTAGCTCTGAATTTGCAGATATGAAGAATAAAACATCCTGATCCCGTTTGTATATACTAAATGAAAACACTAAAATTTTATTAGAAGATATAAACGCTCTACTCTTATTTTGTTTCAACAATCGACTAAATGAATTTAAAAAAATAATAAATGTTAAGAAATACATTTAATTTAATTGCGTTGCTGTGCAACATGATATAAGATGAGAATCTTCCTTAAAATGCGAAATTAAATTTGTAATCCTCATTTTGATTTCTTTACCTGTTTTGATTTTTTTATACTTCTCAATGTTGAGTAAAAGCTTGTAAAAAATAAACCATGGAGATAGATTTTCCATTTAAATTCATGTTTCAAACAATTCATGCGTTCAGATAGTGACTAATTAGAGCAAAAATCTTCCACCAAACTCAGAGATAAAGTGTTAATTCACTTTGACGTTTCAAACAAACGATTTTCAACCTTCTCATTTGCATTAACCACGGAGTTAGAGAGTAGAACTCCTGGGAAAAAGTTCCGTTTTTCATAAATATCTCGATAACCCCTTGTCTTAGAAACCCGAAACTTGGACAAAATTTATGGGGGCTATTTCAAGGCCATCGAAAAAATTTCATTAAATTCCAGTAAGCCGTTCTCTCGTGATGAAGAGACAAACGAAAGTTACGTTTTTTACTAATATCTCGAGACCCACTGGTCGTAGAAACTCAAAACATGGATAAACTTTCAAGTGGGGCTATTTCAAGGATACCCACAAAATTTCATAAAATTCAGTTCGACCGATGTCCCGTGATGACGGGTCAAACAGACAAACAGACAGGTTTTCCATTTTATTTGTATAGATTGAGGAAACTGTCAATATTGATAATTGTTAATTTAGAGTTGTGTAAAATATAAGTTAATTGGGTATGAAATAATTTTAGATGTTGTCATCTGGAAAAGTATGTACAATGTACAAATGTACATACTTTGTATGTACAAATGTAATGTATGTATGTACAAATGTACAATTTAACAATACGAAAACTGTGTCATGGATCTTTCCATCACTTTTTCACTGTTAAAGAAGTAAATTCATTGCATTATATAAGGAAAGTCATTTGGTGCTGACATCAGGTTTTTTTAAAAGCGTTTGTGTGTGTTAATAGCTATTGCAAAACCATTTTATGTAATTTTATTCTATATCTCCTTTGATCATATTATCTACTAGCAGCATACCCGGTCTTCGTACGGAGTATATAATATAAAGACACTTATAATTCAGAATCATATGCAAATTAAGTTAAAATATTAAATTTATTGCTCCTAAAAAGAAGTTTATGAATATCTGTTCTCATCATGCAAAATTATCTTCACGGGCAGATCTGAAGAATAAAACATCCTGGCCCCTTTCGAAAGCAAATATACAAAAAATATGTAATTGAATCAATATATTCAAAATAATAGTGCTAAAATTGTATGGGACCCGTAGTACTTATAAACTCAAATATTAGAAGATATAACCTGTATTAGTAGATTACGTGTATAAATTGAAAATATCAATAAACCCGTAATTGATTCCAATATATGCCAGAATGAAAGCACTAAAATTATTTGGGAATATATATATATATATATATATATATATATCCCCGTACTACTTATATTGTCGCAGATTAGAAAATATGCCTGTATGTTAGTAGAAGATTACCCTTATTACAATATGAGTCTAAAAAATCTTTGCCGAAATAAAACAGATGACATAATAAATTGAAAATTTCAATTATCCCCGTAATCTTTATACCAGAAGGTCGTAATTGATTCCAATATATGACAATATATATCAAAATATATACCTATATACCTGTACTACTTATATTCTGGTAGATTGGAAGATAACCCGTGCATTTATAGAAGATTACTCGCACAACGTACAATATGTGAGTTTCAACATATTTTGTCATAATAAAACAATGGCATAGAATTAATATGAAAATATCAATAATCCCTGAATTAACAGTCCACGAAAATACCAATAATAATAATGTTTAAACCTGAAGACCGTAATTGATATTATCCAGTCAACAATGCCATATTAATGAAATTTAATTTATATACATATCTTTGTTATTCAAATCGGAAAAGATTTAATAAAAATCGTATGCCGCATAAACACATTGGATTTACATCCGTTGCTAAACGACATGACATCATTTGCTTCAAATGAATTGATGGGAATCTTATCGTTTGAATAATTCTATCTCCATTGAAGGTTTGGCGACATTTTCGTCAATTTAGCGACAATTTAAAACATCGCCAAATTTATCACCAAGTGGGACTGTAGAACTGACAGTCCCATTTTGCGACACATTGACGAATAATAATCACAATACTATACCCTAACAAAACACAAGTAATTGCATTTATTAAGCGCAATTTCATCAATTTTATTATATTTTTATGGATTTGCAAACATTTTATCAATTTGGTGACATTTTAAAAATTCGCTAAATGTGTTCCTATGTAGGATGGATGGACTGGCCGACAAATGCTACCTAAACATCAGTTCAGTACTCTCTTCTAAAAACAAATTTAATTTAATTGATTTGCGTCGTTTTTAACACTTTACAAAGTTGAAATGTGTTTATGACTTTGCTGATTCTGTCTGTCTGTCCGTTAGCACGATAACAGCCGTAAAAATGACTTAATCAAAACGAAATTTTAGTATGTTGTTCAGACTGTCTGTAGGACCTTTGGGAATATAAATGAATAATATCACCTTATTAGTTTTGGATTGAATCCGGGTTGAAAAAATGAAATACATTGAGCCCTATGGGACCTAATTTTTCAAACATTTTTAAGCGGATTTAAAATTCACGAATTGCTTTGAAATTTTTAGGTAATATTCAAATTGTTCCATAAAATATATAAAAAAAAATTCAGCGAAATATATTCTGTAGTTTTTTAAATAAAAATTAAAATATTAATAACACCTCTTATATGAAAATATCACGTGACCATGATATGAAAGTATCACGTGATCCACTTCAAAATGATATATGGCATCCATCTTGTCTCAAAATCACGACTTTTAAAGTTCTTTTTATTTCATATTGAGTGTTGTATCCGTCCTAAAACCACTTTATTTTGGTTTAAATTCGGTGCATCTACATACTAAATCAACGCAATTACAATACATATGAGTTTAAATGCTCATCAAAATTTGATTATTTTTACAACGAAGCCTATTTTTCACTTATGTAAAATGTAAACAGCAAAATATGTAGGATGAGTTGTATAGGAATTGCTGTATTTTTTTAACGCAAAAGAATTTAGCTCATGGAGTGTGCATAGCTGATATGAAAGAAATATCCATTGACTTTACCGAGAGAAGGACGATTTTTTGCGATGAAGTTTCAAGCATAGAGTTAAATTACTTGTAGCTCCATGGTCTTAATTTTTAAATAAAATAAATTATTATAGTAGTGTGATGAATGACATGAATAGGAAATTATTTATGAATGAAATGCTGCTTTTTTAGAGAGAGCCAGACGTATTATTTTTTCTATGACGTCATTTGAATGAATTTCAGTTGTTTTCGATGAAGTTTTTAAATATAATAAATTATCGTGGTATTATGATAATTATAAAATTATTATCGAGTAATATATCACATTTCAGAGATGTTTAAACCAGGCAATTTATATTTCAATGCCGTCATTTGAATGAAGTTCATTTTTTTCGATGAAGGTTTAAGTTTTCAAATATAATAAATCAATGTAGTATTGTGTGAAGTTTTAAAATATTGCCGAGGAATGTATTGCATTTCAGACATGTTTAAATAAAATTGCATTGCTGTTGGAAAGTGTTTCATAATCAATGCTTTAAGCATGATTTATCTTTCTTGTTTTATAATACTTTAGTAAATTTACTAAAGAATCAAGGGTCATAGAAGGATCAAAGAATCAATGGTCATCAAGGATCATGTTATCAATTTGTCGACATTTCCGTCGATTTGGCAACATTTAAGAAAAGTTGCCAAGTTAGCCATATTCCGCGAAATTCATAGCTCCGAATTTGCAGATCTGAAGAATAAAACATCCGATCCCGTTTGCATATACTAAATGAAAACACTAAAATGGCATTAGAAAATATACCCGTTCTACTCTTTTTCTGTTTCAACAATCGGCTAAATAAATTTATTGGCTAAACACAATATATGAGTTTATTTGCTAAACACAATATATAAGCTTGAAAACTCTTTGTAGAAATAAAGGAAAGTGATGTACACTGTCCGTAATTAATATAATTAAAAGAAAAATCAAACCGTTCATTTACAAAATATATTTTTACATCTATTTATTTATTATTTAAATAGAAAAAATAATAAAAAATATTAACAAACACATTTAATTTAATTGCGTTGCTGAGCACCATAATATAAAAAAGAATCTTCCTCATAAACTGCGAAATTAAATAACCATTTTGATCTCTTCCCCATAAAATGCAAAAATAATAACCATTTTGATTTCTTTATACTTTTCATTGTTTAGTAAATGCTTGTGAAGCATAAACCATGGAGTTAGATTTTCCATTTAAATTCATGTTTCAAACAATTCATGCTTTCAGATAGTGACTAATTAATGCAAAAATCCTGCACTAAGCTTTGAAATGAAGTTTTAATTTATGTTGACGTTTTAAACAAACGATTTTCATCCTTTCCGTTTGGATAAACCACGGAGTTAGAGAGTAGAACTCCTAGGATAAAGTTCCGTTTTTCATTAATATCTCGACAACCCCAGGTATTAGAAACTCGAAACTTGGGCAAAATTTATGGGGGCTATTTCAAGGCCACTCTCAAAATTTCATTAAATTCGATTTAGCTGTTCTCTCGTGATGATGAGACAAACGAAATATTTATTTTTCAGTAATATCTCGAGAACCACTCACTGGTTGTGGAAACTCGAAACATGGACTAAATTTTAAGTGGGGCTATTTCTAGGCTACCCACAAAATTTCATCAAATTCATTTCAGCCGTTCTCCCGTGATGACGGGATAAACAGGCAGACAGACAGACAGACTGACAGAAAGACAGATTTTCAATTTTATTTATATAGACTAGCAGCATACCCGTTCTTATTCGTACGGAGTATATAATATAAAGAAACTTATAATTCGCAATCATGTGCAAATTCTGTTAAAATATTAAATTTATTGCTTCTGAAGGAAAGTTTAAGAATATCTGTTCTCACTATGCGAAATTATCTTCAAGGGCAGATCTGAAGAATAAAACATCCTAGCCCCTTTTGTAAGCAAATTTACAAAAAAAAAAAAAAGGAATTGAATCAATATATGCAACCCCGTACTACTTATATTGTCGCAGATTACAAAATATGCCAGTGTGTTAGTAGAAGATTAACCGTATTACAATATGAGTGTCAAAAATCTTTGACAAAGTAAAAGAGATAACGTAATAAATTGAAAATATCAATAATCCCCGTACTCTTTATACCAGAAGATCGTAATTGATTCCAATATATGCCAATATAACTCAAAACATATGTCAATATACTTATATTCTCGTAGATTAGAAGATATACCCGTGTATTTGTAGAAGATTACTCGTACAGCGTATAATATATGAGTTTAATCAATTTTTGTCATAATATAACAATTGCATAATAACTTGAAAATATCTATAATCCCTGAATCAAAAATCCCCCAAAATATCAATAATAATAACGTTTAAATCTGAAGACCGTAATTGATATTATCCAGTCAAAAATGCTATAAGAAAAATCAAATCGTTCATTTCTAAAATATATTTTTATATCCATTTATTTATTCGTCACATCAAAAAAATTATTTATTATTCAAATCGAAAAAATTATTTATTATTCAAATCGAAAAAATAATAATTAAAATTAATAGACAGATTTAATTGAATTGCGTTTCTGAGCAACATGATATAAGATAGAATCTTCCTCATAAACTCCGAAATTAAATAGCCATTTTTATTTCTTTGTACTTTTCATTGTTCAGTAAAAGCTTGTATGAAATAAACCATGGAGATAGATTTCCCATTTAAATCAAGTTTCAAACAATTCATTATTACTTTCCTTATATACATAATGTATAAGGAAAGTATTGTGACGGGGTCCAAAATTCGAAATCGAGTTTTCGACTGGAGAGCACGTTTCAAGCATCCCTGATCACGAATCAAACATTTTTGAAGTGATGTCTGTGTGTGTGTATGTGTGTCAAATAGTCAATAGTGTGTGTGTGTGAAAGTATGTGTGTGTGTGTGTGTGTGTGTGTGTGTCAGTGAGTCTGTGGAGACGATAACTGACGACCGAATGGACCGATTCGAACCAAATTTGGTACAAAAATCACAATCCGTAAACACTGGAAGCCTATTGTTTTTATACGCAATCGAATGTTAAGAACACCCCTAAATTTTCGAATGAAATTTTGAAAAAATAGTCAAAAAATCAAAACCACTAATAAAGTTACGCAAATAGACATTTCTTATGTAATTTTTCATTAGAAAACGATTGACATAAGTTTTAGAACGCTAACATGAACCGTTCTCGAGATATTGCACATTTTTCAAAAAAATTATCAGAAAGTCATATAAAATAAAAAAAAAATATTTCCTCTTGAGAGACATGTTCACTTTTCAGTAATACCATGCAATAAATTGGTTGACATCATTCTCGTGGATCTAGCTCGTTCCATTCATGAAAAAAGATACTTTTTGTAAAACTTTTGTATTTGAAAGCCAATAGTCATTTATCTGCTGTAAGAATAACTTATTTCTTTGTCCATTATACTTGACGAGATTTTGGCGACGAATTTGGCGGAATGTCGCCAACTAGGCGACTTTTTGAAATGTTGCCAAATTAACGAAAATCTCGCCAAATGGATAAAAATGACGCTAAATCAATGAAATGACGACTAATTGTCGAAAATTCAATATCTTGGAAAGAATATTAGTATCTACTATAAGAAAAACCTATTTGTTTTACTGTAAAAGTGGTAAATTCATTACATTATATAAGGAAAGTCATGTGTTGCCCACATCAGATTTTTTCAGAAAGTGACTAATTAGCGCAAAAAATCTCCCATCAAACTCAGAGATAAAGTTTTAATTCGCTTTCAAACTATTTTTAAGCTTTTCGTTTGGATGAACCACGGAGCTAGAGAGTAGAACTCCTAGGAAAAAGTTTCGTTTTTCATTAATATCTCGAAAACCACTGGACTTAAATATTCGAAACTTGGGCCAAATTTATGGGGAACTATTTCAAGGCTATCCACAAAATTTCACCAATTCGGTTCAGCCGTTCTTCCGTGATGGTAAGACAAACGAAAATTTCGTTTTTTACTAACATCTCGAGAACCACTGATCGTAGAAACTCCAAACATGGACTAAATTTTAAGTGGGATTATTTTCAGGCTACCCACAAAAATTCTGTCTGTCTGTTTGTCCCATCATCACAGGAGAACGGATGAACCGAATTTGATAAAATTTTGTGGGTAGCCTGAATGACCCCACTTAAAATTTAGTCTATGATTTCAGTTTCTACGACCAGTGATTCTTGAGATATTAGTAAAAAACAAAACTTTCGTTTGTCTCTTCATCGCAAGAGAACGGCTGAACTGAATTTGATGAAATTTTGTGAGTAGCCTTGAAGTATCCCCCCATTAATTTGGTCCAAGTTTCGGGTTTATAAGACCAGGGGTTGTCGAGATATTATTGAAAAACGGAACTTTTTCCTGGGAGTTCTACCCTCTAACTCCGTGGTTTATCCAAATGGAAAGGATGAAAATCGTTTGTTTAAAACGATGACGTCAACGTGAAATAAAACTTTATTTCTGAATTTAATGGAGGATTTTTGCGCAAATTAGTCACTATCTGAAAGCATGAATTGTTTGAAACATGAATTTAAATGGAAATTCTATCTCCATGGTATATTTTTCACAAGCAATTTACTCAACAATGAAAAGTAAAAAGAAATCAAAATGGTTATTTAATGCATTTTATGAGGATGATTCTATCATGTTGCTCAGACACGCAATTAAATTAAATCTGTGTGTTAATTTTAATTATTTTTATTTCGATTTGAATAATAAATAAATAGATATAAAAATATATTTTAGAAAAGAACGGTTTGATTTTTCTTTTAATTATATTAATTTCGGACAGCGTACATCACTTTCATTTATTTTGACAAAGAGATTTTAAGCTTTTATATTGTGTTTAACTAATATACTCATATATTATGTTTACCAATAATTAATTTATCCTATTGTTGAAACAGAAATAAGTAGTAGAATGGGTATATGTTCTAATACAATTTTAGTGTTTGCATTTAGTATATACAAACAGGATCAGGATGTTTTATTCTTCAAATTTCAAAATTTAGAGCTACGAATTTGACGGAATATCGCTAACTTGGCAACTTTTCCTAAACTTTGCCAAATTGACAGAAATGTCGCCAAATTGATAAAAACGACGTAAATCAATGATATTAAATTCGTTTTTTTTTTAGAAGTGAGTACTGAAATGATGTTTCGATAGCATTTGTTGGCATCCATCCTACTTAGTAACGCATTTAGCGAATTTTTAAAATTTCACCAAATTGATAAAAATGTTTGTAAATCTATAAAAATATCATGAAATTGATAAAATTGCTCTTAATAAATGAAATTAATTGTGTTTTGTTAGGGGATAGTATTTTGATGATGTTTCGTCAATTTGTCGCAAAATGGGACTATCAGTTTTACAGTCCCTCTTGGCAATAAATTTGGCGATCTTTTAAATTATTGCTAAATTGACGAAAATATCGCCATAACCTTCCATGGAGATAGACTATATGATTATTCAGACTATATGATTTCCATCAATTTATTTGAAGCGAATGATATCATGTCGTTTAGCAATGGATGTAAATCCAATGTGTTATGCGGCATACGATTTTTATTAAATCTTTTCCGATTTGAATAATAAAGATATGTATATGAAATAAATTTCATTAACATTGCTTTTTTGACTGGATAATATCAATTACGGTCTTCAGGTTACACATTATTATTATTGATATTTTCGGGGAATATTGATTCAGGGATTATTGATATTTTCAAGTTATTATGCCATTGTTTTATTATGATAAAAATTGTTTAAACTCATATATTGTACGTGGTACAAGTAATCTTCTGCAAATGCATGGGTATATCTTCTAATCTACTAGAATATAAGTAGTACAGGTATATTGCCATATATTTTGATTATATTGGTATATATTGGAATCAGTAACGACCTTCTGGTATAAAGATTGCGGGGATTATTGATATTTTCAATTTAAAACGTCATATGTTCTATTTTGGCCAATATTTTTGAGACTCATATTATAATACGGGTAATCTTCTAACACACTTGCATATTTTCAAATCTGCGACAATAAAAGTAGTATCGGGATATAAATATTCTCATATAATTTTAGTGCTTTCATTCTGGCATATATTGGAGTCAATTAGTTTATTGATATTTTCAATTTACATGTAATGTACAAGTACATGTATAATGTACTAATACAGGTTATATCTTCTAATATTCGCGAATATAACTAGTACGGGTCCCATACAATTTTAATGCTTTCATTTTGCATGTACTGATTCAATTCCTTTATTTTTTAAATTTGCTTACAAAAGGGGCCAGGATGTTTTATTCTTCAGGTTTGCCCATGAAGATAATTTTGTATAGCGATAATAGAGATTCTTAAACTTCTTTTTAGGAGCATTCTATTAAATATTTTAACAGAATATTTTGATTAAAAATGTCATTTAGTGTACTATAGGAATGTGCACATGATTGTGAATTTTAAGTTTATTTATATTATATACTCCATACGAAGAACGGGTATGCTGCTAGTAATCGATAAAAACAAATAAAAATGACTTTTAGAAATATTTACTTCGAAAATTTATTAATTTGTAAGGAAATCCATGTGTTAGAAATAAAAGATTTTTTATTATTATTCGGTCAATTTAAAATCTCAGTTAAAATGTGTTAACCGGTGTTTGATTTCTAGAAAGTTAAATTTTTGAACACCAAAGAGGAAATGCAGTACACGGTAACATTTTATTTATAACTCATCTGACTGTCCCGCTGTCAAAATGAAAACTTACTTTTTGGCGAATAAATAACTTTAAAAGCCGTAATGTGCATATTTTTCTAAAGTATGAAAACAACATTAAACACTTTTATTAAATTAATATGCTTTACGTCATTTTGTTTGATCTGACGTTGAAAATACATAAAAAACCATTTTCCGCAACATTTTGTGATTAACTGAAATTTCTTGATAATACATATAAGAAGATATTTAAAAAAAATAACGTCACCGGTTCGGTCATTTTATCGAAGGGAGAATGTTGACTTTGCCCTTAATTCCGCTAAGGGGATTAAAATTGTTAAACAGTTTTAATTTTTTAACAGATTGCTGTTATGATTCTTTTAATCTTGAAATATTTGTCAGCTTTTCATAGATTAAAAGAATGAGTAATATCATTTCATTCCGAAAAAAAATCGCACCTTTACCTTTTGCTGCTATAATTCAATTGTTTCGTTATTGGAGATGCATTTTTCAGTTTTTTTTTCTTTTTGTCACTAAAAATTTAATTTAAGAGAATGAGCAAACATCGTTTCTGTAATGAAGTATGGTGTAACTGACTATTATTTAAGTCCGCGGATATTTTGAGTTTTTTATTTAGATCAAAACTTTCATCTAAGAAAATTCAGTATCAAATTAGAAAGCACATTTTTACATATTAATATAAGAATCTATATAAAAATTTACAAAAACTGTTGTAAAATTTATTTTGCAATAAAAATGTTCATTAACACCAACATAAACAGCTGTTTAAAAGTATGAACCACTTTGAAAGATATAAATTACCCTCCTTTCTCAGAATAGACAGACAGAGCTCCAAAAGCCAAGAATGCATATGCCAGTTGTTGACATTTTTCAAATATTTAAACTTGGATAAAAGTAGCTCAAATTTCTGCATTAAAATATTACTGTAGTGACAGTATAAAAATTGCTTTTAGACATATCAACCGGTTTTAGAAGCCAAACAACCTCCTTCTGCAGGATTAAAAGACGGAGTAACAAATGAAGGAGTCTGCTAATAAATTGTCGAATCACGTAACCCAAGAAGAAAATTGTCACAAAATAAAAATTTAAAAAATAAATAATAAACCTAGAAGAAAAGAAAGAGTACAGTGTCAGAATGCAAAACAGTTTCTCAATGACCCAAACTATGAACTTATATATAGTATGTCATTTGATGGGCATAATCCGAAAACGGCTACTCAAATATATACTCAAAATAACGAATATATATATGTGATTGTGTGTATATATATATATATATATATAAGAAAAATGCATATCGGATACAATGGCAAGGATTAACGAGAGTTTGATTAACCACACATTCAAACATAAAAAGTGGAACAATTGAAAAATTAGAAAATTGGAAATTTGACCATTCTAATTAAAATATTTTATAAAAATCCAAGATTATATTAGAGATATTTTGTAACACATATAAAACCGTAACTAAAAACTAAAATAAGCTAATTATAACAAAATTGAAACATATTCCTATCATCTACTACTACGGAAAAGGAAAGCTAGGCAAGTAACCTTTATGAATTCAAAAATGTAAAAAATAGATATAGAACTATCATAGGGAGAACAAATCTAAACCAATGCATTTATTCAGTCACCATGCAATGAATAGTCAACGTATATCAATGGTGATATTTCGAAAATGGAAAAACAGAAAATAACGAAGCAATTAAGCCTAACATAGAGAAGAACTCTAGGTTTAAAAAGGAGATCATTATACAATAAATTCTTCCTCAGGGCCCATCATCTATCCGTAATGACCAAGAAATAAAGAATGTTTCTGTATAAGGAGATAGATAATATCTGTAAACACTTTATACTGACTCAATAAGCATAAAAAGATTGAAATATAAAACGGAATCAAAAGATTTACATGAGAATTAAACCAACATGTGTCATTGATAAAAGCTTAGAGTCACAATTTACAAATCATCTGTTGCCACTCGCTAGAGATAAAAGTAAAAATGAACTTTTTCCACTTGTGAGATATAAATAGCAGTGACGCCAATAGGTAGAAAAGGTAGGAAATACACCTGTAAATACTACGAGGAAAAGTAAAGGCATTGAATAAAGAGTCTAAGAAGTAGTGAAAACAGTGCAATGCAAATGCAGGAGAATGATAATGATAAGCTAATAATAGAAATTAAGAAGGATATAATTGAGAACATTAATCCAATCTAAATATTTTTACTATACCATTAACTAAATATATTGGATAATTATATAAGTTATATGTATTTTTAAGGTTATTAATATGCAAATGATATTTTTATCAGATAATCTAAAAATTCTGAAAAGTTGATTAAGAATGAAATTTTAGAACAATTGAATAGAGTTACAGTAATCAAATGGTAATATTTTATTAGTATTAAAATTAAATTATCTTTTTTGTCTAGTAAATTTGTCTAATAAATTAGTAACTATACTGTTAGATGGTACCATACTTTGATTTAAATCCAAAAAACTAACACAATTACTAATAGATGGCTCATTAAGTAGTAATTCCAAATTCTTTTGATAGAAATCTATATTAATGGCATAATTATCAGTAAAAACTGAATATATTAGATCATCTACATATCTATAAATTTTATAATCAGTAGATGTAAAAGAATGTTCATAATGATAAACGTACAAATTAGCTAATATACAACTACTACAACCGTCTTGTGGGACCCCAGATTCTTGTAGGTATAATTTTTACCTTGATAAGTATAATTGTTGAAGAGTACACAGTGAAAAAGTTTTGGGAATTTTTGAAATTTAATATGACCAGAATTATTTACAATAAATGCACTATAAAGTGCTATAATTATGTGATAAAGACCAGTAATATTAATATTATTAACAGGATCTTTGAAATCAATAGTTTAAAAACCTATAATATTACCTATACATTCTAAAATATTTTTAATATACTCTTCTGTTTGTAAAATTTGCAACATCATAAAGGAATCATCAGAATTGAATGAAATTTATTCGACAAACGACCTGTATTGATACAAATAAACGATTAAATTTACAAAGCAAGAAAAAACAATATTACATATCGAAAATTAGTATTTTGTGAAGTCACCACGCGCTACAATATATGCTTGTGACATCGAATCAAACAGATTTTGAATTTGTACCTGAGGAAGAGCATTCCAGATTGCTTCTACCGAACCCGATGTTCAACTGTATTAGCTACGGGACGAGCGTCATAAGCGAGACGCCGACCGACGAAATCCCAGACATGTTCAATAGGTAACATATCCGGTGAATTTGCAGGCCAAGGAAGAAGCTGTATCTGTTGTGAAGGAGCATTGAACATTCCTAGCAACATGTGGACGGACATTGTTCTGCTGAATTACAGCTCCAGAAATTCGTTGAAGATAGGATATGACTTCGATCTCCAGAATTTTTCTGATATACCCGTTGCAATTGGGATTACCCACAATTCTTATCACCTGAGATCGTGCTAGGTATCCAATGCCCCCTCCCCCCAAATCATCACGCTTAGCGTTCGTCCAGTATGGCGCTGAATAACACACTCTGGAATGTGGTTTTCACCGCTATAGTGTCTAAAGTGGATGCGGCCAGGACTGCACCGCAAATTAAAGCGTAATTCTTGAAAGAGACGACTTGTTGCCAATTGGCACGCCAGTGCTATGTTGATGAGTTCATTGTAGCCGCAGGTGTCGATGGTTTTGCGTCAGGGGAATCCTATACAAAGGCATTTTTGCACGCAGTCCACGGTGCAGCAGACGCCGACAAATTGTTGGAGCAGACAATGACATACCTGTAATAGTGCTCCAACGTTCTGCAAACTGTCGAGATGAATCTGTACAGTCCATCACTGTCATGCAGATGAGGCGTCTATTATCACGTGCTAACGTAACATTTTGCCGTTCACTGCCAGATTTGTGACTCGTCAGGTTCTTTTCAGTCCACTGCTTCCACACTCGCATCACTGTCGTTGCATTGCGCTCCATACGATCTGCTATTGCACGATAAGAAGAACTCCATTCACGAAGGCCAATCATTCGTCTCCGTTCAAACTCCGTAACTTTCTCATATGGCGTCCTTTGTCGTCGTAGAGATATAATAACCGGTAATGAGCCGTTTACCGATGGCAGACAACCATAGACTATTTTCAACGTTCCGCTTCAGCTCTCTATTTATACTGCTAAAATAGCAGTTCAAATGGCGCTGCTCATCCCACGCATGCGAGGTGACTCCAAAATTCCAATCATTTGCGCAACACACCCTAATTTGCATTCTATGTAGATTTGAGCTCAATCGCGTGATTACTTCATGATGTTGCAATTTTTACAAACAACTTTCAACCTTATTGTTGAATTCAATCCGGAGTTTGACGATAGAAACAGCCTTACTCAAAACGACGTAATGCATTACGAAATAATCAATGCTTACCAAACTACATCAATGGGCATCTAGACATGTCCAAGAATTCTATCGGGTACTAGATCCTACCAACCATCACTTTACCCTCCAGTAATATCGCAAACACCAACTTCGTGGAACATTCGAATACGCACACTCACATCGGCTCAACGTTCAAGCAATCCCTCTTTCATTTATTCGAATCGAAACTTTATACTGACTTACTGCAGGAACACAGAAATGTCACTTGGCTAAATGATTTGTCTACATAACGAAAGCAGCCAGAAGTTGTTAATTTAACGTAAAATATAAATTAGAAAGTAAACTATGTGAAATCATAATGAAAGATTATGTAGACCTTACAAATGCTTCTTTAAAAAAAAAAAACTAGATTTACTCAGAAAAGACATAAAAAGTAAAAAAGAAAATTGAGCACCTCAATAACTTTGTAGAGAAAGGTCCATGAATGTACACGTTAGATCTATCTACGATAAAATCACCAAGCCCGGAATTAAAGCACCCCTATCGGGGAATTAAAAAAGTTAGGATTATGAACTCGGCAACGAAGCTAAATACACCGGAAAAGCCTACAAAGTTGCAGGGCATTGTCTGATGAGTAGGAATTTACGATAAACTTGTTACGGAAGGCATTGGAGAATGGCTGTCCTATTCAAAAATGCTAAAATAAACGACACTTACATGTACGGGATAGTTCCCAAGCATGTTCTATAAAATTTGCTTAGGAGCATGTAACCAAGGATTTCACCATAAAGTGTGAGCCCCTACTCAAATTGCGAGGGTACACGTCTTATAAATTTCAAATGAAGCCCTAAGTTCCCCAAATCTCGGACTTTCTGTTGTGAAATGGCAGCAATGGAATGCTTTTATGCGTCTGCCTTTGCTCCCTCCTCCCCGATGAGTGCTTTAAATTCCCAACTAAACCTATAGTTGGGAACGATAACATTTAATTACAAAACGATAACATTTAATTACAAAAGTATTTCATCAAATATGAGGAAAGTATATACTAAAGCGTATAAAATAGCTGTTCCTGAAATGATTTAAAATGTTCACCCACTAAATAGGTGTTCTTCTAAATATACTTCTTCTTTGACCCAGACCTTCCGACCTACCCGATGGTGTAAGGTATATGTTTGGACGGGTGGGACAGTGCCACATAATTTAGACCGGTACCCAGCGGTAGTGGCATCCACAGGGACCTACCCTCCCACCAACCTCTCGGGAGGACATATAAATATTATATCCCCGAATGACCAACATATTTGACGTCCCCATACAACGCCGTGTAGACACGGAGACAGTTTGGGCAGAGCGGGGAATCAAACTCGGGTCTTCCGAGTGCAACAATCACGCGCAAACCACTGGGCTGTCTCACCCCTACACACGAAAGTATTACACAGCATGGCCCAGACTGGGGGCTCACCAAATTGGTATGGAGCATCCTTTTATCCCCGGCTGGGAGAAGGTTTGATCCCCAACACAAAATAGGAGGAACGAGCTATCCGAACCCACCGGATATTCACTGACTCCGCCACACAGAACGCTCACCAACCAGGACATTAAAAGTACAGAAACTCATCGCTCTGCCCATCAAGGCCAACCGTCACCAATTCCGAAAAAGAACGCCGACGGTGGCTGCGAAACCCCCACCAGCAAGCCAAAGACCCGCTCGCAAAGAAACCAGTCAGGCAAACCGCACCACCGACAGACAGGCGACGCACCGGCATCCACAGAATATTAAAAAATAAAGAAATCACAGCAGGTTGAGGACAGATCAGCAACCATATCAGCGGGGAAAAGCAAACATTAAACACTAACATTAAAATATAAGCACTAATATTAAACAGTAGCAAAAATAAACACCAGCATTAAAATATAAATAACAAATCAGTTAATACTGGACATTATTCATAATAAGACAGGAAAATTCACGAATACCAGTCAGCTAAACAAAGTATAATACAATCAAAATCAGTCCATTATTAATTAAACCACCTAATTAAATCCACCAAAAATCAAAACACATAAGCAAAATCAGTCAAAGAATAATACAACCATAAAACAATTCACATTTATGTAAACCACCAAACCACAAAATCTAAACAAACTAATCGATGATAACCTTAAAGAATTTCCGCCCTACCCAAAGGTATCTGTGAGACAGCAGTGTGGCCCTGACCTACCTCTCGGTTTACAGGTTTAATTCCACACCACTGGGCATCGTCTACCGATGACTCAGCTGAGGCCCAGAAGAGGACAGGTGGTATGAGAGCCAGTCGAATGACCAAGAAGAGACTCAATGCCATGAATAAAAAACGTGACCTCAGAACCACACAAACCACACCCCTAGGGAACAGCTCGGAAAGCAGAAGCACAGAGCCACACGGCTCCAGGAGCACTCAGAGTTCCTCAGGGGAACTTTCCTTAAATGAGGAAATCTGACCAAAGAAATACTGCAACTCCATAGGGAGTGCAGGGGCAGCCAAGGGGAAGTGGAATCGATAATTGTAGAATGCGGTGACTGCCTAGAGGAACCAGAATAGCCAAGGAGGATTGGCACAAATTATTTAATTTGGGTAAATTTTGCAGAGGATTTCGACTTTCTACCGCTAGGTAGTTATGCAGAGGCAGCATACAACTTAAAGAGGCGCTGTCGTTATCCGGGTTAAACCTGTACTACCAGGTTAACTTAACCTAAAGAAAAGGAGAAAGAGAGAAGACTAAGAAGTGCTGGGCACGAAAACTTACCTTCCAAAGCATGTAATGCTAGAAAAAGGGGAAGGCAGCGGGAGGGCGAAAAGCCTAGGAGGATGAGACTTAGCAGTTACGAAGGTTGGAAAGACAAAGGAGGAAAAAGGGCCTAGGACGGGGGGCCCTCACGCTTACCCAAAACCTCACCCACAAGCAGAACCCGGACTGGGATGGAGAAGCTGGCCACGGAGAAAAGCGAGGCGGGAGAAGACAGGAGCTTAAGTAACTTATAAGTAGCTAAAACTGCGTTCTTCTAAACTAAGGAGAGCCTAAAACGAGTGAAAAACAGGGGAAGGCAGTCTGGGTGAATAGGCTATTAGGTCAATGAAGGGACAAAGAAAAACATGGAAGAGTGGCAATAGCCGTTCTAGGCAAAAATAAAGTACAGGCAGGGCAACTAGGAAAACTGAGAGTATAAAACTAAAAACAGGAATAAAACTAAGGAACTAATTTTAAGACAAATGATAAGACTAAAGCTGCTATCGCAACTTAACTAAGTAGAACGAAAGCGCGCGCAGGAAGAGACACTTACACTGCAGCGTGGGATGCGGCCTAAGGGAGACCCCTTGGCTGACAGTCCCATGAACTTGGAGCCTGAAGCCTGTAAACTGAAAAAAGAGGCTAGATAGGCAGGGTAGGGTTGAGTAAAGACAAAACCAAGAACCTTAACAACCCGAAGGAGTCCTGAAAACTTGCAACATCAGGGGAAGCACCGTTCCATGGTCTCTGCACGCTTCTTCCTGAAAGAGAACGTGGCAAAACAAATTAAAACAAGGGAAGGGGATAAGCAGATGCGGGTGGCTGAAAGAGAAAGGGATTAGATGAGGCTGAAAAAGAATAGGATTAGAGCAGAGCTGAGCTGGCAGCTCTGAACCAAAGAGACCACCAATTGGGTGGGAGGACACCATGAGAACAGGCGGCTGGGACAATACCCCAGCAACGCGAAAACACTTTTAGGCCTCAACATAAGACGCCCACTACTGAGGTAGGAAAGCACAAAATAAAAAAGGAACTGCTGGGACAAGACCCCAGCACGCGGAGAATAATGAAAACGCTAGTCTAACAAAAGAAAATCCCAATGGTCTGATGGCCACGACTGAGGTGGCCTTGACACATAGTAAAAATACTGGGACAATCCCTCAGTTACAGAGAGCTGAAAAAGACAAGAAGGAGGAACCCGCGCAGGCCAAGGAGTACCCAAAGATATCTGGAAAAAGGGACTTTCTTCTTTCTTCGACCCAGACCGTCCGACCTACCAGAAAGGTGTAAGGTATCTGTTTGGACGGCCTGGAAGTGCCATCCAATTAGACCGGAACCCAGTGGGGGAGGCATCCACAGGGACCGTACCCTTCTTCCCCTACCACCAACCTCTCGGAAGGACTTACGGACCCACATGTTTAACGTGATCGTACTCCGCGTGAACACGGCGGCAGTTTGGGCAGCGGCGGGAATCGAACCCGGGACTATCGAGTGCAATCTCCGCGCGCTAACCACAGGGCTACCGCGCCCCTGGAAAAAGGGACTGCATTGGTGCAACAGTTCACCTGGAACACTTCGCAAATGCACCTGACGAATCGTCAATCGCGGAAAAAACCCCACCGAAATGACAGTCAGTCAAAAAACGGACCAATAATCTCCCCGAGAGGGACACTGACCACGCCAACACAAACTCCTAAGGAAGGGGACAGGAGAACCAACCAAAAACCTGCAATCTGTTGAAGACCCTCGTCTGACTGACCCTAACCACTTTATTAACTTGAGGAAAATACACAAGAGAGTATGCAGCAACTTGCTCCTACATAATGTAACGAGTTATCGAACTGTCAGAAACCATAACCACAGAAAGCGAAGTCCAAACGGACACCGCCGGACAAAATACGAAGACCATGAGATCACAAAAAGAGGAACAGGAAGATCGCTCCATAATGATCAACTATAATAGGTGGCCTTTGAGCCCATGAACAAATAATACACAAGTCCCATCATCACACAAGTCGTAAAAGAAAAGGAGCAATTACATAAAACCAAAAGTATTTTGATCAGAAATTCAAAAGCTTCTAAAGTAAAGTACGAAAATATGTACTCAGCCAAATGCAAATACATACATAACAAAGCACATGAACTTAGATTGTGCAAAAAACAATAATAAAACCATTATTAGGCATCAAAAACTGCAATAAGACATACATTAACTTGAAACATTAGAATGACTAAAATTAAATAGAAACTAGCATTCAAAATCTTAAACTTTACACAAGGTTAAAATTAGATGTAAACATCATCACATCCAAATTCTTCAATACAATTAATTGATTAAAATCAAATAGGAACATACCTTTCAGACTTTGACACTACACAAAGCTTAACAAAGACATTGACAAACATAATCAAGGAAAGATCTTCAGTACATTGAAATGATTAAAATCATACGAATTTCATCAGAATACAATAAAATTGATTTATTAAAATTAGATGAAATCATCATTCAAGTCTTAAAATTAAAAACAAGGTTATAAACCCAATAGTTGACAACCTTACTAGCCAGTACACAAGTACACCAACATATTAAAAGTATAGAATTCATAACTGTATACAAGACTGTACAAGAATAAAACCAACAAATACAATGTTCTAAAAGAGTAAGAACATCAACTAGCCATGGTACATCCAATGTAAAAATAAAATAAAAATTAACCTCTAGCTTAGGGTAGAATAATAACATTTAGAAATGCTAAGAGTCCAATTCCTTAGAAAACAAGTTGCTAACAATTTCGATCACTCCATTCTTCGAGATGAGGTCCATTGCATAAGTTTAAAATTGACGCTTCGTTGTAATTATATGGAAAGAAACAGTTTCAAATGTTCTCCCATAGTTCGCACTCATATTTACAATGATTTACAGTGCCTATGTCTTTCCCACGAAAACAGGTTTCTTCTTTACCAAGGAATTTGTGGTGAAAACAGCCACGTTCTGACAAAACTTGATTAATATAGAAGTTTCCAAGAGTTTTTTTAGTAGAAACTTTTGGAATATGAAAGTTCTTCCTTCATTCATGTTGTTCCATCTGTCTTACCAGTATTTAATGCTGTTTTTCAATAACTGATTGATCTTTGATTTAATCTTTAGACTATTTGAAGTAATGATCTATCACATCAAGCCGAGTTGCTTTCTTAGCGTAGAAGCTGCTTTATTTCCGCTGTTTCCAATGTGTACTTTAACCCAATGCAGCCATATTTTCCACTATATCCTAAGATATTGTCCTTGACTGTCTCGATCATTAAATTCCGTATTATGTGCGCTTGAAGTAGTTAATATCGATCTGGAGTCAGAGAATATGTGTGCCTCTCTATATTCTTTTTTAATAATATTTTCCACAGCTTTGTGTATGGCATACATTTCCGCATTATAGACTGTCGTGCTGTTGTTGTTCAGCCTAAAGAGTTTTTCCAGGATAATCACATCTTCTAAGTAGAGGACAAAGGCACAACCTACTTTATGATTTAACTTTGAGCCGTCAGTAAAGATTTTTATATTAGCTGTTTCAGGAAAGTTGTTTTCCCAATTTATATTCCTTTCTGTCTAAGACATAATAGAGGGAAATTCTACCTCCTCCATATCTTGGTATCTCAAATGTATGCTCTCTCCGCTAATAGGTTCTTTCCAGTGGGTCAGCTTATAAAGTGCAACTCCTTTTCTCATTTTAGATCAAGGGGCATGCAGTTCTCTAGGACATGTGTCGCAGCAGTAGATGCTATCCTATAACATTTGGTAATTGATGACAGAGCGATTCTCTGTATTTGTAGTAACTTATCATTTGTTTGTTTTATATTGCTGTACCAGACTTCAGCTCCGTAGTTTATGAACTCTTCTGTAGCTTTTAAATATAACTATTTAATGTTTGGTTTAAGACCCCAAGTTGCTCTTGTGAATCTGGTGATCTTATGATGGAAATCAGCAACTTCTTCCTTCACATCATTCAAATGAGGGTCCAAAGCAGTTGATGATCCATTATGATTCCCAAATACTTCAATTCCTTTGTATAGGAGATATGCTTATTTGCCATCTGGATATTAGGCACAGTTGTAATCAGTTTCTAAACGGGAACATGATATACTTACAAGGAAGGTCTCCTGACCGACCCCCACCAATTTTAATGAAAAAATTACTGTGAATAGTATTGGTCTGTCACAACACATTGTGTAAGTACCAGCGACCCTATAGCAATAGAAACGACACAATAAAATATTTAAAATTGGTTCTGCGTTACCAGAATCTATTCGTTATCCCGATTTGGCGATTATGCATTATGATTACTGTTTTGACAAACGTGAAAGCTGAAAACCTCTGAAGATGTAATACTATAAAAATTCGATTAAAGCCTAGATCCTGGGCATACGAACGTCGCATTTGTAAGTAAGACACCACTGAGAGATTGAGTTCTCGCGTTCGATTGATCAGACAGCACAGAGTTTTGAGTGGTGTTCTCACATATAACGTTAATGCAAAGGAAGATCTTTAGAAAATCCCGCTTTACCCCCTCTTGGGCACTTCTTTCAGCAGGAGGAAAGCCCTTGTGCAGTTTTTAACAAAATCAATAGTAATACTAAACAGTGAACACTAACAAGACAGTACCTACTAATACAACTCATCAGCTTTTGAAGTCTCATTTTTTATAAACTTGTCATAAATTAATCTGTAGGACAAATCCAATCTGGTGCCACTACGACATAAATTAATGTAACGTTAACAGGCTTATTATTTTATAGAATAAGGCTTATTATTTTATAGAATAAATGTATTGCAGAGGTGAGGAATAGTAAAAAAATGTTCGAAACAGAAATATGTGCAACACCAACTACATTGCAAACCTTTGGAAAGAGCAATTGGTCAAAGAGCAATGAAAAGAATCTTATGTATGAAAAACAAAATCAACCGGATTTTGAAAATGTCCTGGGAGTGAATCTGTGTATCCATAGGCATACCAAGAATATTTCCACATATCAATAAAACGTGGAGAAGAAAATTGATTGTGCGTAATCGCTTGTAATTTAAAAATATTGTCTCTTTTGTATAAATGAATATTGATTTGCTTAATCATAACCACATCTGAAAATTTTCTCACGAAGTTCTTCCATAATCGAAACCCGTACTTATCTAGGAGTTGAATGAGAGCTGTAGTTTTAGGAGAAATGTAAAGTAAATGCATATCTTTATCAGATGGAATACAATTATTAATTAAATCTTGATTTCTAAATGCAGACCAAGAATCTACCAAAAGTACTGTTTCCTGTGGAGTGATTTTGAAAAAAATTTCCCCCGACCACGTATGCAACTCTTCCCATTCCATTTTACCTTATTTGATTGCAAATGTATAAATATTGCTTGCTTGAAACATGTTCCTTTCCACATTGATACCAAACTTTCCCGTTGATTCAGGGTATACAATGAGTAGTGGAGATAACAGACTGCCGCTTTTACTAATTATGGGCATTATTGTGTATGAATGGGTTGTGGAATGTATAGATTGGACAATATTTTTAATTTGTTTTTCTCCTGAAAACGCGAGTGTTCGTCCAGAATATATCTCCTTATTGAATCCCGATTGATCGGCGTTGAAAACCTGATCATCGCTAAAATGTGAATGTTTGACAAAAGTATTTATTATATTTATAGAAATGTCGTTCCGTTGGTAAATCAAAATCCACTGGAAACTTCTAAACAGATTATTAGTTCTAGAACTCATGACGGAGAAACCGACGTTTTGCTGTATGATCTGACTCCAAAAAAGCACACCGGCAATAAAAAACTTTATAATTTAACAAAACTGTATAATATTCAACTTAGAAATAAATACAAACCATCGTTTAAGAAAGCTTGTGCAGAGTTTTTTATATCCATCTGTTCGAGTGTTTCCCGAGGCGACATGGTTTTTGTTATTTTCCTGCTGATAATACAGTACGTTTTTCTTAAATGTGGTTAGCCATTTTCGCGATGCCGAGGATTTCATACCTAAATCAATGGCTTTTGAACAGGCCCAACGCTTTAAATCACAATCATGTACAACAATGCATTTTTGTCTTCTTTCCTGGAATTGTTCGTATACAAAATCTTGAATGGCTTTTAATTTGTGTCTACGATCACCCAAATTTCCAATTTGTTTTCCCCAATTTTTTAACTGGAATAGGTTTTTTACTAATTTAAAGCGATGTTGTACAGATCGTAGAGGGCGACATGATCGTTTACTTGTATTTCTCCAATATTGCACTGCAGCTTCGTTATATTCAAAACTTATCTTCGGTATCTGTACGTCACTTTCATCAGAATCCAAATTATCATCAGCACTAATATATTCAGGATCGCTTTTGTCATCAAGTTCGTAATCAGAGGATTCTTCTTCAATCCCCACACTTTGTATGACTTCGTTGATTCTGTTTTTCAGATCTCTTTCTTCTTGGATGAAAGTAGTTATTTGAAAATAATTTTGAGTATATTCCTGACGAAGCATCCATATTACATTAGATGCGTTGATGCTAGTCATTTCGAAATAAAGGAGTTCAAAATTACGAAAAAAAATAATAAATAAACAACAATGCGAAATTGCAAATGTAAAAAATATTCAAATAGTTTAAACACACTGTTCTATCAGCTTTTGATAGTGTTGTTGTTGTGACCCAGACCGTCCGACCTACCAGAAAGGTGTAAGGTAACTGTATGGACGGCCGGGAAGTGCCACCCAATTTAGACCGGAACCCAGTGGGGGAGGCATCCACAGGGACCGTACCCTCCTTCCCCTACCACCAACCTCTCGGAAGGACTTACGGACCCACATGTTTAACGTGATCGTACTCCGCATGAACACGGCGGCATTTGTGGTAGCGTGCAAATCTAGCGCGCAAACCACGGGGATACCGCACCCGAGATGGCCAACAGCACGCGGTGTTCCGAGGTGGTCACCCACCAAGTACTAACCGCGCCCGATGCTGCTTGACTTCGGTGATCTAACGAGAACCGGTGTTTTCAGCACGGTACGGCCGTTGGCCCAGCTTTTGATAGTGTAGAAAAACAGAAAATCATGCAACAAGCTTGCATTCAAACAAACAGTAAAGAGGAATAAGCTATAAAAAATGTCGCTGGAAATAGGAAATATGCAGTACTACAGAACAGTAACCGAATCGAAAAACAAAGCAAACGTGCCGATGCACTGTTTCCATACTTATACTCGGGGAATCTGACGTATACTGTACGCCAACGTTGGCGCCGAGTTCTACAGTAGGGTTACATTTGGCGATGAAAACTATTTTTTTCAATATTTTATTATGTCGTTTCTATTACTATAGGGCCGCTGGTACTTACACAATGTGTTGTGACAGACCAATACTACTCACAGTAATTTTTTCATTAAAATCGATGGGGGTCGGTCAGGAGACCTTCCTTGTTAGTTTCCTCTCTAGTAAAAACTAAACCATACTTATTTGCCCATCCTTGCAGCTTCAAGATAGCTCCAGTACCCATAATACAGAAAAGATATAGCCGTTGCATTCATTCTAATTGCGATATCGTCCGCGAAAGACTGGACTTGTATCATCTTCAACATTAATTTTTAGCGCATCATCCTCTACAAACATCCATAGGATAGGTGTAAGACTGGAACCCATACGTATGTTATACTCTTTCACAGTTATACTCTTTCAGATATACCTATGTTATACACTTTAGCAGTTATACACTTTCAGATATACCTATGTTATACTCTTTCACAGTTATACTCTTTCAGATATACCTATGTTATACTCTTTCAGAGTATTTCTCTCTTCTACATGTATAGATGAGAGAGATACTCTGAATTTTGAATCTCCCATTCAAAAATTCTTCAATAATCTTTCGTAATATATGTGGTATCTTGAATATACTCAGTAGGTCATTAACATCCTCCCATCTCACCGTGTTCAAGACGTTTTTTGTCTACTGATACTAGGAAAGTTACTTCTTTGTTTTTTTATTTTTATTTCTATTGTTGATAATATTTTTCAAGTTATCAAGGATACTTTTATATTATATAAAACCATATTGATTAGTACTGAGTTAATTCTTTATGGCAAAGATCAAACTGTTTGTAATTAGTTGATCTAGAATCTTGACCCAAATTGACTAAAAGCATATAGGTCTAAGCACTCAGGTCGTTCGGGGTATTTTCCTTCTTTTAATATAAGGATAGCACGATATCTTTTCCACAGTTTAGGAAAACTAACAAGCTTTAAGCAGGAGTTCATAAGGAACCAAGGTCGGTTGCAATTATATAACTCCTTGATAATTTTGAGGGTGAGATCGTTCATCCCAGGAGCTTTCTTATCATCCATACTCCTAATAATCTTGCTACGTTCATATTCCGTAAAGACAGGATACTCTGAAATCTCCAACTCACAGACCACCCGAACCAACTTGTCTCAGTCTGAACGGACGCCCTGGACATCCTCAATCACCCCCGAAGGGCATTCCGTAGAAGATCCAGCCCTGATTCTACAGGTAACTCTACCGGGTAACTGTGGACCGCGGAACTCAGCCCTGATCTGCACCTACGAGAAACTATAAACCCTGAATACCCTCGATGTGAGAGAAAGGGCAATCCGTAAGGAAACCATCACCAAGGACATCCTCGACAGAGTCAGATGTGTATTCTATATGAGGTGCACTTCCCGTGTGCATTTCTGTTCACCTGAAGTGATAGCTCAAGATCTCCTCAATTGACTCTGAAAGGTACTCCATTTTGATGCCATCCAATCTGAAGACACAGCGCGTAATGGCCTGTCTATGAAGCTTGTTTCTTGCAATCTTATAACGTACTCCAAAAGAACTGTTGCTTATTACACTGTTAAGGTGGCTCCTGAAGCTTTCCTGCTTAACTTCCATAATCTTCTTTTTGTAAAGAGTAAAGTGCTTATTGAACTAGGTCCTTTTAATTTTACGAACTCCCTCGAGTTTTTCTAACTGGAACAAGCTTCTTAAGGCTCTTGTCATACTTCTCATTGTCGTGAGTCTGGGCGTCCACCATAACGCACTTGGTTTAAACCCATTTTAAACAGTTTTATTTTTCTCTTAGGGTTTACCAGAGCATCTTCGATTGATTCCAGAAGTTGGTTTAAGATCTCTGGGTTTTCAATTTCATCTTTTTCCATCTCATTTAACAGTTCTCTATTCTAACATCAAGCCAATTTAAGCTATTTATTTTCCATCTAGTTGGTTTAAGTTTCTTTCACATAACATTATGAATTTTAAATTCCATTAAATTATGATCGCTTAACGTGATCTTATTCAAGATCTTCCAATCAGTTATCCTGTTTTCAAGTTCCTCAGTTAAACACAAATCTATCCAGCTAACCCCCTTGATACTTGAATATTTGGGAATACTGTTGGAGTCATTTTCAATATTTAAACTGAAGTTCTCTGTGAATTCCATGAGGATCTCTCCTCTCAAGACTAATCGATGATAAATGAAAGACCAAACTAAATCAATCCACCACTATTTAAATAATAATGAACCAAAAATAGCCTAAATATTAACAAAGACCATCCAAAATAAACCAACTAAAAATATAAAACCAACTAAAACAAATCAAACCACAACATAGAGCGATCCAGCAAATGTCTTCAGGAGCACGAGAGTATTGTAAAACTCTATATGCAGGAGATAATTCAACCCTTTCCTAATTGTACACGGTCCTCATTGTCAGTTGCTTCTCCCCCCTCCCCTTTCGCCCTGGTTTTGGTCAGCATGTCGCTGGTCATGACTCAAGATCATGTTCTTTGGAACACTGATGAACCTTTCTAACTCAGCTTTCTTTCTGTTGGAGAATTTTGACTCCAATATTCCTAATTTGAGACCCTGGGCACCCCAAATTGCACTCCTTATTCCTTTTCTTTTGTTTTTCATCTGGAAAATTCTTTTTTATTTAAATCCCTTTCTTACAATCCCTATAAACCTATTTATTTTGGAGATTAAAGGCAATCCTTGTAATTGGCCTAGGCACTTCTTAGTGGCTATCCTTGAGTGCTTGGGTTACATATATTCAGAAATCCAATGTACAGCCTGTTCAAAATGCTCTCCATTAGCAACAGTGCACATTTGAAAACGAGAAATTTGTGTAAGCATTGCAGATGTCACCATGTTCCAGGCCCTAGTAACGGATAAAAAATAACATGAATTTATTGCCTTCCGTATACAAGTTTTGTTAGTTCCTGGTGTCGATTCTTACCTATTAGACAATGTTATACAACTTTGTATTTTGGCTTTTTTCGTCTATCTCATTTTGTTGCTGAAAGACCAGAGCTGTGTATTCAGGTCTGGGTCAATTACAAAAATAACTACGAAAATTATTAAATAACTACGACTAACTACACTACGTGTAATTTGAATGAGGGTACTCTAGACCCTAAAGTATACCTCATCTGTTCTTGCGGGAAATAGGCACAAACCATTTTGAGATGTCATACCTGTTTTGGAAGGAAGTGTTAAATTTTTGTAGTTTTCTGCGAGTTTTCTACCATGAAATGGTGTTTTTGTGATATTTTATGTACCCAATGAATTAAATCCATTACGAATGTTTTCCAGAGTTTGGGGTCAGAGATACCAAAAGGAAATTTTGACAAGTTTTTAGTATGTGGAACACTGGGAGTGGTATCATATTTTCTCCGTTTTAAGTAAAACAATGAGAATATTAAAGTAGTTGATTTAAAAATAGTTTATAAGATCGTAGTAAACTATTCATAATTATTTCTGGAACGATTTTTCTTCTCTTTGGCACACCTCAAACTGATACAGAGACTAGAAGTTGTTCCTTTTTGTAATGTTAATTAAGCATTCCTTCAGTGATTAACCCAAGCATGTGAAACTTAATATGCATACAGAGAACATAAAAAGAGTACAACATATGTAATGTCAACATGAATGACAGAAAATGCCAAACGAAAAAGAAAACGATAAAGAACTTCGCATTTAATTTCAGTAAGTATCTGAAAACATCAATTGCCGAAGTTCGCCAATCATGCTGAATAATTTTTAATTAGATTTTTATCCAGATAATTTGAAATTATTACCTAATGAACCATTAATAAATAACCGAATCTCCATGGAAAATCAACGGTCTTACAATAAGCAACCCCGCTAGTAGTTAAATAAATATTAAATAATTTCTAATTAAAGCAGTTAGTCTAAGCAGAAATTGAAAATAAAATTTTGCATGATAAAATGATAATGATTTTCACCAACTTCACGAGAAAATTTAATTTTCGGCGCAGAGGGCATTACATTTTGTGGTTTCCTTGAACCTCATTTAATATTAACATATTAATTATTGAAAATACCATTTAGCTGCCCTCAAATTCATGGCCCACAAGCCTTTCGATAACATGTTTTTATAATGACTGTGCCGTATCGACGAATTAGTAAAAGGCATAGTATGCTTGATTTTTTACTACATTAAATATAGAATCGAAAGCTAAATGGTTTTATATTTATGATTAACATAATGCTGACATGTCAAATCTTATGATGACATGAAAAATTGGTGTTACCATCTGAATTTTTAGAAATAATGAGAAACTAAGTCAGAGTACTACCGCCTTATACAAGTTAGATACACATTTTTTTATAGTAGGTATCATTCCGAGTCGATTTAATCGTAGGACCCGAGGAGATGGTATAACAAGCGATGTTCGGATTTTTTGTTGACTGACTGTACATATATGACGTAACGTAATGACATAAAATTTGATAGGTGAAAATGTTTCGCGAGATGAAACTGTGAAAGCCGAAAACGTGTCCGCCAAAGATGTTGAACGAAGGGAAGTTTCTAAAAGGTGTAGGGAATAAATGCATCAAAATAATTTCCTTACCCAAGTCAAAATCAGGATATACATCAGTTTACCCCATTAATATCTCTATTTTTGTTCAATTCCACCGTGTCATTTCCCAGTAACTGACCAAAATAAGCTGGGAGAAGATAACAACTTGATACGATCATCTATCTGTTTGCCACTCCAATTTCCGATAAATGACGCACTCCTTATCGATTTGACTCAGAGATCCGAAGATAACTCCTCAGATGCTGGGTAGCATTGGGGGCAAGGTAGAATTCTGACGTTTGCTAAACGGATGAGAGACTCAATCATAAATAACAATAAACATTAACTTCCTTAATCTTATTTTTACTTTCCCTGCAATACATGTATAGGGTAATGTATAGGGAAAGTATTGGAATCATGTCGAAAATTGCAACTCGAGTTTTCGACGGAACTACGCGTTTTGAGACCTATAGAACACGAAAACACTATTTTTAGCTTGACGTCTGTGTGTGTGTGTCTGTCTGTGCAATGTTTGTATCCACTCTAACTCAAAAACTAATTAAGCGAATTTCATAGAATTTGGTAAGTAAGTCTGGTGCTGATTAGTTAACCCTGGTGCTGATTAGTTTTTGGTAAGCTTTGGGACAAAACAACCCATCTCATTTTTGCAAATTGGTCCACAAAAATTGCCTGTATCCACTCTAACTGAAAAACTACTTGATTAAAATTTACAAAATTTGGTAGATCACTCATCACTTGTGGGTCATCCTGGTGCTGATTAGATTTTGATACGGTTCAGAGAAAAATAACCTGTCTTTTTTGCAAAATAGCCCGTAAAAATCGTCAAAATTTAAAATAAAAAACTACGTATGCTCAAATATATCAATTAAATGCTTGTTTGATACGTAATTCTTAACGTAAAAAGAATAAGACCAACCCCATTACACTAGGGCTAACTGTTCTCGAGATACTTTAGTTTTTTCGCATTTTCGATACACCACCTTTGAAAAACAGTCCAGTGAACTGAGAGCAGAAATTGAATGAAAAGTGCAAATTCAGTGTCATTTTAAATAATTATGGACATTATTTCGTGTAATTAAACTCTATAATGAATTATTGAAGAAATAAACAGAACGTAAATACGAGTCTGCAGGGAAAATGCTGCCCAAATCAGATTTTTATTTCAGTGGCTAGATCCCAAAGTCGTGCAATTGGAGTTCAACTCGAGGCGTGTAAAATCAATCACCCAGATAGATACAGTGAAATCCGAGTAAGATAAAATCTGCCTAAGGCAAAATTCGTAACATTCGAATTAACACATTAACATCTCTGCTAACCAAAATTTTACACTTATACTCAGCTTGGTTTGACAGAAACAGAGCCTGATCCCGACCTGAGTCCTTAGACAGTGTGTAATCTGAAGTCCACACACGATCCGACCAAAAATGTTTAATCCTCGAAAAGTCCAAATGCAAAACAATGTGGCTAATATAAAAAAATATTTATTTGGCCAGGCAAAGCATATGTCTCGAAAAATTGACTTATTTAAGTTTCAGCACACAAAATAACATTTAAATCAGTTAAAAGGTTTGAAAACCTGTTCTTATCATTTGGCAACACAGCTTATTTTAAAACGATAGTTAAAATTCCAAAAAACTGAAATATCTCGGAAACGGTGTATATATTAGGGTTGGTATTACTTATTATTAAATTCTTAATTTATAGTGACAAGCAACAGATTAAAATCCATTTTCAGTCCTCACTGTCAAGTACATAAATACCAAACACAATAAAATCTAAAAAAATCAATACTGCATGATACATATACTAAATTAAAATCCAATTTTAGATATCACTGTCATCAAACACTAAAAATATCACAACAAAACCGTCACTATTGAAAACATGGATATTAACAATTACATAAAATATCCATTAATATCATTACTTGCAATACATTATCTAATTTTTGATTTAAATATATATCATGGATTCCCATATTTCAACCCCACAAATAGGCTATTAAAGATTCAAGGGTGTTAAAAGGAAAACATATTTATTTTGATCTGTCTCAGACCCGAGTCCCTGAATGCCATATCATTTTTGTATGCCACATCGACAGTTTGTATTATTTTTTCAAATCGTATCAAAATTTAATCAACATTGGGGTAACGACTTACGTACAAGATTTCATTCGTCTGATAGCTTTTGAGGTAAATATTTCACATACACACGTTTTGCAAAATATAGTTGATTCGTGTTTAAAATGACCAAAACGAATAAATCCATCGAATACTAGTTTCAATTTTCGACACCATTACTTTCTGTGTGAAAATTTAACAAAAATTTTACGTTGTTTCTGCTCAAATTTGTATACGCATTTTGTATCTGTTTAAAAGAAATAATTTATTTTTAAGCCAGTTAAGTGGAGTTGAAACTTAGATATTTTTTCCTTAATAATACACTCTGTTGCAAAATAATATATGCACCCATAAGAATTTAAGCTACAGCCGCGAAACTCGGCATGTATGTATCATTTGAGGATATATGCAACTGATTAAAATTTGGGTGCAAAAAATGTTTTAATACAACAAGATGATATTTTAGTTAGTAAATCCTCCCCTGGTAGCTCTACAAACCGATATTCGGTGCGGAATAGAGTCAATTAAGTTGAAAGATATCTGTCACAAATATTCAGAGAATTCAGTGGTATTCTGGGAAGGCTACAATTGTCATCTCAGCATGTCCCAGACGTGTGCCATTGGTGTTAGGTCTAGGGATCTGGATGACCATGGAAGGGTATTGTATCCGCAAAGACATTGTGGAGAAAGTCCTGCAGTATGTGTGGTCGAGCATTGTCTTTTTGGTAAGTTAATAGAATTCCCTGTCCCGCCCGAAGCCATGCGAAATGATGATCAGTCGAAACGACAGCAAACTGAACGCCTCGATACATGCCCCGGGCGAAGCCGACGGCGACAAACACCATCCACCGGTCCACCAACGGCCCTCAAAGCCGGAACCACCAACGGCCCTCAAAGCCGGAACCACCTCCGGCCACTCAACAATGCACCCTCTGCGATAAAGACGATAAAAGGCTAAAAAACGGCAACCACTATACCACGGACGCGCCCCTGACCAGAAAACCTAACAACTTTAATAAGCTGAAACAAAAAACAAACTGCACCACACGATGGTATAAAACAAAACATATATAATACACATGACAAATGCTAAATAGTAACATATGCATAGAAGCAACAGGTTGACAAGCAGGAGAGTAGGTACTCTAGTAGTGACAATGACGTACTGAACTATCTATTCGTCTTTCAAGCATGAACAGATTCTTAATCCAAATAGTAGCTCCATAGTTTAACTCGCCATTTCCAGCTCCAACAACCGAGCAATGATGTCGCAAATTCTACTGCCTGCAAGGTGATGGTCAATCAGATATAGTGTATTTAGTTCTCGAAAGTTTGTTGAAAATTTATCTCTTCTGATCTCGTCCCACGATGAGTACTCATAGAGTGATTTAAGCTTCCAATAGCGTTATGACAATGACACATATTTGACTTGTGAAAAAAATCTATGTTGGTAATCTCTAAACACTCCGTGTCCAATTAGAACTTGGTTGTGACAGAAGTTACCATAACCATAATTTGTAGATGCTTTGCTTAAATGTTGATATAATGCTCTACGATTTTCAGAAGAGTCCCAAAGGATTTTCCATTATTTAATCGTTTGAGGTTTTGCTCTTCTTTTTAATTGTTGTGTTGAGATTGGGAACACCACAACTATTTATTACAACTTGGTTGCTTCTTTGACTAGTTGATTAGCTTTTTCGTTCCCGATCTGTCCAATATGGGCTCTGATCCAGTGAAAGTAATATGAATCCATAATATCATGCAAAGTCATTCTAATTCTATAGACAGCATTGTTTTCAGAATCCACAGAGTTGAGGGCCATTATGGCAACCCTGGAATCAGAGTAGATGTGTACCTCCTGAGGAAACACCCCTTTAGCAAGCTCGATCGCTTTGTAAATAGCAAAGAGTCCTACATTAAACACTGTTGAATCATCGTTTAATCGATACTTTTCGGTGGTTACTATAATATTATCTAGATAAAATACTAGAGCGCAACCAACTTTTTCTTCTAATTCCGAGTCGTCGGTGTAGAAAGTTTTACCTTTTTTAGCTTCATAATTCTTGTCCCATCTGTCAATTTTCTCTTGTAAGGGTGCCACTAGCTTACAAAAGATACTCTCTACTTCACTACCTTTGATTCGGATTTCCCCAATGCGCACATCATGTCTAAAATAGACAAGGCGATAAACCATCACGTCTAACTGTATTTTTATTTCAAAAGAAATACTGCTTGCTAGAACATTTAGAGCCTCAGTATGAGTTGTTCGATAAGTTTTAGTAACACCAATTATAAGAATACGTTCAATGAAGTAGAGCTTATTTAGTGTTCTACACTTTGTGTTCATCCAGATAGGTGCCCCGTAACATATCATCTTTTATGTTGCCCTTAGATAGATCTCTTTCAGGATTTGAGGATTTAGACACCAATGGCCTTAGCAATTTTCACAACTTTAAAGTGGAAACCTGTAATCTTTTCCTTGACCTGAGTGAGACGTGGTATCCATGTCAAGTTGGGGTACGAAACAAGCCCCATTTAATTAAACTATTTGGTGTAGTTAAATTTCCTTCCACCTAGTTTGATGATGGGGATTGTGTGATTTTCTTACCCTTTGGAGGGATCATAATAAACTTGTTCACTGCTTATGTTCATCTGCCCATTTTGTGATATTGTTCAACACTCTTGTACCCATTTCCGAGACTAGATAGGAGGCAGTAGAGCTGATCATGATGACAAAGTCATCCGTAAAATTTTGTATATCCACAAAGAGTTTAACATAATCTATTTCTAGAGCCTAGTTGGCAATGACGTCCATAAAATTGGACCACAACAGGAGCCCTGTGGTATCCCTATATTATAACTAATAGTAATACTGTTATCCAAATGTTTTTACAACATCCGCTATCCCACTCGGGAACTTGGCCTTATATAGGTTATTTATTACTTGGTTTATTCGCGCATTATTGAACGCGTTTTTAATGTCAAGAGAAGTAATGCAAGTATTTGTCTTAGAAGCTTGTTGAAGTTCAGTAAAATCTAATATAGCATCCAGAGTGCTAATGTTCTTTCTGAACCCAAACTGCTTATTTAAAACGCGATTATTGGTTTTAAAATGATAAATTAACTTTCCAGTAATTAAGCAATCCAACAACTTTCCCCAAATAACAAGGAGACTGATGGGTCGACAAGATTACACATATTGCTGATTCTTCCCTACTTCGGGATTAATACCATCTTTGCCTTCGTCCAGGGCTTAGAGTTCCTCCTTTCAGACAAGCATTGAAAACATCTAAAACCATACCTTGTTGGCTTTATACATTTCTGAAATAACATCTGAACATAGACCATTAGGATCGGGAGCCTTGTTTGGTTTCATATCCATAATGACAAAAGCCATTTCTTCTTCAGTAAAGTACTGTGTATCAATTTGTTCCAAATTCTGACTAGATTCAACCTCCATTACTGTGGGGAAGGGATATTCCAGGACCTCCTCAACTGCCTCTGAAAAGGAGCTAGTCTGAGTTCCATCACATCTAGTAAAAGCCGAAGCAAGGTTATTTAAACTATCTTTCTTTTTGGCGGTCTCATAGTGACTACTAAAGGTGTTACCAACCACAACTTCATTTATGTAATTTTTAAAGGATGTTGTCTTGACCACTAAAATCTGTTTATTGTAAAGAGCATGTTGTCTCTTGAAGACTGTTTTTCTAGTTACCCGTAAGATTTGATCTGTAGTTGACTGATATAGTCGTCTAAGAACTCGTACTTTGATATGCATAATTTGTAGTTTACTTGTCTACCAGATTGCATTTGGTTTACTAGTAGACAAAGTGCTGTTTCTCTTTTTAATATTAACACTACAAATCCTTACTAATTTATTTTCAATTCCTTCCACATACCCATTTAAATCAATGGTTTGAAGATCATCACCCTGGAGTTGGTGGATCATCACTTCAACCTACGCCATTTTTAGGTTTTAGTTTTTGAGCCAGCCTTATATTGTAACACATATAGTTGTGATCACTGAGAGTGACAATATCTCTGATTTTTCAATCATTTATTTTACCAAGATCCATATTCCGGATTAAACAAACGTAGATCCAGCTTGTTCCATTGGGACTTTAATAAGATGGATGTGAATTCGAATTATTTACAATTATAAAATCATGTTTACCAATAAAATCAAGGAATTGATAACCTATTCCATCATTTGAGCTTGGCCCCAGCAAGTTACTCTTAGCATTGAGATTTCCATTTAAAACAATGAGTAGATCTTGGAGGGGTGCCACAATAGGATCGATTGCATTTAAAAAGTGAACCAAGTCCGTCCTCCAAAGGTGCACAATAGACAGAGATTAAGATAATTTCATCCCCATTTTCAATTGTAATGACCTCAATATATCTCTGGGATGTAATGATAGAAAATTTAAGCCTCCTAGAATATACTACTATGCCAACGCTAGGGATCCCAATGAGACTAATAACTTGGTAGTTATTCGGTAATCCAATGATACGACCTTTATAAAAATAAGGTTCATCCAGAAATGCAATATCAATATTTTCATGTAACAGAGTTTGAACCAATTGGTAGTTTGCCGCCCGAGTATGGGAAAGGTTGATTTCTAAACAACTAATGGTTTGATTTAGTAGCCACAGTCCACTTTACTTGCGGCGATCGTAATCTCTTTTAGCTAAACACTACACTCACTACTGGTACAAGAACGGGTTTTTTCAAATTTAGTACCAAATTTTATATTGTGCTTGGTGCAATTAAAGCACTCGGTTGGATTATGAGAATTGTTGACGTATATTGTACTTATGTACGAGATTTAAAGCAATCTTGCCTCCCCCCCACCAAAAAAAATATTAGATCCGCCACTGCCCAGATTAATACTGTAATTATTCTTGCCTCACCTATATTTAATGTTTCTATTTTGAACTTTTCAGGAATATTCAATATGTACCAGAGTTGCAAATTTTTAGGTTTTGGCTATTAGCTAGTTCAGCAGCAATTTCTATATAGAGCACACTGTTATCCTTCTTTTAAAATTAACTTACAATTCTTCAGCTATATAATTCTGTTTATATTGTCAACTAGACATATACGAAAATAAACTCTAATTAAAATTTAAAAATTCGAAAGTTTGCAATTGCAGAGTTATTTAAAATCCTCATCTTTTGTAATTAAAGTAATTTATACCATAGGAATTTATTTGATCATCAGAATATGGCTATATGTTCAGACATTGTTTATATTAGATATGTTTAGCATTATATAAGCTATATTTGTGCAATATGTGAATAGTTTAAAATAATTCAGTAGTTTAATGTTAACTATAATTTAATGTCGAGATTGACTAGGGGGGTTCAATACACCCCCCCCCCCGCAAAAAAACACTCAATCTTCTGCACTAGATAAAATGGCGCTTTTACCTAAATTGTGTATATACGTATATTGTACCTATGTACAAGATTTTAAGAAATCTTAACCCCCTCCTAAAAAAAATAAATAAATAAATTTAAAAATATAGATTCGTCCTGTCCAGGTTGATATTATTTTTTCCTCATTTATATTCAATGCTTATATTTTGGATTTTTCAGAAATATTCAATATGTAGTAGAGTTCAAATATTATAGTTTTAGCTAATTTCTAGTTCAGCAGCAATTTCTATATTGAGCATAAAGTGTTCTAACACTGTTACCCTACTTTAAAAATTAGCTTAAATTTCTTGGTTTCAGTGACGTAATTCTGTTTATGTTGTCAACTAAATATATACGAAAAATAAACTAAATTAAAATTTAAAAATTCTAAAGTTAGTAATTCAGAGTTATTTAAAATGTGCTTATTTTGTAATGAAAGCTACCATAGAAGACTGAAGAAGAATGAAGATACCATAGAAGTCTGATAATACTATCACCAGAATATTTCATACTATCCTGTGGTGGATCCAAAATTTTACTTGGGGGAGGGGGGGGGCTAAGTTTTTTTTAATCCCATACAAAGGTATGACATACGATATATAGGTGCAACATAGATAAAATCGTCATTTTATCTAGTTCATTTGAGTGTGTGTGTGTGTGTGGGGGGGGGGGGGAGCTGAATTCCTTAGTATGAACTGCTAGTGCTCCTATCAATCATTGTATATTTATAATATTTTTATGTAGTATAATACATATTTTTAACATGATCAAAATATTTTTTTTAAAGTTTAAAAGCATTTTTAACAGAACAGTTAAAATCTTTTATTTAACAGTTTATAAATATTTATCTGAATTTCAATGAAGATGGGAAATGTACTATATATTGTGTACTTTGTTCTCAAAGGAACTTGGAGTAGGTAACTATGGTTGTGTTTACTTATATTATTATTTATTACTTACCTGGGGTGATCCGCCACAGTTGTTTAGAGTGTAGATTAAAAACCTGAACATTGTGATTAGATTTCCCAGTGATCTGTATCGTTATAGGATAAACAAGAAAGATTAATCATGCATAAAGCATTGATTATGGAACACTTTCCAACTGAAATACAATTTCATTTAAACATCTCTAAAATGCGATATATTCAGCGGTGATATTTTTAAAATATCATAGTACAATAATTGGAAACTTAAAACTTCCTCAAATAAGGCAATACTAGAAAATCGTTTGGTTCTCTATCTAAATAAAATAAATAAATATTCCATTCATATCACTTATATTCCAGACTCCCGAGCTAAATAATTTTGCGTTAATAAATTCAGCAATTCTTATACAACTCACCTTACAATCGCTTGTTTTGTTTACATTTTGCATACGTTAAAATTAGGCTTCGTTGTAGAAATAATCAATGTTTAATGATCATTTAAAATAAAAAATATTTTAATTGCGTAAGCACAGAATTTAGAAGCACTCTAATATGCAAAAATAAAATGGTTTTTGGACGGATGCAAGACAAAATATGAATACAAGAAAGATCAATCATGCATAAAGCATTGATTATAAAACACTATCCAACTGTATTTTTATTTAAACATCTCTAAAATACGATACATTCAGCGGCAATATTATTTTATTATTTTAATTATCACAAAACTACAGTAATTTATTTTAATAGGAAAATTAAAAGCATGGAAGTAAAAGTACGATCTCCATACTTAAAACTTCATTCAAACTTTATCGATATGACGTCATCGAAATATAAATCGTTTGGATCTCTATGTAAAAGCAGTGAGTATTTCATTCATACCCTTTTGTTCCAGACTCCAGAGTTAAATAATTTTGCGCGAAAAAAATTCAGTAATTCTTATACAACTCATCTTACAATCACATCATTACAGTGATTAAAGTTAGGCTTCGTTGTAAAAATAATCAAAGTTTGATGATTATTTAAACTAAAAATATTGTAACTACGTTAGCGCAGATTATGGATGCACAGAAAACCTCAAAAATAAAACGGTTTTAGGACGGATGCAAAGCTAAATATAAATTAAAAAGAACACAAGATGGATGTCATATTTCAGTTTGAAGATGGTCACGTGACCCCTTCATATTATATGGGTGACATTATTATTTTAATTTTTATTTAATAAACTACCGAACACATTTTGCTGAAATTTTTTTATATATTTTATGGGATAATTTGAATATTTCCTAACATTTTCGAAGCAGTTTGTGAATTTTAATTTTGCTTAAAAAATGTTTGGAAAATTAGGTCCCATAGGGTTTAATGTATTCCATTTTTTCATCCTGGGTTCAATCCAAAACAAATTGGGTGATATTATTCATTTACATTCCCATATTTCCTACAGACCGTCTCAACGACATAAAAATCTAATTTTGATAAATTCATTTATATGTCAGTTATCGTGTGAACGGACAGACAGACAAACAGAATGAACGAAGTCATAAACACTTTTCAACCATGTTGTAAAGTGTTAAAAACGCAATCACAAATATAGAATATATTTTTACTTTTCTTATATACATAGCGTAATGTATAAGGAAAGTATTGTGACGGGATCGAAAATTCGAATTCGAGTTCTGGAAGGGAGAGCACGTTTCAAGCACGAATCAGCCGTTTTTGAGGTGATGTCTCTGTGTGCGTGTGTGTGTGTGTGTGTGTGTGTGTGTGTGCGTGTGTGTGTGTGTGTGTGTGTGTGTGTGCGAAAGTGTGTGTGTGTGTGTGTGTATGTGTGTGTGCGCGCGCGAAAGTATGTGTGTGTGTCAGTGAGCCTGTGGAGACAATATCTCCCAAACGAATGGAGCAATTCGAACGAAATTTGGTACGAAACTTGCAATCCGTTAGTGCTGGAAGCCTACTGTTTTTAAACGTAATCGAATTTTCAGAACCCCCTAATATTTTTGAGTGAAATTTTAAAAAATCATCAAAAAATCAAAACCTTCAATAAAGTTACGCAAATCATCATTATTTATGTAATATTTCATTAGAAAATGATTGAAAAAACTTTAGAATTCTAGCACGAACCGTTCTCGAGATATATGGTAAATTTTCCAAATAAATGTATCAAACAGTCACGTAAAAAATCATAACAATTGCGAAATATGTTCACTTTTCATATGTAATATAATGCGATAAATTTGCTGATATCATTCTCGTGGATCTAGCACGCTCCATTCATGGGAAAATATACTTTGATTAATAGTTTTGTATTTGGACGCCAATTTTTATTTATCGACTATAATGATAACCTATTTCTCCGTCCATAACGCTTGCCGATATTTTGGTGACAATATATGCCATGTTTGATTATGGCAACAAGCAGTGATGGCTCTTTTCTGATCAATTGTTCAGAATGGAGTTTAATAGCTTAATTTGTGCCGAAATTATACAAATATACAAACTTTCTTTGAAATGTCAACAACTTCTTAATTACTAAGAACAAAATAGATTTAAAATGTTCACACTTCAACCTTAGTATGTTGATAGTTTAATTGTGCCTAAATTATACACGTATACAAACTTTCTCTGCAAAATCTGTACTTTAATCCATTTTACCCGACGCTTGACTTCAGAGGGAAATTCAAAGAGACTTACAGTCTTTCATGCTATTTGATTTATAAAAGAGCACTACATAATAAACCATAGTAAAAGCTAGATATTACAATTCAAAAATACAAGAAAATTAAAGTAAAAAAATTTGAAAACAAGATCAAAATTAAATAAATATAACGATTCCTCTAAGGTAAAACATGTACCCAAATGGAAAAACAATAACGTTGTTTTAGATGAACTAGCACAACTTAGCGACCATTTTTGAGCTGGGATGGTTGCCTACTTTTGCGGAGGAAAGAACAAGTATTTTAGATAAAGGCGGCTATGGTTAAATATTGAACTAGGTCAGCCCTGTTAACATGAGCGAGTACTTTTACGAGATTCCACAAGCACTTAGAGCTATAACTCTCTAAGCTGGCAATCTTCGCCATACGATTTGTTTCTTTTAAATGCATGGAGCGTATTTATAATATAAATAAGGCTTCTGATCTCTATGTTTACCAGAATGACAACTGTAAAATATCAATTATGCAAATACAAATGCCTCGGACATTCTGAATCGATATCAGAACTGGCAATCTTGCATGCAATCAATGATGACTAATTTCGTCTAGCAGGAACACTGACGAGATGCGACCCCCTGTCGTTCACTAAAACGAAGAGAGGCTGTCCTCACAAAGCCCCTGCAATCTCTAAAGCGACTGAAACTTCAAGCCTTCTTCTTCTTTTTTTTCACTGAAATGTTGTTCCTCTGTAAAGCTCTTTTACTTTACTAGTACGGGTACAATGTATCCCTCCGCCACCTTTGATCTGCGACATGTGATATTTTGCAGGTAGCATGGGAATGGGGCGGGGCAACCCAGTGGTTAAGGATGGAGGATTGCACTCGGAGGACACGAGTTCGATTCTTGGTTCTACCCAAACTGTGCTCGTGTTCACACAGAGTACGAAAATGTTAAATATGCGGGTCTGAAGGTGTTTCCGAGAGGTTAGTGGCAGGGGAAGGAGGATACACTCCTTGTGGATGTTACCCCCACTGAGTTGCGTTCTAAATTGGGTGGCACTATCCGGGCAGTCCAAACAGATACTTTACACCTTCGGGGTTGAAAAAAAAAGATAGCATAGAAATTATCTAAGGAGTTTCTTCTGACTGTTATTTGATACATGTAATACTTTTCAGAACGTGGGGCAAGGGGAGTAGGAGGGTCCTTTCGCAATAGATCTGAAGACTGTCATCTAAAATTACTCTTGTGCTGGGAATTTATAGGATCATTCGTATTTAACAATGTCCACCCCCTTTTTCTGCTTTTAGATAATATCGAATATCAGCAACTGTTGGAAGTTATCGCCATTCATGGGAGCTGTTTTCTGGTCTTTGACAATTGAAAACCTTCAGGATTTATGGCTCGGAATGCTTTCCAAACTCGCAGCTATAAGTGACCTTTGGTGGGGCTCTAATTTTGTAATGTAGCTTGGGAAATGATTTGAGTTTAAGAAAGTATTTTCTACTGTACTCGCTGAGTTGTTTGTCGAAAAACATGCAAACAAAACAAATAATGCGGGTTATTAATTCAAGTTATGGGGTTATTGACCCAAAATTTTTAACATTTATATTTTGCTTTACATATGTCGCGAAAATTGATTTTGCTGAAACATGGTGTTGTTTTCTATTTAAACGTATTTAGACGTTTTTTGAAGCTTATTTTTGACGTAGCTTCGTAGACAAGGCATGATTACCTGAAGAGCATACTGAAGGAATTTGCTTTAGACCTCATGCTCTTGGGGTCTTCAAATCTGCTATATTCTTCCATTCTTAGTTCTTAGAATAAATGGAATTTTTATTTAATAACAATTTAAACATTAAAATAGGAAAATTCAAAATATTTAATATCATCAATATGATGTTTAATAGGAAATCCAAAATAAATTACTTTGTTAACAGTAAACGAGGAAAGTGTCTTGGGAGAAATCAAAAGTAAAATTGATGAAGAATTTTTCATTCAATATTTAATATAGAACATATTTTACAGACTCCAAATGAGTATATCGGTAGCTAGTTAATCTACATAGAAGTACAATTTTTATTTAGTTATATGTTGTTAATATACATAAATTCCTAAATTTCAGTTTAAAAGCATATTTAAAATTTATTCAAGTGACAAAATGGATTCAAAATTTTACCAAAGTTTTTTTAGATGAAAATACTTTCAACTGTCTATGTAGCTAATAGAGCATCACAGGGCTCATATAAAAATTGTTCCATAAAATTTACTAAGTTTTTATATCGTTAATGCACATTAATATTTTTTAACATTTTTATTATCGGTCTCTGAACGTAGGTTTAGGATACATATGTCGAGTAACCAATAAACCGCCCATATGCGGTTCCATTGCAAAAATCGTGCAGTAATCCATTGCATCACCGTATCAATATCATTCCTCCAAAATCGCCTCCAGAGACTAAAAGGCATCGTTGAAGAAGTGGTTGGCTTCTATTCAGGAATGTTCAATACATGCAAATGCATCAAAATCGGAGAAAAATTTTGAACTCGTCACAACACACTTTGCACATACTATGTATTCTAGGGAAGGTTGAAATTTATACATTATGAGAGACTATTTAATTGTGTTTTCATGAATCTGGAAAAATATTATTTTTCCATTATCAGGTTTATTAAAAATCTAATCATTTTGCCTTAAGACTGTATTTGATAACTCAGCAAGAAAGAAGGCGTATTCATATTCATAATCTGATCGATTAATCAATTACCATGCTAACTGCACTGTTTAAAGTTGTCATCCGACCATGTGCACAAACAAGTTTATTTGCGGTTTTAAGACGGAGAATGAGAGTTTCGTCACAACGTCTTTCAGTCGTTCAGAGTTTTCAGCTGTCGAATTATTTGAAGAATCATGTTTTGTCGTATGGTTTTTATTTGGAATTTTACTAAGTTATTCGTTAGAACGCTTGGCAACGCTCCTTGCAAAATCCCAAGCAGGAAACAGCTGCTCAGGGGCCTAATAACATATCTTCCAACACCGCAGACTATCTTTGTTTACAATCGTAACAAGGAATGGTTCAGGGAACCAAATGGGAACAGCTAATCATATAACACCAAAAGCGATGCGCCGACACACAGGATGTGATGTCTAAAAGAACATGCAAATTTTAACATATTTCTTTGGATTTCCTGAGGTGGCTTATTCTTTTAGATAAGTTATCTATATATTAAATCCTTCGCACACGCAGTGAAAGACGATATTTCTTAAAGGAAATATACAAGGCATCTCTGACTAGAATTACCAATGGGAACAAGTACTTTAAATTGAATAAGGAAATTGATATAAAACACTTTCACATTTCACAGAGGCGGTCTGGTGGATGTAGCTCCTAAGCGATTACTGTACATTTTCCATAGATATCGCCACTAGTCGAAATTTTAGAATTATATCTAGCTCGCTCTAATAGTAACAGTGTCCGAACCAGAAGACATGTTACAAAAATGGCCAAACCCGATCTGGTCCGAAATATAAACATTTGTCTTTTAGATGTATATAAAGTCATAAATTGGAGCTATCTAAGCACTCAAAATTATATAAAAATGAGTATATTATGCTTTTTTTTAAGTGTTGTTACAATTAACATTAATTTTTCTCATATTTTTCATTTATATTCATTTATAACTAGTCAAAATTTGGAACTCGTCCGACCCGGCGTGGCCCGAAATTTTCTAAACTTATCCCGAACCCAATTCGCTTCGAATCTTTTTAAAATACATGTGACCCTTACAAGTACCAAGAAGTAGTTCTGAACCCCAAAACCATCCACTTGGAGACGCTACAGGCATGCATTAAGTTAAGTATTATGTATTTTATGTAGTTTAAAGACACATCGTTCATAATACAAAATTTCGTCAAGCATTATGGTCGTAGAAATAGGTTATTCTTATAGTAGACTAGCAGCATACCCGTTCTTCGTATATAATATTCTTCGGAGTATATAATATAAAGAAACTTATAATTCGCAATCATGTGCAAATTCTGTTAAAATATTGAATTTATTGCTCCTAAAGAGAAGTTTAAGAATATCTGTTCTCACTATGCAAAATTATCTTCACGGGCAGATCTGAAGACTAAAATATCCGGGCCCCTTTTGTAAGCAAATTTACAAAAAAAAAAGGAATTGAATCAATATATATAACCCCGTACTACTAATATTGTTGCAGATTAGAAAATATGCCGGTGTGTTAGTAGAAGATTACCCGTATTACAATATGAGTCTCAAAAATATTTGCCAAAATAAAAGAGATGACGTAATAAATTGAAAATATCAATAATCTCTGTACTCTTTATACCAGAAGGTCGTAATTGATTGCAATATATGACAATATATATCAAAACATATGCCAATATACTTATATTCTCGTAGATTAGAAGATATACCCGTGTATTTGTAGAAGATTACTCGTACAGCGTATAATATATGAGTTTAAACAATTTTTGTCGTAATAAATCAATTGCATAATAACTTAAAAATATCAATAATCCCTGAAAATATCTATAACAATAACGTTTAAACCTGAAGACCGTAATTGATATTATACAGTCAAAAATGCTATAAGAAAAATCAAAACGTTTTTTTTCTAAAATATATTTTTATATCCATTTATTTATTATTCAAATCGAAAAAATAATAATTAAAATTAACAGACAGATTCAATTTAATTGCGTTTCTGAGCAACATGATATAAGATAGAATCTTCCTCATAAACTGCGAAATTAAATGCCCATTTTGATTTCTTTATACTTCATTGTTCAGTAAAAGTTTGTGAAATATAAACCATGGAGGTAGATTTCCCATTTAAATCATGTTTCAGGCAATTCATGTTTTCAGAACGTGACTAATTGACTCAAAAAATCTCCCACCAAACTCAGAGATAAAGTTTTAATTCACTTTCAAACAATTTTCAAGTTTTTCGTTTGGATAAACCAAGGAGTTAGAGAGTAGAACTCCTAGGGAAAAGTTTCGTTTTCCATTAATGTCTCAACAACCCCTGGTTTTAGATACTTGAAACTTGGGCTAAATTTATGGGTAGCTATTTTAAGACAATCCACAAAATTTCATCAAATTCGGTTCAGCCGTTCTCCCGTGATGACAGGACAAACAGACAGATTTTCAATTTTATTTATATAGATAAACGACTAATGGTGTCTAAATATAAAACTTTTAGCCAAGCATCTTCTCTTATAGTAGATTCTTATATTCTTTCAAAATATTGAATTTTCATCAGTCTTCACTTTTATTGATTTGGTGTCGATTTTATCATTTTGGTGACATTTTTATCAATTTGGCGATAATTTCGTCAATTTAACAATATAAAAACTCGCCAAGTTGGCGATATTCTGCTAAATTCGTCGCCAATGTTTCGCCAAGCATTGTGGATGCAAAAATTGATCTTATAGTAGATAAACGACTAATGACGTCAAATTAGAATGCTATCACCCAAAGTGTCTTCTCTCGTGAATGGAACGAGAGAAATCTACGAGAATAATAATAATAAACTTATTGTATAATATTACATATGAAAAGTGAGCAAATTTCACAATAGTTAATGCTTTTATGAATTTTATGTGATTTTTGATAAAGTTATTTGAAAAATGTGCAATACCTCAAGAACGGTTCATGCTAACGTTCATTCTAAAGTTTATGTCAAATATTTTCTAATAAAAAATTACATATGAAATGCTTATTTACGTAACTTTACTGAATGTTTTAATTTTTGATGATTTTTTTAAATTTTCATTTCAAAATTTAGGTGGGTTCTGAACGCTCGATTGCGTATAAAAACAATAGTCTTAAAGTATTTACGGATTGTAATTCTTGTGTAAAATTTCGTTCGAATCACTCCACTCGTTCGTGATATATCGTCTCCATAGACTCACTGATACACACACATAGACATCATCTCAAAAACGTTTGATTCGTATTCAGAGATGCTTGAAACGTGCTCTCCCGTCGTAAACTCGAATTTGAATTTTTGATCCCGTTATACAGAACCCCCCTAAATTTGCGAGTGAAATTTTGAAAAAATCATCAAAAAATCAAAATCGTTAAAAAGTTACGTAAATAGTTATTTCTTGTGTAATTTTTCATTATAAAACGATTGAAATAAATTTTAGAACGATAGCATGAACTCTCGAGATATTGCACATTTTTCAAAAACAATTTCAAAAAATCATATAAAATAAAAAAAGATATTAACTATTGTGAAATATGTTCACGTTTCATAAGTAATACCATGCGATAAATCTGGTGATATCAGTCTCGTTGATCTAGCTCGTTCCATTCAGGAGAAAAGATACTTGTAATCCTTTGTATTTGGACCCCAATAGTCATTTATTTTTAAAAATAACTTATCTCTCCATTCATAATGCTCGCGAGAATTTGGCTTAACTTTTTATGTTTAAATGTTACCAAATTAACGAAAATGTCACCAAATGTATAAAAATGACACTAAATCAATAAAAATGTCGACTAATTGATGAAAGTTCAGTATCTTGGAAAGAACATAAGAGTAGACTATAAGAATAACCCATTTCTTCGTCCGTTCGTCCGAGAGATTTAGCGGGAAATTTAGCGGTGACGTGAAAAATGGAGTGACGAGACATTTACCGGGACGTCGCCGACTTGGCGACTGTTTTACATGTTGCCAAAGTGACAGAAATATCGCCAAATTGATAATAATGACGCCAAATGGGAAGCAATGATTCGCAAATTTTGATTTCCCTCATATGACGGGCATACATTCTAGTATATAAGAAATGCTCTTTTCTCTGTCGGTCTGTAACACTTTATGATGCATTTGGCGAACTTGGCGAATAATGTAGCAAAGTATAGCCAACTTGGCGATATTTCTCCCAGATTGACAAAAATATCATCAAAATTGCAAAAATGACGATAAATTAATGAAAATGACGCCTAATTGATGATGGATATGGACTGTATCGCTTATTGAGGATGCTATCAATATGGATAATTGTTTATTTAGAGTTGCGCGAAATATAAGTTAATTGGGTATTTTGAAATAGTTTTATATGTTGTCATCCAGAAAACCCTCAAATGTACAATTCAACTATAAAAACACAGTACCGTGGATCTTATACATTATTTTTAACTGTAAACTTAGTAAATTCATTGCATTATATAAGGAAGGTCATGTGCTGCCCACAACAATTTTTTTTTATTGAGTTATGATGTATTATTCAGTGGATTATCTTGAAATACTTTCAAACGGTTGTGATGAACGGAAAATGAAAACCTTTGCGCATACGAAACTTTTCTCCTGCAGTGTTGAAGACCCAGACCGTCCGACTCGTCCAGAGGACTTAGAGTAACTAGTTGGACGGTCGGGTTTCTCCTGCAGTGTGAAAATATTTAACTTCTGAATTAAATACGAAATTTAAGTCACAATAGGCCAGAAAATGTTCCATAGTTAAGTATAAGAATACCTTGCCAATTTATAACATATTTTTACTGTTACACACATAAAAATAACGTTTACACACAAAATTTCGAAAAATGTATTTTAACATGTTTTATAATTTATGGGACATGTTTTTTTTTTGTTTAGTTTTTTTTATACAAATATTTTTACAGTGTAATAATGCAGTCATTGAACTATATTTAATAAATATAAATTAACTGTAAGTACTCTTCAGCGTCCAACAAATTTACATTCTGAAAATTGATTGAAATAAAATAATTAAAAAAAATTAAAGAATAACTTACCTTAAAATCTGGAACCAAACCGCTAATTTGTAAATACAGTGTTGACTGACAATACGAAGGATTTGTTGCGCATGTGCCGTACGCTGCATCTTCTATTGACAAATGAGTTGCTCCAGATATAGGTTTGAAATTTCGCTTATTTTCGGCGTAGCTAAAAATCCAAATTCTTATTTAAACAAATTTATGGCGCTTACGCGTTTACGAGAAGTTTTAGTATTACCATTTTATGGCGCAATTTCCAAAAATTCTGTGGACTGCACCATATTTTAGTAAAATCTTGAAAATTTTTAACAGTGTATGTATCCACTCTAGATCGAAAAAAACAATCCAATGAAATTCCACGAAATTAGTTAGTGAAATAAATTCCTTTTGCGTTACCCTGGTGCTGATCTATAATATTTATATGTTATTTTGTAAGTTGAAGCTCAGGATAATGTATGTACAGAAAGAAAGTAAAAAAGAAATAAAATGAATTTGAGTCTGTAAGGAAAGTTTTGTGCTAACATCATACTTTTTTTTTACTTTAAAATTACATTCGACTGTAAGACTTGGCTTACCAATTACTCTTCCATTCAGAGGTCAAAATAAATGTAGTTGTTTGTCTATTCTTAGATGATACTTTCATTATCGCAAAATGGTTTACTGTCTGATTTCATTGCCCCAAACATCCGTTTCGTACTATGGCATCCGTACAATAAGGAAATTAGAAATTCGATAAATAGATTGGGCAAAAAATCGATTTCTGGTCTGAGCAGCAAGTAACAGAGCGAAATTTCTCTCAAGTCAAATTTCTTCTGAGGTCTAGTACCCCCCAACCCCTCCTAAATAGCACCATAGAAATTAATATATCTAATACTATATCATTTCTGATTACACCATAAAATATTTCCTTGAGAAGTTTTATGGATAAAAGAAAGTTCGTAAAATTCAATTGTTTTATTTTCCATATTGATTTCTGAAACAAGAAAAATGATGATGAGAGATTCCATAATGTCTCAACAGTCATTCTATCAATTGGGGTCTTTCTGAGAGCTGCACTGCCCACATGTGGTGTAAACATCACTCTCTGCTTTTCAAATACACATCAATCGGATTTGTATTCCATATACGGATGGAAAGGTTTGTGTATGAATATATAAATATACCATAAATATTATAAATATACTTTTAACTTTAGGTACCGGTTAAGCAAATCTTGGTGTGCATAAATTGAATATTTGAGCGCCAGAAATTTCAATCCAATAAAATCCGAGAGCTGCAAGCATTGACAAGCTACACGAAAGTTTTCTTCTTATATTCTTTATATAAGGAGAAAAAAATCTGCTTCCCACCAGGCAACTGGATTTCTGCTTCCTACATGACAACTGCGAATATATTTTTAGTGTAGAGTTATGTAGCTGATTTTTGTAGAATAATATGTTTTATTAAGATCTTATTCGCATAAGACTTATTTTCATATCGAAAATCAATAAGCCGACACATTGAATCAAACCTCGATGGAACTATCCACTACATCACTCCAGGCATGTAAATAATTAAAAAATTGCAATATTTCAAATAAATTTATCAGAAACTCACATAAAATTAAAAAAAAATTAACTATTGTAAAATGTGTTCAATTTTCATATGCAATATTATGCAATAAATTTATAACCATCATTCTCGTTGATCTAGCACGTTCCATTCACGAGAGAAACTACTTCGGGTACTAGTTGGCTATTTTGGCTCCAATAATCATTTATCTACTATAAGAGAAACTTATTTCTTGTCCATTTTTCATCATTGGCGACTTTTTAAAATGTTGCTAAATTGACGAAAATTTCACTAAATTGGTAAATATGAAGCTAAATCAATGAAAATGACGACAAATTGATGAAAATTCATTATCTTGGAAAGAACATAAGAATAGACTATAAGAATAACCCATTTATCAGTCCGTCCGTAACGATAGGCGAAAATTTTGACATGATATCGCCAACTTGGCGATTTTTTTAAATGTTGCCAAAGCGAATAAAATGTCGCCAAATTAATAAAAATAACGCCAAATGGGCGGCAATGATTTGCAAATTTTGGAATTCCATCTCCTTCTCTCCGTCATCTTCTCTCCCTTTATCTGCAATACTTGGTGATATATTCAGCAAACGTGGCAAATTATCTAGCTGGATATCGTCATCTTGGCGATATTTCGCCCCAGATTGACGAAAATATAGTCAAAATTGCAAAATTGACGCTAAGTTAATGAAAATGACGTCTAATTGATGAATTCATTATTAAAATAGTTTGATATATAGACTATATTGCTTATTGAACTGATGCTATCAATATTAATAATTGTTAATTTAGAGTTGCATGAAATATAAGTCAATTGGGTACTTTGAAATAGTATTACATGTTGTAATCCGGAAAAATCTCCAAATGCACAACTGAGCGTTAAAAACACTGTTCCGTGGATCGTTTCATCATTTTTTCAATGTGAAAGAAGGAAAGTCATGTGCTGCTCACATCAGATTTTTTCATTAGAAAAAATTTTAGCACCCTTTAAATCACTAAACATATTTGTTTCGAAGGATGGGGGAGAAGAGGGTGCACACAGAGTTGCCCTGGTTCCCTTACTATGAACACTATTTGTACATATATTTATAATATTAATTATGAATGTATCCGGCATTTTCCAATACAAACATTTCAATTAAATAGAAAACTTTTGTTTTCTTCACCACAATTTTGCAACTTTCTCATTGCATATTATTCCAGTTGTATACACAAAAGTATTTTCAATTAAACTATATGTATCGATTTTATAATAATTGGTGCGTTAGTATTCCTTTCGAACCGATAGCATTTAAAAATACTAGGAAATGGCGGACATTTATGCTATATCTTAAAGTTAGATAACTCTGATATTTATGTCAATAAATAGAAATGCAAATACACGTTGAAATTATGCATTCCTTCCCCATGGCAAAATAGAAAATCGAAATTAACAGAAATATTTTTAAAATATGTTGGATCGAGATCATTCTAAACATACTCTTTGTTGTAAAACCTATACATATAGTTCAAAAGCAGATGCGATCGCGACACTTGTCAAAAGTAAGTTTCAAATTATCATTAAAATTTGTTAAAATACGGGATACATAACATCATCCCGCGACATCTACGTGTACGTGAATTTTGAATAAATCGAATTTTGCATTAGGAAATTCTTTTTGTTTTCTAGGATGACGATATGATGAACCACGAGAATTACAGCGAGAATTCTGCTATCAATCTATCCACAACGCAAGTATCCAGGGGTTCAACTTCCGCTACTAACGGAAATGGAGATTCCGAAGACAGTCAGAGTTCTGTAAGTGTACTATTAATATGGTATTCTTTCTACATTAAAATATATCTATGTCACCAACACAAGATTTCCCTATAAACTGTTAATTTTTAATTTTATTTAAAGAACAATAAAAGTTTTAGACTTTTATCATAATCCGATATGGTTAAAAAGTTATTTATTTATTTGCTAATGGCCAGGCACCTGATATATTCAATAATTCGCCTATGCAGAGGCCAGAATTGTGAACCATTTAGCCGTCACAAGGCGTTGCCCCAGTGCACTAGTGGGGGGTGGGAGATAACACACTACTCCCAACAAGAAAACATTCATGCTTGCACTTGGGACTCGAACCCACAATCCGACAGCCGAGCGAGCATGAGGAAACACTTGCCTTGATCGCTCAGCCACCGTGTCGGATGATTAAAAATAAAAAGTTTTTTTTTATAAGTGGCAATTCAAACTGGCAAATATTCTATCCAGAGATATAGATACATATATACTCACTATTGGAATACATTTCAGAAATGCTCACATATATCCACCTTGTTGGCACCCTTTCCAGCGATACTCACACATATTCACAATATTGGAATATTTTTAAAAGATGCTCACAAATACTCACAGTATTGGGATACTTTTCCTTACACGTAACGCGCACTATTGGATACTTTCCAAAGCTATATACTCAAACTATCGGGATACTTTCAAGAGATACCCGCATGTCCTCATATTATTGGTATATGTTTGTACTTGCACGACTAAGTACTTATCAGAGATACTCACTTTAAAGTGGTACTTTCCACTAGCCTGCTCAAGCTATAAGGTTACTTTCCAGGGATACTCACTATATTGGGGATACTTTTCAGAAATACTCACACTATATGGATACTTTCCAGATATATGCACATATACTCACACTATTCGGAAATTATTTGTAAAATATCAAAATCGACTAATGATAGCTATAAAGGATAGTGGCAATTAAATGTTTAGTAAATCTATGTAAATAAAATTTCTGTGTCCGTGTGTGTGTGTGTGTGTGTGCGTGTGTGTGTGTGTGTGTGTGTCACCATCACAGGAGATTTGCGAAACAGAATTTCACAAAATTTTGAATGTGTATATAAATTTTGAATATAAATTTTGAATATCATGCTGCTCAGCAACGCAATTAAATCAAATGTGTTTATACGGAAGATAGTTTTTATTAAATGTTTCCGATAAACTAATAAATAGATGGATATGAAAATTAATTTTACAAATGAACGCTATTTCACTTTTACTAGATTAAAGGAATTATCGATATTTTCAATTTCTTACGACATCTGATTTATTTTTGAAAAGTGTTTTTTCAAACTCATATACTGTGTATATCCAATAATAACTCATATATTGTATTTAACCAATAACTCATATATTGTGTTTAACTAGTAATTCATATATTGTGTTTCGTCCAAATGTTGAAACGAAATATAAGTAACACGGGTATATTTTCTAATACAATTTCAGCGCTTTCATTTTGGCATATATTGATCCCATTTCTTTTCTTTTGCAAATTTGTTTAGAAACGGGATAAGGATGCTTTATTTATCAGATCTGTATGTGAAGATAATTTTGTATAATGGAAACAGAACTTCTTATAGAGAGATTCTTATACTTCCTGTTATGAATTAATTGAGTATTTTAAGAGAATGTTTTGAATAACAATGCGAGTTAGAATACTACAGGAATTTGCACATCACTCTGAATTTTTAGTTTTCTTATATTATTTATTAAAAGAAAAATATATTTCAAATAGTGTGCTTATAGCCCTTTTTAATTATTTCAATCTCAATTTAAATTAGCTCTATTATGTATCGTAATTTATTATTTTACGATTTTTTCGCATTAAAGTTTTTCTCAATTTCATTTTCCCAGTTTGATTTCTTCAAACATTTTTAGGATTCTTGTGTTTTATTCGAGACATGTCATATTTGATACTCACTAACCAAGTCGTCAATCACAAAATGGTTGATTCGTGTTCTGAGATACTGAAGAAGTGTATATTTATCCAAATTCTGGAATTATTAACATCATCCCTATATTTTTCTCTTTATTGTAGAAAAAGTAAAAACAGAAGCATGTTTTTTTGAAGAATATTAGTAGAAGAATAGCCAAAAGAAGAAAAATGTAAAATTGTCAAAACTATTTCATCTGCCTACATCCTCATTTTCCTTTGACAATGTTAATATTAATTTATTACATAATAATTAAATTAATTTATTACATAATATTAATTTTGGATAATAATTTATATTGTTTTGAATTGAATCTGCTTACACCCTTGATTTGGTTCAATTTCGTGCGTGATTAAAATGTATTTTCTTCTTCTCCATGCGCCCCTAATGTGTAGAAGAAGACATTCAAACACTTGTTTTTTCTCATAATTTACTCTTAAAGTACAGTTTTCAACTAGCACTCAACTATACTCATAATATTCAGCTAGAATCATACCAGCCTGTGATTCCAGAACTTATGGAACACGGGCAAGCAAATATACACGACACCTACTACGGTAGGCAGCTGATTAAAATATCCAAATCTTCTGCACAGACTCAGATAAATTTGTTCTTCTTTGCGCTATTTATATTCATTAAATTTAGTTTGCGTTATTTATATTCATTATATTTAGTTTGCGTTACTTATATTCATTAAATAGAGCACAAACTAGCAAATATATACGCATTGCTCGTGATTTAATACTATTTATGAAAATTCTAATACCATTTAAAAGTATATTTTTCAACATTATATTCTGCTAAAAGTATTTATTTATTTCCCCTCAAAAATATAAAAATATATTTTCCAGATATACAAAATTATCCTCATGGACAAATAAATCTAAAGAATCAAATATCCTGGTCCCGTTTGTAAACCATCGTACTTGATGTCTGTGTATCTTTATTTCTGTCTGTGCCGTCTGTAGCAGAAAATCTAAGCGTAAGTTTTATATATTATAACAATAACCCCCGTTCCATGCAATAACAATACGGACGTTGGGCAAACATATGCAGTTCGCGTTACAGATTTACAAATGAATTGTCTTTTATTAGCGACTGTATGTAATTCGCTTACGATACAAGCAATAACGGTAATTCTACTACATGTAGCAACGATATGCAAGCAGAGCGGGCACTTGCAATTCGTGTGCGATGCAAACAATATCCTAACTCCATTCATTAACTATACTCCCACAGCGCGGACACATGCTCTTCACGTAGCGTTGTAGTAGGTTACGATCACAAACCCATCCGCTATTCTGGCTCATACTTGCTTCCTGTGGCTTTTCCGCGGGAGCATACAATCTCCGTAATTTACATGCAGTAACTACCATTTACCAGCCAGACTTTTGCTTTCAAGGCCATACCTCAAAATTTGATGTGGTGATTTTATGGAGCTCTTTTGGAATTTTGTATGGTTATTTAAATCAAGTGTCTCCTTCTTTTCTGCTCATTGGCAAGCATAAAATAGTTTGAAATCGAAACAAACAATTTTTTATTTATAGCATCAGGAAATGCTATAATTAATGTACGTATTACAACACATAAAAAATATTTTAACATTTGAATGTATTTTGTCACTAAAATCATTCAAACCTCATTGACTAAAACACTCTTTAAGATTCTTCACTTTATTTAATGAGTTCCAACATTATATAAATTCGATAATTGTAATTGGTAATGAACACAACTGCTCATGACTATACACACATTTAGTGTACAAATAGCTTTCAACGATAGTTATTCAACAAAAAGTATGTTTACAGCAAAAATCTCATTTATTATCAGTGCTCTAAAACTTAGTGCCTTCGATTATTTTATGTGCCCGTTTTTAAAGACTGTCCTTTTTTTTACATTATTATAGCACCTTGCCATTTTTCAATCCTGGGAGGATATCTGTTAATAGTTCCATGAAGAATGAAATATATATATAAGATTATAAACACACACACACACATATATATATATATACATATATATATATATATATATATATATATATATATATATATATATATATATATATATATATATATATATATATATATATATATATATATGTTATACAGTCCTTTATTGTACAACATTTAAAGTTTGAAGTCAAATAAAATAAAATTAATTTAGTCAAGTAAGTGATGATACTTGTATAATAAATCTCATATTATTTTGAATTTTTAATAATCTATATATAAAGCGAAGCCGTATATTGTATTCATTTTTAATTTATTTACAATAATGGATATTATAAAAAAAAACTTTTATATTGTGGCTACGCAGACAGTGATTGAGTGTTGTCCTTAATTATATTAGAGAATATCCTCTACTATAATAATCATAGAGGATAGAGTAGAATATTTATAGTGTAGAGAATATATTTTTTTTAATTACTTACGCGCAGACTGACTGCGGGCTTCACTAATTAGATATAAAGTTTGAAATTATATTATGAAACACAGTATGAATGCAAATAAATCTTTATAGAAATTCTACAATTTTTTCCAGTGCATAATTAAGTTTACTTCGATTTTCAATCCTTAAAAATTTGGTAGTTTACCTTGATTAGTCCTTGAATAGTCCTGGATTATTTTTTGGCTGGATATGTATGAACCCTGTCATTAGAATCGGATTTAATTAAAAGATCTTCATTCTAATAATAATTTATTTTGTAAATGAAAATAACATACAAACGTAAATTTAAGTTGCTCAACTGCAGTATAAAAATGCCAGTAAAAATAATGCATGTATTACGTAAACAGCACACAAATAAAAATGAGTAAGATTCCTTTCGGAAATTGTCACGTCTTACGTTCCGAACCCGGTTGATGTTAGTTATTGTTATTAAACGCGGGTCATTCCGTGAGAGCTTCAATAAATTTGACTTACAAGGTAATTACATTCAATCCTTTTTCATGTGAATACAGTAATTATCTTGGTGGACTAACTTTATGCAAGCTGTATCGTTAACGAAAAATCATAAAACAAGTTAAAGTATCAACTGACATGATTTCATTAGTGAGATCTTTTCCCCGGCGAAGATATTATTTTTTACCTCTGGAACTAGTACATACTGTTTTTTTTTTTTCATTTACGACGTGTTTTTTTACATAGTTTTACAGCAGATTGAGAGGATTATTTGGATTTCACATTTTCACTGACGATTGCATCCTACTGACTTGATTGCATCCTAAAAATTCTAAATAAATATGATTATAAATATAATTTTATGAAATGTTAAAACTAAAATTGACTCAATCGATAATTTGTGAAACTTTTGCTGTGTACAATTTTCAATTAAATAACTACGAGTAAGAGTTGGACGTGCCACTGGTATTAATTCTCCTAAATGTATTTTATTTATCGCCCACGAAATTGTTGAATTGAAATGAACCCTGCTAATAGAAGATCAGGGAGAGAGAGACTCGCTGAACCTCCTCTAATAACGTCTATTTTGCAAATAGATGTCATTAAGAAAGCGCATTAAACGTAATAACATAATAACGGGTCCCGATTCCAACCAATAATGGCAAATAACAAATGAATTTCAAGAACAAAAGCAAATTTTTCCGAAGCAATAAGCGATAGAAACGCAATTTTCAATCTTTAAACGCGTCCAGAAGATTGCGTTTTTAAATTGAAACTTTTATTTTTCTTTGGTTCGAGGTCTGGACAGTTAATTGTTTCAAATTTACACCTGTCGTTATAATGGAGTTCTAATGGTATAGGAATTTCATTATAAACACAAATTTGTCGAATCATCTCCAGAGAATCTCTATTTAAATTAATGATGATCGAACATTTTTGTCGCCAGCAGATTATCGTTTAATTCGGAAGTTTTAAATGCATTTATTACAACTAAGATGGAATCGGAATAATTTTCGAACCAAATTACACCTGTTCGTATTTGAAAATCGTTGCACTCATTCAATTTGAGTCTTTTTATATTTCATTATGCTTTTTTCATCTTTGCTGCTTAGTGTCTGCGTTTTATGCATGGTGTTTATTTATGTCAGATATGAAGAATGATCTTTCTTAATGCCACTTTACTTCCATATATATTCACTACTGTAAAGTAATACTGTTTTAAAAAATTACTTTGTTTTGACGTAAACATGAAAAAGCTTTTATTTTAATTATCATGCATTTTAATCAAATATTACGTATGTGTAAATGATCCATGTCTCAGCATTCTAAACATTAGTTTCCGCGGAGATTCTAAACATTAGTTTCCGCCTGGCGAGTGAGCTTCCGAGATTAGTAGCTAGTCTGTATAATTGAAGTCAACCTACATTCTCTTCCCATCAATTTAAAATAGTCAAATAATGACCTATACAACCTCCTGTTTTTCTGCTTCGTTTTATATAGGACTAGCAGTATACCCTTTCTTCGTACGGAATATATTCAAAACATTCTATTAAAATATTTAAATTAATGCTACTAAAAGGAAGTTTAAGAGCCCTTTACACAAAATTATTTTTAGGGATCTGAAGAATAAAATACCCTAATCCCATTTGTAAACAAATTTACAGAAATATGAAATTGAATCAATATATGTCAAAATAAAAGATCTAAAATTTTATGAGATGTACCCACACTAATATTATCGAGGATTAGAAGATATACCCGTGTATTAGTAGAAGATTACTCGCACTATAATTAATACACGAGTCTCGAAAATATTTGCCAAAATACAACTGATGACGTAATACATTTAAAATAGCAATAACCCCAATATATTCTTCAAATAAATTGTTAGAAAACATGTCGTCTGCATAATGCTATCTTTACGGAAGGTTTAATTGTAGAAGTTTTATTAATATTCCAAAAACCCCTGATCCTAAAAACTCGAAACAAGGATTAAATATTAAGTGGGGCTGTTTTACAGCTACATTAAAAATTTCATGAAATTCGGTGCAGCCGTTCTCCCGCGATGATAAAACAAACATACAGACAGACATATTTTCAATGTTATTTATATAGATATACCCACATAGATTTACTTACATCGTATGAAAATTTGCTGAGAGAGCAATTATTTTGACTTTCCCTGCAATACATGGTAATGTATATTGAAAGTATTGGAATCGTGCCAAAAATCGTCACTCGAGTTTTCGAAGGATCTACGCATTTCGGGACCTCTAGAACACGAAAAATCTATTTCTTGTGTGACGTTTGTGTGTACGTTTGTATGTACTATGTGTGCGTCTGTCTGTCTGTACAGGTTCTGTATCAACTCTAACTGAAGAACTTATTAACCGAATTTCATAAAATTTGGTAAGTAAGTACCTTGTGGGTGACTCTAGTACTGATTAGATATTAGTACGATTTGGGATAAAAGAACCTGCCTTTTTTTTTGCGGAATAGCCAACAAAAATTGCCTGTATACACTCTAGATCAAAAACTAACACCAAATATTACAAAATGTAGTAGATAAAGCACTTGTAGGTTGACCTGGTGCTGATTAGATTTTGGCACAATTTGGATAAAAAAGAACCTGCCTTTTTTGCCAAATGGCCCGCAAAAATTGTTAAATCTACAAATAAAAGAATACGCATGCTGATATATATCAATTAAATGCTTATTTTATACGTAATTTTTGACTATAAAAAGAATAAGACCAACCCCATTACTCTACGACTAGCAGTTCTCGATATATTTCAGTTTTTTCGCATTTTCGCTACGTCACCTTTGAAAATAAGTCCAGTTACCATATGAAAACGAAAAGTGAATTAAAAGTGCAAACTTGGTGTAATTTAAAATAATTATTATTGCAAATTTGTGCAATTAAACTCAATTTAATGAATTATTGAAGAAATAATGAGAACGTGAATATGAGTCTGTAGGGAAAGTCATGTGCTCTCTTCATCAGATTTTTACTTTCCCTGCAATATATGGTAATGCATAAGGAAAGTATTGGAATCATACCGAAAATAGCAACTCGAATTTTCGACGGATCTACACGTTCTGGGACCTCTAGAACACCAAAAATCTATTTTTAGCGTGGCGTCTATGTGTCTGTCTGTCCGTCTGTGCAATGCATGTATCCACTCTAACTCAAAAGCTAATGGACTAAATTTCATAATATTTGGTAACACTTGTGTGTGATCCTGGAGCTGATTAGTTTTTGGTATGATTCGAATAATAAAAGAACCTGCCTTTTTTTGAGAAATGGCCCCCAAAAATTGCCTGTATCCACTCTAACTGTAAAACTAATGGACCAAATTTGACAAAATTTCACAGATACGTGTCAGATAGTCTTCTGCTTCATTTCCCCTTAGGCTTACATGAGCTTTTATCCAGCCTAGACCTATATCACATTCGCAGCTGAGTATTTTTTGTTTTAAGTCTTGCATCATATGGCTGTAGAACCCTCAGCTCTTATCATAAGATTTCCTCAGCTCTTATCATATGATTGCATCATATGATAAGAGCTGAAGTAAGCAAGTACTGACCTCGAATCTATACAAATAGTTAAAAAAAAACTTTTTAAATAGCATATAAATTAGCATTATAAACGGTAGTATCATTTAATTTATATTTTGCTTCCTTTATGATTTCATTTTCTTATATCTTACGTAGGCACATCCTACTTTGTTTTTTATTTTTAAGCCGTCAGTATATATCATATCCTCATCCTCAGTTGGAGTAATGGTCGAAAACCCAGAGCAAGTTGAGTGGCCGGACAGTTGAAGTAATGGTGTCTCATTTCAATAATTGTTCCTTCCAACTCTTATTATAATTATTGTACTCCAATAATTATAATTAGAGTTGGAAGGAATATTGTTGTACTCCATTTGATCTACAACTTGGTAGTTAATAACTTCTTCGCCAACAAAACTGCTCTCTTTCTAATGCAAAAGTTTGCATAAGGAGACGTCATTCCTTAGTTTGCAATGTTACAGAAGGCATCCCGCAAGTATTTGTATGGCTCTACTTTCAACTGTTTTATAACGCTTGGTAATGGACAAAATTGCAATTATCTGTATTTGCACAAGTTTATCATGTGTTCTTTTGATGTCCTTGTACCATTTTTCAGCTCCGTAAGTAATCAACTTTTCTGCGGCCTTCAAGCAGATTTCTTTTAGAATCTCTGGCTTTAGCCCCCATGTCATTCTACAGAATTTTACTAATTTATGATGGAAGCTGGCAACCCGATTTTTGACGTCATTTAAGGCTTGTATTTTTTTGTGGCCAAATAAAAGACCCAGGTATCTAAACTCTTTAGTATATGCGATTCTTTTATCCATAAGTACAATCTTCAGAATATTTGTGATATGTTTCTTATATGGAAATATGATGACTTTAATCTTTTCCGTACTAAATTGAAATCTAAATTTTTCTGTCTATCCTTGCAGTTTTTGTACAGCTTTAGTGCCCATATCACTAAAATGAATAAGATGATGTAGCATTCATACTTCATGCTATGCCTTTGGCAAATGCTTGTACATGAACGTTTGAACTTTCAACATTTATCTCTAAGGCTTCATTTGCAATAAGTAGCCATAGTATTAGAGCCAGACTTGATCCCTGAGGGATTCCTATATTGTAATCTATCTCGGTTTCATCTTCCTAGTTGTAAACAGTGAGAACTTTAAAAAAGAAAGATCAATCATGCATAAGGTATTGATTATGAAACACCTTCCAACTTCCAACGGCAATGCAATTTCATAAAACATCTCAAAAATGCGAAATAATTGTAAACATGCCTGTAAATATTTCATTCATCTACTTTTATTCCATTTCTTTCATTCATCACAATATTACAGTATTTTATTTTATTTCAAAACATAAAACCATCAGGTAAAAGTAATTTAACACTATGCTTAAAACTTCATCGAAAACGTCTGCTATAAAATCGTCTGTTCTCTATGTAAAATCAATGAATGTTTCATTCATATCAGCTATATTGCAGACTCCAGTCTTAAATAATTTTGTGTTAAAGAAATTCAGCAATTCATGTACAACTCATCCTACATCTTTATGTGTTTATATTCTCCATAAGTGAAAATTAGGCTTCGTTATAGAAATAATTAAAGTGTGATGATCATTTAAACTCAGATATATTAAAATTGCGTTGTTTCAGAATGTAGATACACAGAAATTAAGCAAAAATAAAGCGGTTTTAGGACGCATACAACACTAAATATAAAATAAAAAGAACCTTAAAAAACACGATTTTGACACAAGATGGATGCCATGTTTTATTTTGAAATGGGTCAGGTGATCTCTTCATATGATATGGGTGTAATTATTATTTTTATTTTTATTTTAAAAACTACCGAATACATTTTGCTGAAATTTTTTCTCATGTTTTGTATGATATAATTTGAATATTTCATAAAATTTCAAAGCAATTTGTGAATTTTAAGTTTGCTTAAAAAATATTTGAAAAATTAGGTTCCATTGGGTATAATGTACTTCATTTTTTCAACCCCGGTTCAGTCCAAAACTAATTGGGTGATAATACTCATTCTTATTCTCATAGGTCCCACAGACTGTCTGAACAACATACCAAAATGTCATTATGATAAAGTCATTTTCACGGCAGTTATCATGCGAACGGACAGACAGAATAAACAGAGTTCCAATGGTGTCTATAGTTAAATACTATCGCCATTGTCTATCGGTTTTAATTCGAATTGTATGGCTGTCCTGATGAGAATGCAATTCCGAACTAACCGCCATTTTTTGTGTAGTTTCAATTGATTGTTCTCTATGTCTTAATCTTTTATCTTGAGCTAATTATTATTGCCTTTTCTCATTTTTGCCGTGTTTTCTTTTTATTTTTATTTATATTTATATACTTTTAATTGTGAATTTTGTATCCTAATATTCTTCTCACCCCCCTTTCCATTGTAGTGATATGTTACCTTCTATTTTTATCCTTAGTCTTGGTCTATAGTTACTCATTTGTAACGGATATGCTAGTGATGGGATTTTTGTACATACAGTAGTTTATGCATAATTTTCTATTAAAATCTTTCAATTTATATATATATATATATATATATATATATATATATATATATATATATATATATATATATATATATATATATATATTTATATAATATTATATATATATATATATATATATATATACTATATGTATATATATATATATATATATATATATATATATATATATATATATAGTATATGTATATATATATACAGAGTAGTCATAAAATAACTTCTCCGATATATGAACCCTTAGCGGCCTATCCGCTCAACCAATCGAAAGGAAATTTCAAATATTGTTATTTGAAGGTATGCGCTCGAGATAGTGATGATTTCAAACAATATAGCTCTCACGGTTACGGTTACAGTGAAAAAATTTCGAAATTGTCGAATGGCAACACCCACTTTTTCCCTGCGCAAATTGATCAGTGCATTGAAAAACCATAAATGACGTTGGACTGATACACGTATGACGAAAATTGGCGACGTAAAACATTTGCAAAGAAGAGCATTGTAAAGGACCAAGGACAACACAGAGAGGAGGTGCATTGACGCACTTTGCATAATTCACAGGGATAGATAGTAGAAGCACCAATCACAGAACACAATGTGCAAAGCATTGCTTGTGGAAAACCTTTAATAAGCAGTGAAGATTGTTTCTTCACCCTGGTGTTCGAACGTGCCAACGAGATGACACTTACAAGGAAACAACGAGATGAATTGATAAAGCTGTTTTATCTGAACGGGGAAAATACTGCCGAAGCAGTGTGAGTTTATCGGCGAAATCATAAGCTAAGACAAGGCCCATGTTCCGTACGAACTGTATGTGATTTGGAAAAAAAATTGAAGAAACTGGATGCACATGTGATAGACCACGATCCGGACGACCATCTGTTCCAGTTGAAGTTGTTGCGGAAGTGCGTAATACTATTACTGCAGGTCCATTGCGTACTGCAAGAAATGTCCGCAATTTGGATGTACCGAAAACCACAGTCTTCAAGCTTCTGCGCTCTGTTCTGCGGAAGTTTCCTTATCAATTCCAGCGCGTCCAGATATTGCAACCTGGAGACGAACAACAGAATGTCGACTTTGCGAATTTTTTCCTCATCAGATATGAAGAAGATAGCAGGTGCCCGCTGCGGATATTATGGACCGATGAAGCACATGTCTCCTTAACTGAGAACGTAAACTCCAAGAACTGCGTTCACTGCGCTGACAAAAATCCTCACGATGTGGCACTAGTGCCTGTACACGAAGCTAAAGTGACTGTGTAGTACGGCATCGCAAACACATTCGTTCACTGCCCGTACTTCTTCGAAGCGGTCACTTCCAATGATATGCAAACGTGCTCTATCACAGGTCCTCGGTATAAAACAATGTTGCAGAATTACGTAATTCCAGAATTGCAACAGCGAAATGTCGTTAATGACATTATATGGATGCAAGATGGTGCTTCTCCACACGTCGCTACATGTGTTGGACAAGTGCTGCAACAGAACTTTGGTGATAGAGACATCTCCCATAACTTTGCAGTTTCGTGGCCACCGCGATCCCCTGACCTCGTTCCGATGGATTTCTGGTTCTGGGATTATCTGTAATCTAAGGTGTACACATCAAGTCTACGAGATTTGTCAGAATTGAAAGATGCCGTAAAATGTGAAGTTATACAGATTCCTCCTGCGATGTTAAGTTCGTCATTGTTGTCAACAATCTCCCGCATGCAATGCGTTATCGTCTGCAAAGGTGGGCACGTGGAAAACATGTAATTCCAGCAAAAGTTTTTATTTCCCTCTCCTCTCTTGTGTTGTCATTGGCGCTTTACAATGCTCTTCTTTCCAAATGTTTTACATCGCCAATTTTCGTCATACGTGTATCGTTCCAACGTCATTTATGGTTTTTCAATGCGCTGATCAATTTGCGCGGGAAAAAAGTGGGTGTTGCCATTCGAAAATTTCGAAATTTTTTCACTGTAACCGTAACCGTGATAGATCTATTGTTTGAAATCATCACAATCGCGAGCGCATACCTTCAAATAACAATATCTAAAATTTCCTTTCGATTGGTTGAGCGGATAGGCCGCTAGGGGTTCATATACCGGGGAAGATTTTTTATGACCACCCTGTATATATATATATATATATATATATATATATATATATATATATATATATATATATATATATATATATATGTAATTAGTATACTGCTTTTATTATTATATTACCTTATAATTAACAAATTTTGTTTCTACTATTCTAGTGCTGCCATCTATTGTTATTCCTTCTTACTTTTATTATTTTCGATTTTAAATGGGTAATTATCTTTTCTTTTGTCCTTTGCGAATGACAACACTGGTATCTTCATTCTGGTATCCAATGGTTCGGGCATATTCAGAGTTTTTTCCCAGATATACTTGTTTCCTTAATTTTTCCATCTTCATGTATGTTTTCCAAGTAGAAATAGTTTATAGATATAATCTATCTATTTCTGCAGAAACATATATATTTTGTGTTCATTTTGACAAAATACTTGGACCCGATGAAGAGTTTTTTTTTTAAATGAACAAATCCATTATTTAGGCCTAGTCCTTGTCCACGTGTATAGCAATAATGCTTGGATTTTATTTGTTTTTCTATTATCGATTCCATACCATTGATATTTGTTGATTATCTTTAGCTTGATGACGCGATATTTCCTTTTTTTTTTCCATTTGATTGAAGATTCGCTATTTAATACTTCTTTTCATTTTGTAGGTTTTATATAAAGTTACGATTTTTGAGTTGCAACTTCCCTCTATTCTATCATTGGACTTTCAAACTATTATTATTATTATTGTTATATATATATATATATATATATAAATACAAAAATAAAGCTTCGGCTGACGATAATTAACCGAATATTTTAGAAATGAAGCTGGATTTTTCATGAACGCTAGTAGCTTTTCTTATCAATTTTATCGAAATTATCAACACAGTATCTGAAAACAAGAAAGATCAATCATGCAATGAAACATTGATTATAAAACACTTTCCAACCGCAATGCAATTTTAATTAAACATCTCTAAAATGCAATACATTCAGTGGTAATATTTTTAAAATTATCACAATACCACATTAAATTATTATATTTAAAAACTTAAAACTGCATCGAAAAAAACAACTTTATTCAAATGACGTCATTGAAATATAAATCGTCTGGCTCTCTATGTGAAATCTGTAAATATTACATTCATACACTTTTATTCCATTCTTGCCATTCATCACAATACTACAATAGTTTATTTTTTATATAGAAACTTAAAACAATGGAGGTACAAGTCATTTAACTCTATGCTTAAAACTGCATCGAAAAAATCATCTGCTTCTCATGTAAAATCAATGAATGTTTCATTCTTATCAGCTATATTGCAGATTTCAAAGCTAAACAATTTTGCGTTAAAGAAATTCAGCAATTCTTAAACAACTCATCCTACATATTTATTTGTTTACATTCTCCATAAGTGAAAATTAGGCTTCGTTGTAGAAATAATCAAGGTTTGATTATCATTTAAACTCAAATATATTATAATTGCGTTGTTTCATAATGTAGATGCACTGAATTTAAGTAAAAATAAAGCGGTTTTAGGACGGATACAACACTAGATGTACATTAAAAAGAACTTTAAAAATCACGATTTTGACACAAGATGGATGGCATTGATCATTTAAACTCAAATAAATTGTAATTGCGTTATTTCAGAATATATAAGCATGGCAATTAAGCAAAAATAAAGCAGTTTAGGGACGGATACAACACTAAATATGAATTAAAAAGGTCTTTAAAAATCACGATTTTGGCACAAGATGGATGCCATATTTTATTTTGCAGTTGGTTACTTGATCTCTTCATATAAATTGGGTGTAATTACTATTTTACTATTTATTTAAGAAACTGCTGAATATATTTTGCTGAAATTGTTTTCATCTTTTTTATGGGGTAATTTGAGTATTTCTTAAATCTGCCGAAGCAATTTCTGAATTTTAAATTCGCTTAAAAAATGTCTGAAAATCTGAAGTGGTGGCTCAAAACTATAAAATTTATAATTACGCAAATTCACTCTAGGAGCACAGGTAAATGACTTTCATTCAGTTAGTCAGTAATCTTTTAATAGAAATTTAAGAAAGAACTCTGGTATTGCTTAATCAGTCATTTATTTAAATAAGGTTTCAGTACAATCACTTTCAGCTAAAATATGCTGAAACTAAAATGATTACAGAATACTGTCTTTTTCTTCATCGTTTTCCTTAGCATATCATAAGATAATCATAAATAGCCTCAGAATTTAACTTTCAATATGCTTTTTAACACTTTACAACAAAGTTGAAAAGTGTTTATGACTTTGTTCATTCTGTCTGTCTGTCTGTCTGTCCGTTAGCACGATAACTGCCGTAAAAATGACTTAATCAAAATGAAATTTTAGTATATTGTGCAGACGGTCTGTAGGACCTATGGGAATATAAATGAATAATATCACCCAATTAGTTTTGGATTGAACCCGGGTTGAAAAAATGAAATACATTGAGCCCTATGAGACCTAATGTTTCAAACATTTTTTAAGCGGATTTAAAATTCGCAAATTGCTTCGAAAATTTTAGGTAATATTCAAATTGTTCCATAAAATATATAAAAAAAAATTCAGCAAAATATATTCAGTAGTTTTTTAAATAAAAATTAAAATAATAATAACACCTCTTATATGAAACGATCAGGTGACCATGATATGAAAGTATCAGGTGATCCACTTCAAAATGATATATTGCATCCATCTTGTCTCAAAATCGTGATTTTTAAAGTTCTTTTTATTTCATATTGAGTGTTGTATCCGTCCTAAAACCACTTTATTTTGGTTTAAATTCTGTGCATCTACATACTAAATCAACACAATTACAATATAAATGAGTTTAAATGCTCATCCAAATTTGATTATTTCTACAACGAAGCCTACTTTTCACTTATGTAAAATGTAAACAGCAAAATATGTAGGATGAGTTGTATAGAAATTGCTGTATTTTTTTAACGCAAAAGAATTTAGCTCATGGAGTGTGCATAGCTGATATGAAAGAAATATTCATTGACTTTACCGAGAAAAAGACGATTTTTTGCGATGAAGTTTCAAGCATAGAGTTAAATTACTTGTAGCTCCATGGTCTTAATTTTTAAATAAAATAAATTATTATAGTATTGTGATGAATGACATGAATGGGAAATTATTTTGAATGAAATGCTGCTTTTTTAGAGAGAGCCAGGCGTGTTATTTTTTCTATGACGTCATTTGAATGAATTTCAGTTGTTTTCAATGAAGTTTTTAAATATAATAAATTATCGTAGTATTATGATAATTCTACAATTATTATCGAGTAATATATCACATTTTAGAGATGTTTAAACCAGGCAATTTATATTTCAATGCCGTCATTTGAATGAAGTTCATTTTTTTCGATGAAGGTTTAAGTTTTCAAATATAATAAATCAATGTAGTATTGTGAGAAGTTTTAAAATATTACCGAGGAATGTATTGCATTTTAGACATGTTTAAATAAAATTGCATTGCTGTTGGAAAGTGTTTCATAATCAATGCTTTAAGCATGATTGATCTTTCTTGTTTATTTTTTCACGCCGAATTCTTTGCTGTAAATTGTAAAATGATTTAGAATTAATATAAAATACCGGTTGAATGTCATTCATTAACCTATGCACTATAATTTTTAGAAGTTCCAATTTTCTAATATAACACAACATATATTTCTTTTTTCACTACCACACATTAACAAATAGTAAACAATTTTGTTTAATTATAAAGTTTGATATAGAGTGGTTTTGCAAATTTGATAAAGCTGTATAACAGGACTTTTTGGCATTAATATTTCATTTGTAATTCCACTGGAATGCAAATATAAAACTTAAATTAGCATTGTTCTATTAAAATAACATTAACTATTATAAATAATTTGGCATCACGTCTGATGTTATAATAGCAAAAATTAAGCACATATCCACAACAGAAGGTCTTTATTTTACGTCCTATAAGACGTACAAATTTTTTTTTAAAAAGGGGCCAGAGCGCTTTCGAGCATAAGTACGCTTTTCATCAGTGACTACATGGAAATAAAATTTGAATCGTTCATATATAGACCAGATATAGCGACAAAATTTGCATAAATACAATTTGCAAAAGAATCTACGTTTAGGCAAGGATAAACCGAAAACTATAAAGCAATTTTTTTAGAGTTTCAAAAATTCCAACAACAAAAGAACAGCATATTAAATTACAATTTACTTACAGAAATCGAGAAAAGGGGTGGGGGCAACCAAGCATAATCCCAAAGATGAAGTCATCAAAGATAAATTTGCAGAGACTTGAATTGCATGGAGTCGAGAATGAGTCGCCAAGCGTAATTCAAATTTATAACAGGGTCAAAATTACAAACGAACTCGCGGTAGACATAAATAAAAAGGGATTCAAAAAAGAGAATATCACGAGGGTTATTACAACGCATCAGAAGGAAAGTCTTTTCGAAAAGATACTAAAAATTATCTTTAACAACAAATTGAGCAAGAGCCGTAGAAAGTTTACTATCCCTGACATCCCGAGCATGTTCTGCTAAACGGATGCCAACAGTGCGTTTAGTACTCCCAATATAAAATTTAAAATTACCATCGCTGGACAACAGGGGAACAACATACACCCCAGAAAAACTTTTAAAGTCATGCTTATCACACAGTTTATCAGATCGAATACGGCTAAATAAAGAAGAAATATTAGAATGTGCAGGTCTGAAACCAAACTCAGAACGAAAATGGATAAAGGGGCAGAAAATCCGAGGATTGTATGGAAAACTAGACCTATAAGTCAAGCGATCTTTTAATACAATAAGTTTAGTATCCAAAAGTGTATATTTACGGCGAACTTGGAAGAAAACCTTATAAATAAACTCACAGAAGTAGGCAGCCTCACGGCCAAGGCCAAATTTAAAATCAATTTCATCACTTAAAGCAGAGATAGATGAACAAACATTAAAAGCGCGATTAAAATAAGCATAAAAAGAAGCTGTTTTAGAGGAAAGAGGTTGGTAAGAATTAGCAGAGGAATACAAGAATTAGTAAAAGAAGGTTTACGAAAAACCGAGGTTTGAAAACCAATAGCAGAACGGGTGACTGTCGAACATGAAACTAATGGTTCTTTGCCTTTTCTTGATGTACTGGTCACCCGTTCTGCTATTGGTTTTCAAACCTCGGTTTTTCGTAAACCTTATTTTACTAATTCTTGTATTCCTGCTAATCCTTACCATCCTCTTTCCTCTAAAAAAGCTTCTTTTTATACTTATTTTTAATCGCGTTTTTAATGTTTGTTCATTTATCTCTGCTTTAAGTGATGAAATTGATTTTATTTTTGGCCTTGGCCGTGAGCCTGCCTACTCTTTGAGTTTTTTTATAAGGTTCTTTCCAAGTTCGCTGTAAATATACACTTTTTGATACTAAACTTATAGCCTTAAAAGATCGTTTGACTTATAGATCTAGTTTTCCATACAATCCTCGGTTTTTCCGCCCCTTTATCCATTTTTGTTCTGAGTCTGGTTTCAGACCTGCACATTCTAATATTTCTTCTTTATTTTACCGTATTCGGTCTGATAAACTGGGTAATAAGGATAACTTTAAAAGCTTTTCTGGGGTGTACGTTGTTCCCCTGTTGTCCACCGATGGCAATTTCAAATTTTATATTGGAAGTACTAAACGTACTGTTGGCATCCGTTTAGCAGAACATGCTCGAGATGTCAGGGATAGTAAACTTTCTACGGCTCTTGCTCAATTTTTTGTTAAAGATAATTTTCAGCCTCTTTCTGAAAATACTTTCCTTTTGATGCGTTGTAATAAGCTTCGTGATATTCTCCTCTTTGAATCCCTTTTTATTTATATCTACCGCGAGTCCGTTTGTAATTTTGACCCTGTTATGAATTTGAGTTACGCTTGGCGACTCATTCTCGACTCCATGCAATTCAAGTCTCTGCAAAGTTATCTTTGATGTCTTCATCTTTGGGATTATGCTTGGTTGCCACCCCTCCCCCCCTTTTTTCCATATCTGTAATTAAATTGTAATTTAATATGCTGTTCTTCTGTTGTTGAATTTTTGAAACTTTATAAAAATTGTTTTATAGTTTTTGGTTTATCCTTGCTTAAACGTAGATTATTTTGCAAATTGATGAAGAGCGTACTTATGCTCGAAGGTTCTCTGGCTCCTTTTTTAAAAAAATTTTGTACGTCTTATAGGAAGTAAAATAAAGACCTTCTGTTGTGGATGTGTGCTTAATTTTTACTATTTACTATTATATTGAAATCTGCAATAGTAACTTGAAACTGTATGTTAGTTACTTTACTTTTTTCCAAGCAATTTTAAAAATTTTTAGAAACAAAATAACAGTTTATTCACAACATTTAAAAATATGCACAACCTAAATACAAATGACTTCTTAACGCGTTCTTTTTAATTTCAGCATACCATAACAAATAATCAAAAATATACATGCAGTAAAGATACTAAATATTTTACATACATATATACTTACTTGTCAAACGGTTAAAAATATGCCATTTGATGTATGAAATATTACATTTTACATTATTATTTTACTTTCATAACATTTATATTAGTGTAGCATTAGTGTAGCATTAGTGTAGCATTTTTATTGCTACGATTTCTTACTATTGGCAATATCTTAAAAAGAGAATGAAACTTCGTGTTTGATATAGAAATTTCTGCTGAACTAGTGATTGGCTAAAACTTAAATTTGCAAGTCTACCACATATAGAATATTCCTGAAAAGTCCAAAATAGAAACTTTAAATACAGACGAAGAAAAAATAATTACAGTATTAACCTAGATAGTGGCTGATCTATTGCTTTTTGGGGAAGGAGGGGAAGGCAAGATTGTGTTAAATCTTGTACATAGGTACAATATGTGTATCTATGGGTATAATTGAAGTAAAAACGTCATCTTATCCAGTGCAGATGATTCAGCATTTATTTCTTGGGGGGAGGGGGGGGATGGTTGAAACCCCTAGTGAACCGGGACATAAAACTTGTTAACCATAAATTACTGAATTATTTTAAATTTTTTATATATTACACAAATAGAGCTGATAAAAGACTAAACATTCTAATATATAGATGTCTGAAATAGAACATCATATATTGAAATTGAGCAGACATGTTGTTGCTATTTGGTATAAAGTACAATACAAGTATTCGCCACTTAATGCATGCATTATGAGTTTTACTGTGTATAACTTAACTATTAAATAAAATGTTTTAACTGTTAAATAAAATGCGTAAGTATTTTAATAACCATAAGTAAAATGAAAAAAATGTTAACAACTGTAATAATCATTTACAATACTTAGGAATAATTATATAAATCATTTTATCTAGCTTAAACGACAGGTGAACTTAATATAAAGTAAAGTAAAATAAAATATTTATTATTAAACTTCGACAATAATCATATGTCTTTCCTAAGCAACAGGTAAGCCTAGCAATACGTACGTACGGGCAACGGTATCTTCAGCTAAGATAGTATTTACATGTCTTACATTTTAAAGTACTGCTTGCAATACGTTACATAAAATAAACTACGGTTTCTGAAACTAAAATACATTTAATTGTAATACTTACGTTTATAATGAAGATTTACTGTAAAGAAATAAATCCACCACGTGTAATTATCACACTCACAGGCATATGCTGTTACTAGTCAGCTCTATTCTCCGATTTCTGCTCGCCTTGTAGAAGCGGCGTCACAAACTAACTGAATGGCTTCCTCTCTCGGTGACAACGATTCAGCCCATTTACATGTCGAGCATTAAAATCGTTCCCTGGATGTGACTTCATACTAATACCTGAGCGATGGTACAATCCTCGGTGAATGAAATAACAAGAAATATCAATCATGCATAAAGCATTGATTGCGAAACACTTTCCCACTGAAATGCATGTCTGACATGCAATACATTCAGCACTGGTATTTTTTAAATTATACAATACTATAATAATTTATTATACTTGGAAACTTTAACCTTCATCAAAAAAGGTAGTGTCTGCTACTCTTTGTAGAATCAAGAAATATTTCATTCATATCACTTATATTCAAGACTCCATATCTAAATAATTTTGCCTGAAAAAAATTCAGCAATTCTTATACAAATCATCTTACAAATGCCTGATTTAATTAAATTCTGTATACTATAGAAATTAGGCTTCGTTGTAAGAATAATCAAAGTTTAGTGATCATTTAAACTAAAAATTATTGTAATTGCGTTGGCACAGAATTTAAATACATAGATAATATACAAAAATAAAGCAGTTTTATGACTGATGCAACACTAAATATAAATTTAAACGGTCTTTAAACATCACGATTTTTACACTGGAAAAAAAAATGGATGTCATATTTTATTTTGAAACCAATCACGCGATATCTCCATATAATATGGATGTAATTTTTATTTAAAAACTGCCGATCATATTTTGCTGAATTTTTTTTACACATTTTATGTGATAATTTGAATATTTCTTATAATTTTCGGAGTAATTTGTGAATTTTAACTTCGCTTAAAAAATGTTTGAAAAATTAGGTCCCATAGGGTTCAAAGTATTTTGTTTATTTAACCAGGATTAAATCCTAAACTAATTGTGTCATATTATTCATTTTCTATCCTGTATGTTCCACGGACCTGTATCAACAACATACTAAAATTTCATTTTGATAAAGTCATTTCTACGGCATTTATCATACGAACGGACAGACAGATAGACAGACAGACAGAATGAATGAACAAAGTCATAAACACTTTACAACTATGTTGGGAAGTGTTAAAAATAGGGTAGATGTTTTCATCTGCCCTATTTTTAGGGCGACTAATTTTTAGAAATTACGATAAAGTGTGTGAAAAAACTACATATTTTATAACAGTCAAAAAATGGGAGACTCATATTAGAAAGAAAATTTCCTCTCCCCCCGTTCCGGTTAACTCAGAACTCTGGTCTTAAAATTCAGGGGTCCAGGGTTCAGTACTTTAACTGCCCATTTCCCGTTTTTGCGTAACTCCAAATTAGTATCCGACCCACCTGAAAGTGTACGGAAAAGAATCAAAGTCACTGCGACAGTACTCCCGGGACACTTGGTCGAAGTCCACACCAGTGGCAAAGGCCCGTGTCATACACGGAAACCACCAGCACTCAAGGGTCCCTTAATTGTCACTGCTTCGACACCGATCGGCTAACCGAGTGGACGAAGGCACCAAAACATTAAAAGGAAAGCGGGTCCACGCTCACCACCATCTATTGAGGGTCACCCTCTGACTGGTCCCTCAACACTTTATTCAAAGCAAATGCATACATAAAGTTAAAAACAAATACATGCATACAGTGTTTTGCGTATGTGAGAAGTGAAGATTCACAAAAACAGGAAAATCAAATAATATTTCTGAGGGTAGGGTATGTAAGAGACCCACAATTTGTATTGGTGGTCCTGTCGGAACTCTCCAAATTTACACAGAAGGTCGTTTGCACTTTATGGAAACGATTTTGATAATTAATTTTTATTCATAAAGGGCGTATTTCTTGCAGCAATTTGCTTCTATCTGATAACCTTGATTCTTGACTATAGCTCTAGCTCGAATTTTCCATGAAAATAAATTTTTTTTAGCACCGTCATGTCAATTTTATCCCATTCCCATTGGGTCGTTTTCCAAAGATCGTTCAGTGTTCTTGAATGCCGTTTTCCTAGTTTTAACAAAAGTCTAAAGTTTTTCCTATTTTTTGAAAGCGCAAAAGTCCATAGGAGACGCGTCAAGTAATTTTACAGGTATTTCATTAAATGGGATACATTTTATTCCTGTTTCTGATTCTTTCTTTGCTAAATATGTTGCAGTTGACTTAGACGTGTAACTAGAGGCTTTGTCCATAAATAAAGCCCAACTTTATTTGATGTTCTTTCCATATAAGGCTGGAATTTCTTCTTCAAAAATCGGTTCTAAAATATTCTGCTGATAGTAGAGTGAATTAATTTTAGCTTTACTTGAGACTTTTGTTCGTTTTAATTTACCGTTGTAACAAAATCCTGCAACTATCATGAACCCCTTTGGAAACTTTTCTGTACATTGACGAAGCCATTTCGTACGGTCATTTTCGTCAGTTGAGCAATAAAGAATTGATTTTTTTTATTACAGTCACTTAAATGCACCCATGCCTCATCGAGTGTCACCACAAATTTCTATTTATCAGCAGCTAGGTGTTTTTCATATAATTTTCTACAATTTGTTTTTCTTTCCGCAATATGCTTTGAAAAAAGCAGATGAACTTTAGATTTAAACATATTTTAAACATATTTAAACATATTTATAAACTTCAAATCTTTCTGAATAATTTTACTTACAGTGCCAGAAGACATTCCCAGTTTCGATGCAATGGATCTTTGAGTCGATGGATTTTCTTTTAGGATCAGAGACTTCACTTTCTTGATATTTACCCCGTGTTCGAACAGTCTTAGAATGCGATTTTGTGGCCATTTTTTTATTTTTGCTTTCAGCGAGACGCTTTTTCCCTTTCAAATTTAATATATTAAAATTACCTTTCTTTGAAATGCAATAACTTCGATTTTTTACACCGCTTTACAACTTGTTGATATGAATATTTTTCCTCGAAAAGCGCATTCACGTAACCTTCGAGCCATCTATCAGTTTCAGGAGTCATTTTCAAAATAAATCTTTTATTTTACATTCCAATCAAAACAAAATAGTAGCAGACGTGTAGTAAAAAGCATATGTTCTGTGACAAAGCACAGCAGTGCAGCAACACAGTAGCTTTGCTGCTCTTCACCAGCAAAGCCGAGCGGCGAAACTGTAGATCCGCGCCTCCTTAGCAGTAGTGGGGAGATGTTTGAATGAGATACGCACGTTGAAAAATTTACATGATTTTTGTGAAGAAGAGAGAGTGAATCACTGGTGAGTGGGATATGGTATATCGGGTGGTGGGGGACATTGATAAACGGAGAAGGAGGTTATATTGCCTCCTGAGAGTTTGAACAGCGCAACAACCCTGAGTTCGCCAGAAGAGGAACCCGTTGAAGACAGGGGAGATGTTCAAACGACATAACGCACTCAGTAAAATTTTTACGACATTTTCGTGAGGAGGGAAATAACTGAATGTGTCATACCTGCGGAAAAGGGAATGGTGCACTCTCCCATGAGAAAGGAGTCTGTTAAACATTTTTGGTGATGATTTTTCCTGAAGAAAATATGAGTAATACACATAATTAAAAAAAGCTTACACCTACTATAACTAGGAACAGCTGAAAACAAAACATACAATAAATATTATAATACCTGAAACTTGTTAAATAATGTACACAGATAGAAAAAAAAATATTTTTTAGGTTTCTGCCCGCCATCCACCCGGTGCAACGCACCGCCACAAACCATTTTGTTTTTCTTTACATAAATTTCTTTCAACACATGAATTTTTAAAAAATTTTTTTATGTTTGTGCCCACCAGCCACCCGGTGCAAAGTACCGCCACAAACCATTTTTTTCCTTACATAAAGTTCTTTCAACACATGAATTTAAAAAAAAAAATTATTTTTTTAGGTTATGCCCACCATCCACCCGGTGCTATACATCTCCACAAACTCTCTACATTTTTAACCTTCCTCAAAAATACATTGTTTTTTTTTCTTTTGAAATGTTTAATGGAGAGAATCTTGACATAAATTTTCACATAAAGTTCTGTCATCAAGTGAATTTAAAAGAAATATTTTTCTATGTTTGTATCCACCATCCACCCGGTTTAATATAGCGTCACAAACCCTTTTTTTTTCTTTGCATAAAGTTCTTCCACGAAATGCATTTTAAAAAATTTTTCAATTGTTTTTATTTTGTTTATGCCCACCAACTATCCGATGCTTAGCACCGCCACAAACTATGTAAATTTTAAACTATCTTCAAAAAACAAAGTTTTTTTTTTCATTTTGAAATGTTCATCATCTTGACATAGATTTTTGACATAAAGTTCTTTCCACAAAGGAATTTTTAAATTCAGGATTTTTCAAATATATCTCATTTTCATAATCCTTTTATCATAAATCTGCTTTTTAAAATTCTTGATTTTTAATTGAAACAGTTTTTCGTAAAAAAAAAATTTTATCTGTGTATAAAAAAAGAACTATTTTAAGTAAAACAGTTTCGAATTAAAAATCAAGAATTTTAAAAAGAAGATTTAGAATGAAAGGATTATGAAAAGAAGATTATGAATATTTGAAAAATCCTGAATTTAAAAATTCCTTTGTGTAAAGAACTTTATGTCGAAAATCTATGCCAAGATGATGAAAATTTCAAAATGAAAAAAAAACTTTGTTTTTTGAAGATAGTATAAAATTTATATGGTTTGTGCCGCTGCTAAGCACCGGGTAGTTGGTGGACATACACCAAAGAAAACAATTGAAATATTTTTTTAATTTATTTTGTGTGAAGAACTTTATGCAAAGAAAAAAAAATGGTAAAATGGTTTGTTGGAGTACATTACACCGGGTGGATGGTGGGCACAAACCAAAAATAAATATTTTTTTTTTAAATTCACTTGATGAAAGAACTTCATGTGAAAATCTATGTCAAGATTCTCTCGATTAAACATTTGAAAGAAAAAAAAAACAATGTGTTTTTGAGGAAGATTGAAAATGTACAGAGTTTGTGGAGGTGCATTGCACCGGATGGATGGTGGGCACAAACCTAATTGAATGAATATTTTTTTTAAAAATTCATGGGTTGAAAGAACTTTATGTAAAGAAGAAAGATGGTTTGTGACGGGGACGTGCACCGGTAAATGGTGGGCACAAAACTAAAAAAATATTTTTTTCTCTCTGTGTATATTATTTTACAAGTTTAAGGTATTATAATTTATTAAAAATCATATTTCCGACAAAACAAAAAAGAATACTTACATTTTTATCTATTAGGTTCAGAGATATTAGCGTCCAAATTGTTTACATTTTTCATAAAGCTCCGATTTTTGACTCAGATACCCCAAACATGGATGCTATTCATATAAAAAACTTATATGCTCAAAAATATTAACAGATTAATAGTTTTCGACTGAAGGAATTGATTTTTAACATTTCAGAAACAGTTTGTAACAAATTGACTATAAACATTAATATGCCGAATTAAGAGGAAATAGAAATAAAACTTTTTAAATATTTTTTCTCAAATTCTAAACACCGTGATAAATTTTAAATATAGTTTCACATTAATAGAAACTGATTAAATGCTGAATATAAAATGGATCGACTGTCAACAACAATTCTGTAATACATGACTTTAATTATTACTAAGAACCTAAAATGATGAAAATAAAGAACAGTAGAAAATATTATTTAAGTTTCAATCTAATAATTTGATAAAAAATGACCTGAAATACTTATATTTTCGTCTCAAGCCAGAAGAAAATACCAAAAAAATTTTATAGGAATATCAGGTTTTGAGATTCCTAGATATCGGTATTGCCTGCGCTCCTAGTGACAGTATTTGTTTTATAAACAAATGGCTGAACAGTATAAAAAATTATATTGTAAAAATTGCGCTAATCAGCCCGGTCTCCTTTACTAGGTGTGGTTAAATGTATAGTACAATATCGTAGTCATTGTGTAATATGCAGTATGTAAGTTGAAAAAACAGATGAAGAATTAATTACAGCAGATATGTACGCTATAAACTTTGGTTCAATTTCATAATTGACTGCCGTAAAACTATTACGACAGGAAACATCCAATCGCGAGCTAGAGATATGCGTTAATTTGCCATTTTGCAGACTTCAGAAACCTCACTTTTGTTTTTAAGCGTCCACCTTTACTAAACAAACAGACAAATCTCGAATACATGTAGCAATTATATTTGCTTTTTATGCCGCGTCGAGTTGACAGAACTATATCATCTGGCAGGGGCATTTTCTTATTCATCCCAATTCGGCAGCCTTTCGTGAGGTTTTGTTCTCTATTTGTTCTACATTCCAAACGAGAATTCAATCAGATATGAGCTGTAGTACTGGAATATTGTCTTCACGCTCATCCGTATAAAATTATTAATTTTATTTAAATTTTTCCTTTTTACCTGCATTTATGGCAGATTCCTGTATTTTTCATCGGTCAACGGTTCAATTTAGAAGAGAGTTACCTAGAACGATGATATACTGGGTGAGTAAAATAAGTAAATTTACTTTTATTGTTTAAACTGTGGCATGAATTTGGGAATTTGCGGGAAAATATTAAGCATCAAAATATTGTTTTGAAAATAAATAAAATAATATAAACGTAATTGTACCAAATAAAATTCACCTAAAACTGGTGATTCTATCTGAGTGAGATAAAACTCAAAAAGCATCTGTAAACATTTTCTAAAGTGATATTTTTATAATAAAAGGGAAAATAATTCATCCGCTTAAATTACCTGTTTTGGATCCCTGCCTCCTTTATCTTTTAAATAGCGGGAAGGGGACAAAAACTACCAAGTTCACAGTGAAATTACTGTCTATTCTCTTATCTTATCTGCTAATAGTAGATGGTTTCTCTTTTATTCTATATATTCCTTTTCTATGTATTTTTGTTTCCATTGTTTCTTTCCTGACTGATCTTTTTAGACAGTTCTATATTAAGAAATACTAAGTGGAATAAACTAAGCTTACTTTTTAAGTGTATTTCTATGATAACTACTTCGCATTTTAATAGAATTTCAAATCCCTTTTAATCGTGTATCCTTCCTTAGTGATTATTTCAAATCATAATTGTAACAAATTACTGTTTCTATAAATATGTGAATCCACAAGTACCTCCAAACCTACCATAATTTTGATAATAAGATCACTTCCTCACAAATTCCTCACTCAGTTCCCACTCTAAACCATTTCAAGTCCATAGATCTTTCAACATGATAATCTATTATGGAAAGGAGTGGTATTATTAGGAGTTTTCAAAAGAACGGTATTAGATATATACGCAAATTAATCGATAGAAAACTGGGAACAATTCTTTACTGCTCTCCTTATGAATCTATATATTTTATTTATTACTTTTTTATACTTCAATATTCATAATAGTGGAAATATTCCATCACAGAGTAAAAATATGGGCAAAGGATGTGACGTCATTCCCGAGACAGCTCCTCTTGGTTCTGCACAGCTCCTCATGGTGCCTCATCAAGTCCAGATGCAGCAATTTCTCTCTCCTTCCCAGATACAGCAGTTCCTTCAGCAGCAAGCCATATACTATCAAAGACAGCAGGTAAATTCTCACTTAACAGATATAAAATATCTGTTTGATTGAATTACTTTCCATTCTCCTTACATTCCCCTTGACATTCCCCTTGACATTCCCCTTGAAGCACAAACAAATCTCAAGGTTCCAAAAATTCAATCGTTTAAATTTTAACAACATATTGTTAGCGAAATCTGCTATGTAAACCACTTATATAAGTTGTTCACCTAATTAATTTGAACCTTCAAAAGAAACCAAGATTGAGTATACTTGTTTTATATATTTATAAATTGACAATTTGGTTAAAATGGAAAGTGTGAAACAATTTATTGGTCAACACGTAGCAAATTTTGCTATATTTTATAATAAAGCAATATAAAAAAAGTCAACAAAATTATATTGCACAGCTGTACCGATAGCAGGCGTAGATTCTACAACGCCTCAATCTCGAGTCTAGTTCTTTACCCTCTAAACCTGATGCGGCCAACCAATTCCGCAAGAGTAAAAATGTATGTCATTTATTGTATTAATTCCTGTATTTGATGCTCTTTGGAAAATTTATTATATTCCGTTGCTTCGTGATGGCAAAATATTGTGGGCCCCTGCTCTAGGATATGTTGATACATTTATAAATATCCTCCATATTGAAGCAGATGGTTGCATTCGTTTCTTGTCAATCCACATTTACCTTTAGTTTTATTTTCTATTTCTTTTTTTCTTTTAGTTTTCATAAACTTTTACTCGCATGAGCACCATCATTTTAAATAGTTAAAGCCAATGTCTATATATCCATATGTTGGCGCTGCAACGGAAAATCGAAGTTATGTACAGCTTTCGAGGCTTAGTGACCTGAGTGACCAACCACTACGGTGCTACGAGAGCTTATCTTTTCAGTTCTTTGTTCCCCGGCGTATGTATATGTTGAAGACCCAGACCGTCCGGCTCGTCAGCAAGGACTTGAGCAACTATTTGGACGGCCGGGGCGTATGTATATGTGTCGTTGTACTATCGCTCAGTGAAGACAACTAGAAATCTAATTGGACAGTCTACGTGAGCCACAGCTATTGCAAGTTGAGAGATTTCCCCAAAAGCGGTCGGGTTTGTCGCAGAAGACTAATTGTCAAATTGTTCGTCATGATCTTCCAGCTTTCAGGCGCCAGTTTTGAATCTTTACCGCAGCCAAGAATCAAAGCAGTGCCTAGTTCGAAGATGGACATTCAAAAGAGTTATGCAAATGGCTTTGCTCAGATACCGCCTTATCTTAACTTTAACTAGTCCCATTAGTTAAGCTAGCTAAAACTAGTCCCACTAATTTCACATCTATACTTCTAATGGACAATTCCGACCTCTTTTTCTTCTGAAATGTTGCAAAACGAACAAAAGCATAAAAATGTTTATTCTACGTGCTGTATTTAATGTTTAGCAGTCAAAGCTCGCCTTTCTGACTGTCGCGGGAAAACAACCTATTTTGGTGCCCACTGAATATAACGTCAGAATGCTCGGCCGTGGCTCGCGTCTTCGAGAATTGATGAATAAGTTTGATTACATTCGGAAAGTTCCGCTAATTATAATTGTTTATTCCGTCCCAAACTGCCGAATAGTTATAAGTATTGTATCACTCCAATGTGCAAGGCTACAAGTTTTACATCATCAGAACTGTACCAAAAAATTATGTTTTCCGTAAAATGTAATGTGCATGAAGCCAGAATTCACTACTGACATTAAAAAAGTGTTCATTACATATTTTATGGTAATAAATCAGTAACTTTATAATCAAATTTTCAAAGCCTTTTTATGAGATGTTACTTCTTTATGATTTATTAAACTTCGAAAATACTTAAGGGTGCCCCCTACTTGTTCGGCACTCTTATGTTTAGTTTTTCTATTACGAATGAATTTAAAGCCAGATTCAAAGTGTATTATTGATTTTGTCCCCGGTTTAGTTTTTGATGTTTGCAGGTAATTTAGAGAATATAAAAAATTCCGTACATTAAAATTTTTTATACCAGTATACAGTTTTTCATACCAGTGAGCATTTGGAATTTAGTATTTTCATTAAGTACACGTACTTTCCAAAAGTTATGAAATAGATTTTATCTAAAAAAATAAATCACAAATTTAAAACATCGCACAAAAGGAATAGAAATTAAATAGAAAATAATTTAAAATTGACTCACCAGTTCAGAATCATAAATGATTTACTGTTTATTATAGGTTTTAAAACAATGTAATATAATAAGAAATAATTTAAAACTGTTTTTAATTTAAAAATAAATTATTAAATATTATATTTAGAATCCTCGCAAATTATATAAATATAATAAAAAATATTAAATAAAAATATATAAATAAAATATATATATATATATATAAATATAAATACATTTAATTCCCAGAAAAAATACGGTCGGTTTAAATTTACTGTATAACAAACTTATTTAAAAAAAGTTATTTGCACTCAAAAAATTACGAAACACATTAAAAAAAAAAAAAAAAAAAAAAAAAAATCAGTGGTGGGCCATCCAGTCCGATGGAGCTGAAATGGTTTTGCGTAAATAATATAATTTAAAATAAAAAATGAGGTTCAATAAATGTGTTCATTTAATTTTCAGACTCATTTGTTTCATTTACAGGCTTTCAAAGTACTATACGTACAAATTACTTGCTAACTGTTTATAGTTAGCACTTTTAGATTTTGTCCCTATTTCATCTGAATACTCCGACTCTAGACCACGTTAAAATATACAATTTTTTTATTAACTTGCTTTGCGGTATATATATATTAAACTTAACAATATATCTGATGAGATTTTACATTCAAGTTAATCTATAAACTTGTCTGGCGGCACATTATGAACTTTATTACGTATATTTCTTAGGCATTCAAATTACGCATTCAAATCTCACCAATCATTAAACATCTTTAGAATCCCTAAGCTTATTTAACCTTCTAATTTTTTTTTAACAAAATAAAATATCTTATGTTTGTGCACCCAGCTTTCACCAAGGAATAAGTAAAGGCACTGAGCTTCAACAACCATGACATTTTAAATATTGCAGCTTTCCCAGCTATTGGAAAATCCAGGTTAAAAAACCAAGCTATCGAAATTATAACCACTCGAACCAAAATCCAATTATATATACTTGCAAGAATTTAAAAAAGCTACAAATTCCTACTTATCGTTCATAGCTAGTTCTTTTAGTTGAGATATTAAAATTACAAATTTGTAAAACGAAAAATTTTCAATCTTCTTCAACTTGACAAGACGATTTCTCGAAAATTATATAAGCTTTTTTTTTTCAAAAAATAAATAGATTCAGAAACTAAATTTCCTAATACATATTTTTGTAGCTTACTATTTATATCTATCTTTTGAAGTTTCAGTGAAAATAAGAAAAATTAAAAAATCACTCACTCGAACAGATCCTTTAAGTATTTTCTAAAAAAGCTCAAAGTATTAAAATTATTTTATGTATTCAAAATCTAGACCAACAAAACAAGAAAAAATATTTGCATTTTTATCTATCAGGTTCGGATAAATTAGCGTGTTAAGTGTTTACATTTTTTGTAATGCTCCGATTTCCACCTCAAATACCTCAAACGTAGATGTTATTATGGGGAGGGGATTCGTAGGTAAATATGATTCCCATATCTTAGTAAGTGAAAAGGGAAGAGGTTATCTTAAATTCTTTAATCAAACAAATTCCAATGTGGACAGAGGGTAATTAACAATTAGTCTCGGGTTTTTGAATAAAATATAAAATACATCCCCGTTCACTTACCATAAAACATTTAAATCACCGAGTGGTGCATTACCAGCAAGCTGGCACTTATCGTGAGAAGCAATTAAATTACCAAGATAAGACCAGGTAATAAATACCATCTTAAATGCGTGTAAAAGCATATTTTATTTTAGTTAAAGATAATTCTTGATTAAATAAGTTACTTCATTAATAATTGCAACTGGTTCCTATATGTATATATATATATATATATATATATATATTTGTATGATAATATCATTATTATATCATTATCATTATCCTTGGCCAATTCTCAATTATAAAATATTCAATATCACATCTCAATTTCAAATAATTCATTCTCTAGTTTTAATTCAAATTAATTATTTTTCAATTTTGGAATCTTTCCATTAGTTAGATTCAATTTCAAATCATAAGTATAAGTTAAGTATTTCCATTTATAAATTCATACATAATACTATCACTTATTAACTATTCATTTTAATATCATACACAAACATAATTATTTTAGCACTTTATGCAATTGATTTTTCCAATAAATCTGTGGACCTTGATATAATACATTATAAATTATTACAATTTATTAAGTATTTATATATTGTGAAAACATTCATAACAACATACTTCGTAATTTTATCTTACTTGTACTTAATTAATAATTTATAGAACAGAGAAACTTACGTGATACTTTGAAAGATCACTTTGGAACATCAGTTCAGTACGGTCAATGTATGGTCAGTACGGTCAATGTACAATTTTTGGAGTCACCATTTGATTATAAATCACTGCACTTAGAAACGTAAGTTTAAACGGTTTTTCACCAGCCCACATTCGGAGCCACCTTTTATTTTATAAATCACTGCACCTAGAAGCATGAATCTACTGGGAAATGGTTTTCACTCGAGTAATGTTTTTATCAGCACTATCACTTCTTATAGTTTTTTGTGATAAGTGCCTATTCTAGAATCTGGAAGACCTCCTTCTTACATCGTTAATCTGTTGCTTACCCTTTCGAACAGCATTCATCTCCGTGGAAGATGAGGGAGCGACTGCCATTCCGTCTTAACATTCAATCAGCCGAATTAACTATATGTACAAATATTTCGAATGGCATTTTAGCTGTATTCGCCCCTTTAGAAGACAACGGATTCACTGTATTCATGGCGTAAACAGGTCCATGTTCTACTATGTTATGCGCATATGACATCTGCTTGGTCACGTGGTCACTGCTTCATCTTGGAATTATGTATCTTAGAACAAAAGAAAATAAAAAAAATGCCAACGATGAATACTGCTGCACTGTCTCTGCTTCGACCTTGGGTAGCAGTAACGAGTGATAAGGAGCGTTCTTAGTTGCCCTAAATATTGGTATTTTGACAGTCGAAACTATACTTAATTGGAAACTTTGCAGTTTCGTATACATCTTCCTTTATGCGTAGGGGAGTAAAATTCGATATTTTTGTGCGAATATTTGGCACTGGCTCTATTTACTGTGGGAACATCTGCATTTCCTTTTCCGGGAATTTTTGTACAATTGTATAGCTGCATGAATTGCCTTGAAATATTATTTTTCTCGTGGGAAATTGTTTCTTTGAAATGCTAGATAAAAGTATTGTTGCCATGTGCAAGATAAAATAAACTTCCATTTTTGAGCCGAGTTTTAAAAAATTCACTACATGGCATAATGCAACACAAACACACACATATGTCCAGTGAAATCTAATTTCACTGCGACATAATCCCCCTGCTCCACAACAGATATAGGAAAAACTCACCGTTCAATGATACCATATGTGCATATCATGATCACATACTTGCTCAGTTTTCTCAAGTCCACTGGCATCTAAATCTCAAAAAGCTAAGTACATGTATACGTTATTATGAAGTCATTATTCATTTTTATATTCACATTATGTTGTCAATTCATTAAAAAAAATCATCATCAAAATTCAAATAATTCATCCAACTGAGGCGGAAAACAGGTTTTCTAAAAGCAGCCATCAGATGGCAATGGCTTCGAATATGAGATCAAAAGTGAGAGCGTTATGAGTCTTCATCTCCAATCTTCAACTACCATAATGTATGGGGGTTTAGTGCCGCAACTTTATCTCAATATCTCTTCCAAAATTCAACCCATTTTTATTATGTTTCCAGAATCTCAAAGCTAAAGAAATCAAAGCTTTAGTTTTAGTCTAAATTGTTGTCAAGTATTTTTAACAATTCATTGAAGTTGAAAGTCACCAGAAAATCAAAACGAAAATTTTAACCGATTTTTATCAACTTCCATTAAATTATATTTGAATTTGACAAACGAAATTAATAAGAGCAGAATTCTAGCTTCCGATAAATGCTTTAACTTTACTACAGCAAATAGAAGTTCAGTAATTTGGGAAAATAGCAAATATTAATCTGAAAAAAAATGTATTTTGCTTTTCTCTTTCACCTTAATTCCTCAAAAGTGGTTAACCGAACACCATAGACCTTATATACATAGACCTGCTATTGAGCGGGGATTGTTGCTGTTGCAGTATTGAGGCAATGCTATCCAATATACAGAACTCGTCACGTGATTTAGAATCGACTCTACCAATTCAGAGCTGACCCACCGGCTATCGGAGGGCAAGGTCCACTCCCTACAGTATTATCCAAGAACCAGTTCTACTCACCACGTCCTGAATCTGGGAGCATTTGATCACGTGACAAGTTCTACCATGTTGGATGGCAGAAAAAACTCCTCTTAGCCTATCTATACGTGTAAGATCTATGCCGGACACCTGTGGAGGTGAAGTTTGGTGTCGTCATCGCCCCAATAGCTCAATGGTAGACCGTCGGCTGGCCAGTTCGAATATCCAGAGTTTAATTCCCGGTAGGATCAGCAAAGTGGCGTCCGAACAAATTAACCCTGTAAGTTAGTGCAAAGATGCCGGAGGTCTGAAAGTGATCCCATTATGACTAGCATGGATTCAGCGGACTCTTGGATATGGAGCGTCGATTTCAAAGCCAGAGGATGACAACCACGCAGGATACTAACCTGGGTAAAAATAGTACTATCAGGAGGCTTACCTGAGATAAAAATTTTCAGGAGGTGGTCAGTCAGATTGTCCTTTGCATGCCAATCTGATATTAGTGGGTGAGGAATGCATAGTCCACTTTAAAGATAAGAGCTTGCAATATCGTCCCAATAGCTCAATATCGTCTGCTGGCCAGTTCGGAGATCCAGGGTTCGATTCCCAGTTGGGAAACAGCAAGGTTCTTTACAATGGCGCCCGAACAAATCAACCCTGTAAGTTAATGCAAAGATGTCGGAGGTCTGAAAGTGACCCTAGTACGACTAGTACGGATTCAGTGGACTCTGCAAAATTGTGCGCCGATTCAAATTGAGAGAATAACAAACACGTAGGATACGAACCTGGTTAAAATAGTAGTAACAGGAGTCTAACCTGGGGTAAAAAATAGCAGGAAGTAGTAAGTCAGATTGTCAGTTGCCAGCCAATCTCACATTAGAGGGTGGAGAATGCTTCGACAATAAGAGCTTGCAATATCGGCCCTAGAGCTCAAGGGTAGAGCGTCGACTGGCCAGTTCGGATATCCAGGGTTCGATTCCCGGTTGAGCCAGCAAGGTTCTTTACAGCTCATTCTCAAGTTAGTTCGTGTTACAAAAACCACTAATTAATATTTTGCCCCAGTTTCGATTTTTATAGTTTCTGTTTTGGATATGCTTATTTTCCCTTTTTGCTTTGTAAATAGACTCATAATTATATATATATATATAAACTTAAAAAGTAGTACAATATACACGGTATTGTGCGATCGTTATCCTGTAACCTGGGCCGTGTCTACGTTATTGAGTTATTTTAAGCCTGTAGGAAAGGACCGAGGGCAACCACTAAAAATTGTACCAGTTCGAGGTCCTTCTTTTAATCAGCATGTTACGTTTGAGCCCACTTCGAGGGGTTATCAGTGTTGTTTCCGTAATATAGATAGCTTTAAATTTAGAAAATGTAATTCAAAAAGATACAAATTATGCCCATTGGCATATCATAATCAGATTGCTATGTCACATACTAATAAGATCTTTTGTAAAGTGTTCAATTGTATTTATCGCATTTCTTGTAACCAGTGTAATCTTCAATATATTGGAGAGACCAAGAATCCTCTCAATATAAGAATAAATCTTCACCGAAACCAGATCAAGAAATTTGGAAAAAATCTTCTCCATGATAATAACTTAAGAATTAAGGCATTCCTTCGAGAACACTTAATAATTGTCGAGCAACATCTTCTGCACTTTCGACTTTTGAAATTCAGGTAGATGCTCTAAGCTAAAGTCCTCCTTAGCCAATTGTTGTTTCCTTAGTTTTAAAATTTCTTGTTGAGTTAATGCATTTACTTGTTCAATATTTCTCTTCTTATTACAAATTTGAAATTTTTTTGAAATGTTGGTTAATTTAAAATGTTTGTGCAGAGTTCTTATATTATTTGAATTATTAGAAATCAGTATAAATATCTTTCTATTTTCATTACTTTTAATTATTCCTGTTTCTATTTCAATATTAGCATTGTTTTTGATAAGCTCCATCAAGAATTTGTTTCTGGCATTATTGCTTCATTGCATTTCATTTCAATGATTTCAGAAGTTTTCGGTTTAAGTACAATAGCCTTAATTGCAATTAATTGAGCATATTTAGCGTTTTTTCCTCATTATACCATTGTTGACATGGTTGGTGTTCCTCTTGTTTCTGTTCTTGCTATCTTTCCTTACAAATGTATTTACATTTTGCTCATAATTGACTTCTTGGTCTAATTTATAATTGTTCATTTCAACGTGTTCATAATCATTACTTTCAAATTGTTCATAGTCACTAATTTCAAATTGTTGCAATTGTTCTAATTATCGTTTTCTTCTGTAATTCCCATTTCAAATTCTATATTTGCCATAATCAGTTTGTGTTTGTTCATATCCATCACAATTTTCTTAATTTTTAGGAAATCATATCACAAAATGACATTATAGCTTGTGCTCCATGATTCATTTGTAAAAAATGTATTCTTAAAAAAATTGTGCTTTTTCTTAAATCCAATTTCAATAGCGGGCTTAAATGGAATCCTTGTGCCATTTACTGAATGAATTGAAACGCTTTTGGACAAATAGTGAATATTATTCTTTGAATCTTTGATTCTATTAAAAAGGTTGTTGCTCATAAGGCTAATTGTTGACCCTGAATCGACCATAGCAATAGCTGGTATATCTTTAAAATGCACATTTATCATTGGAAGTTTTTCATCATTCAGTTTCCTCTGTTTGGCATGAGGCAATAGTTTCAACATGGTTATTCTTATAAGTTGGCATATTATTTCTCTGTTTTGAAAATTTTACATCAGTTTGAGATCCCATATTGGTCGATTTTACAATATCAGTTTGTACTTTCTTGTCCACCATAATTATTCTTGATTTTGTTTTACTAGTCAAATTTGTAGATTTTGTTCTGTTTTCTGTAATGGGAGCATGTTTCAATTTCTTATTTACCACATTGGTCCTCTTATAAACTTGGGAATACCTAATTGGACCATCTCTTAGGGTCTCCCTCTGGCGTTTCCCGAATTCGGATTAAATTTGCCTCTGCTATGGACATTGGGCTTTCTCATTTGAAAATTTCTTCGAAAACCGTTTCCATTATTGTTGTTATCACTGTTTATACCACCTCTATATTGGTTGTTAAATCTAGGCTGGTTATTGTCTCTGGAGTTGCTACTCTGATGGTAGTACTGGTCATTTCCATACGTTTGCCTGTAATATTGTGGCCTTCTAAAATTGTTATTGTTTTCATTATGCCTGTAAGAATTTCCATGTTGTTTGTATGGATGATTTTTCCATTTACATAATTGTTTGCAATTCTATTATTATTTTTTCCATATCTCCAATTATGTGTGTTTCCAAAATTATTTGCATATTCAAAATTCTGTGTGTTTTCAAAATTATTTCCATTAGCAAAATTCTGTACATTATTATATGCATTATCAAAATTAGTTACACTTTCCACATAATGTACATCTTCATTAGACTTCTCAGAATTATTCTTGTTTTGCATTTGAATAAAATTTGCTTATAATTTGCATGCAGTGGTAGGGGTGTTCTTCACCGCACATTAAGCAACAGGGCTTACTAGTCTCAGATTTCTCAGAAATTTTTACCATTGGTACTTCCACAGTATTGGTTTTGTTTATATTGGATGCTTTCATAGCATTTATTTGCTCAAAGATGCTTTGCAGCATAAAATTAGTAGAATTTTGGCTCTCTCTTACTTCATTCATGTCATTCTTGTTGATATAAATATTATTTGTCATTTCTTCTCTAAGTGCACTTTCAATTTGTTTGACAATTTGCACAGCTTGTTTGAATGTTTTCGGGCCTTGCTTTTTAGCTTCCACCCGGAAGTCTGGTCTAATCACCTCCAAAAATTTATTTAATTTTAAATTGTCAATGAACTGTATAGTTTCTTCATTTGAGTGGTCAAGAGCTTTAGTATATCTATTGGTGTTATTCTCCGCAATTGCCTCTATTTCTGATACAGATTGAGAAGTTCCTTGGTTTATAGCATTGAATTTGTGCTGTAATTCAGCAAAGTTTACTTTTTCTGTGAATTTACTTTTCAGTTTATTACGCAATTGGGTGTAAGCTAAATTATTATAGTCCTCATCATCAGTAATGAATTATAAAGCTTTCCCTTTATATATAATATCATTATTATATCATTATCATTTTCCTTGGCCAATTCTCAGTTATAAAATATTCAATATCACTTCTCTATTTCAAATAATTCATTCTCTATTTTTAATTCAAAATAATCATTTTTCAATTTTGGAATCTCTCCATTAGTTAGATTCAATTTCAAATCATACGTATAAATTAAGTATTTCCATTTATAAATTCATGCATAATACTATCATTTATTGGCTATTCATTTTAATATCATACACAAACATAATTATTTTAGCACTTTATGCAATTGGTTTTTCCAATAAATTTATGGACCTTGATATAATACATTATAAATTATTTCCTTTTATTAAGTACTAGCAGCATACCCGTTCTTCGTATGGAGTATATAATATAAAGAAACTTAAAATTCACATTCATGTGCAAATTCATGTAGTGTGCTAAATGACATTGTTAATCAAATTATTCTGTTAAAATATTTAATTTAATGCTCGTAAAAAGAAGTTTAAGAATATCTGTTCTCGCTATACAAAATCATCTTCACGGGCAGATCTGAAGAATAAAACATCCTGGCCCCTCTTGTAAACAAATTTACAAAAAATATGGAATTGAAACACTATATACAAAATAAAAGCGTTAAAATTGTAATAACAGGATAAAATGCTACAGCACAGGTCGAACGGGGAAAATTACGTCACAACCAGTCACGGGGCGTTTTGTGTTTACACAGATTTTGCGTTTTATCGTTTCTTGATATTTAAATAAATAATTTTTTTAAGATATTTTCGCTTGGATATTTTGAATCAGAAAAACATTCTCTTTAAATACGAATTGGTTTTAAGAGTTTAAAAAAAATTCGGAATTGTCCATTGAGCGATTTTGACTCAACTGGTGGTTATGGTCTCCGTATAATCTCTGCTTGTTGCCTGGGTTTAGAAATTTGTTGCGTCACCTGTCTCATAAATCTTCATTGCTTGTACCTAGCCGAAGCCATATCATGGGGAGACGGAACGGAAATCATATTGTACTGACGACCAGAAGCTTCAACAATAATCCCGCCCGACCAGGAGGGAAGAGTATTTTCACTCCTGGTACCAACTCACAGATTTAGAGCCCCACGAATTGACGGCCAATTACCAAGCCAAATTTTATTTTCGGCCTCTAATGTTCGATGGCCACAATACGAGCAGAGCAGAAACATTAAATATTCTCAAACCAATGGGGCATTCGAGACTCACTGTATCACTTGAAGATACCATTTTTGTATTTTTATTACTTTCCTTATATACATGATGTATAAGGAAAGTATTGTGACGGTGTCGAAAATTCGAATTCGAGTTTACGACGGGAGAGCACGTTCCAAGCATCCCTGAACACGAATCAAACGAAAAAATGTGTGTGTGTGTGTAAATATGTGTGTGTCAGTGAGTCTGGGGAGAAAATATCTCACAAACGAATGGAGTGATACGAACGAATCTTGGTACAAAAATGGTAGTCCGTGAATACTGGAAGCCTATTGTTTTTATACGCAATCGATTGTTCAGAACCCCCTAAATTTTCGAGTGAAATTTTGAAAACATCTTAAGAAAATGAAAGCCTTTAATAAAGTTATATAAATAGGCATTTCTTATGTAATTTTTCATTAGAAAATGATTGACATAAATTTTGGAACGGTAGTATGAACCGTTCTCGAGGTAATGCACATTTTTAAAAAAAATTATCAAAAATCATACAAAATAAAAAATGCATTATTAACAACTGTCGAAATGTTAACTTTTCATATGTAATATTATGCAATACATTTGTTGATATCATTCTCATGGATCTAGCTTGTTCCATTCACGAGAAAAAATACTTTGGGTCCACGCCAAATAGTCATTTCTCTGCCATAAGAATAACTTATTTCTCCATCCATAACTCTTGGCGAGATTTTGGCGATGAAGTTGGCAGAATGTCGCTCACTTGGGGACTTTTTAAGTGTTATTAAATTAACGAAAATGTCACCAAATGGATAAAAATGACGCTAAATCAATAAAAATGTCGACTAATGGATGAATGTTCAATATCCTGGAATGAACATTCGAGTAGACTATAAGAATAACCCATTTCTCCGTCATTAGCGAGAATTTAATGCTTAGCGAAAATTTAGCAGGACGTCGCTAACTTGGCAACTATTTTAAATGTTGCCAAAGTAACAAAAATGTCGCCAAATTGATAAAAACCGACTCCAAATGGGAAATAATGTTTCATAAATTCCGATTTCCGTGATAAGATGGGCATACCTTCTAGTATATAAGAAATGCTCTTCTCTCCGTTTACCTGTAACTCTTGGTGATGCATTTGACGAACAATTTAGCAAATTATTGCAAACTTGGCGATATTTCGCCCTAGATTGACAGAAATATCGTCAAAATTTAAAAAATGACTGTAAATTAATGAAAATGACGCCTAATTGATGAATTAATTATTAAAATATTTTAATATATGGACTATATCGCTTTTTCAGGTTACTGTCAAAATTAATAATTGTTTATTTAGAGTTGCGCGAAATGTAAGTTAATTGGATACTTTGAAATTGTTTAACATGTTGTCATTCGGAAAATCGCCAAATGTACAATTCAACGATAAAAACTTATATATTATTTTTTGATTGTAAAAGTAGCAAATCTATTGCGTTATTTAAGGTAAGGGCTACCCACATCAGATTTTTTTATTTTAATTATTTCATTTGCTATTTTCCTTATATACATAATATAATGTAAAAGGAAAGTATTGTGATGGAGCCGAAAATTTATATCAAGTTTTCGACGGGAGAGCACGTGTGAAGCATCCCTAAATACGAATCAAACATTTTTGAGGCTAGGTTTGTCTGTGTGTGTGTGCCAGTGAGTCTGTGGAGACGATATCTCATGGACAAATGGAGAGATTCGAACCAAATTTGGTAAAAAAATGACAATCCATGAATACTGGAAGTATATTGTTTTTAAACGCAATCGAATGTTCAGAACTCCCAAAATTTTCGAGTGAATTTTGAAAAAATCATCAAAAAATTAAAAACTTTTTAATAGCGTTACGCAATTAATAATTTTGTATGGTATTTTTCATTACAAAACGATTGACACAAACTTTAGAACACTATCATGAACCGTTCTTGCGATATTGCGCATTTTTCATATAAATTTATTAAAAAAATAATCATTAACTATTGCAAAATATTTTCACTTTTCATATGTAATATTATGCAATACATTTGTTGATATCATTCTCGTGGATCTAGCTCGTTCCATTCACGAGAAAATATACTTTAGGTAATCGTTTTGTATTTGGGCGCCAATAGTCATTTATTAACTACAAGAATAACCTACGTCTTCGTCCATAACGCTTGGCGAGATTTTGGTGAAATATCGCAAACTTGGAGACTTTCTTAATGTCGCGAAATTAGCGAAAATGTCGCCAAATTGATAAAAAATGACGCTAAATAAATGCAAATGACGACTAATTGATAAAATTTTAATATCTTAGAAATAATATGAGAATCTACTATCAGAATAACGCATTTCTCTGTCCGTCCGTAACGTTTGGCGAGAAATTTAGCGGGACGTCGCTAACTTGACGACTTTTTAATTGTTGCCAAAGTGCCTAAAATGTCACTAAATTGATAAAAATAATGCCAAATGGGAGGTAATGTTCCGCAAATTCTGATTTCCATCATATACCTTTTAATCCAGAATACCTTTTAATATGTAAGACTTGCTCTTCTCTCCGTTTGTCTGTAACATAGTTGAAAAGCCAACAAAGTTGAAAAGTGTTTATGACTTTGGCGATTCCGCCTGTCTGTCTATCAGTCCGTTTGCACGATAACTGCCGTAAAAATAAATTTATCGAAATTTCATTTTTGTTTGTTGTTGAGACGCATGTTGTTTGATTATAATATTTTGATTTTGAATTATCACTAAACTTTCTTTATTCGTACAACGAAGCCTAATTTTAACACTAAACTATAGCACACAAAATGTTAACAAATCAAGCGATTGCAAAGTGAGTTGCATAAGAATTGCCGATTTCTTTTCACGTTAAATTATTTAGATCTGGAGTCTGGAATATAAGTAATATGAATGAAATATTCATTGATTTTACATAGTGAGGCAAAGTATAAAATGCAATGGTTTGTCATACCCATAGTTACAACAATTTCGAAGAACTAATGTAACATGAGAGAAGCAAACGATGTAGTTTCTATAATAATAAAATATTATAATTGTGACTTGTAAACACTTCGCAAATTATATTTTCGATGACGTCATATGAATAAAGTTAATTTTGTATAACTAGCATTATATTTTTCGACGAACTTTTATGTTTTCAAGTATAATAAATTTCTGTAGTTCTATAGTAATTTCAAAAATATCAGGCTGAATATATCACATTTTAAAAATGTTTAAATAAGTTTTTGGTGGAATAGAAGGATTAATTTAGTGCCATTACTCCCTTCGTTATAAATAAGCACAGAGAATTTTAAATTTGAGTGACTTTTAATAAAATGTAAATAAAATTGCATTTCAGTTGGAAAGTGTTTCATAATGCTTTATGCATGATTGATCTTCTTGTTCAATTTATTGACTTTTTATGGAGCAGATTTTACCTGAACTGCAATGCTCTTTATTGAATTTAGTTTCTAACTTTGAATTATGCTATAATTTATGATACTTTTAGTTTAGCTATCACAAACTATAGCATCATAACATTTTTTTTCCGCATTTATTACAACTATACTCTTTATCTCTACAGTTTATCTTTGGCCATGTCTTAAACATCTGAAACATTTCCTTGGTTGGAGGAATTCTGAAAAGTTATATTTTATCCACTTTATGTTTATTATTTTCTCTTTTACGGCCTTATTATAGCTAATCGAGGGCAGTTCAATTACGGAATGATCTATATTTTCATTTACTCTGACAGGAAAGATTAACTTTTTATCATCTTCACCTAACCTGTTTTGGTTGATTAAGTATTCGTTTACTTTTCTCTTCAAATTTCTTTATCTTCAACTTTTTCTACATCTTAGGGTTTCACATTTTAGCTTGAACTTCCTCATATTTTTCTTTCATTTGTTCATTACATTTTAACTTTACATCTAGATTTTTTACTTATTTCATCTTCTATGAAAAGGCCTCCACTACTAATTTTTTTTCACATCTTAAATTCGTAGTTTCATTTTTTTTCACATCTTAAATTCGTAGTTTCATTTTTTTTCACATTTCTGCTACCGTAAACTTCCTCTTCAGTTTTGTTTGAGTTCATTCTTTCTTTATCTTTAGAGAAGTTTTTACAATTTGCATCTTACCACATGCTCACTTTTTGTTAGATTTTATCTTTTTCTGCATAAATTTTAATTTTCTGCATTTCCTTTCATTTCTTGTCAATTTTCTTCAGATTTTTATCCAAGTTTTTACCGTTTTCATTTTGTAACTTTTACTTAAAATGTACAAGATTTTGTCCAATTTCATGTTATAGCCTATTATACACACTTTAAGAATGTTTATTGTTTCCTTTTTTCATCTAACCAAAATATCTTATTTCATCAGTCATTTCAGTTATAGTTATATCACTTTTTTCTTCGTGGAGACTAAAGTTCATACCTCTCTATTGATATTTTTCCTTAAGTACTTTAATTTCATCATAAAGAGTTTGAATTATATCCACAAAACACTTCTTAAGGTTTGTAAAGTATGAGACTTTAGCTCAGATGAAGTTGGTCATTATGGAGTATGTAGCCGGCTTCGTAAGGATTGGTTATCTAAAAATTACACAACTACAAACCTTTGTCTTAAGTCAAAGCTGTCTTACGGTCAAGGAAATTTGACTGTAAAACTAAAAGTTTGGTTATCAAATGAAAGTTGGACTTTTCCTAATAATGGAATGCAACAGCAACTGTTTAGGCAGGCAATTCATCAGCGTAAGCCTGGTTATTTCAGGAGGCACTCTTGTGGACTAGATCAGCTTGATCATGATTGCATTATTCCTAGTACCTCTTGCTAGCTCCTCTTAGAGCGAGCGTACGTGGGAACTCCAAACTACTATGTACCTGCAAATTCACCTGCTCTAAATCCAAGCCAAACTATTCTCTCTTATCCAAACCGAAACTTCAACCCGTTATATTACAAGATCGCTGAAATTGTTAGCTGGCTCAGGATTGGTTTACATAACCGAACCAGTAAAAATTTGTTTACTTAAAGTAAAACATAATTTAGAAGAACCTAAGCTAAGTGAAATCATAACCAAAGATTATATAGATCTGAAAGATTTCTACGTTATATTTACTTATAGAACGTTCCTTAGGATCTAAAACGGCACAGAACTCTGATAACTTCGTTTCAACAATTTCTTTAGATTTTGGTTCCAATAAAAAGTCGTCTTTTTTAGACACTCCAGAATACGCTGCCATAACTTACAGAAAAGTGCTGCTACAGTTTGCTAATAGAATTCTGAGCTCCAGCGGGACCACGTGGAGATGGTAGTCAACGGCTTGAGAGAAATTAACAAAAACACACACCAAAAACGGAACATAAAAACGTGAGCTTTATACCACCTGATAAAAACGAGCATACTGGTTTCGGATGAATCCCATTACGACTGCGTTCTTCATTTCCCCTGTTTTATTACTTAGAGACTTAGGCCGAATGTGTGGAATTCAGCTATATGTAAATATAAATATTATAAAAAATCTTTTAACTTAATTCTTTGTATAAACACATTTAAATAACAATTATTTCGGGGATGACAGTAGTGTAATGACAGTTGAAGGACAGCAGGGTGCAGGGCCGATGACTCATGAGTAATGAGGAGGAGGAAGTTTTTGAACCTACTGAATACGTTTTTAGAGATGTTAGTTTTGTCTACCATGCGATATTTTAATACCACGTTTTAGAATCTACTGAATCCGTTTCGACTATTTTTAGCTATGTTAGTGAATGCACTGCTCCTTAACAAGTATTTGAGAAATGGAGAATACAAGACTTCATTGTATTCGTGGTTTAATGAAATAGATAAAATTATTTTTTTAAATAACAAAAAGATTCAATAAGCTAGACCGAGTCTTTCCAAACTTGCTTGTAGATTTTAATTGCTTTAATAAAGCAGTTATTTTTTTTTAATTAAAATTAAGTTAAATAACTGCATAACAAAAATATTGAATAAACCAGAAAGTGATTTTTTAAAGCTTTCACAACTTACCATTTAATTTTTTTAGTTTTATGCATTAAAAATGAAGCACTTACATAGAGTGATCGACTGTTTTGCACTGTGAGAAATAGAAGACCGCATTTTGTTTATGGTTTAATGAAGTAGTTAAAATTAATTTTTTTTAACTAACAAAAATACCAAATAAACAAGAACACATATTTTCAAACTTAGCACAACTAACCATTTGATATTCCAAGGGTGTAGGACATTAAAATTTCATTATTTTACTCAAAGGCCATGATATTTTCGAAGTATGGGAATATAAATGAATAATATCACCCAATTAGTTTTGGATTGAACCCGGGTTGAAAATATGAAATACATTGAACCCTACGGGACCTAATTTTTCAAACATTTTTAAGCGGATTTAAAATTCACAAATTATTTCAAAAATTTTAGGAAATATTCAAATTATCCCATAAAATATATAAAAAAAATTCAGCAAAATATATTCAGTAGTTTTTTAAATAAAAATTAAAATAATAATTACACCTTTTATATGAAGCGATCAAGTGACCATTATATGAAGTGATCACGTGACCCACTTCAAAATAAAATATGACATCCATCTTGTGTCAAAATCGGGATTTTTAAAGTTCTTTCTAATTCATATTTAGTGTTGTATCCGTTCTAAAACCGTTTTATTTTTGCTTAAATTCTGTGCATCTTCGTACTGAAATAACTCAATTACAATATATTTGAGTTTAAAGGACCATCCAACTCTGATTTTTTCTACAACGAAACCTATTTTTCACTTATGGAAAATGTAAATACCAAAAGATGTTGAATGAGTTGTACGAGAATTGCTGTATTTCTTTAACGCAAAATTATTTAACTCGTGGAGTCTGCAATATAGCTGATATGAATGAAATATTAATTGATTTTACAGAGAGAAGGACAATTTTTTCGATTAAGTTTTAAGCATAGAGTTTAATTACTTGTATCTCCATAGTCTTATTTTTTAAATGAAATAAATTATTATAGTATTATGATGAATGAAATGAATGGAAAATTGTTATGAATGAAGTGCTGCTTTTATAGAGAGGGCCAGGCTTGTTATATTTCGATAACGTCATTTGAATAAATTTCATTTGTTTTCGATGAAGTTTTCAAATATAATAAATTATTGTAGTATTATGACAATTTCAATTTTAAAAATATTATCGAGGAATGTATCGCATTTTAGTGATGCTTAAACCAGGCAATTTATATCTCAATGCCGTCATTTGAATAAAGTTCATTTTTTTCGATCAAGTTTTAAGTTTTCAAATATAATAAATTAATGTAGTATTGTGATAATTTTAAAAATATTACCGATCAATGTTTCGCATTTTAGAGATGTTTAAATAAAATTGCATTGAAGTTCGAAAGTGTTTCATAATCAATACTTTAAGCATGATTGATATTTCTCGTTTTAATGTTACATAAACCCTAAGACACCTTCATCGTTTAAAATTACGATATTCGAATAAAATTTAGCAAAAATTACTCGACACTTAGCACATCATTGAGAAATTAGAGGTACTATATGTTTTCGATATTCCATCAGGCCTAAGACTCTAAAATTTCACTATTCTGGTGAATTGTTTGATTCTTAACGTATGTTTGGGGAACTAGGAGTGCGTTTTTAACACTTTACAACAAAGTTGAAAAGTGTTTATGACTTTGTTCATTCTGTCTGTCTGTCTGTCCGTTAGCACGATAACTGCCGTAAAAATGAATTAATCCAAATGAAATTTTGGTATGTTGTTCAGACAGTCTGTGGTACCTATGGGAATATAAATGAATAATATCACCCAATTAGTTTTGGATTGAACCCGGGTTGAAAAAATGAAATACATTGAACCCTATGGGACCTAATTTTTCAAACATTTTTTAAGCTGATTTAAAAATCACAAATTGCTTCGAAAATTTTAAATAATATTCAAATTATCCCATAAAATAGATAAAAAAATTTCAGCAAAATATATTCAGTAGTTATTTAAATAAAAATTAAAATAATAATTACACCTCTTAAATGAAGCGATCACGTGACCCACTTCAAAATGAAATATGGCATCCATCTTGTCTCAAAATCGTAATTTTTAAAGTTCTTTTTAATTCATATTGAGTGTTGTATGCGCCCTAAAACCGCTTTATTTTTGCTTAAATTCTGTGCAGCTACATACTGAAACAACGCAATTACAGTTTAAATTATCATCCAAATTTGATTGTGCCTACAATGAAGCCTATTTTTCACTTATGTAAAATGTAAACAGCAAATTACGTAGAATGAGTTGTATAAGAAATGCTGTATTTATTTAACGCAAAATTATTTAGCTCATGGAGTCTGCATAGCTGATATGAATGCAATATTCATTGATTTTACAGAGAGAAGTACGATTTTTGTCGATGAAGTTTTAAGCATAGAGTTTAAATACTTGTCACGCCATTGTCTTAAGTTTTTAAATAAAATAAATTATTACAGTATTGTGATGAATGGAATGAATGGGGAAATGCTGCTTTTATAGAGAGCCAGGCGTGCTATATTTCGATGGCGTCATTTGAATTAATTTCAGTTGTTTTTGATGAAGTTTTCAAATATAATAAATTATTGTAGTATTATGATAATATTAAAAACATTACCCAGAAGCCAGGCCATTTATGTTTAATTGAAGTCATTTGAATGAAGTTCATTTTTTTCGATGAACTTTTAAGTTTCTAAATATAATAAATTAATGTAGTATTGTGATAATTTTTTAAATATTACCGAGGAATGTATCGCATTTTAGAGATGTTTAAATGAAATTACAATGAAGTTGGAAAGTGTTTCATAATCAATGCTTTATGCATGATTGAGCTTTCTTGTTTTATTATTACATATACCCTAAGACTTATTTATCGTTTAAAATTTTGATATTCGAACGAAATTTAGCAAAAATTACTCGACACTTAATGCATGTTTGAGAAATTAGAGGTATATGTTATCGATATTCGAAGAGGTCTAAGACCCTAAAATTTCACTATTTTAATGAATTGGTTGATTCTTAGGGAATGTTTGGGGGAACTAAGAGTGAATTTTTTTAATGTTACATAAATCCTAAGACACCTCTATCGTTTAAAATTATGATATTCGAATGAAATTTAGCAAACATTACTCGACACTTAGCACATCTTTGAGAAATTAGAGGTATATGTTTTCTATACTCCAAGAGGTCTAAGACCCTAATATTTCACTATTTTAGTGAATCGTTTGGTTCTTAGCAAATGTTTAGGGAACTAAGTGTGCGGGTTTTTTATTTATTTTTTTATATTACATAAGCTCTAAGACTCCTTTATCATATAAAATTATGATATTCAAATGAAATTTAGCAAAAATTGCTCGACACTTAATGCATGTTTGAGAAATTAGAGGTATATATTTTCGATATTCCAAGAGGTCTAAAACCCTAAAATTTCACTATTTTAGTGAATTGTTTATTAACTCTTAGCGAATGTTTGGGGAACTAGGAGTTAGTTTTTTTAATGTTACGTAACCCCTAAGACTCCTCTATCGTTTAAAATTATGATATTTGAATGAAATTTAGCAAAAATTGCACAATACTTAGTGGATCATTACCGAATAAGAGGTATGTTGTTAATGCTACAGCAACGTCTAAATCCTTTAAATTGTTATATTTTTAAAATTGTCACGAATTTTAGGGGAATAGAATAACACTTAGCAATTATTTTAAGGATATGTTATTGTTAACATTGAATATTGAATTTAAATGAAATAATGACCTTCTGGGGATAAGTGCAGTACATTCTAATAACATTGAAATACGAAAGATACGCGCAATTACCACTTTAAAAGAAACGTATAATGAATTTGATATCTCATTGTGAGACATTATTAACATACAAATAGGACTGCCATGATTTCGCGGCTGTAGGTAGACCATAAAACCATTCAATTCTTAACAAACATAGGCAGACCACAAATAGATCTAATTGTTTTAATAGGGAAGAATTATGGAATTTTTAATATCGTACTTAAATGAGAGTATAGAATGCTAACCATCGAGGAGAGGGAAAGATGAACACATCCGAATGTGCCTATTTAAACAAAGTATGGAAAATGCCAGCACAAAACTGAGATCTGCGACAAAATTTTACACTTTTTACAGAATCAATCGCAATTTTGTAGATTTTTAGGAAACTACGGTCGAATTTTCAATGATTCTTAGAGTTTCAAACCCCACATTCTTTATGAATCTTCATACTTTTTAGAGAATGAATAATAACTTAGCATTTATTTTTAATGTATAGGTTATATAATTTCAGAATTTTATGAATTTTATGAATTGAACTCTGTAAAGTGTAAATATCTTTCATTACAAAACTCTATAGACATTTAATATGATTCGAATAAATTTATTTTTATTTTTTTTTTGTATTTTATTTTGAAAAGTGATATTACTAAATTCAATACATTTGAATGTATAGATACGTAACCCACGAGCACATACCATTTTTAAACAGCACAAGTTAAAAATGAGTCGATGAATGTAAATAAGGAGTTCAGATTGAAAGATAGAGAATATTTAATAAATCTATTCTTCTTAAAATACACATTAACCATTATTTGTTGTATATTTAAACAAATAACTTCTTATCGCACATTCATAATCCTCTTATTTGAAAGACTTCAAAAAATTTCGATCATACCAGTAAAAGACTCTTTCCCCTAGCAGAAAAACTTTCTTTGCAATGCTATTAATGTCAAGATTTAGACGTACTTGCTCATGCACACTGATGTACATTTCTAATGGACTACTGTGAAGACATTCATGTTAACTTTGATCTTCAACTTGGGCAACACAACCAACACATTTAAAAAGTTTTCTTACATGATAAATTACACTGTCATGAATAGATGATCGAATGCAAATGTTTTGTCACAGATAGTTGAAGGTAAAAATGTTATAGTGTCCTTTATTTTTAATAGTTGAGTGGGAAGCCAGTCTATGAATATACTTTCTCGAAGTTAGTATTGAACTTACAAAATAATGTAAGTTTTGAACTTACAAAAACCAACAAATGGGATTTTCATATTTTCAAAAACTGTATATGTGTTACTTTTCCTATAATAAATAACATATATTTCCGCTATGTAACTTTTAAGCTTTTAAACACTTCAAAAACCTAATGTATTTTTTAAACATGTAACTTTAACAATGTAACTTTTAAACACTTCAAAAACCAACAAATGGGATTTTCGTGCGTTCAAAAATCGTATATGTATTATTTTTCCTATGGGGAATAACATACGTTTTCACACTTGTGTAAATTTTAGGAAAATTTTCACAAAAACGTGTTTTCTACAAATAAAACTTCACAAATATGTGTTTCCGACTTTAAAAAAATTAACAAATACGCGTTTTAAACATCCTAAAAACTAACAAATGTAAAGGAGAGCCAACTAAATCCACAACCTAATGACATGAAATTCTCGTCTAGAATGATCAAATTGCTGTTTGAAAGTTATCCACACCCCCTCCGTACCCTTCTCTAAAGAAAAAATAGTTCTTGCAATACCCCTACGCCAAGATTACGCAAAGACTGTGATAAGGTCATCCTTTTACAAACCCATTTCTAAAGAAAAAAATTAGTTCTTGGAATAACCCTCCACCAAGATTATATCATGGTTGCCGTTAAACTGAATATAAGTTATCATAATTACACACACTATATCTATTAATATAGGCAATCCATTCATAATCGTAATCGATAGTATATTTTTAATAATCGTAATCAATACATTAAATAGCTCTTCGTAGGGTAAAAACTCATTAAGATACATTAAAACCCCATGACATAAAAATAATAGATTGTAAGGAAATAACTCCCCTCCAACCTTTAAAAATTCACTAAGCATATAGAAAACCCATAGTATATAGAATATATTTTTTAAGTTAACTGCGACTCGGAGCATTTTTTTTAAATATGAGTACTCCACATGAATCATTTTTTTAAAACACCAACCCTGGAGATAACATGTCTGCCATGTGAAAATTTAACAAATGTATGTTTTCAACTATCAAAAAATCGCAAATGTAGCATTCCAACACTTCAAAAACTAACAAATGTGATTTTGCACCACTTAGAGAGATTTAACACAAGTCATTTTACATCGAGTAAAATTTAATACATATAACTTTTTAAGGGGACAGAAGCACCTAATATGGCGGTATGTGTGAAACACATGTCCAGGACAAGGAGGTAGAATTTTATGCCACGGTGGTTTTTAAAAACGAGACTTCAAATCTGTTTTTTAAGCAAACATTTGATATCTCATTGCGAAACATTGTTGACATACAAATAGGAATGTCGTGATTTCGCGACTGTTGGTGCGCCACAAAAGCTTTAAATTCTTATAGAACATAGGCAGGCCACAAATGGATCTGATTTTTTTTAAGTATATCTGATTCTTTTTCTTTTAATTTGGAAAGAATTATAGTATTTATAACATTGTACTTAAATGAAAGTATGGCAAATGCTAACCATCGTAGAGAGGAAAGGATGAGCACATTCGAATGTGCCTATTTAAAAAAAGTGTGGAAAATGCCAGCACGAAACTACGATCTGTGACAAATTTTTACACTTCTTACTGAATCAATCCCAACATTGTAGAATTTTAGGAAACTAGGATCGAATATTCAATGATCCTTAGAGTTTCAAACCCCACATTCTTTATGACTCTTCATACTTTTTAGAGAATGGATAATAACTTAGTATAGCTCATCATGATAGTAACAGGATGTTTAGATTCACAGAGCCAGAAAATTGCAATGTCATTGTTTCTATATTTAATTGTAAAATTTATCAAATTGCGTGATACTCGCAAGGGTATGATATTAAAATTAAAGTATTTTAGCATGGCCAAGGATATGTTTTTCGATATTCCAAAAAAATTTCATTATTTCAATGAATTGTATGATTTTTAGCGAATGTTTGGAGAACAAGAGGGATGCCTTTAATGATAGACAAGACCTAAGACGCTTCCATCGTTTAAAATAATAATATTTGTATGAAACTTAACAATACTTAGTGGATGAGTATCGAATAAGAGGCAAATGTTTTAATGTTATACATATGTCTCAGGGTCTTAAATGGATATATTTTAAAAACTGTCATGAATTTTAGAGGAATTGAATAACACTTAGTGGTATTTTAATGACATATGATCGTTAACGTTGAATTTAAAAGAATGTGCGACCCTCTAGAGTAACGCTACATAAACTCCGAGATTCCTTTATCATATTTTAATAAAATTCTACAAAACTTTTATTTTATTTAAACTTAATGCTAAAATTTTGGGGTGTATGCATATTTGTGAAAATGTTCGTTTCGTGTTCTATAGCTTGTTAAATTCTAACCCTCGATATTTAAATTACACCCACCACTTTAAAAATGGGCAAATCATATACAATGCATTATATCATTAAAATCATGTATAACATACACTATTCAGATTATCTGTGACAAATCGGTGGTTAGCACAAGGAGGTTATTCACATTAAGTTATTATAAACATGTTTTAAGAAGGAATAAGTGGCAACAGCTCAAAATGCTGACGTCACAGATAAAAACTCATTTTAATACTGTGGTGAGAGCGTGTGTCTCATTTGCAGTGGGGACAGCAAGCTGTGAAGACGTCGCACGTGAGTTCCAATTTTTGTAACTATTTTCAATGTAACCTACGCATCTCCTAAAAATATGTAAAACGTGTTTATATATTCAAACTTTAAGCACGGTTTCACTAAAATATTTGTATTGCCTATATTTGTAATCCGTGAAAATGTTTTGAAAACAGACAACTACTATTTAAGAACGTAAAATCTATTTTAAAGCTTGTCATGCATATTCTGTAAATATTAAAAATCGTAGTGTTAAATACACACACATGCACACTTAAAAGGGTCGAATCGCGTTCACACACAATTTTATATTCAGTGAAACTTCGTAATTTACTATTACATCTTTGTTTTTTTAAATACACACTTAAACTGGCTGAATCCCATTCATGAATCCGCTTGACACAATTTTACATTCGGCCCGTAACTTAATATTACATTCGTGTTTTAAATACGCGCAAACCTAAAGGGGTCGAATCTTGTTCATGATCCCCACATAACACAATTTTGTGTTCACTGGAAGTCCGTATCTTAATATTATATTCATGTTTTAAATACGCACACACACAACATTTAAAAGGGTCAAATCTTGTTCACTTAATACAATTTTTGAAAATAGCTAAGTATAATGCAGTATGACATTTTTGTTTTTAAATACACACACTTAAAAGGGATCAATTCTATTCACTATATAAAACCAGCTTAACACAATTTTTGAAAATTGCTAAGTATAATGCAGTATTACATTTTTGTCTTTAAAATACACAACACATAAAATGGGTGAATCTTGTTCACTATATAAAATCCGCTTAAGACAATTTTTTTGAAAATGCTTAACCGTAATTGACTATTAAATTCGTTTTAAAAACATATGCTAAAAATCGTAGTGTTAGAATTCGCATTACAAAATCCACTTAACACAATTTTTGTGTTTACTGGAAATCCGTAACTTAATATTACATTCTGTTTTTAAACATACCGAAAAAACAATTAGTAACACGCCTAAAAATGAATAAGTATCCCTTTTATTACATACATCCCCTGTAACAAAATATAGCTCAAAACACTATTCAATCTGTTCTGAGCGAAACCCCGAATATAATCTATCTCCCGTTTACTTTCACAGCCATCTCTTCAACGATAAGATTCTACGAGACATGTATGCTGTGGTGCAGTGGATAAGAGCAGCTCCTAGTTCGAACCCCCGGTCCTGACAAGCAGAAATTAAATTCTTTTGGAAATTAAAAAAAAATGCCGATAGATGGCAGCACCTCACCAACTTTGTCAGATGGCTCTTTAACTACGACATCAACTTCGTTATCAAAGGTCATCTCCAAGGTTATCAATCGGTGATTGCGACATCCTGTTTACAATTCTCTCCGCTCAAAGGTCATCTCCAAGGTTATCAATCCGTAATTGCCACATCCTGTTTACAAGTCCCTCCGGTCTAAAGGTCATCCTTCGGAGGGCTCTTTCACAATTCCTCCCCTCTTTGCGCAATGCACTCCGTTCAAAGTTCCTCCCCTCCCTCCGAGGCTATGAGTCATCCCTCTTAGGCCTCTTTCGCAATACGTTGGTCCAAAGACCCTCCGAGAGGTATCCGGTGCTGCACCGCTGGAGCCGATGACTCCGGGAGGAACCTTCCTCCCGGAGGGAGGGAGGGGGGAATACGCTGGTCTAAAGACCCTCCGAGAGGCATCCGGTGCTGCACCACCTCACCAAACTCCCTCCCAAAAGAGGAATTTTCCTCCCGGAGGCATCGGCTGCACTGGCTGCACCTCCCCGATCTGCAGCAGTACGCCCCTTTTATACCTACTCTTGTCCAAGTTAGAATTTCCCTCATCTGGACATCTTTCTGCCCCAATCTCCCTTCCAATTCACTACGTAAGTTGTCCATTTCAACTAATTTCTCTTGTACAATGCGGGGACAGGATCGATGTCGGATTCCCCTCCAATTTTTTCAATAGTCAGATTATCCATAGAGAGCATCCGGTTTGACTCATTCAACTTTTCCTTATAACTCTCCAACATAATATATGCACTACATAGTTCCGAACGAGCTTCCGCCAGCAACCCCTCATTGGAAGCCAGATCAGAACGAAGCTTGATGATCTTATTATTAATTTCAACACTAGAATCTTGCTTAATTTTCTTAATCAAACTTTCCAATTTTTCCACCTTTAACAAGGTGTAAACATTGGATACCAATTGAAAATATAATTTATAAAAATTATAAATTATATTTTCAAATATTAAACCAGAAAAAAAATTATAAAAAATCTTCTACAGCATAAATGTCACTATTCAATTCTATCTTGTTCACATTTTCCTTACCTCAGGGCCATAAGCTATCTCGCATACAAATCAAGCTCACCCCCAGGAAACAAGTTTACACTAATAACAACAGCACTCTCTTACCAGAACTTTTTCCATTGACCCCTTTAGTTCAAAGAGAAAAAGGAATATTTGCAATCATAGGATTGACATGTTGCAAAATTAGTTGTCTTCAGTTATAACTATAAAGGATGATCACGAATTAGGAATGACTTATTTGATCTACTATATACCAAAGAGCTCTCATCTGCAATTACTTCTTGATTCTATATACCAGACCAGTGTCATCTTTCCAGGTGGTATTATGTATAATAGCATATCCGTTTGAAACTGCGAACCCCGCGGGTAGCTTTGACATAAAAAGTTACAGTTTGGCAGTCATCAGCTACAAGTCGTTTGAGACCAGAGATTTAGAGAATGAATTATGAGAAAATGGAAAATACCCGATTCATTAGGAACTTCGTTAGAAAATGATTGCGTTCTGTAGGAGGATTTGGCATATCTTCAACTAGTGTGGTCTGAATGAGTGATGTTTATATTGTTGAGGGCAGTGTGATGTTTTGGCTGTGATCAAAAGAAGAACGAGATATTTTTGTGCTATTCATAAAGGTTGCGTTTTGGTTTGTAATTTAAAAAAAGCCTATTTATTTCTCACGGATAAATTTAAATTAGAGCAGCAACAGTTTTTTCTTGTATGAGAAATCCCCAAACAGCTGAAAGACCTGCATATTATATATTTAAAATCATATAGATTTTGATTTAAGCGCACCAATATCTGGTAAATATATATACTATAACGGCTCTTCGCATCGCATTCGCGACAGCGGCATTCCGGAACTGCCGCGGCCCAAAGGACGGAGCGCTTCGCTTCCGAACTGTTCCCAGGAGACGGCAATTTTTTTGCGCTAAGCCTAACTCTCGAAAAAAAATTAACTAAACATCACATATTCAACACAGAAATCTACTTTTTTCAGGAATAAAAGAAATATTTATTTTCTATTTAATGTATATTTTTCATACATATCTGAATAAAAATACTCGTTAGTTGCTCCCATTTTTAATCCGAAATAAACGAATAATTTCACTGCCTCTAAAACCCAAACAACAAAAATACTCTCTTATATTCCTATGATTCACCAACGAAATCATAAAGCTGAAATCAAAACAAATCCCGAAACTCAATTATAAAATTGTTGATGCTGCGAGAATTGCTCTGTCTGTTTATATTACGAAATCATGTTTCACCGCTCCAAATGGAGAAATAATTCATTGGATCCTTCTTATGCCAAGGTCATGTATCTGCAAAATACATTGAAGTTGCTTCTACGGACATTTAACGCCATCTAGTAGACAAATTAAAACGTTCCATGTGAAAACACGCATGCATGTCACTCGCAGTTTACGGTAAAGTTTCCTCCGTCACGAGCGCGTGCCGTCCGTCCTTGAATGCAAGTTCGCAGCCGACACGCGGGCGTGCCAATCGTCGCGAAAGGGTTATCTAAAATTGTACCGATAGGTTTGTTTTTGAATTAAATAATTTAACTATAGATCTATTATTATTAGGGCTTTGTGAAACATGGCAATTTTGCAATTTGACTAAACAATTTCTAGAAATAACTGCATACAACTAAGTATCATTTGACAGAAAAATCCCAGTTTGGTGAAAAATGTTGCTAGTCATGTGAAAGCCGTTTATTTGTTTTTTAATGAATCGTGTTTTTACATATCTTACACAGCTGATGGCATGGGCATCCAGACTCCTATAAATTTACAGTGACGAAATCTTAAAGTTTCATCACATATCCTAACTCCAACTTTGATTTTATTGTTTTGCAACTTTATCATATTTTACCCTCAATAGGTGTCGAGTTCGGATACTAGCTCAGAGATTGGCCAGGAGATACTAGCCATGATCTTGTAGTTCCCACACCCCACATTCAACCCCCAATTGCTCCTCGAAGGAAGAAAATGCATTCCGTAGACGATATTGTATCTTGTTCGTCAACGAGAGAATGAGTTCAGGAGTCTCAGAGCTCAAGTTGTGTAACTGGTAAACTAGAATGGTGCAAGACTAAAAGGACTCTTTGTATAACTTTATCGTACAGTAAATAAAACTGCTGATTGCCTTCTTTCGACATAGACCATCCGACCTACCCGAGTTGTAATGTATCTGTTTAGGCCACCGGAACAAAGTCATCCAATTTAGACCGGAACCCAGTGGGGGCGACATCCACAGGGACAGTACTCTTCGTCCCCTCCCACCGACCTCTCGAAAGGACTTTCGAACTCACAGATTTAACGTGCTCGTACTCTGCGGTTACAGTTTGGACATAGTCTGAAATCGAATTCTGGTCTTCCAAGTAATCTCTACCTTAATCACTGGGCTATCAGACCTCAAAACTGCTGCTTGTAAGACAATAACTTACAATACTTCTCCGAAGAAAGCAGACATATCTCATTTGGGTAATTACAGTTGCTTCGATGGCATTATAAACTCTTTTCTTTAGGCCAAGATTGCTGTTCGTTTAGATAGTTCGTTCTTAGTTGTTGTTAAGGTCGTATACTCTTCTTTTGGACAGAAGTAGGGAGCTTATAACGCCCTCGAAGCAATTATAATTACCTAACTGACATATGTTTGCTTTCTTCAAGAAAGTATTGTAAGTCATTATAACTTTATAGAATTTAACTTTGTTAAACTTTTGTAGAACTTTATTGGATTATCCCCCCCCCCCCCGAGATTTTGAAAACTTGGCACCTTTGATCCAAACACAAAAATTTAACCCACGTTTTGAAACAGTAAATTTATTTCATATCTGATCCAACTTAAGACAATCCTGTTTTCTGATTTGGAATAATCAAATATTAATATGATTTAGCTTTAACTGACTTTACATTTATATTCTGCAACTGTTAGTAAATAACACTGCATTAGACAACTGTGATTAATAAGCGATTGACTCATAGTAATGAGAATAATGCCAATTTTTTTTTTAAATCAGATATCAGCATTTTGTGTGAAGTACAAGTATAATCCGACAGGACAAATGCTTATTTCTCTCACATAAACCAATGCCCATCGTAGCTAATATCTTCAATAAAACAATGCAAATTACTACAAATTATTTTCACTTCTTATCATTATTTGATCTTTGAAATATTAAATTGCTTTAACACACTAAACTTGGTGAGCTGAAGTTTGTGGCAGAAAAAATTTGTACATTTTAAAAAAATTGTAGTAACTTCATTCTTTTAACATATATTTTTATTTAACATATTCGTCTAAGGAAAGAGATGGAAATATGAGTGATAAAAATAAACAATAAAGTAAGCTTTCCGATATAATTTAGCAGTAAAATCAGCTTACCCTTATAAAATAAACTATTTCCCAAAATACTGTAACTCTTAACATTTTCATTTGTATGTATATTTTTTTTCTATTTCTTTATCCAGTTTTACAATGAATCTGATTAGAATGTTTTCAGGTCAATAACTTTATAATACCAACCAATGCCAAAATTTTTTGATAACCTCACTCAACTTCAAGTAGGATTTTACTGGGTATTTCACAGTACTTCATGGATAATACAAAATAGATAAAAGGAATAATCCGCATTGTCCCGTATTTTAAAATTATGTCGGTTTAAGAGCATTTCAAGCAAGCTGTTTGTTGAAAACCCAAACCGCCCGGCTCATCCGAGAGCATAGAGTAACTGTTTGAGCGACCGGTAACAAGCTGTTTGTTGTAATATCAATAAATATATATATATAGTTTAATTAAATAGTATTTATAAATGCAAATGAAATTCTAATTATTGATGATATAGCTCCGTCTGGCTATCTTATAGGTTTTCTCAGTAGTTCCTCTTCATGGCTACTTCGCCACTTTCGCTTCTCACATCGACATCAACCATCGAAATAATATACAAATTATATTCAACAATGAAAAAAATGAATCCAATTTGACTTCTAGAATTAACACTTAGTTAAAATAATAAAATGTGTTCATCTTATTAGAATTTGAGTTATGATAATTTTTACATTTGTTTAAAATTTCAAACCTGAGTTCAGTAATTTTTCATAAATTGACATGCTCTCAAAAACACATTTTAATTTTATTAACATGATTTTAATACTGCATTATCAACTTTCAAGCCTGTAATGTTTAAATATTTTCTGTAGGAATATAATAAAACTAGCTTATAACCGTTGAAAATCAATGATGGAAGATATCGTATGCATTGGTATAAATGTTTCCGGATATTGTTTTTACTACCACTCAAAGCAGAAAAGTCTAGAATAATGAAAAAGGAAAACTGAAATAAATTATCATTAAAGGAGGAAAATAATTATTTTTTATTGCTGCATTAATGTTAATTGAATGGAAATGGAGAACAGATAATAAAAAACAGATAGGATATTTTAATGTTAATAGAATATTTCAGTATAAAATACATACTTAATAAAAGTTTTTTCGTTTTATAGCAAATTAACTGAAATCCACATTTGAATTCAAACTAAAGACCAATAACTAACTATGAATCCTGTTTTGAAAGCATATCTAAATCTGAATCATCAAATCCTGGCCTTATGCCCTCGTAGCAGCTCGCAAATCGATTTGTTCTTTGTTCATTTCTTAGTTATTATATTTATTGCTTCAAAAGGGAATGCTAAACATCTGATTGCTATATACAGTGGTTACTAAAATTAGTGACAGCTAGCTACTGCAGCTAGTATGTACTTAAAACTCATTACATCTTCAAGGAAAATGTCTCTTCTAGATCTCTCTGAGAAGCAGAATATTTTAACCCTATAAAACCATAATTATTTAGTGTCTATTGGGGATAATGTAAATATTAAGGAACTAAACTTTACCTTTTTCGGTTTAATACAGAAATCAACTGAAAATATGCATTGAAGATTGACTGGTAGAACGACGCATCTAAATAGAAAAATCTCAAATTACGATGTTAGAACACAAGCTGTCAGAACTATAGCACTCACTGATGAAAACAAAAACACAACACATTACACAATTAATTAAATGCGTATCTTTAGATTCGAATACCACCATAGATTTTGAATTTGGTTTCAGCAACACCAGCAGCAGCAACTGAAACAGCTGGAGTCCTTCATTCCCCATCTTCAAGAACAGATTCAGATGAACATGATTCAACAGAATCAAATTCTTCAACAACTTACCAGTCTCCCAATGGAGATGTCCTCTGAAAAGAGCACAAGGCATCAGTTGCAAATGCAGCTTCAGCAACTCTCAACCCAACAACACCAGCTCATACAGCAACTACAACAGAGCCATCGACAATACCTCATGACATCCAACCCTTATAATGCGTCTTCGCAAGGTAAGTGGAAAAGTTGAACATAATAAATTATATTGCTCTTTCAAGACGTTTATTCTACATGCAGAGACGATTTTCTAAACAAAAATAAAAAATTACTGGCAATGTAACAGCTACTGATATTGCAACTCAGTTATTTATTTTGAGTAAATTAGTTATGTCAGTTATGATTGAGTTAATTATGTTTAGAAGTATGTTTTTGTGTATTATTTATACTTAGATTGTCAGCAGTCTATATATTACTATGTGTGAGATAAGACATCTAGAGGTAAGCTATTTATTAATATAAAAGATCGCAACGGATATTTAAGTACTCCTAAAACAAAGAAGGTAAGGTATACTTTTTTTTTCACTGATGTTTGAAAGAACTTTAAATTAAAGGTGACTCACAATCCTGCAAAAAGAAGAAAATGATTTTATGCAAATGGTATGAATATTTTAATTTACTTTTATATTCAGTATATTATTGTAACGTTTATATAGAACTTTTGCACAATTTTATTCAATATTATAAATATAAACTTAAATAAAAACAATAAAAAATGAACTAAAAATTGCTGTTATCGTTTACTTTCATTTAGATTACATTTCATTTAAGTTTTCTCTTTTCTTTCTATTACATTATAAGTATACAGGAGTTAGTACCATTTTTGTTCTTTCATTCATTTTCGAAATATATTTAAGAATCGCATGTGTAGAAGAGGTAAACTGAAACCTCTGCATTGAAATATATTCTTTTTTTTTTTTTTTTTTTTTTTTTGTATTGTACATATAATTTAGTAAATTCCTCGATTTCTAGCAGCTGAGCATAAAAATTTTAGGTGAGCAGATAGAAAACAAATAATATATTGTCGAAATTTGGGGAAGGCCTTTAATGCAATTGTTTAGAGCCCCTAAAAATTTGCAGATATAATATATGCATGTTAAATTCTTATACAATTTTCAAATTGAATCACAGTGGCTCGATTCAATGAATATAAGCTTTTAAAATTCTAACGCAAGTACAATTCGTTAATCAATCTAAACAAGTCGGTCTCAGTGATAATAAAACACCATTTTTATTTAATTTTTCGCCTTCATGGTTATTTTCACCCACAATTTCAATTAAAAATATTTTGTATAGAAAATCTGGCCGCCGTTGCCCGGGAGTTAAAGCAGGGTATTCATATATATTTAAAAAAAAAAATACGTGTACATTGGTTCAATGGATGTGAGACGAAACCTAAACCCGTCACTTATGGAGACTTTACATTTTACATTAAAATCTGCCAACAGAATCATTTTCGCGGCACAAGTAAATAAAAATACTTGAAATCGCAAAAAAAAAGTTCCTTTAAACCCGAAATCTATTGTTATCTCAGTAAATTTTCATTCAATTTCAGTCAAATTTGGCACAATACGCATAATGATAATATAATACTAAATTAAAGATATTAGTACAACATCTTATAAATTTCTAAAGTTAGAAAACCTCGATAAAACGCACTATAACGCCAATAGATGGTGATAGTTGTCAAAAGTCGAAGGATCTTTAAATCAGTGTCGATCTGCTACAAAGACTAAAAAATTGAAGGTATCGTTGGCTTAAAAATTTATAATTAATTAGAAGATAGGTTTATGAAATTATTTTCTGGAGTATTATGTGATATTTTAAGCAGTTGCTGAAAAACAACGATCTTTGAATGGCGTTTTAATATATCGTAATAAAAGAATTGGAGATGCTTAAAACATACAAAAGTATATGTATTTTTAAAATTCATTAAAATTTCTCTATTCATCGTATGGACTCCTTTCAACGTTTGGTTGAAAGATGATTTTCGATGGTAACAAGATGAAAACTCTGTGATAATATTTTAGGTCGCTAAGGAATAGATTTGTGTAAATATTGGTCTGAATCGGGCTAAAGCATAAAATAACTGAAAAACGAATTTGAAATTCAAAATAATAACGCAGAAGTGCACTTATTTGGGTCTTGAAGTACCGGTTTACCAAATGTTATAAACGTACGACACTCAGATTTCCCGCTACAGACTGCACACATACACACATACAGACATCTTCCTTTATTATGCATAGAAATTGTACCCTCCCTTACCGAGCATTTATAGTAGGGATCGAAAGGCTTAATCGCCTGCTGCGCAAACACACGCTTAAATTACAAAACACACGCGAGCACATGTTCGCCTGAAATAAGCCTCCAATCACACCATATTTTCTAAAAAGCGCGAAATTTAAGTGGCCACTACTTATAAATAAATAATCCGCTGCTTAAATAATACAATGGCTTCGATCCAAAAATCAAATGGCTTCAATACAATGATGACACACGAGCTCTGCGCAAACCTAAAAAATATGAAAATCACAATTGACCGTATATTCAACACACCCGGTCATAACGACGCGAAATAAGCACATCCTCTCACCCAATCCCAAAATATCCACTCCCTTAAACAAAATGAATCTGGGCCATTTTCCCGTACATTTCATATTTCAGTTGGGTCCGAAGACTGCTAAATTCGTTCACAAAATCAAAGACATGCCTGGGACAAAATAATTGTAATTAATCAATGGATTTATGAAAATCAATAGATGTATGAAAAAAACATTCAGGAGTAGTCTGCGATATCTTTTAAGCTTCTGTTGAAAAAAAAAATTAACATTGGATGACGCTTCAATTTTAATGTATCATGATATAAAAATCGGAGAGGTTTTAAACTCACGAAAATAGTATATATATTTTTAAAAATTCATTAAAATTTGTCTATTTACTGTATGAATTTAATGTACACGACGTTATTCAGGAATTAACGCAGGGATAAATTGAATTTACTAATCCAAAAAAAATTACAAAACTATTAATTTTAAAAAATAACAAAAATAATTATTCATATAAATAACAGTAAAAATTTAATACAATGGGAAGAAAATCCGTCACTTGCTGAGACTCTACGCCACGGATGCACACACCGCGGCCCTCCTTTGATTTGCTAGCGGCCTCACCATGTACAGGTGAACCTCGATATCTCGAAATTTTCGATATCTCGAAATATTTTCATCTCTCTTCACGAACGGTATAAAACTAATGTAAAACAAACTCTTTAACTCGAAAGTTTTCTAATCAAACTCTCTCGAATTTTTTCATCTTACCATTTGGATCATCTTACCATTTTCAACTTTTCATTTGGAAAAATACTATCCAAAAAATGTATTGAATGCAGATGAAACAGGTTTTTTTTTAGTGTATGCCTGATAAAACTATGGCCATTAAAGGTGGAGCATGCCATGGCCGAAAAAGGAGCAAAAGAAGATTAACTGTGCTGTTTTGCACTGATATGGATGGTTCAGAAAGGCTAAAACCCCTTATGATAGTTAAATCTGCTAAACCCCGATGTTTTTCAGACATGAAATCTTTTCCAATGACTTATTTTGCGAACAAAGAGGCTTGGATGACTGCCGAAATTTTCACTAATTGGTTGAAGGAACTAGACAGACAGAAAAATGTCCCGTGAAAATCGCGATATTGTTCGCTTCTTGGACAACTGTACAACGCATAATAGTGTGCCGAAATTAAAATCCGTGAAAGTTCATTTTATTCCACCAAACACAACTTCCAATTTACAGCCGATGGACCAAGGTATTATTCAGAGTTTTAAAGTAAACTGTCGCCACAAAATTAAGCTTATTTGGATCCACCTAGCTCATTTGGAAAATGTGATAGATATTGAAGGATTCAGTAACTGTAACCAAACTGTCATTGATGATTATTTTGAAAGTAAAGAAATGCAAGATTAAATTTTAATAATGTATGTACGTACATAGTATTACATTAAATGTGTATCCAATCATTTCAAGATTCGCTTTATTTGTTGTCAGCATATTCTTGGGTAATACCCAATTCTCTGTCTGCAAGATAAAGTAAGTTATTCTTTTAAAAATGTGTAAAGTACAGGATTAGTACGTAAAATATAGGACTAGTATCTTTTATGAATTCTTTAAATTTTTTCAAATTTTCGATATCTCGAATTTTTTTTCTTCTCCCTTCAAATTCGACATATCGAGGTTCGACTGTATTAGTTTAACTTTAACAAGTCACACGATAGGTAATTTTTAAAAATTGCACATGCGCACAGCACAGTAGCTATGGCGCCAGTCGTGGCACGCTCGCCGGCCAGGGACCACCGTTATCATTCAGTTGTCAATGGGTGCACAATCCGCTGGTTTTATGTTGCATTGTATATTTTGGTGTGTTTGAATTGTTGTTGATAAAGATAAATAATTGCTATTTAATGTATTTCGATCGACCTTGTAAGCATCTATTAGTAGAAGGGAATTGAAAATTCAAGCCCCGCAGGGGGAATAGGGGAATATTCCACCTGCCGATGACTCATACACCCTCCTCACGACTCATGATGAGGAAGTGATAACGGAATGAGGGTGTCTCATGTGCAGATGGACCTTTGAACGATGACGTAATGAGGAATTATTTGGATGAGTGGTTTGAACTTTGAACTGAGAAAGTATTGGGGAAATATTTGGATAGTTAATCTGATTGTGGGACCTTTTGGCCGAGTGAGTTGAACTTGGGCGATGACGTCATAAGGACACTTCCGCAGCCTAGATCCGAGGGCTCGCCAGAGAAGCAGAGCATCCAAATCCCGGACTGGGAAAAATTTAACGACCCCAGCAAGAAACAGAATCAACGAGCCACCAGAGCCCACCGGGTAGAAAAAGTTGCCGACACCTTCGCCAGCGAGCGTACAACCCCGAACACCAAGGTATTTATTTTTAACTAAAATACTTGTGCCAGGTCAAGGCGGTTACAGAAGCCAACAAACTTCCGCATCATTTTGCGGGTAAAATAGCAAAATTCTTCATAACCATATAATCAGCATATACCAAAAACAATTATATATTACTCTATATATTAAAAACATAAATATCAATAATCAGATCCAATCAAAAGTTATAACAAACAAAATTTCCACTAAACTATAAATTGTACACATTAAAGTCCAACCAAAACAAACCCTTTTATGATTTTCAATCAGTCGAAACTACCCCTACATCGAAGATCCTTTAGAATACTATACAACCATCTTTCCCAGCCTGTCACAACACAAACCCATTAAACCGAAAATAAAACAATAAAGTAGTAATCCCCCAGAGAACAACCAAGAATTGGAACATCCAATTCTAAAAGAAACGGAAAAGAAAACTAAAGACGCCGAAGTAAAAATTCAACAAATATCAAAATTATATACAGAAACCAAACTCAAAGTACATACAACTCAAACAAAATCCCCAAATCTCAACAAAATACAGCACTGTACCACACAAGCAAAATAACCTCATCTAATAAATAATACCACCAAGCAATTACATAAAAACTATACTGCCAATACTAATACAACGAACGAGATGAAATACGAACATCAAAATTTTAAATTTTAAAGGTCAACTACCTAGTTACACTAACCTACCAATACTAATAACTTATACTACCAATACTAATACTATCAATACTTAGACTATGCTACCAATACCTAAACTATACTACCAATACCAATGCAACGAACGGAACGACATACAAACATCAAAATTTAAAAATTTAAGGACCAACCACCTAATTACACTAACCAATTAACTAATCCACTGGACAATGAAAAACAATCCAAACAACATCAAAGGAGACAATAAAAATGAATATCCGACCCAAACCCAAGTTCAGCATACAAATAAAGCATTAATATTATTAAAATAAGCAATAATGAACTAAAAACTATCATAAAATCAACACTTTACCAATACAAATCTTCAAATATATCCGATTAGTCAAAACCTACCAGCAATGAATCCACCTAATAAGTAACATTTAGTAACAATAACCATTAACACCCATTACAGTGTAATTCAATAATTGCATTCAATTAAATATATTAAAACTACTAACAAATATACGTTTCACACAATATCATACATAAGTCCATTAATATATTTCAATACCTTCAATTTTATATAATACCATTCAATACATATTACATAAATCCATATCTACACACATTAATTAAGACAAATTCCATTATAGAAACAAATATCAAAGGGGTGTTTGTTGCAAGTAAATTAACTAAGATCCATAGTCCACATATCCTGATATATAGTCAGTTCTTTCTTATAAGACTCACAGTTAAAACTCCGACACGAATGTCTAATATCCCTAGTACCCTTATATTTTTCATTAAAAATGACACAGTTAACACATCTTAACCCCTCAGAAGAAGTCCTATCCTCATGGGAAGGGACACATCTAAGACATCTCTGATTGCCAGGACATCTCTTCGTAGTATGTTCGTGCTCTCTGCATCTCATACACTGAAAGACAGCATAAAACTCCTTACACCATATTCGTTGCCATCCCAGATATACAAATGTTTGTTTTTGGATATAACAAAAAGCCGGGGGCTTGACATCAAATACTCTGTGGAGCCCTATCCTACCCTTTATATTAAATCTAAATATAAAACATTCTCTAAAATCAACAAGCTCTTCATTTTGCATAACCAAATCACTCAAAAACTTATCATTATCCATATCCAGAGGCACATCAAAAAATATTACTTTAGGTGGTCTCTTAAACTGCCTCTTCAGTTTTACCTTTTCCCTAAAGTCAAGACGTCAAAAACCTTAGCAGTACCATCCCCTCCAGGAACCTCCAATACCATTCTCCCGTCAGGAAACCCAAAAAACTTATTGATCTTCAATCCCAATCCAACTGGATTAGTGGATGACTCCATGGCCATTTTCCTAGTGGTACAATAGAAATACACCATGCTAAAAGAAACACACAATATAATTTGGGGTAACGGCAGCATGACATTACAAGACTCAGTTTATTAATAACTAATGTAAAAAACATTAAATAAAGATCTCAATCATTATATAACCTATCTTAAATCTCACATACACATAAATAATAAATTCAGATTTTTAAGACAAGCAGTTTTCCTGATATAAAAAGACTATTCAGCAGAAACTCGTTAAATTCCAAATAACTATGATACCAGGCATTACCAATACACAAAACATATATTATCCATTTTCAAATAATATTTTCTTATTTTTATAACTCATCATGACGCCATGGAGCCATCCAGATCTTACTTATAGCCTTAATTTCTCCTCCAAATAACGACTTCAAAAACCAAAACAAAGATGACGAAACATTTCATATATAGCAATTGGACAGTTACAGTTTCAACATGGCATCATCTCCACAGGAGGCATGAAGAAAAAACATCGGAAAAAAGGAATAACTCTGCAAAATCAAGGGAAACGGTAGATGACGTCACAATAATTCAATTAATTAATATCCAATGAAGGAATCACTCAATATAGATCTCAAGTATAGTATAAGTACTTCCCGTATCAATCTATAATAATTCCAGATTTTTAACTCAATTAGATTTCGTGATATCTAAAAAGCTATTCTGCAGAAAGTCATAAATTCCTTAATAACTACGAAACCAGTAACAATTTTTATATAATACACATATATTTTATAACTCTATAATATTCCTTTATTTTTACGCACAACTAGATCTCTGTATATAATACAGATTCATAGTTATAGCACTTTATTACCTCTTCAAAAATCCAGTTTTAATACATTATTTCATATATATCAATTACACGAATACAGTTTCAACATGGCATCATCTCAACAGGAGGTATGAAGAAAAATTCCCGGGAATAAGGAATCACTTTACTAAGTCAAGGGAAACGGTTCGTGGCGTCACAATATCTCTATTAATTAATATCTATTGAAGGAATCACTCAATATAGATCTCAAGCATAATATAAACACTTAGTGCATTCCTGTATCCATCAGTATTTATTCCAGATTTTTAACCCAATTAGATTTCATAATATCAAAAAGACTATTCTATAGAAAGTCAGAAAATCATTAATAACTGCGAAACCAGTCTAAATGTTTATACAGTACGCATATATTCTTTAACTCTATAATATTTCCTTATATTTACACACAACTAGAACTCTGTATATAATTCAGATTCACAGGCTCCGACTTCCAAAAATTTCGTGGGGTACTCAAAAATTAAAATGTCTTTAAAATGTTTTAATCGTTCGGAAAAATGGTATCTTATCATGAATTTAATGAAGTCCTACAAGGTTTTCAAAATTGATCAAGATGAAACATAAACCCATGCAGAACTTATATCCCCATCAGGAGCGTCTCCAGACCGAAATCCAGGATGGGGGCAAATGGCCTAAAAAAACGTAATAACATAAATGAGAAAAGCATTTGCACTCTCATTTGCTAGTAATTTCTGTTATTACTTATACATTCAGGTCTGGACTCGAGTATTCGTCGGTTGTTTGGATGCCTTCTCATGCTGTGTATGCTGATGAGATTGAAATTGTACAGAATAAATTTTTAAGATATCTCCATTACACGAAAACTGGTGTGTTCTGTTACTCTCTACTACTTTGTTTCGTGAGGTGTTTGTTGTAAAAAGCTTACTTATTCGAAAGAATTTTATTTTGCTCTCTTTTTTTAAGAGTCTTTTCGGTGGTAGAGTTGACGGTTCATCGCTTCTGAGTGCTATCGGTTTTCGTGTTCCCAGTTTTAATTCTAGGAATAGGAGTTTGTTTGTTGAGAGAGTTTTTAGAACTGGTGTTGGAGATCAGTGTGCAGTAAACAATTTCTGTAAACTATACAATTGCCTGCCTGATGATTTCGATATTTTTTTTCTTCATTAACAAGTTTTAAAGATCATTTATTGTAATTCTTGTGTGTCTTACTGTTTTTTATAATAACTTACAAATGCTTATTTGCTGTCGGTGCTTTTTATTCTGTTTCTATATGTGTGATTCTTGTTTGTTTCTGCCCTCTGCGAATTTCTTCTGTGTATCGTTTTGTCTGCTGTCACTGGGATTTGCTTCCTGTAGCATGCATTTTTTAAAATAAATAAATAAATAAAATGTATTCAATCGGACTTGTCCTCTCTTTATGAACTCGTCTGCGATTAAATCCATGTGCAATTTGGCAGCCATCTCCTTGTGAACATTCAGAATAGCCACGCTATTTAGTCTCTGTTGCTTCATTGTAGATCTTAAGTAAGTCTTAAGTTGTCGGAGAGTAGAAAAAGTCTCTGTTGCTTCATTGTAGATCTTAAGTAAGTCTTAAGTCGTCGGAGAGTAGAAAAAGATCTTTCAGCTGTACAGGATGTAACCGGAACTGTTAATATTCGGTTTATTAATTTACAGAACTCTGGTATGAGTGAGTGGAGAGCAAGATTTTCTTTTCTATATTAAAAAAATCAACTCTATCGGATATACTGTTAATTTCTGCAGAATTCGCCTTAACTGTGTCCCAAAACATATCCCGGTGAAGCGACAACCTTTTGCCATCAAAATCCGAACCGTAAAAAGATGGTATTTGTTCTTCACTTTTAATTTTATTTTATAAGTTTTTAATCATTGAAAGATGCTACATCGTATTTTTCTCAATTCTTGTTTTTAGGGAACTTATGACATTGTTCACTAGTTGAAAGTAAATATGACGATATCTTTCTTTAGGTGACTGAAATTGGTGAGGAACACTTCCCTCGTCAAATCTCCTTGCAATTTTTCTAGTCCGTGGAAGAATAGGATCTTCTAAATCCAATTCTACACCTTTTTTTTTCACTTCTTCCCATAAATCCTCAAAATTATTTTCTTCTCTCTGAGTCTGAATTGACTCTACTACACTTTTGATGTAATTATTTGCATCTTGAAAGTTCAAGGCTATTTTCTGAGGAGCAATATTTAATGTCTCCACTCTTTGAAAGACAAAAATAACAATTTTTGTCATAAAGGAAAATTCGAATTCTTGATTTTTTTTTTTTTTGAGAAAGCCGTTAGTTTTTATTCCTGCTTCACTAGCATATACCCTTGCACATACCTTCGAGGAACTTAATGACCGTTTCGTCATTTTTTCCAATGATGAAATGGAGCTAACTCTCAAACACCATCTAGTTGGGCAGAATGGTCGCAAGGAAACTGTATCATCTGAATCCAATTGAAATGTTTGGAAAATTTTTAATCTCTTTGGAGATCCTCTTATGAACGATATTAACTAGCGCATCAAAGTTAAGTAATCACAAATTATTTGTAATTTGCACATACTGTCTTGCACTACCAAATTTAAAGTATGTGCAAAATAATGAATATAAATAGCACTTGGCTCAATTGACAAAATCCTTGATTGCAGTCCTGAAAGATGGCCGCTGACATTAGCAGCTCCATCGTAGCATTGGCCACGGCAGTTTTCGATATCCAGACCAAAGCGAGCTAGAACATTTGTTATTGCACATAACAAAATTGGTTTATGATAAAATTTTGGAGGGTGCTGAGCACCCCCAAATTTCCCCGAGGGGTGCTGGAGCACCCCCGCAATCTGCGCCTATGCTCAAATTCCTAGTTATAACAATTTATCACCCCCTCAAAAATCCAGTTTTAAATCAAGGCAATAAATAACATTGGACTTCTTACTTTTAAACTGCGTAGATATCGTCCGCCATTGAAATACATTAACACAGGAACTTGAATTCACTTAGCATTAGCAATTTACACATATTTATAATCACTCAGTATACATTACCAAAACACCAATTCATATAAACTTTAATACATTCGATACTCCGACATATAAGAGAACTTTTAACATTATTCATGTTATTCAAATCGACTCTGAACTTAAAATATCGCCATAAATATCTCCGCACTAAACAAACAAACCTTCTATGCCGGCGCCATTGCTGGGAATGTTGATGCTGAGGACACTTGAACTTCCGACGATGATGTGACCTTGAACTTTGAGCTGTCATGTAAATCTGAAAGAAAATTGGCGGGTTTGAAGACTGGAGTGGCGTCATCTATCAGGATTTTTTTATGTTATGAATTTAAAAGGATAAATTCGCTGAGAATGAGCTGGATTCGATCTGGGGGCTGTGTATTGCTAGCGTAACACTATATCACTCTGCTTTGAACACCTGATAAGATTGTAACAATGGGGAATATCTTCAGTGGGAATCTAAATGGGGCAATGATTTTCGGTATCATGAATGATGGAATGGATTGAAATGGGGAAAGGAGATATGAAAGAGTGTTATTAAAATGATAAACATTTTGTGAAAATGATGTTTAATATATTAATTTTACTGAATGTTGTAAGCAAAGAACATACAAGACTCCAATGTGTTCAATGTTTTTTTAATGAAACAATTATTTTTTTACATTAAAATTTAATTAAATAATCTGCATAACAAAAATATTCAATAAACCAGAACCAGATATTTCAAAGTTTTCAAAACTTACCATTCAATTAGGTCTCTAAAATTTCATGATGTTTTTTTTCTTTTTGGAATGCACGATATTTTCTGAATGAATGGAAAATTAAAGGTACGAAATAAATGTTTAAGGAAATAATTTTGGAAATAGTTTAAGGAAATAATGATTTTAAGGAAATAAATGTTTTTAATTGTAAATTGTATTCATTAAAATATAATGAAACAGTTAAGTTTCTTTCATTGTTTAACTAAAAATTTTTATTAACAAAATAAAATACGAAATAAACTTACCACAATTTGATATTCCAAGGCGAATCCTCCAAATTTAGGATTCAACGTATTGCACGATATCTACTGAAGAAATTTTTAGGGAAATTATTAAATATTTAAATGCATTTAGCAAATAACACAAATGTGTTTACCATTATTAATTGCATGTTACGCATTAGAAATTGTATCTTATACATTAGAAATTACATGTTACACGTTAATAAGAAGGGTACTTACGTATTATCGCAACCATGACAAAACGTAATTGATGTATCGTCCAATAAAGGTCCCGATCGATTCCAAGGACAACATGCAACAAAGTGATCTGTATGAGGACCCACGTTCGAGCGAGCTCGAACTGGTTGGGGGACGTACGGACCGCTGGGACTGTGTCGTCAGACAGGCCGGCTTCGCCGGACCAAGTCACAGAGCATACTAGACTCGCTTCTGGGACCGTCGCACGGCGCAAGGACCGTGACAACATGCAGCCAAGTGATCTGTATGAGGACCCACGTCGAATTGCTTGAGAAAAACCCAGAAGCGAGTCCCAGAAGCGAGTCTAGTATGCTCTGTGACTTGGTCCGGCGAAGCCGGCCTGTCTGACGACACAGTCCCAGCGGTGCGTACGTCCCCCAACCAGTTCGAGCCCGCTCGAACGTGGGTCCTCATACAGATCACTTTGTTGCATGTTGTCCTTGGAATCGATCGGGACCTTTATTGGACGATACATCAATTACGTTTTGTCATGGTTGCGATAATACGTAAGTACCATAAGAAGTGTTAGAAAAAGAAGAAAATGCTTAGTACAAAAAAAGTGTATGCGAATTCCAACAGAACCAAGAGGTGCTACACTCTTTCGTGTCATTCACTTTTTTCACTTGTGCAAATTTTAGACTTTATTTTTTTTTACAAAAACGTGTTTTCTACTAACAAAATTTCACAAATATCTATTTACCACTTCCCAAATTTCACAAATAAAAGTTTTGAACTTACAAAAAACCAACAATTGAGATTTTCACGCGTTCAAAAACTGTATGTCTTATTTTTCCTATAGGAAATAACACACGTTTTTGCACTAGTGCAAATTTTAGACATTTTTTCTACAAAAACGCATTTTCTACTAATAAAATTTCACAAATGCGTGGTTTTACTTCCAAAATTTCACAAATGTAAGTTTTGAACTTACAAAAACCAACAAATGGGATTTTCATATTTTCAAAAACTGTATATAGGTTACTTTTCTTATGATAAATAACATATATTTCCGCTATGTAACTTTTAAGCTTTTACACACTTCAAAAACCTAATGTATTTTTTAAACATGTAACTTTAACAATGTAACTTTTAAACACTTCAAAAACCAACAAATGGGATTTTCGTGCGTTCAAAAATCGTATATGTATTATTTTTCCTATGGGGAATAACATACGTTTCCACACTTGTGTAAATTTTAGGAAAATTTTCACAAAAACATGTTTTCTACTAATAAAACTTCACAAATATGTGTTTCCGACTTTAAAAAATTTAACAAATACGCGTTTTAAACATCCTAAAAATTAATAAATGTAAAGGAAAGCCAACTAAATCCACAACCTAATGACATGAAATTCTCGTCTAGAATGATCAAATTGTTGTTTGAAAGTTATCCACATCCCCTCCGTACCCTTCTCTAAAGAAGAAATAGTTCTTGCAATACCCCTACGCCACGATTACGCAAAGACTGTGATAAAGTCATCCATTATACACACCCATTTCTAAAGAAAAAATTAGTTCTTGGAATAACCCTCCACCAAGATTATATCATGGTTGCCGTTAAACTGAATATAAGTTATCATAATTACACACACTATATCTATTAATATAGGCAATCCATTCATAATCGTAATCGATAGTATATTTTTAATAATCGTAATCAATACATTAAATAGCTCTTCGTAGGGTAAAAACTCATTAAGATACATTAAAACCCCATGACATAAAAATAATAGATTGTAAGGAAATAACTCTCCTCCACCCTTTAAAAATTCACTAAGCATATAGAAAACCCATAGCATATAGAATATATTTTTTTAAGTTAACTGCGACTCGGAGCATTTTTTTTTAAATATGAGTACTCCACATGAATCATTTTTTTAAAACACAAACCCTGGAGCTAACATGCGTGCCATGTGAAAATTTAACAAATGTATGTTTTCAACTATCAAAAAATCGCAAATGTAGCATTCCAACACTTCAAAAACTAACAAATGTGATTTTGCACCACTTAGAGAGATTTAACACAAGTCATTTTACATCGAGTAAAATTTAATACATATAACTTTTTAAGGGGACAGAAGCACCTAATATGGCGGTATGTGTGAAACACATGTCCAGGACAAGGAGGTAGAATTTTATGCCACGGTGGTTTTTAAAAACGAGACTTCAAATCTGTTTTTTAAGCAAACATTTGATATCTCATTGCGAAACATTGTTGACATACAAATAGGAATGTCGTGATTTCGCGACTGTTGGTGCGCCACAAAAGCTTTAAATTCTTATAGAACATAGGCAGGCCACAAATGGATCTGATTTTTTTTAAGTATATCTGATTCTTTTTCTTTTAATTTGGAAAGAATTATAGTATTTATAACATTGTACTTAAATGAAAGTATGGCTAATGCTAACCATCGTAGAGAGGGAAGGATGAGCACATTCGAATGTGCCTATTTAAAAAAAGTGTGGAAAATACCAGCACGAAACTACGATCTGCGACAAAATTTTACACTTCTTACTGAATCAATCCCAACATTGTAGAATTTTAGGAAACTAGGATCGAATATTCAATGATCCTTAGAGTTTCAAACCCCACATTCTTTATGACTCTTCATACTTTTTAGAGAATGGATAATAACTTAGCATTTATTTTTAATGTATAAGGAATATAATTTCAGAATTGTAACATGGAACATAAATTTTATGAATTGGATTCTGTAAATTGTAAATATCTTTCATTACAAAACTCTATAGACATTTAATATGATTCGAATAAAGTTACTTTTAAATTTTTTATATTTTATTTTAAAAAGTGAGATTACTAAATCCAATACATTTGATTGCCTAGATATGTAACCCACGAACACATACCATATTTAAATAGCATAAGTTTAAAATAAGTCGATGAATGTATGTAAGGAGTTCAGTTTGAAAGATATAAAACATTTAATGAATCTATTCTTCTTAAAATACACATTAACCGTTATCTGTTGCACATTTAAACAAATAACTAAAAAAAAATTTCTTATCACACATTCATGATCCTCTGATTTGAAAGACTTGAAAATATTTTGATCATACCAGCAAAAGACTCTTTCTCCACTCAACAAAACTTTCTTTGCTATGCTATTAATGTCAAGATTTAGAAGTACTTGTCCATGCATTCTGTTGAATATTTCTAATGGAGTACTGCGAAGACATTCATGTTTAGTTTGATCTTCAATTTGGGCAGCACAACCAACATATCTAAAAAGTTTTCTTACATGACACATTACACTGTCATGAATACAAGAGGTTAGATGATCGAATGAAATTTTTTTGTCACAGATAGCTAATGGTAAAAGGGTTATAGATTCCTTTATTTTTAATATTTGAGCAGGAAGCCAGTCTATGAATATACTTTCTCGAAGTTTATTACTAATGTTGTGAGCACAATTTTTTAAACATGTTATTTGATTTTTATCTAAGACAATATGACGCTGCGTTAGGCAAATTTTGAATCATTTAATTGAATTATTTTTTGTAAATGAAGTTTACCTTTGTCATTGGAACAGAACAATTCATTGCGACTAACCAAAGCATCTGCATGTTAAACATTGAACGACCACAATTTTTGAATAAAGTCACTCCAAGTAACATGTGACTATGTGACCCCTTCAGGAATATACAATAGTTCATCTTCTTCATTTGGGAAATATTAACATACTAGCCGAATACCCGTTGAAAATCAACAGTCTCGCAGTAAGCAACCACTGAATATTGTCATTCTTTTGATAATTCGCGTTTCACATTCATTCGGCAAATCGAATATTTTAGTGTGCGGAACTCCCTAAAGAAGAAAGTATTGTAAATTTTAAATTGCCCACGTCTTCCTTTCGAACTATCTACCAGTAAACCAAATTAAAGTCTCTATCTCATCCCGAAGCATACTATTTTATCATCTCCTCTTTCAAACGTTTTTCTGTGGAGCACACCCATATATGAACATTTTTGAAAAACTCTGTTCGCCTTGGGTTTCTTATCAGATGATTGGCCCATATACCAAATATCAAGCCTCTATCACATTTAAAAAGAAGCGTGTCTCTTCCGAAAATCGAGCATATTGGTGTTCGGCACCCCCTAAAGTTGCAAATATTGGAAATCTGAAATTGCCCACTTTCTTCCTTTCAAACTATCTACCAGTACACCAAATTTGCTGTCTCTATCCTATTGTGAAGCATGTTTTTCTATCACTTCATATTTCGAACGATTTTCTGTGTTGCACCCCTTTAAATTATTATTTTTGAAAAACCATAATTATCTTAGGGGTTTTTTTATCAAGTGATTACCCCATATACAGAATTTCAAGCCTCTATCACATTGTAAAGGCGGCGTTTTTCATTGGTTCGTCAAATCGAAAATTTTAGTGTGCGGCACCCCCTACAATAGCAAATGTTAGAAAACTGAAATTGTACACTTTCTTCATTTCTAACTATCTACACGTATACCAAATTTGAAATATCTATCTCATCGCAAAGCATGCTTTTTCTATCATTTCACCTTTCAATTGTTTTTATGTGTACTCCCCTCCCCCCTTATGAGTACTCCCTTCCCCCCTTAAATATACATTTTTAAAAAACTCCATTCTTCTTGAGTTTTCTATTAAATGATTCGCCCATATACCAAATATCAAGCTTCTATCACGTTCTAAAAGGGGTGTTTCTACTTCATTCCGAAAATCGAACACTTTTGTGTGCGATACCCCCAAAAGTAGAAAATATTAGGAAACTAAATTGTACACTTTCTTCCTTCCAAACTATCTACCCGTATACCAAATTTCAAATCTCTATCTCATCTCAAAGTATGTTTTCTTATCAATTCACCTTTCGAAAATTTTCCTCTGGAGTACCCCTTAAACGAACATTTTTGAAAAACTATATTCGTCTTAGGTGTTTTCATCAAATAATTAGTCCATATACCTAATTTCAAGCCTCTATCAAATTTTAAAGGAGCCGTTTCTCATTTATTCGGTAAATCGAACGTTTTGGTGTGCGGTACCCCCTTAAGTAGAAAAGATTGGAAATCTGAAATTGCACACTTTCTTCATTTTGAACGATTTACCCATACACCAAATTTGAAGTCTCTACCTTATGGCAAACTATGCTTTCCTATCATTTCACTTTTCGAACGTTTTGGTGTGGAGCACCCCCTCTAGAGAACTTTTTCGAAAAATTCGATTTTTCCAGTGGGTTTAATCGAACGATCGAGCCGTGTACCAAATTGTAAGTCTCTATCTATTCGGGAAGTGCTTATAAAAGCTTGACAGACAGACAGGCGGACAGACAGAAGGACGGACACTTGGCAATTAGTATATATAGATATGTACTTTCAGCTTCCAATGGCAAAATTTCAAATATGCATACAGAGCAGAACCTAAATCCCACCGACGAAGTGTATCTTGCACTGAATCTGAAGAAGTAGATTCAGTCGAAACAGATTCTGTAGTGGAGGATAAAACTTCACTGTGTGCTAGAGCACAAGAAAGCAGTTCTTCAGTCGAGTTTCCAACCTCGGTGAGGACTTGTGAATCGGTAGTTGTATGTATTTTCTGCTGGGGCTATGGAAAGCATAAGATATGTGTCTAACCAATCCACAGCAAACTTTGGTGAGCAGGAATTTAACGCATATGAGACAATATCCATAGATTTTATCTCATCTAGAGCAGAAACTGACAAGTCCACAGTATTTCCAATAGAAATTATCTGTTCGAGTGATGGCATACTTTGAATTTTAGACATTATTTGTAGATAGTAGCATCCAAGTATCGCATTTGCAGTATAAGATTTATTTCTAAAACACTAAGATCTTAAAACACTATAAATTTGTCACAGCTATGAATAAAGCAAACCTATCAGCGCATCAGTCAAAGTTGTTATGTCTTATCGGTTCACGTCATAAGTTAATCACGTGACCTAAATCGAGTGTCGTGTGCAAACAGATTTCATAAGATATGAAGTTGTTACATCTTGTAATTGTCAATGAATTATATACATTGGATTGTGCTAAACGCAACTCCAAATGGGGAAATTTCTACATTATTTTATTCATCTTTGAAATCATAAAGTGAAAATATGTACCAAACTTCGTTAAAGTTCATAATTTTTTATCACAGCGACAGTAAATATTTTAGAATATTTTGTATATATTTTTATAACTTTAGAGGAAATGTTCGCCACATTGCTAGAAATATACAAAAATAGATAGCAAAAACATGACAATAACTTACAGAATGAGGTCTTCATCAGCATCCATCCAAACTAGAAATGAACGATATACAAACTAATGACGGTACTAAAATGAGATCTTATGAGATTATGATTATTTAAGATCTAATCTAGGATGACGTAATCGATCCAAAGTTCACACGATGACGTCATAGTCCAAAGCAGATCTTCTTTCTTAATTACTCATTTTTAATTACTTATTTTAATTAATTATACTTTCTTATTCATAATAATTTTAAAAATGAATAAGTAATTAAAATAAGTAATTAAAAATTAAGAAGTAATTGGAAAATGAGTAATTAAGAAAGAAGATATACTTTGGACTATGACGTCATCGTGTGAACTTTGGACCAATGACGTCATCTTAGATTGGATCATAAATAATGGTGTTTGCTATCTAATTTTGTATATTCCGCGCGATGTGACGAACATATCCTCTAAAGTTATAAAAATATACAAAATTTTCCTAAGTATTTAATGTCGCTGTGTTTAAAAATTATGAACTTTAACTAAGTTTAGTTCATATTTTCACTTTATGATTTCAAAGATGAATAAAATAATGTAGAAATTCTCCCATGTGGATAAAAATTGCGTTTACCATAATCCAATGTTATAGAATTCATTGAAAATTAAAAGATCTAACCACTTCATATCTTATGTAATCTGTTTGCACACGACCCTCGATTTAGGTCACGTGATTAACTTATAACGTTAACCGATGAGGCATTATGAGCATGGCTGTTGTGTGGATAGGTTTGGTTCATTCATAGCTGTGACAAATTTATAGAGTTTTAGAAATAAATCTTATACTGCAAATGCGATACTGGGATGTTAATATCTACAAATAATGTCGAAAATTCCAAGTATGCCATCTCTCAAACACCTATTTTCTAGTGGAAATATTGTGGACTTGTCAGTTCCTGTCCTAGATAAGACAAAAACCAATGAATATTGTCTCAGATGTGTTGAAGTCACTAAAGTTCACTAAAGTTTGCGGGGATTGGTTAGACACTTATCTTATGCCTTCCATAGCTCCAGCAGAGACTCATACCACTACCAATTCACAAGTCCTCACCGGGGTCAGAAAATCACGACTCAAGATCTGTTTTATTGTGCTCTAGCATACAGCGAAGTTTTATCCTCCACTACAGAATTTGTTTCAACTGAATCTACTTCTTCCGATTCAGTGCAGGATACACTTTGTCGGCGGGATTTAGGTTCTGGTGTGTATGCATATTTGAACTTCGCCATGGGAAGCTGAAGTGCATATATGGAAATATCTCTCTAATGAAGAAAATGAACTATTGTCTACTTGTGAAGGTGTTACATTGCCATCTGCTACTTGGAGTCAATTTTCATAAAAATTGTGGTCGTTCATGTGCAGATACCTCTTTCGTCAGTCGCAATGAGTTGTTCTGTTTCATTGACAATGGTAAACTTCATTTATAGATAATAATTCAATTATATGATTCAAAATTTTGCCTAACGCAGTGTCGTATTGTTTTAGATAAAAATCAAATAACATGTTTAAAAAATTGTGTTCACAACATTAGCAATAAACTTTGAGAAAGTGTATTCATAGACTAACTTCCTGCTCAAATATTAAAAATAAAGAACACTATAACTTTCAATCATCAGATATCTGTGACAAATATTTGCATTCGATCATCTAATCTCTTGTATTCATGACAGTTGAATGTGTCATGATGTTGTTGTTAAGACCCAGACCGTCCGACCTACCAGAAAGGTTAATGTGTCATGTAAGAAAACTTTTTAAATGTGTTGGTTGTGTTGCTCAAATTGAAGATCAAAGTTACCATGAATATCTTCACAGTACTCCATTAGAAATATACAATAGTGTCCATGGACAATTACTTCTGAATCTTGACATTAATAGCATAGCAAAGAAAGTTTTGCTGAGTGGAGAAAGAGTCTTTTGCTGGTATGATCAAAATATTTTCAAGTCTTTCAAATCAGAGGATCATGAATGTGTGATAAGAAAATTTGTTTAAGTTATTTGTTTAAATGTACTACAAATAATGGCTAATGTGTATTTTAAGAAGAATAGATTCATTAAATGTTTTCTATCTTTCAAACTGAACTCCTTATTTACATTCATCAACTCATTTTAATTTGTGCTATTTAAAAATGGTATGTTCTCGTGGGTTACATATCTATACATTAAAATGTATTGGATTCAGTAATCTCTCTTTTTAAAATAAAATATAAAAAATTTAAAGTCTAATTTATTCGAATCATATTAAATATCTACAGAGCTTTGTAATGAAATATATTTACACTTTACAGAAATCAATGCATGAAATTTATGTTGAATGTTAAAATTCTGAAATTATATACATTATTCATTAAAACTAAATACTATGTTCCATTCTCTAAAAAGTATGAAGTTTCATAAAGAATGTGGGTTTGAGAATTAAAGAATCATTGAAAATTCGACCCTAGTTTCCTAAAAATCTACAAAGTTAGGATTGATTCTGTTAGAAGTGTAAAATGTTGTCGGAGATCTTAGTTTCTTCCTGGCATTTTATACACTTTGGCATATTCAAATGTGCTCATCCTTCCCTCTCTACGATGGTTAGCATTTGCCATACTTTCAAGTACAATGTTAAAAATACTATAATTATTTCCCCATTAATAGAAACAAAATCAGATCCATTTGTGGTCTGCCTATGTTCGTTAAGAGTTTAATGGTTATATGGCGCGCCTAGAGCCGCGAAATCAAGACATTCCTATTTGTATGTCAACAATGTCTCGCAATGCGATATCAAAACTTTGCTTAAAAAACAAATTTAAAGTCTCGTCTGTAAAAACTACCCTGGCATTAAATTCTACCGCTTTGTGTTGGGCATGTGTATCACATATACCGCCACATTAGGTGTTTCCGTCCCCTTAAAAAGTTATATGTGTTAAATTTTAATCGATATACAGTGACTTGTGTTAATCCTCACTAAGTTCAAAATCACATTTATTGGTTTTCGAAGTGTTGGAAAGTTACATTTGCGATTTTTTGATAGTTGAAAATTTACATTTGTTAAATTTTACATGACAGACATGCTTATTCCAGTGTGTGACTTTAAAAAACTTATTCATGTGGAAGTACTCATATTTAAAAAAAATGCCCCGATTCCCAGTTAATTTTAAAAATATATATATGGGGTTCTCTACACACTTATGGAATTTTTAATGTGTAGAGGGGAATTAGTTCCTTACTATTTATTATTTTTATAAAATGTGATGGTGTTTTAATGTATCTTAAGGAGTGATAACCTTACGAGGATCTATTTTATGTATCGATTACGATTATTAAAGGGATACTATCGATTACGATTATGAATGGGTTGTCTATAATAATCGAATTAGTGTGTATAATTATGATAACTTATACTCAGTTTAACGGCAACCGTGATGATCTCTTGGCCGAGGATAATTCCAAGAACTATTTTTTCTTTAGAGATGGGTGCGTTTAATGGCTTCTCACAGCCTTGACATAATCTTGGCGTAGGGGTATTGCAAGAACGATTTTTTTCTTTAAGATGGGTACGGAAGGGGTGCGGATAGTTAATTTGATCATTCTAGACTAGAATTTCATATCGTTAGGTTGCGGATTTAGTGGTCTTTCCATTACATTTGTTAGTTTTTATAATGTTGAAAACGCGTATTTGTTAAATTCTTTAAAGTCAAAAACACATATTTTTGAAATTTCGTTAGTAGAAAACACGTTTTTGTGAAAATTTACCTAAAATTTACACACATGTGAAAACGTATGTTATTCCCCCATAGAAAAAATAGTATGTATACGATTTCTGAACGCACGAAAATCCCATTTGTTGGTTTTTGAAATGTCTAAAAGTTACACTTGCGAAATTTTGGAAGTAGAAAACACGTTTTTTTTTGTGAAAAATCGACAAAAATTTGTACAAGTGCGAAAACGAATATTATTTCCCATAGGAAAAATAACACATATACAGTTTTTGAACACATGAAAATCCCAATTGTTGGTTTTTCGTAAGTTCAAAACTTACATTTGTGAAATTTTGGAAAAAGATACAGACATTTGTGAAATTTTGTTAGAAAACACGCTCTTTTTTTTTTAAATGTCTACACTTTGCACAAGTGGGAAAACTTGAGTGACACAACAGCGTGCGGCACATCTTGACTCTGTTGGAATTAGTATACACCATTTCTTGTACTAAACATTTCCTTCTTTTTGTAGCATTTCTTATTAACGTGTAACATGCAATTTCTACTGCATAACATACAACTTCTAACGCATAACATGAAATTCCTAATGGAAAACACAGTCGTGTAATTTGCTAAATGCATTTAAATATTGAATAATTTTCCCTAAAATTTCTTCAGTAGATAGCGTGCAATACTCTGAATCCTAAAATTGGTGGATTCGTCTTGGAATATCAAGTTGTGGTAAGTGTATTTCATATTTTTGTTAATAAAATTCTTTAGTTAAACAATTGAAACAACTTAACTGTTTCATTATATTTTAATGAATACAATTTACTATTAAAAAAAATTAACTTCATTAAACACGTACCTTTAATTTCCCAATCATTCAGAAAATATCGTGCATTTAAAAAAATAAATGATGAAATTTTAGAGGCTCCATTGAATGGTAAGTTGTGAAAGTTTTGAAATATCTCTTTCTGGTTTTTTGAATATTTTTGTTATGCAGATTATTTAATTAAATTTTACTGTAAAAAATAACTGTTTGATTAAAAAACATTGAACACAGTGGAGTCTTGTATGTTCTGTGCTTACAACATTCACCAAGTCATTTACTAAACGTAAATGCTTCATACATTTTAATGAATACAATTAGAAAATTAACCTGCAACGTTAAAAGCATATAGGTCTCAAAATTGCAGGGTCAGACCACTTGTCACATTAAAAACGTATCTTTAATTTCCCATTCATTCGGAAAATATCGTGCAATTTGCTAAATTTCATTTAAATATTTAATAGATTCGCCAAAATTCACTCAGTATCTATCCATTTACTCACATCATTAAATTTTATCCCCCTGTATCACACCCCCATAGTTCATCGAACATTCGGTAAAATTAATATATTAAACATCATTTTTACAAAATATTTATCCTTTTAATAACACACTTTTATACCTCTCATCCCCATTTCAATCCATTCCACCCTTCATGATACCGAAAAACATTGCTCCATTCAGATTCCCACTAAAGATATTCTCCATTGTTACAATCGAATCAAATCTTCATAGCACAGTGGATAGTGTGCAACGCTAACAATCCACAGCCCCCAGATCGAATCCAACTCCTTCCCAGCGAATATATCCTTTTAAATTCAGGACTTTAAAAAAATATCCCGATAGATTGAGCCACTACAATCTTCAACCCTGCCAATTTTCTTGGAGATTCACATGGCAGCTCAAAGTTCAAGGTCACCTCATCGTCCAAAGTTCAAGTGTCCTCATGACGTCATCGCCCAAAGTTCAATTTACTCAGCTAAAAGGTTCCACAATCAGATTAACTATCCAAATATTTCCCAATACTTCCTCGGTTTAAAGTTCAAAGCACTCATCCAAACCTTTCCTCATTATGTCATCGTTCAAATGTCCATCTCCTCATGAGATAACCTCATTCTGTTATCACTTCCTTCTCATGACTCGGGAGGAATATTCCACCTGCGGGACTTGAACTCTCAATTCTCTTCTACTTCTATTGCCTATCTACTTACGATAATCGGTTAGTAATTATATTAACAAATTTTATAATTCGTCTATTTGTATCACGACCGACGGAGCGCCTTCCTTGATGGGAGCTAAATCTGGGTTGGTAACAATATTGAAACAGCATTTGGGACGGCACGACAATGAGTTGATGCAATTTTACTGTATAATCCACCAGGAGAGCTTGTGCCCTAAGAAACTTGGATTTAAACATGTCATGAAAGTTATAGTTTCAACAATTTATTTTATAAAATACAGTGGGGCTTAATCACCGACAGTTTAAAACATTTCTTGAAGACATTGAAAGCGAATATGGTGACTTAATTTTTTACACAAAAGTGAGGTGACTAAGTTGAGGTCAAACTTTGGAGCTTTTTCTAACTTTAATTGATGAAATTCAAATTTTCATGACCTGATAGAAAAATTCCGGATTGGTTATGTAACTTAGCTTTTCTGGTTGACATTACAAATCATTTAAATACATTAAATACGCGATTTCCGGGCAAAGATCAATTGGTTACACAACTTTATGGCCACATTTTGTCTTTTCAGTGCAAGTTAAATCTATTTCAAACCGAATTGAAGTCAGAGAATTACGTCTATTTTCCTAATTACAAGAAAGTTTCTAAAAAGTTCAATGTCAACTTCAAAACTGTATATGTTGAAAGTATTAATAAATTGATATCAGTCTTCAAGGATCGCTTTTATGATTTTCAAAAAGTAAAACCGTTGCTAAATTTATTTAGCAACCCTTTAGCCATTTTATCCGAAAATGAACCCGAATCAGTACAGATTGAACTCATCGACATTCAAAACGATGAGGATCTGCGAAATGAATTTGATGAATTCAATTTATTAAACTTCTATCGTTGTGTCGATAAAAATAATTATAAATAATGCTCAGATAATGCTCAAACTGTTTTAGTCATGAATATTAACGGAATAACAGGAACCGCTTGATTAATGAAAATTTAGAATCAATTTTGCGATTGGCTACTGCAAAACTCGAATCAAATCTCAAAACACTTGTCAAATCAATGCATGTCACGCATCAAATTAAATTCACTTACATTTTATTACCTTTTTTAATAACAATTATGATAGGTATAAATAAAATAAACAATATATGGTAGCAAGTTTGTTTTAAGGGCCCTCCCATAAGTCACAGTGGATCTATGTGGCCCTTGGTCTTGACAAATCTTTGTATCCTTACTCTACGCGAATCTCCGTCCGTGGAGTTCCCTCAGTTACTAGAAAAGCTCAAGAAGAGGATTACAAACGGTAGTGAGGAATCGCTAGGTTCATTCAAAATATCTAAGACATGCTTCAGATAAAAATTTTATAATGAATCAATGAATAGGTTTAAGAAATTATTTTTTATGGAGTGGTCTGTGATACTTTATACGGCTGCTGAAAAAAAGAACATTGGAATGCAAGTTAATTGTGATATATCGTAATATAAAAATCGGAGAGGTTTAAAACACGCGAAAAGAATATATTTTCAAAAAATCATTGAAATTTATCTATTCATTGTATGCACTTCGTTCATACAATGAAGTTTTCTTTAAAGAGAGATTTTTTTTACCTTTCCGATGGTGTCAAGATAGAAATCCTTTGATAGTATTTAGATAGTATTTATCGATTTGTGTAAATATCGGCCTAAATCAGGGTAAAACACAAACTAACTAAAATGAATTCAAAATAAAATAAAAAAAACAACGTCGAGGTGCACCTATTTGAGTCCTGAAGAATCTGTGTAACAAGTTTCATGGTCGTACGATACTTTGATTTCCCCTCTATAGACTGTTCATACACACAGTCACATCTTAAATAAGACATCATCCTTTATTAAGTGAGATTAAAATTATTTGCACTAACATCTATCTGCTCCACTTACAGAGTAAAAACCATAGAGCATTGATTGACTCGAAGCATTTTGCTATCTATTCTTTATAAGTAAAATATATATCACTTTAACGAACAGCTATATACATTGTTTTCTAGGGGTAATCAAAGTTTTCATATTTTTTTTTTATGTGCATAAGCAATACATGTAACGAGTAAATGAAATGTAATATTTGTATGTATGTAAAAAATTTTAATACTTTATATTTTATTATTAAATATTTCCTATTTTATATATATATTTATAAATTACATAATACTGGAAATTAACTTTTGCGATGCCAGATTCGGAAACTTGTTTTCACCTTCGCAGCTAATTTGGAAAAATTGAGGGTCAAGATGTTCGAGTATCTTGACTTTTTAGAAAAAAATTGGCTGAAAGATGCCTGCGTCAATATGAATTAAGACCAAATGATTGAGAGTGCCGCTAACGATCTCGTATCTCGTCTCTGTGGAATCGACAATTGTAATGGAACAAGGCAATCAATATCTAAAGTACAACTGCCGTTTGGGCAATATTCTTCAATAGGAGTGCAGCAATCTCCATTAAACTGGAAAAATCAAGCCAACGATTTTGGCGTTACATGACATTGCCTTCGAAACACTCCGGCTATCAGTTATCTATAGTCCCGAACGAGATTACATTGTAAATCAAACTTTCTGCACAATATGTGTTACAGCAAAGAGGATGCTATAGTCAGGCATCATGAAATTCCTATTAAAAATTACATGAATCAATTACTGTAATAAAAAATTGAATCAGAATTGCGCTTAATTTATAGGTAAAGGAAAATATATTTGCCCCCTTTCAATTTGAGAAAAACAGTAATAAATTAACATCAATTACCAATAAAATAAAAACGTAAGAACTAACTCAATTAACAGTTAAGTAACATTTTTAATTAGTAATTGATATTAAGATCAAAATCCACGGAGACAGTTTCTGCGGCAGGATCTGTGGCATTAATGCTCGGTATCCTTTTCTTCCGTAGGTGAGAAAACAGATACGAATATGGCATCGTGGAAGGGTAACGAAGAGATAAACATTACTAACGGGAACCACCATGCTTCGACATCCCAACAACAGCCACCACTTCCACAACAAAATGGACAACAAAATGTGGGGTCACCGTCCCTCACTCCACCATCTTCCAATCGGAGGACGTCCACTCCCAAGGAAGAACAACCTCCAACCCACCTCTTGTACGGACACGGGGTCTGTAAGTGGCCAGGATGCGAAACGTTCTGTGATGACTATCAGGATTTTTTGAAGTAAGTTCTTCACCGTTTATTAGAAGTATTACACACAGTTTTATGGCCCATAAAACTATGTTGAAGGCCCAGACCACACGACTGACCCATACCTTAAAACTGTGTTGAAGACCCAGACCGTCAGGCTCGTCCTGAGGACTTGAGCATCTATTTGGACGGCCGGCCATAAAACAGTATTACACACAGTTTTATGGCCGGCTGTCCAAATAGATGCTCAAGTCCTCAGGACGAGCCGGACGGTCTGGGTCTTCAACACAGTTTTATGGTATGGGTCAGTCGTGTGGTCTGGGCCTTCAACATAGTTTTATGGGCCCAGCCGTCCAAACAGTTACCTTACACCTTTTACACCTTTCTGGTAGGTCGGACGGTCTGGGTCTCAACATCAACATAGTTTTATGGATCAGTAACACTCCCTCTCCATCAAGGTGGTACCAAGGCACCTCTCAGTTTTTTTCTATATACCTTTTAGATTATTGTAAAAAAAGTTTCAGATTTCTGCTATAAAATTATACACAAGCACCGGTTAATTTTCCAAATATTTATATATTACAAAACCTTATTTCACGCAACTAGGATACAATACTATGGCAATATTGCATTAAAACACTTTACAAATGCTCCAGAATTTCAAGCTCACAAAAATATTTCAATATTCAAATGATAAGAGGTCGTTTGAAAAGTATATATACACTGGCTTCCAAAAGTTAAGCACCGACGGTGATTTCAACAAAAATGAAAAAGTAAAGCTTTGATTAACTCAAAATTGTACATGAAGGTTGCAAATGTGTTTACGTTTATCTCTACCGGGATACGGTGGAAAAATTTTCGTTTTAGTATAGGAAAGTATTTGGGGGTCGCTGGAGGGGGTGTGGTTTTTATTTTTGATAATCCTTCGTTACAGCGTAAGTTTAAAGATCATTTACTGAGAATTAAGGGTTTCTCTGAGAATTTTACGATTGATGTCTTTAAGAAGAGGTGGCCGAAAATTATAGTATTTGGTGTTGACGAATATATTGGCAAAGAAGAAGTGTTAGATAGGATTTTTGGACAAAATGTGATCTTTGGGAATATTGTGGATAATAAAATTCGTGTTAACTATAGTATTCGTGCTCGTAAAGGTAACCATTGGGTATTTGAAGTGGCCCCTCATCTTTTTAGGGATTTAATGCGACTTAAGTGTCTTTATTGTAATTTAGAGGGCTACCCTTTTCGTGAATATCATGAAGTCCTTTTGCGTACTAGTTGTGGTAGATTAGGTCATTCAAGGAAAAGGTGTGATGTGCCTTCTTGCTGTTTACAGTGTAATGGAGCTCACGCCGTAGGTCTTTGTAGTGGAGTGGTAAAATGTATTAATTGCTCAGAGACAAATACTAGGTATAGATTGAATCATGATGTGACAAATTCCTGTTTATCCAGAGTATGTCCTAGGTACCTAAGGAGTGTAGAAATCTCCAAAAACTATATAGAATATGATGGATAGATTTAGGTTTAGTGATTATTTATTTATGCTTTTAGGGTTTTTATTATGGTAGGGATTATTTGAATAGTTTTGCTGCTTTGTAGGGGGTCTTTCCTTGGTTTTGTTATGTCATTTTCTTTGGGGGCCTTGTTCTTTTAGTCAAATGCTGAAGATGGGAGGACTGTTTTTCATCTTTGTTTATTAGTTGGGTTGGTGGTTGAGAGTTATTGGTTTATTTGGGTATAGTGTTAACGGAGGTATAAATTCCTTTGTTTGTGAGTATTGTTAAGTGGCTGAATGGGTTGATTATGTTTATAGGAGTCGGCTTTTGTAACAAGTGGTATTTGTTGGACCAGGATTTATTGTAACTTATGTATTTGTACTGTTAATTGATACGTTATTTTAGTTAAGGTCCTCTGCTCTTTCTATTTGACTATAGGTTTTTCCTGGACGGCGTTTAGGCCTTATGAATATTGATGTTAAGGCTATGGTTGTTGCATATTACTGTATGTTGTATATAAAAGGGCTATATGTTTATTTATGTTAAGAATGATATATTAGAATATTGTTTTATATATTTAATGATGTATTATTTGGTCTGAATGATATATTAGATTGTTATTAATATGAAATAATTAGTATTAGGCTGTAATTACTATTTTAGAACACTAGAACAAGTTAATTTTGAACACTAGAATAAGTTATTCTTAGAACAGTAGAACAAGATTTTGTTGGAATACTTGAGCATGTTATTTTATTGTAATGATGGCTTAATATTTTTCTAAATTGAATATATTGGTGTATTAGATTTGTTTCATTCCTGCAAATATTTGCAGTAGTTTGTATGGCCCTTATAACTGCCGTGGCCGGGCCCCCTTTATGGTGAACAATAAATCCTTAGGTGTTTTGGGTTGTTGGCGCGTCGCTTAGGGGAGTCGGCGGCTTCCTCAGTCCGTTAGGCTTAGGTTTCCCGTTGGCTCTCTTTTTTGCTGGGGATCTCTTCTTTTCTCGGCCGAGATTTAAGATTCTCTACCCTCCGAGCGAGCCCTCGGGTCTAGGCTGCGCTAAATGTGTTTACGTATAAAAGAAAACAAGAATTATGTAAAAAAAAATAAATAAATATTTATTTTTCATAAGTTATATGATGATGTCACATTTGGGTCATTAACAAAATGATGTTTAAAGGCAAACAAACCAAACAAAACTTACATTAATATGGTATGTGACCACCCCGGATCTTCACATAAAGTTTACAACAATATTCCATGGTTTTAATGTGGTGAACAACCATCGCAGATGCTAGCAATGGCCATTCCTCCAATAGGACAGTTTTCAACTCTCTGAGACTGACTGTAGGAGGTAAATGTGCAGAGACAGCACGCCCGAGACATCCCAAAGATTTTCAATGGGATTATGGTCGGGGTAATACGTCGGCCGCTCCATACGAGAAATGCCCTCATTTTACAGGCATTCGTCAGCGATGGAGACGAGCATTATCGTCCATAAGGAGGAAATCAGGATCAATTGCTGTAGCGTAGAGTCTCGCAATGGGGTCTAGGACTTCATTCCGATACCGCGCAGCCGTCACAGAACCGTCTATAACGATGTGCAGCTCTGTGCGATATCACATTGAAATTCCAGTCCACACCATGACGCTGCCACCTCTGAATGCGCGATGTTCGATGATGTTCTTGTTTTGAATGCGTGTGCCTCGTTCTCTCCAGATCCTTACTCGCTTATCATCTGATTCCAGGGCAAATTTGGACTCGTCCGTGAACAGGACGTTGCAACAATCTGAGACAGTCCAAATTACATAGTGACGACAACACTTTTATCTTGCCCCTATGGCATGGACGGTTAGTGGAACACAAAAACGTGGTATTCGGTCGTACAGTACCTTCACGTGGAGCCTTCGGCGCGCAGTACTGGTATATATTGTCTTACCAAGTGCCGCTGCATTCATGGATGTAACAGTTTTAGAGGTCGTTCTTGTCGATTCCGCTTGGCTACTATAGCAATAATACCGTTCATCAGAGGGGGTGGTAACCCTTGGACGACTGGGCACAGGTCTTCGGACAACTGTTTGACTTGTTTGAAATTGTTTCCATAATCAAGAAACTACTGAATGATCAACGCCAAAGAAAATAGCGGGATCTTTGATTGAATATCCTGCTTCAATGCATCCGACAGCACGCCAGCGCGCACTATCCGTCATTCGTCTTCTTTCAGCCATAGAAACACGAATATCATCAAAAATAATCCTACAAAAGTTATAAACACTTCGTTTCAGCATTTAAAGGCACCTCCTCAAACCCTTCAGAATGAGAATCAGATGATATATCAATTAAATGCTTATTTTATACGTAATTTTTGATGAGGAAAAGAATAAGAACAACTATATTACTCTAGGACTAGCCGTTCTCGAGATATTTGAGATTTTTTGCATTTAGTTACGCCGCTTTTGGAAAATTGAGCAATTACCAAATAAAAACAGAACTTGAATTGAAAATGCAAATTTAGTGTTATTTTGTGCAGTTAAACTCAATTTAATGAATTATTAAAAAATAAAGACGACATAAATTTTAGTCTGCAGGGAAAGTCATGGACTTCCCACATCAGATTTTTTGCTTCTGCAACTAAAGATAGGCAGACACTACTGATTAAAAGTTATTTTAATGCTTAAATAAGGTAAATAAAACAGATTGCTGTGACTTTGCGGTCTTTCAGATATTTTCTGACAAGTTCTAAGAAAAACAAGCATGCCTTACAAGTTTTGAAATCAACTAGGATCATTTAAAACCACTATTTTCACTAAAATCAATAAGTTTCTAACACATTCTTGTCACTGCGCCTTTTTCACCAGAATGAGAGCCCTTATAAACAAATAGCCAAGAACTCTTGCTTGCGGTACAGTAGGTGACAGGTTCGGGTAGACCAAGAAAGATGTTGCTCATTACTTACGGCCCGGACACTCGCATATGAATATGACGAGAAATAGGCTAAAATAACTATTACATAATTTTATATTAGTACTCTTTGTCTTCCTGAGTCATATTGACAATAAAACGAACCTCTCGATTGAAACTGAAACACCAACCGCAGAATATAGAATGATGCTTGCTTTACGTAAACCACGATAGTATTCCATCACTGTAACTCTAGGAGATTAGTTGCATTCGCTTTAAATCAGAATCGTCTCATAGAGTTCGGCATTACTGAACAGCGCCATTATTAAATCTAGTTAGGTAGCAGAGCTACTTGAATAATTAACAGATTTATCTGCATAGAGTAAATCTGAAGAAGTGAAACAGTTTTAATAAGTATATGCAACCGATGTTGCTTTGTGGATGTCCCCTTATGTCCCAATGAAAAATTTAATTAGCGTTTACTATGTCAAATTGGATCGTATTACAGCCAATTTTTTTTTCAGTTAGACTAAATACGGCATGGGTAACATTTTTGTAATTTGACATTTTCGATAGCGGGGCTGTATAAAAAAAATAAGTTTCCTAAATTTCTATAAAAATATGTCACATCATTTAAATTACTGCTTCTTAACTTCCAGCTTATTTAAAGCATTATATATATATATATATATATATATATATATATATATATATATATATATATATATATATATATATATACAGGGTGTCCCAAAAACATTGACCTTGGCTTTTATTGATTAAATATTGTTCTTAGACATATATAATAAATTACAAATCTACTCAAGGGAAAGAGTGAATAGTCTACTTCTTTGGAGTGAATACCCATTCTAAATGAGTGATTTATTGACTCCACCTTGGAGTGAATATATACACTCTTAGCAAAAGTGGTTTTTCCACCCATTGAAAAGAGTGAAGAATTAGTGTTTTTGGCGTGATTAATAGACTCTTATTTAGGACTGAATAATCACTCTCCTAGGAGCTAATAAATATGCACTCCTAAATAGTGTTACCTCAGTGGAGGTAATCCTGTTTTTAGTTTTAAAATAAGCATTCATATATATTTTAGTTGAGTTAAAATCAATAGATTTTATATGTGCTCTATGTATTTTAAATTCTAATGTTTGCATTACCAAAATACAGAGATTAGGCTTTAAGCAAGCATAAAAGTGAAGTTTTACCATTTCAATGATTAAAATAACTTATTTTAGAATCATTTTGCAGGCACTTTTATTTAATTTATCTACTTAATTAGATTCATTTTCCATTAAATGAGTACATTTACATTAAAATTATTAAAAATTAATAATTGTACTTTAAAGTACATTTTAATAATATGTCCTCATTAAAAAATATTTTCAATCCTTGCTTCTTTTTGAATGAAAATAAAAATCTCTGCTGATTTCTAACTTTGCGGCTCTCAAGATTATTTTTATTGGTATTCATAAAGTAATTTCATTTAACACGTAGACATTAATGCATTTGATTTTTAACGATAGCTTACACAAATTTTTAAATTAAATTGAATACACATTTCATCAGGTGATTATCTTAACACATGACAAGCTCAAAGATTTAAAGTAGGGATAAATCTTTCTTGTAAAATTCAATGTGCTATGACAAAACTTCATAATAATTTAATTTTTTTTATTCCATAAACCCAATATGTTCATACATTTTATTTTAGTCAATTATTTGAAAATATCTGCTCAAATTTGCATCCAACTGATTCTCTTTATTAAAATAAAATTTCTTTCAGAACATTATCTGATTATATATATACATATCTTTAAATACAACCAGGTAATAAAAAGCAAATGAAACCAGTGGCGGCTTGTGAGTTGAAGCAGATGACACAGGATAAGCATTGTTTCAATGTTATCGGCTGAATTCGTTATTATTATTATTATTTGGCAAATTTTTCAGACTCGTTTGGCTATTTTTAGATAATTTAACAACATATGTGCCAGTAGCGTAACGTGTTTTAATGATGTATGTTTTCGAGGAAGAGGGGGAATCCTGCCGCTGAAATCTGCTTAAGCCATTCCTGAAATCACAAGTCACCACTGAATGAAACAGCTTCATCTGTTAGTTTTTAAGAGTTTTCTTAGATACACACAATTCCATATGTTGACTAAAATAACCAGCAAATAATATTAGAAAAAAATGCATTTTTTTTACCCTTAAAGCATAATGCAGAACTAGGTAGGCGGGAAAGGCTTGATTGTACCCTTCCCCATAAAAAAGTTTCAAAACCACCCCAGAGATTTTTCAATTATATATTGATATAGCAAATAAAATGCAAAAATATGGTATTATTTTCAATTGTATATTGACATCATTGCAAACAATTTTGTTCGGGTGTGCTGAAGTATTTTATCACTCCCGAACAAAAAAAACCCTAAATCTGTGTATGCCTAAAAATATTCTTACCAAAGGTGTTCAAACAGGTAGTATTATAGAGTATCAATATGTGAATCTATTCTAATTATATATCTTCTTCCCACTACAATTATACAATGTTTTTAATATACCAGATAGAAAATCTTATAAGGCTAATCTATACAGGTATTCATATGTTTATGGTTTTTCAAAACAGTAACATAATATACAGTTCAATCTCTGGAAATTGAGGACCAAACATTTATAGTTTCAGAGCCACAATATGTAAATAAAAGAAGAAAACCTAAACAACTCTTGAAATAATCATTTACAGAAAATAGTCTTAAAACTGTATATATATAATGTATTAAAAGTTGACTAAATTCCTTCATTAGGCAATCACATTATCTTGTTTTTATCATTGTGAAAAGGACAATCAACATACCTGTAAGGATTTTGTTCAAATTATTAACTATTTGATAATTATAGAAAATTTATCGCAAAATCAACTAATGCAAGAAACAAAATAATTTCGGCTTTAAAACAAGCTCCTTTGCTGCAAACATGGCAGCATTAATGTCTTGGTCAGACAGAAGAAATGAAAATTGATGATAGGTTTGACTTCGAATTCATTAAATGTTTTACAGGAGGATGCGATGTTCTTTATACACTTCTGTTATGACTGATAATTCACCAAGAGACACTTAATGTCTATCATATTTACCATGTTATACAGCATTTTTTTCTATTACCATGTTTAAATCTCTGTATATTAATGGGGACTCAAGTAGTCTGCATCAAAGTAGGGAAAATCTTGATACAGACAACAGAAAATTTTCCTTCACTGTTGAGTGGGTTCTTGCCTTTACATAAGGAGCGAAAACACTAAATTATGGTATCAACACTGCTATTTATGGTTCAATATAATTCAAATTAGTATTGTTTTAATGTATATTAGTGTTCAATAAATTTTTTTATAAATATTAGTTGTGGAGGGGGGGGGAGAGAGATATGCCCTTGCATCAGTTGTGACCAATAATCCACTCTGTTCTATGTTCCATAAAAATTTCATTGAATATTATGTTTCATTATGGCACTTCTTTTTCTCTCCACTATAAAGCTACTGTTCTGTCTCATCCTTTCAATAAAGATTTTTGAACTATTCCATCTTCATTACAGGATTTTAGTCTGTTCCATTTCCTAGACTAGATTGTATAGTTTGCTTTGTTCTGCTCCCTTTATGACTTAATCTGCTTGTTCTCTTATTCTGTTACTCCTTCCTTCCTGGTTAGACAATTTTGTACAGTTATATTCCACGATGCTTTTTCTCCTTGGTCTCTCAACTGGTCCGTTATGTTCCGCTTCAATAGTTTCATTGCATTCTATTGCCTTGTTTTTAAAATTAGATTATTCCCATGGTCCATTATACTCTCTCATCACAATTTTGGTTCCATACTATTCCACATCCATATTCTCACAAATTTATATGCCTATAATTGGTGCTTCATTGTCACCTTGATGTTCTGTTTCTCTAAATCGTTCCATTCTGTTTGATCTCGTGATGGTCAATTGCATTCCATTGGTTGTCCTATTTTAATGTGCTCCAGCTATTCTGGAACTGGACTGCTGTTTCGATTGTTTTTTTAAATTTTGCACTATGTAGCGAAACCTTACCTTAGCACTTTTGCGAATAGTTTTGTTTTTTCAAACAAGACCATCTGACCCACCCAAAGATGTAAAATAACTGTTTGGAAAGCTAGTATTAATATAGTAATTAAATAACTCTTCTTGAATTTTGTTTCTAGCTATGGCCCTGGTTTAGAATCAGCTTTATTTTGTAAGTAGATCTATATTAAATTTACCCTAGTATACAAAAGATGACAGGCACTAAATCATAAAGAAAATACAGAATAATGCTTGCCAATCAAACATGACAAGACTTAGGACTGCTTCAGTAGGATGTAAATACTAGAATTTTACATATAAAGCTTAAAATTCCCATTTTAGTTAGTAGCTACTTGCCTGTAGATTCATGAAGCTTAATGGCTAGTTCACAGCTATAAAATGCGAGACATTTTTCAACTTACTTAAAATTGTGCTAAATTGTGTTTAAATATGTTATATAATAAGTTAGAAAATTACAGTTATTACACTTATTTATTTATAGATTTATTATACAGTAAACATATAAGTCGAACAACCAATCCTTCTCCCATGTCTTGAGCTGGCGAGTACTTTGTTCAGGTGCAAAGTATCATTATATGTCTGGCGTGAACTATCCTTGACCATGGGAGGTTTGAAAATAGAACTGATTTAACCTTGAATTGATAATAATTGTTAACAGTTAGCACTTCTGAAAACACAACTAAGCTCTTAACATTTTAGGAATCCATTCATTTTTAATGTTTTACACCGTCGATAACAGACAACTAAAACAAGGTACAATCCATTAAATTTAAGGATTTCTGAAATTTCTCTGAATGAAAAACTGCCGTGCACTAAGACTTTAAAAAATGTGAAGTTCTCACGATCTAGTTCAAAGCATTCCCCCAACCCCAAGATTGATGCCCATTATTAGCATCGTGCGCCCAAATATAGGTTCGCTCGTGCCGGTTCAAGGCCGCAACGTATTATCGAAACTTTAATTTTCATGATGTAAAATATGTTATAATGAATAGTTTACTAATAAATAGCAAGCTGTAATAACAAGCTGTAAATAGCATAAGGCAAGACTGCCCAGTGGTTAGCGTGCGAGAATTGCACTCGGACAGCCTGGGTTCGAATCCCGCCACTGCCGAAACTGCCACCGTGTTCATGCACAGTACGATCACATTAAACATGTGGGTCCGTAGGTCCTTCCGAGAGGTTGGTGGTAGGGGAAGGAGGATACTCTCCCTGTGGATGCTATCCCCTATTAGATTCCAGTCTAAATTGGGTGGCACTTCCCGGCCGTTCAAACAGATACTTTATACTTTTCTGATAAGTCGGGCAGTCTGGGTCAAAGAAGAAGAAGCCAAAAATAGCGGGGGCGAGTTTCACGCACCATTTTTATTTTAGCGGGTGATTTTATTTCCTTTTGCGCGTCTGCTTTCAGGAACAGTTTAAAATTTAACATTGTAAAAATGATGAAACCTTATTATATAGCAGGCACTCTGGGTCAATGGATGGAGCGGGGCAAAGACGCTCCTGGACATGTCTCAAAACATTCATTCTTGGCTGTAAATGTAATAAATTACGATCGCAGTATCATAGCAATTGTTTCCAGATTTTCTCACTTCACAGGAGAGATTGTTTAAAGAGAATCATTTTATGTGATCATAAAATTTGGCAGGCAGTCAGGATGTCGTTAATTGCCAGGTTTTCAAGTTTAATCGCTATGCGACGATTGGCGAGTGGGAATTTTAAGCTTTATTTACATCATAGCAACAAAACTCCTCATTTATATATATTTGTAAATTTTTTTTTTCAAAACAATTCAATAAACGCCAGCTTTTATTAAATTAATATTAATTAATTTGACTTAGATCAGGGCAAGAAATAAGATTTTAAAACTGGCATCATGTACTGTTGTGACCTTTTATAAGCTGAAATCTATTAAGCTCACTGTAATCTTAACCATCAAAAATAATTTCTAAATTTGTTATAAATTTTTCACCAAAAGTTAAAGAAAATTGTGGAATATAATGAAAGGAAAATCACTTACTTTGGAAACTCTCTACAAATTTTAATATAAAACACTAAAGTACATCTCAGATAAAAAGAAGCATTTAAATATATTGTAGATGTAGTTACATACATTTATTCTTTTTATTTTCATCAAATTTATTAATGCATAGATGAATGACATGAAGGTGGGTGGCTCCAGAAAAGCCCAGCACATCGACCAGAGGTCTATTGTACTACCCCCAACAGGCGAAGGTCCTTAAGAAAACATACCAGTAGACGAAGCAAAAATCAGCAGGCACTTGACGGGAATGTCATACAACTCCCACTGCTCGATCACATGTCGACCCAAGTGTTCGAACCTATGGACGGAGAACACCTCACATTCACAGAGAATGTGTAAGGCAGTTTCTTCACTGTATTTGCAGCCTCTGCAAAGCGAATCTTTCGTGACACCCATAATATTAAGGTGTCTTTTAAGGGTGCAGTGTCCAGTAAGGACCCCGACAGCCCTTCTGATGCCAGTTCTACTGAGCCTGAATAATTCCTTCTGACGTATGCTAGGACAATTGCAATTGAGAATTTTCGCCTGCCTTTGGCCCTTAGTATTACGCCAGTTTTTGCACTGAAGCTTTCTGAAGATGTCATAGACAGTTTTTTTCTAGTTAGTCCATTGGGAACACCCAAAGCCCTCTCAGAACCAACAAAAGGAATACTTGAGCCTTTCCTAGCCAATTCATCAGCCAGCTCATTTCCTGGAATGCCCGAATGTCCAGGCACCCAGTAGAGTATGACTTTATTATTGTTAGCAATATTACACAGTGCATTATAGTACTCCCAGACCAGGGAAGACGTCATAGTAGACTTTCCTAAGGCCATAAGAGCAGCTTGACTATCAGAACAGATAAGAATCTGGTTGCTCCTATAATTTCTGTCAGAGCAAATTCTGCAACACATTAGAATGGCATAGACCTCAGCCTGAAAGACAGTAGCATGACTGCCTAGAGGGTAAGTAGTGCCATCATCCAGACAGCAAACACCAGCACCAGTACTGGTGCCAATCTTCGAGCCATCCGTGTACCATACAATACAATTTTGTTTATTGTAGGTGGGAGTCCTTTTCCAATCATTCCATGAAGGAACCTGAATTACATAGGGCTTATCAAAGGTATATCGGACATGTATACCATCAGATGGCATATGGAAATAAGGATGATTTATAACATTACTGTTGAGACCACTCCAATCCAAGATAAATACTTAGAATAGCCATTCCAGTGTTTCAGATATTTAAATCTGTTCATGCAGATGAGAGCCTGAGCTTCAATGTGCATGTAGAGAGGGTGCAATCCAAACAAAAGTTCAAGAGTTGCAGTGGGGGTGGTTTTCATGCAGGCAGAGATCGCAGTACATACCATCCTTTGAAGCTTAATTAAATCTAATTTAGTAGTTTCGCATCTGACTCTAGACCACCAAATAATGGAGCCATAAGAGATGATGGGACAAATTACCATAGAGTAAATCCAATGGATAGCCTTGGGATTCAGACACCAGGTTCTCCCAATAGCATTTCTACAAGACCAGAAGATTATTTTGGCTTTAGTTATGCAGTATTCCAGGTGTCGCTTCCAGTTGAGACCCATGTCAAAGAAGATTCCAAAGAATTTTACCTCCTTGGAGCACATGAGCTTCTGACCAAAGAAGGAAATGTCTCCAAGATTAAGAATGCGTTTTTTTATGAAAGCAACCATGGTTGTTTTTTGCGGATGTACAGAAAGTCCAACATTTTTGCACCATGTCTCAACACCCGTAAGGGCGGTGGACATCATATCAGAGAGAGTGTTACCAAATTTGCCTCTAGCAATGATGACAGCAACGTCAGCATATCCAACACAGGATACACCGGAACTAGTTAAATTGTCCAGAATAGAGTCTACAATTAAACACCAGAGAATTGGTGAAAGTAGGCCTTCCTGCAGAAAGCCTGCCAGAGCATGCACCGTCTTGTTGTCACCAAATAAAGATGCACTGATATACCTATTAGATAATAGGTTCTTGATCCAACAAGAGATCGTCATGTCAACACTCTTCCAATCAAGAGCATGTAGGATGGTGTCAATAGGAACTTTATCAAAAGCACCCTCAATGTCAAGAAAAGTAGCTAGAGCAATTTCCTTGGCATTAAAGTTTCTCTCCAGAATAGAGGAGAGGCTGTAGAGGGCAGTATCCGTAGATTTACCCGGTTGATAGGCATGCTGAGAGTTAGACAGAGGCATAGAAGCTAGAGTCACTTCCCTGATATACCTGTCAATGAGCTTTTCAATAGTCTTTAAAAGAAAAGACGCAAGGCTAATAGGCCTGAAGGATTTGGCCTCATAATAATTATCCTTACCAATCTTTGGAATAAAGATTACCCTTGTATGCCTCCAGGCAGAAGGTACGTGACCAAGGGCAATACAAGCTCTGTAGATTCTGCAGAGAATGGGAGCAAGCACGCTAATTCCCTCCTGAAGAAGGATGGGAATGATGCCATCAATCCCCGGAGTTTTATAGGGTTTAAAAGAGTTAAAAGCCCAATTAACCCTATTCAAAGTGACCACACTCCTAGCAATGCTCCATTTACTGCTGTTACAAGTAGAAGTGAGGTGAGCAACAGGAGTGGTGCTGTGGCAATTAGATTCAGAAACCGGAAAATGAACCCTGAACATTTCATCCAGGGTCTCTTCCCCAGTCTCAGAATAACCACCATTAGGTAACCTAACAGTATTTAGGTTGCAATTTCTGTCTTTTGACATGAGCTTGACCATTTTTGCAGTAGTAGAAACGTCTTTGATGCCGTCGCAGTAGTTTCTCCAGGAGTTCCTCTTGAAGTCTCTAACTACCTTATTGTAGGTAGTTAGAGCAGATTTGTTGACCTGCCATTCACCACTCTTTTTGGCTATATTAAAGAGCTTTCTGCACTTGCTACGTAAACAGCTGAGCTCTTTTGACCACCAAGGAACTAACCTTGGGGAGACAGCTTTAGTAGTCTTACAATTCTGGTAATGTGAAAAGATAATGGACCGTTCAACGTGGTCAACGGCCAAATCTATTTCAGCTGTAGAAGAGTACTTACCAGAATGATCTGCAAGCTTTGCAAGAAGATCTTCTCTGTAAGAAACCCAGTTGGTACGTTTGGAGTTCCTACCTGCTGCCATGGTCAATTTTGTAAGACCTTTAACAGAAAAGGTGATGAAACGATGATCAGACAAAAATATATCATTTGAAACAGTCCAGTTTAAAACACAGTCATATGTAATATTGTTACATATACTCAAGTCGATGACTTCACGTCGATTTATTGTAACAAAAGTGGGCGAGTTGCCCTTGTTGAGAATAAAAAGTTTGGAGCAAACGATGTGCTCCAAGAGATCATCGCCACGACGATTACAGTGACGATGATCTCTTGGAGCATGCATAGATAATGCATAGATAGTATTGCATTTTACTTTTATAGCTAAAAGGAAGGGATCACCTGCAAAACATCATTTTTTAACTGCTCAATCAGCCTTAAAATTTGAAAGTGAAAGACCATCTGTACTTATTCTTAGGGGGATCATGGTATTTTAATATACTTCAGATACATTGTTTTTTTCTTTCTGGGATTGATCTGTGCTCCCAAAAATCTGATGCAGAGAGAGCAAGCACATTTAAAATAGATCATTCTTTAAAGACTTGGCAATAAAAATCGTAAATATTTTGCTAGCTCTGTGGTTAACGTTAAGTTTCTCTCAAAGCAATGCTATACCTCTTTTTCAACTCTATTTGAACAGGTAGAAAGCTAATTGAAGTTCTTGTTTTTGGAAGAAAGTGGCTTATGTCAAAAAGCTTTGCAACTTTACATTTCTACATTCCATTTCGATTCCTCAATGAAACTACATCCACAATGATTTGTTTGACTGAAGTTGTTCTCGTATGCACTGTATTATATTTTCCCATTACTTTTATATGTCATTTGTATTTAGAATGGTTTTTAGCATTGCATTTTTTAATTGATGAAGCTCCATCAAAATAATTAACACTTTTATCACCTTCCCTTTGGCATATGTTTTTTCCAGTTCAGGTTAACTGCAATAAAAATTGCATTTTAGTTTCTTCACAAAGACACATTGATTTGTCACAACATCCATATAATCCAATTTCCATTCCACCAAAGCCTTCACTAGCTTCAGTGCTGGTTCATCAGTCAATTTCATCAGATGATTCCGTTTCTTAGCTTTCAGATTAGCTTCCACATCAGAAAATTTACCATTTTCGTCGCACAGAGGTAGCCAAAAGCTTCACAGGCCAGAAAACACAAAATCAGATAATCACAGGCCAGAAAAAGATCACACGAAAAAATAGCCCCCCCCCCCCCATTCGGTTTTTTTCGAAGAACAAAAGTGCGCCAAGTTGGCGTGTTTCTCCATGTTTTGAAATTGACTCCTCCCCACTAAAGTGACGTATATTCCTGTGTTTTAAAATAAGCTCCTCTTAACAAAGGGACGTATTCTACAGTTTTATAAACTGGAATTTTGAATGTAATTATGATAGTGGAATTTAATTTGAATAAAAGTGAATAACATTCATAAAAAGATTACAAGACTTTTGTGCATTCTAAAAATATTGCGTAACTTGTGCGTGTAATTGCAGAATAAAAACTTTTAAAATTTTAGAAAACATGTTGAAACACACGATACTTAAAATATTTTGTGATTTTAAATCAATTTCAAAACTTACAACTCGAAATTTTAAAAATTTTAAAAGGATTTTAAAGAAATTTATTAAAAGGACGATCGGACTTTAACGAAATTTAAGAAAAAACGATACTTTAAAATAATTGAACTTTAATGAAATTTAAGGAAAAACGATACTTAGAACCATTTTAAAAACACGGGAAAATACAAAAGATATTTTAGAACACGGGATGAATAAATAAAAGAACTAACCTTTATGTAAATGTGCTTATATCCACATTTTCACTTACATCCACGCAACCACGTTTTCTTGAACATACACCTACATTCCCCACCGGACGTCACATTTTCTACACATTCCCCACCAGAACATGTTTTCTAAAACATTCACACAAATCCATTTGCCGCGTACCACATGTCATTGAAAACTTAATCTGCAATCCAATTAAATCTACAGAAAATATTAAATAAATGAATAGATACGAAAATTACGTGCGAAATGTTTAATGAAAGTGCAAGATAGATGTGCAGCGAAAATGCTCAACAAATCCGATTGAAAAACAGCTGATGAAATACCTATTTTCTATTCAAATGCAGAATCTAAAAAAGCTGCATGTTGATTGGATGCCGAAAAGTCGCGGGCTACCAGATTGGCGATGAAAACAGAATTTAATTGTAACTCGGTGCATTGCGCCAAAGGAGCTGTGGGGGGGCTATTCTACCCATCACCCAAAAATAAATAATATAATACTTATATGTTTCATAAGAATATTTTTAATGATCTTTATGACATCCCACTCTACATTACAGGTCCTATTTCCAAAATTGCTTTCAATAATTCACCAAAATCATCCCCCCCCCCCCTATGTATTTTCTCCACATAAATTCTGGAAAATGCGAATCGAGGTGATCCTGAGCCATACCTTGATACTTTTTATTACACCACTTGACAGGACCCCACATTCTTTCTACATTTTGTGTGTGAACACCCGTTGTTGGATCAACAAAATTGTATTTATGATTCACAGTAAAATGACTGTAACTTGCTTCAAGTTCTGCCATTTTGTATCCCTTCAAACAGTCTGAACAGATCGTGGATCCATCTTGTACATGTTCAGTAATTTTTTCCATGAGTGTACTATCATCTCTATTCACGATTTGAATGAGAAAGCACTCGCCATTTTCCCGGCATATTCCTCCGAAAATCCATTGTTGACGTATCATGCCACTGTTGTTCTTGAGCCGGACGAACAAACGTTCGTCGATATCAACAATTTTATTGGCACTACCTATTCGTTCATTAAATAAATGTTTGCATTAGATGTAGGGAACACACTTCTCTCATGTAATTGTTCCAATCAATTGTTGCATTTTCACACATATTAAGTTGTTTGTCACACCATTTGATGGATGTCAACTCCTCTGCCCAATAGCACATAAATCTAAAAGTAGTTATGAACAGTATTATGGAACCACTGAATCATTTTCCAACATGGAGGTCTTTCTTTTTACATTGCACTTCCAAACAGTTTTGTCGTTAACATACAGCTTCGTGTCTTGTCTATTTCCGCATACTCGTTTGTCAGGTAAAAGACACTATTCTTGAAATAATAATATGGAATCCATCTCATTGTTTGGTAAATTAAAGATTGTTAACATTTTTAAAAAAGCAGGCAATTTGAAAAAACCAATACGAAATCGGGAACGTTAATCAAAAGCAATATGACAATAATATAAACACGTGCTGTTTCTTTAGGACTGCAAACATTTGGAGAGATTTTACAAGCTAGCGTGGCGCAATTACATTACACCTTTCTGGTAGGTCAAACGGTCTGGGTCTCAACATCAACCTACCTTGGTGATTCATCCTCAGGGGCCGCTATAATAAAGAAGTACCGAAATTGTTAAGTTCTCAGGGAAACAATACATAAATAAAACAGAAATACAAGAAGTAAACATAATATCTCCTCATTCACATAAAAGAAAATGCTGAAAAATTTGGCAAAAAATGGTTGGTTTACCGTGCATGAAGAATAGCAATTTACTGCTATGTTTGTAAAATATTTTCTGTTACGCATACAACTTTTATTGAAGGATAGTGATTGGAAAAATGTATTTTCAAGGGTCCAAGAACACGAAAATTTTACAGACCATAGAAATTGTTTCAAAATATATATAAAATTATTTTGTAACTCGTAACTAAACAACATTTATTTTTTGAAAATTTGAACACGTTTCGATGCCGAGTACTCAAATAAGAAGTTCTAATATTTTTGAGAAGATAGAAAATACTCTCAAAATATCATAAATTCAAAGATAAATCTTTGGCGCACCTCTTAAATAAAAAAACATTTAAAATCGGACCTGCTAGAAATTGAACGTTTGCTTAAATATATAAATAAAAGCAACAGTTTTGAAGCATTAAATATTCATAAGGAAACAGTTATTGAAACTTAAATTTAAGCAAGAGCAGCTCTAAATATCCTAAAAACATGCATTTACTATATATATATATATATATATATATATATAAAATTAATGATATCACAACTGTTAGGCCTAGAACGTACGATGCGGCTGATACATTAACGATATCGCTTATCGAATTATTAACGATTGGAGATTATTAACGATCAGTATTAGAATATAGACTATACTATTCTAATAATGATTGAACACACGAAAAAATTAATAAATTAAACCTATGTAATAGAGAGTTTCGTATAAAACGAGCAGATGCACCGCTAATGCTGCTAGTGCACGATGTAAACATCAGCGCTGTTGCTATTTTTGAAATGCTTTGACTTCGAAAGGGAGTGATATGAAAATCCCTTGTTATAAAGAGTGAGATATTTCACTCAGTAAAGGAATGATATGAAGATCGACTGCAAATGACTCTTGAAAAAGGAGTGAAATATTTCACTTTTTCTTTCAGGTGAAATATGCATCCTTTTTACGAGTGAAATGACCAAAAAATCACTCACGCCTGTCACTCCCCCAAAAAGTGACTTTCTCACTCCTGCCGAATTTATAGTGAGCAAGAGTGCAAATGACAACGCAGAAATGCATCATAGGCAAATAATATCTGCCTCTTATCTTTAGATTTATTTACAGTTTTTTGAAAATATGCTTCCTGAAAAATACCTAAAAATTTTCCATAATTAATTACAGAATAAAACTTGTAAGTGGCGCAATCAAAATTAACATTAAAACAGTTTAGAAATGTAATCATATGCAAATATCTGCCTCTGATCGGTGCGGCACACAATCGCAATAGACGCATCATCACACGAAAAAGTTGTTTTTGCTCTGTCACTGATCAATCGCTTCGCTTACGCAAGCGTAGCGTGCCCGGCCAGATAGTCTGAGCAATCCTTAAGTATTTTACATTTCTGCTACATTTTGAGACTGTAGTTTGCCTGTACCGACAGTATGTCGAAATACAGGAACGAAGAACTTTTTGAAATGTTTATGCAATCGCAATGCTAATGAAACATTTCGCGGGAATATCAACGTACTTTTCCCAATTCTCGACATTCTTCTGGGATATTTATTTCCCGATTGGTACAACGAGTACGTGAAAGAGGAAGCGTGCATCGTGTAGGTGGACCCAGACATTACTTACTGATGTAGAAATTGATATTTTGGCATACTTTTGCAGTCATCCACATAGACGTGTTCGTACCGCTGCTTCAGAAATGAACATACAACATGCAACAGTGTGGAGAATACTAAGACTGAATAAATGGCGTCCGTTTAACATTCATGGTGTGGAAGGACAGGGACCAACAGATTCTCAACGTCTTCAAGGTTTTTGTAATTGGGCTCTAAATCAGGAAGATGCAAATCCCTCTTTCCTGGAAACGTAATTTAGACTGACGAATGCTGTTTTAAACAAGATGGATACATAAATCCTCAAAATGAGCACTTCTGGTCTGACACAAATCGATTCGTTGTAAGCGATATTCATCATCAGAAACAATTTTCTGTGATTATATGATATAGTATTTTCAGAAACCGTTTGCTTGAACCCATACTGTATGATGGAAAGTTGACGGGTGACAGATATATTAATGAGATTCTGAATGCGGTTATTCCTGATTTTATGGATGTACTGACCCTAACAGTACTTCCACATGTATTGTTTCATCAGCGCGGATCTCCAGCTCACCATACTACAATTGTGAAACACTGGTTAAATAACGAGTTTTCTGACAAGTGGATTGGCTTGCATGGGCCTGTCGAATTTCCCCCAAGATCGCCTGCATTAACGCCTATGCATTTTTATTTGTGGAGTCGTTTACGCACAACTGTTTATGTGCCACCTCCCTTAAATAAAGCAGAGTTGCAACAACGAATTCGAGATAGTTGTCGTGACATCACCGAACAAGAACTTGATCGGGTGCACAGAAGATCGGGTGCACACTAAGCGAATGCAGCTCTGTATTGGCATGGATTGAAAACATTTTGAACAAGCTTTGTAATTTTTGTGACGTTATTATTTTTACACAGGGTAAATACTTTTGTACCAATAAATAGCAAAACTATTATTTATTTATGTAATCATTGTTTTCTTTCTTAATTTGTGTATGATCCCTGAAACTCGACTTTCTCTCTCTCTCTCTCTCTTGCCGACATGATTTTTCACCTCTGAGAACCCATGTCGATGCATCAAAAAGTGGTTTAAGTAAGCATTTTTGTCTTTTCATATCTCTGGTACTTTTTTATGATAGAATGCTGAAATTTTGTACATCACCTTATTAGTGTATGGCGCACATTTTACTCATTGGAAATGTTTTTGTACGTGGGCCGTATAAAAATTTAAATTTTGTATTTCTTAAAATTTAATACTCTTGAAAATTTTAATCGATTTCATGAAATTCTGTACCTTTTTTGCACAAATATGTCTGAAATCAATATTTAGGAAATAAAAGTCGACAACAATGTTTGTGGGACACCCTGTATATATATATATATATATATATATATATATATATATATATATATATATATATATATATATATATATATATATATATATATATATATACATATATATATATATATATATATATATATATATATAAAAATTCCCAAAAAGGACAAGTAGCAATGTAATCGTTCAGATTCTAGATGTGTGACAGAAGTACCGGCCGGGGGGAGTTGCGACCCCCAGCACTCCGGTTAAAGCTTTTTCCGCCATGGCAAACGCTCCCGGTAACCGATACTCCCTACACGATTTCCTTCATGACCCTATATATATATATATATATATATATATATATATATATATATATATATATATATATATATATATATATATATATATATATATATATATATATATATATATATATATATATATATATATATATATATATATATAATTGAAGAATTTTTATTTTGCTTGTAGTATGTATACCTGAAGTTGATCATTAATAGAAAATGTTCTGTATAGCAAAAGTAAAATAAAAGTGGACTGAAATGTAAATGTGACATCAAAAACACTATACGACAAGTCGTTGAAAATTTTTAAAAAAATTATAAATAAAACAAATAATAAATTGGTATAAAGTACCCCTTTTTCCCTGTTTCATATATAAATTAAGGAATAGAATAAGAATCACATGTGGTAAAGATGGGTGAAAAAAAATTTTTGTGACTACACATTCAGATGAAAATATTTTTATATAAATCATATATGTAATGCAGGTACTTAAGTTACTAATTCCCTTGTTCCCTGCAGAAACATACATAGTGTAAATGCAAGAAATGTGTTTTCAAGATAAAAAGTTGCAAAACAGAAACATTGTGTTGCACTATGAGCTAGGCCTTTTCTAGCTCCCCAAAAAAATTTTTTGAAATTGAAAAAATTGAATAAAGTGTAAGTACCATATATATATATATATATATATATATATATATATATATATATATATATATATATATATATATATAGATATGTTGACGACTTAATTTGTATTATCATTGAGGATTCCTATCTCATTAATATTGATTTTTACCCATCTAACCTGGAGTTAATTCCTAATGAGCCTAGCGTTAGTCAAACTGTAAATTTTTTAGGCCTAAATTTAGATATCCTCAATAATCATGTTATCACCAATGTATATGATAAAAAAGATTCTTACAACTTAACTATCATAAAACTGCTATCATATCCATCTTGTAATTCTATTCAATTGTTTAGAAAAATCATTTTAAACCTGCTATTTCGAATACATCGACTTTCTGATCCTCGGTTTCACTTTCTCCACATCAATAATCTTAAACGCATTTGTCAAAATTACCAATATCAGAAGTATTTGTAAATAATATTATTATTAATTTCAAATATACCACGTAATAATATTTCACATGCATTCTTTATCTTTAATTGGATAACTCATTTTTGAGAATTCACCCATTCCTATCACCTAACTTACCACATGGCCTGAGTCTAATACTGTTTACTATTTTCGAATGACTATTTTCCACTTGTCCTGAGTCCTATACTGATTACTATTTTTGAAAGTCTCCATACATATTATGTATCGTTCAAATGTATTCATTCCGGTACCCACTCGCATTGACGAAGTGATAAGAAATGCTCAGTGGCTTGTTCAACCTACACGTAGTTGCAATGCTTGTGAGTTAATATTTCTGTTCGAAGAGGTATTATTTTTCTGATTAGTAATTCAATTGATTTATTTTTCTCCTTCCACTAGCCAGTGACAGTTCCAATGGTGTCTATAGCTAAATACTATCGCCATTGTCAGATACTGGCTATTCTGTCGGTTTTAATTCGAATTGCATGGCTGTCCTCATGAGAATGCAATTTCGAACTAACCGCCATTTTTTGTGTAGTTTCAATTGATTGTTCTCTATGTCTTAATCTTATATCTTGAGCTAATTATTATTGCCTTTTCTCATTTTTGCCGTGTCTTCTTTTTCATTTTTATTTATATTTATATATATACTTTTTAATTGTGATTTTTGTATCTTAATATTCTTCTCATCCCCCTTTCCATTGTAGTGATATGTTACCTTCTATCTTTATCCTTAGTCTTGGTCTATAATTATTCATTTGTAACAGATATGCTAGAGATGGGTTTTTTTGTACATACAGTAGTTTATGCATAGTTTTGGATTCAAATCTTTCAATTTATATATATATATATATATATATATATATATATATAGTACTTACCCTTGTTCATGCTAACTTATAGTCCACGAATCGACCAGTCATTCTGCATGCAACAAATATTCAGTTTCGATAATATTTGGGGGACCATGTGATGGATGCTCCTTCATCAGCTGATGAATATGTGTAAGATCTGCAGTCTCGGTTGGAGGAGGTTCATCGTTTTGCTCATGAGTGGATCAACATTGCTATGAATAAAATGGAGACTCTGTATGACACCCAAACTGCTGAAGTACGATTCCAGGAAGGAAACCAAATGTAGCTGGTCAACCCGCAGCGACGATCAGGATTTTCTCCGAAACTACAGCACAACTGGGAAGGACTGACTGTACGTTATCAAGAAAAGAATACGCAGTGTCGTTAATCGAATTCAGATATCGTCTACAACCAAGTCAAAAGTCGTCCATATCGACAGATTGACCCCATACTTTCGGCCACAGTAGATTGATACTGTCCTGAACGTGCAATCTTAAAGGACGCTGTGTTACAGAACACCCCGCGCCATTGATATGAGAGGTAACTGTCAGCTCCGAAGGTTCGTGAGGTCCGATCGCCGCGCTACAGTGGAGCAACTCACTGGCCGAATTAACCACGGGGAACCGGCAGTTTTTCTCGACAGTTTATTTAATCTTGCTGCGCATGGGCCTCCGAAGCTGACGGATGGTGTCACTAAACCTATGCTAACAGATATACATTAGCAGAAAAGGATGATCATGGAAAAAGGATGTCATGGAAAATACTAAAAACAAAATCATGTTATGGTCAAGAATGGCTTAGATGTTATCGATCGTCTTAAACATTGTCATAAGGACATTTGTTTTAAAAGCTTTGACTTTAGAGATCTTTTTAACAACATTGATTTATCAAAATTATACTTAATACTGGAGAAGTTACATGAGGAATATAACCTGAAGGAATTTATTAAATTTCGAAGATACCTTGACCTTATAGAACTGGTATTAAAAGAAAATATTCTACATGACGGAAACAATTACTACCGACAAATTAAAGGAATACCCATGGGAGGAGCTTGTTCATCAATCTTGGCTGATATTTACCTCTCAACATTTGAAAAGGGCACCCATATTTTGTCAGAGATACCTTATTTCCGTTATGTTGACGATGTGCTCTTGGGGTGTTTTGAAGACACCACAAAATTCGATTTCACTTTCTATCCACAAGAATTAGAATTGATTGAAAGCAGTAGAGATGAAATTGCAACGGTGAATTTTCTGGATATCTCAATAAAAAAACATAGATTATACGGTCATTATACAACATTATATGATAAACGAAAATTATATAGAATTAAGCTCAATCATCTCATCGATTGGAAAACGTGTCTTGCAAAAAACAATTTCAGAAACATTATACTCGGACACTTCAGGAGAAACCGGGATAACAACACATTTAAGAGGGATTGCAACGTTAGCAACTATAAAATCTTATCAGAGGCATTAAAAATACATTATCCTTTATATTTCTTAAAGGATTGTTATGATTGATTTTTCAAAGATTACCAGAATATTGATAGTTTACTTCTTAATTCTGTATGTATATAAAGTTTCTGCGTTCCTATAGTGTATACGCGCATGCATACAAAATGCTCATATAAAAGACAGTGTGTAGGGATGGTTTACAATTTGGTCTTGTGCCCTTCTGTTATGAGGTTCATTATCCTCTGTCTTCGGGTGCCTTCGTATTTGCACGTTTGGGGGACCAGCCTTTGCTTTGTATTAGTACCGTGAGCGTTGCCTAGGCAGTAAAGCTGCTTTAAACGGGAGGGGGAGTCGCAATCCTCCCCAACCATTATATGCAAAGCATTTGATTATCCCTTTTTCCTCGTATTTCTTTGCTTATTTTCTGCTTCGGAATCTAGTGCGGCATGGCGCCTGTTTCTGAGTAGTGCATTGGATTTATGATGATGTATGAATGAAAATTACAATTTTAAATTTCACTTGTCACTTTTATTTGTTATATATATATATATATATATATATATATATATATATATAATTGAAGAATTTTTATTTTACTTGTATTATGTATACTTGAAATTGATCATTGATAGAAAATGTTCTGTATAGCAAAAGTGAAAGTGGACTGAAATGTAAATGTGACATCAAAAATACTGTACGACAAGTCGTTGAAAATTAAAAAATATATATATATAAAACAGATAATAAATTGGTATAAAATACCCCTTTTTTCCTGTTTCATATATAAATTAAGGAATGGAATAAGAATTATATGAGGTAAAGATGGGTAAAAAAAAAAAATTTGTAATTACACATTAAGATGAAAATATTTTTATATAAATCATATATGTAATGCAGGTACTTAAGTTACTAATCCCCTTGTTCCCTGCATAAACATACATGATGAAGAAGAATACAAGAAAATAACAAGAATACATAAACATACAAGAAAAGAATAAGCAGTGACGTTAATCGAATTCAGATATCGTCTACAACCAAGTCAAAAGTCATCCATATCGACAGATTGGTCCCATACTTTCGGCCACAGTAGATTGATACTGTCCAGGACGTGCAATTTTAAGGACGCTGTGTTACAGAACACACCGCGCCATTGATGTGAGAGGTAACCGTCAACTCCGAAAGTTCGTGAGGTCCGATCGCCGCGCTACAGTGGAACAACTCACTGGCCGAATGAACCACGGGGATACCGGCAGTTTTTCTCGACAGTTCATCTAATCTTGCTGCGCATGGGCCTCCGAAGCTGACGGATGGTGTCACTAAACCTATGCTAACAGATGTGCATTAGCAGAAAAGGATTACATTTGCACGACAGCTGGTAGTCACAATAATGTGATTGGACTGTATATACAGGGTGTCCCCAAAAGATTGAAACGCGGGGTGATTCTTAGAATAGACCCCCACTCGTTTTTTTCTAAGTACGATCCCGCGCCAAGTTGGCGCGATTCTTCAGGAAGCAATTTCATTCCGTATACTTCGTCAATTCTGGTAGCCCACGGCTTCTGGTAACCTACTGACATCCAATCAGCGCTCGACTATTTGGGAATCTGCATTTTAATAGGCAGTAATAGTCTTCTGTGTATTTCATCAGACCTTTTTCGATCGAATTCATTGACTCTTGTTTTAACAGATCTTTTTCGATCGATTTGCAAAGATTTAAACACGTAAAAACTTTTTGCAATAAATATTTAAAACATTCCTCGTAATTCATGGACATTAACATTTTACGTAAATTTTCAATAGATATACAGGTTCTGGTGTTAAATGTACGTGTACGTTCAAGAAAACGTGTTGCGGTGTTGAATGTACGTGTAAGAAAACGTGTTCTGGTGGGGATGTAATTAAAAATATGGATATCCGTTACATAAAGGTTAGTTATTTTCTTTGTTCATCCCGTATTTTGAAATTGTCTTTTGTATTTTTCCGTGTTTTTAAAATGGGTTTCTTAATTTCAAAGTATCGTTTTTTTCTTGATTTTTTTTAAAGTACAAACTTTTTTCTAAGTATCGTTTTCTCTTAAATTTTGTTAAAGTACAATATTTTTTCTAAATAGCTATCGTTTTTTCTTAAATTTTGCTAGAGTACAATATTTGTTCTAAGTATCGTTTTTTCTTAAATTTAGTTAAAGTACAATATTTTTTCAAAGTATCGTTTTCCTTAAATTTTGTTTAAGTACAATCTTTTTTCTAAGTCATTACGCAATATTTTTAAAATGCATAAAAATAGTATTTTGTAATCTTTTTATGAGTATTATTCACTTTTATTTATATTCAATTGTTTTTTTTTCAAATGGGCAGGCACTTGACCTTCGTCATTCGCCTTTATTAGAGCGGCCAGAGTGTGAACCATTTAGCTGTCCATTGACGTTGCCCCAGGCGTACCAGAGGGGGGGCGGATCACATTGCGCCCACAACACAAACATCCATGCCTTACGTGGGGCTCGAACCCACAACTTGGCGATCGAGCGATTGCTACGGAAACGCTTGCCTTGACCACTCGACAACCACGTCGACTTATATTCAATTGCAATATCATTTAACAAAATTCCAGTTCATAAAACTGTAGAATACGACGTCACTATTGTAGGAGGAGCCTATTTTAAAACACGGGACGATACGTCACTTCATTTCGGAGGATACAATTTCAAAACACGGAGAAACGCGCCAAAACTGCGCAATTTTGTACTTAGAAAAAACGAGTGGGGGTCTATTCTAAGAGTTTACCGAAACGCGCTTTAATTCTTCACCTGTTGGAGAAAAATGAGCAATGTAAATTGCAAAAATGATTGAAAGTGAGGTAAGAAATAAGACTATGTTAATGAAGTAGTCCTCCAATTAAATTTCAAAAAGTTACACTTTTTACAGTTTTGTACAACCCTCTTAGACAAATTTGGTCAATCAGAAATTTTTTATTTTTAATGCAGCAAGATCATTAAAAAACGCATATCTATATCTTTAAAATCAACTGAATTAAGATAAAGGAAAAAATCTGACTTATGCCACTTTTCTATACCATGTGAAAGACTGTTTCATTAGTGAAAATAAAGATCATAAATAAATTAACGATGAAAATTGTTTAGGTCAAAAATACGTTAATATGTGTCAACATTTTTTATCACAAATGCATCTAAATAAAGCAGTAGTACTCACTGCGAGGTTGAGTATCCTATGTATTATCCTCCAGTTTTATCTTTTTTGCGATATGTCACAAATTTACATTTCTAATTTGATAGATATCGCTCCCATTCACAATGTTCAATTTTCAATTAAATATCACTCGCTCAATTTTAAAGATACAGATATGCGGTTTCTTTTAATGATCTTGTTGCATTAAAAATAAAAAAATCTGTTTAACCAAATTTGTCTAAGGGGGTTGTATAAAAATTTAAAAAGAGTTATTTTTTGAAAATTATGGGAGGACTATTTCATTAACGCAGTCTCATTCCCTACCTTACTTTCAATATTTTTGCAATTTACATTGCCCCCTTATCTCTAACAGGTAAAAAATTAAAGCGCGTTTCATTATTTTTGGGACACCCTGTATATTGTTAAGAACATATTCTCTAATCCATTAGAATCGTGGGTGTAATATCAAGATACAAAAATGAGTCCAAGTTCTGGATAACTTATGCTTATTCACAAGTGCAAAGTAAACAGGAACAATAAACAATCAAACAGCACTTAAATGCTCTACTAATTTCACAGAATAAGCGATATTATTCTCACAATACTGACAAAGATAATTTCTCAAAACATTGACAAAAATCACAGTTTAATGTAGCTTCTGTCACGTCAATTCATCAACTGAACACCCCCGACTCAGTGATGACTACTATTTATAGACTCTCCAAAGAAACTTCTGGAAATCTCTATATCTCAAAGAATAATCGTTCTATCAAAAAGTTTCTCGTAGATTCGGGAAGCCGCAAAATTCACGATAAATCACCAAATATGGGAACCCTTCTCCGAAGTTAGAAATTCTGACAACCCTACGCTCACGTCATGCTTACGCCATGGATTGCTTACGGCATCAATGTGTTCTCCCAGTCTTCAAAGGAGACGAAAGGAACTGCACCAGTGAGGGGAAATTACGTGTTCGCAACACTGCCGCTCCTTCAAACTGCGCATCCCGGGCAGTTACAATCTACTGTGGTTCAAAATATGGGGCCAATCTGTCGATATGAACGACTTTTGGTTTGGTCGAAGACGGTTTCTGAATTCGATAAACAACACTGTTTATTCTTTTCTTTATGACATGGGATCCTTTCCAATTGTGCTGCTGTTTTGTATAAAATCCTGGTCGTCGCCAAGGGTTGAACAGCCACACTTTATAGCCTTCCTGGATTCGTACTTCATGAGCTTTAGTATCGTACCAGGTCTTTATTCTGTCTGTAGCAATATTGATCCTCTCAGAAGTGAAACGATGAAACTCCTCCAACAGTGCCTACAAATCTTGCATATATTCATCAGGCGATGAAGGAGCATCACATGGTCATCCAAACATTAAGTCACATGGCGGTTGTAGATCCCAGCGAAGCAGCCGTTTTGATGGAGAATGTCCGGTCGATTTGTGGATAGCACTTCCTAGGCCAGCAGGAACAAAGGTAGATGACAATTCCAGTCTTGCTGATTTCTATATCGAATATAGAGAGATGATTAAGTATCGTTGTGTTGGATCTCTCTACCATGATGTTCGATGAAGGATGAAGAGCGGTAGTTCGAGTTTTGTTATACAGAGTAGTTTGCATTGTTCGGTGAATATGCCAGAGCTAAAGTCCGTTCTCTGGTCAGAATGGATGAGAGAGGGAACCTCGTAACGATATATCCAGTTCCGGGTTAGAACTTCACTGATGGTTGTAGACTCTTGGTCAGGAATTACATAAGCTTCTGAGCACTCCGTGAAGTAGTCCATTCCTACTAGGATGCATTTGTTATTGTCTAATGTTACTGGTAATGACCCCAAATCGTCGAGTGCAATTCGTTCTAAAAGAGCTCCGACGTTGTAACACTGACGAGGCCTACGTGGTTTCTTCTTCGACCCCTTACGAGCGCCTCATTCCGTACATTCTTTGCACCAGCGCTCAACATCGGATCTCGTATTGCACCAGAAGAAACGTTCACGAACTTTGTTCGGGGTCTTGCTGATACCAAAATGCCCGCTGTCATGTATCTCTTTTAGTAAGTTGGACACCCTGGAATGAGGGAGCAGTAACTGTCATTTGATGCTCTTTCCATCGTCACTCTCCCATTTACGGTACACTATCCCGTTCCTCAAGTGAAGAATATCCCACAGTGCCCATTACCGCTTTGTTTCGTGTCAGAAGCAGCAAATTTCTTGCCAAATTGACTTCTCATTAGCTCTTTCTTTGATGATCAAGATTGGCTCGATATCTCTGTCCTCTCTTTGAGCTCGAGAAATTTCTTTATCACTCCAGGAATCCGAAGGTGAACTTGAATTATGAATGGTGATAACTTGCCGGATGGATGATAACTTGCCGGATGGTCTGTGAAATCTGGCTTCCACATTTTATTTCCGCACTTGAGCAATGTGCACAGTTTAAAGGACATGGTCTCCTCGAGAACGCATTAGCATACCCAGGAGACGATTCCTTTCGATGTCGAATCTGCATGTTGTGAACTTGAAGTCGCTGAATCCATCTTGTGACCTGTCCTTCAGGGCTCTTAAAACTAAGGAACCAGCTCATAGCAGCGTTATCTGTCCGAAACAGGAATTTCTTTCCATAGAGTTAATGATGGAAATGATCTACGAATTTAACAATCGCCAACAGATCTTTCCTTGTAACTCATTAAGTTCTTTAAGGCTTCGACAAGCACTTGCTACTGCATCCGATGACAGGTTCTTGCCCTCATATTTCCTGGAAGAGAACTGTCCATATTTCTTCTTTACTAGCATCGGTATCAAGTATAAAGCTCTCTGTTGGTTGAGGATATGACAGAATAGGAGCTGAAACCAGCATTTCCTTAAGTCGATTGAAGGCATCTTCACATTCCGCCGTCCATTCAAAATCTTATCTCCTTCCGTTAACCGATGAAAGGGTCTGGCAATATGTGAGAAGTTCTTTGCAAAACGACGGTAATAGGTAAACAGACCTTGGAAACTCCTTAGTTGATGAACATCTTGCGATCTGAACCTTTTTTCGCAGCATTGATTTTTTTTTTTTTTTTTTTTTTTTCAGATTTCATAAAATTTTATTTATTTATTTATTTATTTATTACAAAGACTGCAAGCAACAGGACGTAGTCCCAGTTACAGCATGCAGGAGCAAAACTACATTCAAAATACCATGACATACATTAAAAAAAGTTAAAATACATTAAAAAGTTAAAACATTAAAATTAAAAAACACTTCCCAAGAATACATGTAATAAAACACAAGATGTTCACAACAAATGCTCTTTAAAATCCTTCTCAGAAGAATAAAAAATATCAAGATAATCAGGGAAACCATTGTATAATTTAGAAAAGCAATTTATAGCACAATTATTGCCAATACTCGACCCAAACTTCCTAATGGCAAATAAATTCAAGCTTCTAGTTCTATACTGTGGGACATGAAAACCAATCCCACCCAAGACATGGGAACAGTCAACTCGGCCACGAAACAAACCCCTGAAAAAAGAACACAGAATAAAATCCCTTCTTCTCTGTAAGCTTACAACACCAAACAACACCTTACAACACACACAGTACACACGGCACGTTTCTATGAGCTGTCACGAGCTGTACTTTGTTTAATGTTATGATAAATGTCTTAATTTGCGATTTGACTAAGGTTACTGGAATTAGATGCCTGGCTTTTGCAGGTGATATAGTTATTTATACTACTGGTGCTGACATTTCTATCTTAAACAATAGAGTCAATGAGGCCCTGGGGGTTTTGGGGGACTGGTGCTGTGATAATCTTATGAAAGTAAATTCTGATAAGAGAGTTTGTCAGCTTTTTATCTTGTCTACCAAGGAACACCGGATAAATGTATACTACACTCATCATGTTTTAAACCCGGTTGACTCCTATGGTTACCTCGGACTTGTCTTGGATAGTAAACTCTTGTGGAGAAAACAGGCTGAGGAGATGGCAGGAAAAGGCATTGACAGATTGAGACTCTTAAAGAGACTTTCTGGCATCACTTGGTACTCCTCGGCTGATGCTTTGTCGACTGTCTAAGACTTATGTTAGACATGTCTTAGAGTATGGAGGAGAGCTTATCGCCACAGCATCAAATGCCTGCTCTAAAATAGTCGATTTGGCACAAAACAAAGCTCCTTGACTTATAACTAGGGAAGCTGGCTCTACCCCTATCACTGCTACGGAGATTCAAACGAATATTGAACATTTGAAGTTAAGAAGGGAGAAACAGCTCTTGAAGCTTTATGGAAAATGCAAGAGCCTTGGCCTACACCATTGGCAGACTTATATCCCTTCTAACTTGAGATTAAAAACTCACTCGACTTTTTTGTCAAGGACTGAGGAGCTCATGAATAATTATAATTTAACTCCCAATTCTTGTCAACCCTTTTGTAATGGACTTCCTCCAAATGGTGGAGTCCCAATTTATCACCTCACAATTGGCACAACTGAAAAGAAAAATTATGCTATACCAGAGGTCCTCAGAGCCTATTCCTTGGAGACCATCGCCACTAACTACCCAAAAGATGACTGGCTCCATATTTATACTGATGGTTCTGCAATGGAGGATGCAGTTGGAGCTGGCCTTTTTTCTGAGGGTTTTTTTGAGGAATCTTATGCTGTAGAATTAGGTGCCACAAATTTCGATGCTGAGATTGAGGCCATTAAGCGAGCCATTATTAACCTTCCAAATATGTGTACACCACTTAGGAAAGTTGTTTTCTTTGTGGTTTCATAGTCTGCAATTTTGGCTATTGTCTCACATGTAGTAGGTGAATCACACCATGTAGAAGAAACAAAGTTGCTTTTCAGCCAGACAATTTTGTCTGGCTGGGGAATCGTTCTTCAATGGATTCCGAGTCACTGCAATATCCCTGGAAATGAAAATGATGACTTCCAGGCAAAAAATGGATGCAAGTTACATTAGCCTCTTTTTACATTGTCTTACAAACGGATTTGTGGAATTATTGAAAACAGATTGCAAAAGCCCCTCCGTGACAATCAAGTTGAAGCTGTGACGGGTAGGGCCTGGAATTCTTTGTTGCATTCTCAGGTCCCTATGGGCCTTCCTCGCTCTGTCTTCACTGCAAATTTTAGACATTTAACTGGACATGACTTTCTTCAAGGATACCTCTATCGTATTGGCGTGGTTGATTTGCCTGACTGTGTTCTTTGTTCTACTGACACCATTATGGATTTTAATCATCTGACAAGCTGTCCTGCGCTTTCTTTTATGAATTGTTCTCATCTTGACAACTTTTATAACAAGGCTGGTTTTTATTGGACTGCCAGAGCTTTGGCATTCGATGTTGTTTATTAGACTCATGACGTACAGTTCATTATCTCCTCCGCGCAACGATGAAATCTAGAAGGACATAGATGGGACATTTTCTTCATATGGCAGCCCCCCGCCCCTCAAGATGACAGCTGATTAGTTTTCCTGTGTCATTTCTGAAGAGAATGACTTATTATTCTCTTGCTCAAATAATGGGCACTTCTTCTTTGTATGGCCTCTTTCTCCACAGGTCCAGCACACTAGTCCTTTCGCAAACGAACCAGATGACAGCTTGAATCTATCGTTATTTCATCTTTGCAGCATGTCCTTTATTTCCTTTATGGTACGCAGCATCTCAGATTCTGTCAGTCATAACCGCGCCGCGTACAATTAATTGATCGATGAAGCTCGCAAGATGCTTGTCGAGAGGCTTCAAGTTTACTAACTAGGGACAGCGCAGCACTCAGATCCTTGCATTTGACCTTATAAACGGCGTGCTGGATTTCTGGTCACAAATGGCATTTATAAAGTACTGTGCTGCAAGGCCTTCACGAACATCCATAGAGCTCTGCAAAGGATAATTGTGAAAGTCGTTTAATATCCAATGTCAGCTCCTGTAGACTCTTTCCAGATTTTTGACGACGAAACTTTAATTAAACTCTGGTGGTTTCCTTCAAATTACTTTTCCCATAGCGGAGTTCCAGGGCTGCGAAGTCCAGACGTTTCTCGGTCGGTAGCTCTGTAAAATATCAGCTGCAGGACCTCAAAGGAAAGCAGCGAATTGGCAGGCATTAGTCTTTGCATCCCATTCATTCGCTTGCACGATGATGTTGAACTGCACCCAAAAATTCGTTCAAATGCTCTATCCGTCATACGTAGATGATTTTACTTTGCACGGTGATGGCATGCATAAATCATTATTGGAGACTAACGATTTTCGCTTCACAGTCACTCTGGGTCGCGCAAGTTATCGTCCTTTGTCATAAATGAAAGGTACCATCGTGTCGCATAAATACCAATTTTGAAACACTTAAAATACCCTCCTTCTTTTACCAACATTCTTCTTTTCCAGCCTTCTTTTACCAGCATTTTTCAAGGATAATTCAACATAGCATCATGTGCTGCAATATCAGTTTCTTCTCGTCTCTGGGGAATTTCTTCAAATCACGAAGGACAATTCCAGATTTGCTCTGAAGTTTGCAAATGGCAATGGGAGCTATTCTGCCAATATTCACCTGTTGGGCGTCTTTAACTCGGTTATTTATTGGTTTCTCTATCACATAAAATGCAGTTAGTCCTAAAAGGCAGTTCTCAAATTACAGCATCATTTTCGATGGATCAAAATATTGCAGTGAAAGAAAAAAATTGTTTTCATAACTCGTAGAAACAGATGTTTGGTATTAAATTAAAGAATTTTGAAAGATGAATCTAAAATTGTAAAAACATAAACAATATGAAGAAAATTTTTGCCACCAAGATCAAAAAACGACATAGAAACAAAAAAGGCAACCAACATAGCCGCATTGACATTGCCACCATAGAAGAGATAGGCAATGTAAAAGCATTTTCTGTATTCGTAACACTGTGGAAACAAAAATAAATTCTAATGCAAAATAAATTTGATTACTTTGAAACATTTCTTGAGTTTTGATTTACATTGCACTGATTACTTTTGTCTGAAAAATGCATAATTTAAATGAATATTATTTCTTTCAATACAAGCTTTTGGCCACAAAAAACTATATTTGTGGGATAGTTGCCGCAACCGATATATAGATTCTGCAATCCCCCTCCCCCCCACACACACTAGTTCTGAAACTTACCATAAGATGGTAATACGGTAAACACTAATGGTGTGCCATTTAGTGTTTCAAATAAGTTTCATAAAAGTATTGTGTTCCTGTGGGTTTTTTCACCTGAAATTGACAAATATCTAAGATGAGAATCATGAAATATTTTATTGTGTTACCACAAACTGTACATTATAGCTAAGACTCTAGAAATGTCAGCGGATTCCTTGTTTGAGCGCAGCAAAGTCTTCGTGCAGAGTGTATTTATTAGGATTTCGCCAGGTTTAAATCTAAGGCCAAGGGCCGTAAGGTTTGGGATCTCTGCCCTAGAAATGTGTGCATTTAAGAGTTATTTAAAAATAGGTAAAATTTTTTATAATTACGTTATTAAGTCCATTAGCATTCAAACTCAGTTGGTCATTAATGTCAGTGTTGGTTGTATTCTTAAACTGAGTTTAAAATCAACAAGATTAATCATGCATTAAACATTGATTACGAAACACTTTCCAACTGAAATGCAAAATGCAATACATTCATCAGTTATATTTTTTAATTATCCCAGAACTACAATAATTTATTTTGCTTGGAAACTAAAATCTTCATCGAAGAAAATGAACTTTATTCAAATAACGCCATCAAAATATAAATCGTCTTGCTCTCTATGTAAAAGCAGTGAGTATTTCAATCATACACTTTTATTCCAGATTTCAGAGTTCAATAATTTTGAATGAAAAAAATTCAACAATTCTCATACAACTCCTCTTACAATCATTTGTCTACATTCTCATACATTATCACAGTACTACAATAATTTATTTTACTTGGAAACTGAAAACCATGAAGATAAAAGTTGTTTCTAACTCCATGCTTAAGACTGCATCAAAAAAGACAATGCTATAACATCGTCTGCTTCTCTATGTAAAATCAATGAATATTTCATTAATATCACCTATATTCCAGACTCCAGAACTAAACAAATTTACGTTACAATAAAATTCAGCAATTCCTATGCAACTCATCTTACAGCTTGATTTATTTGCAATCTGCGTACCTTAAAATTAGGTTTCGTTGTAGAAATAATCAAAGTTTGATAATCATTTAAACTCAAAATATTGTAATTGCGTTGGCGCAGAATGCACAGAAAAAATAAAAAATAAAGTGGTTGTAGGATAGATGAAACACTAAATCTAAATTTAAAAGAGCTTTAAAAATCACGATTTTTACTCTAGGAAAAAAGATGGATGCCATATTTTATTTTGAAGTGGGTCACGTGATCTCTTCATATAATATAGGTCAAATTACTATTTTCATTTTTATTTTAAAAACTACCTAAAATATTTTGTTGAACATCTTTTTATATATTTTATGATACAATTTGAATATTTCTTAAAATTTTCGAAGCAATTTGTGAATTTTAACTTCGCTAAAAAATTTTGAAAATTTAGGTCCCATAGGGTTCAATGTATTTCATTTTTTTAACCCTGATTCAATCCAAAACTAATTGGGTGATATTATTCATTTACATTCCCATGTGTCCTACAGACCGTCTCAACAACATTCTAAAATTTCATTTTGATAAAGTCATTTTTATGATAGTTATCATGCGAGCGGACAGACAGACAGACAGAATGAGCAAAGATATAAATACTTTTCAACTATGTTCTAAAGTGTTAAAAAGCAAACATTTTTCGAATTTAGTAAATTTTTCATATTTTACAAAATCGCATTTCACTGTTTCTATCTTTTTCATATTTAAATATACATATTTTTTGAAGAAAAACATTTGGTATAACCATTAAAATTCATTTATGTTAAATGTCGAGAGTCTCCCTTATGGTAAATAATTATTTAATAACATTGATCTTAGGGATCGGATCTATATAATATTTTGAACAAACTATATGAAGAATTTGCAATAAATAACATTATCGAAATCAACCCAAACAGAACTTTAATCAAGATTGTTATAAATGAAAACTATCTTATTAAAGGTTTGTCATTCTATCAGCAAATCAAAGGCATCCCCATGGGAGGGGGATTCTCATCTATATTAGCAGATATTTATCTTAATCATTACGAAAATCAGTCACACATTAATAACGAAATATTATATCTCTGTTACGTCGACGATTTGATCATCGGTTACGAAGACGAACACTTTCAAATGGATTTCAATTTCTATCTTGCTAATTTAGCCTTGAAGAAAATCCAAGTGATAATGAAAATGTGGTATGCTTTTTGGATCTGTGTATAGATTTCAGCGATCACAATCTTATAATTAGCATTTATGACAAAAGAAAAACCTATAAAATACCTATTACAGGAATAATACACTGCAATTCTAATTTGCACAGGAATATATTCAGAAATGTTTTCATTGGAGGATTAACCAGAACGAAACGTATTGTTAACAGTGACGTCATCAGACTGAAAACCGATCAAGCTTTTATAAAGGAAGCTTTTAAACAAACATACCCAATACCTTATATGAGAAGTTATATAATTAATTTCTTCGGAAAATATGATAATTATGGATCACTATTGTGTTCTTTTTTGAAAACTTTTTAAAATCCTTTTTAAATTCCTTTTGAAATCTATTTGTAAGTCTTACATTTTGAAAATAATTGCAACATTGCTTTGAGCGATGTATTTAAATCTTGAGGAAGTATTTAAACAGGTGACAACTCAGTTATTTCATTCCATCTATTGATACCTCAGTTTATTTTACTACTCCATTTATAATGGTCTTGTGATAATTTTGTTTGTCACTCCGAAGGTCGGCAACAGTCGGTGCTGGCGTCCAGGAGTGCAATGCCGCGGCATCAAAGACGTGCACGTTGTTAACTGGGGTGTAAGGTCACTACCCTTTACCGCCATTATGTAAACACCTTACACTGCCTTCTTTCTCTTAATTCTTTTGTATCCTTAATATTTTATAAATTATATATATATATATATATATATATATATATATATATATATATAATCTCCTGTTTGTAAAAATTGCAACACAATGAAGGAATGATCAGAATTGAAAGAAATTTGTTCCACAAATGGCCTGTATTGATACAAATAGAAAATTAAATTTACAAAGCAAAAAAACAATATTACATGTCGAAAATCTGTATTTGGTGAAGCCACCACGCATTGCATAGGCGCGTCGTATAGGTGCTTCTATACGACGTGACTTCGAATCAAACATATTTTGAATTTGTACCTGAGGAACAGCATTCCAGATTACTTCTATCCGAACCCAAAGTTCAGCTGTATTAGCTACGGGACGAGCGCCACTAGCGAGACGCCGACCGACGAAATCTTGGGCATGTTCAATAGCTGACATATCCGGCTAATAGGCAGACCAAGGAAGAAGCTGTATCTATTGTGCTGAAAAGAAGTATTGAACACTCATAGCAACATGTGGACTGGCATTGGCCTGTTGAAATACAGCTCCAGGAATGCGTTGAATGAAGGGTACGACTGTGGGCTGCAGAACTTCTTTGATGTACAGGTTGAATTTCAGATTACCAACAATTCTTAGCAGCTGCGATTCGTCCAAGATACCTAATGGTGCCCCAGACCATCTCGCTTGGCGTTCGTCCAGTATGACGTTGGATACCGCACTCCGGAAATTGGGGTTCACCGCTATAGCGTCTAACGTGGTTACGGTCATCACTATACCCCGAATTATAGCGAGATTCATCGGAAAAGACGACTTGTTGCCAATCGGCACCAGACGTTGACGAATTGCTGGAACAGACAATGACGCACCTGTAACTGTGCTCCAAAATTCTGCCAACTGTCGAGATGAAGCTGTACGGTCCATCACTGCTATGCGGATGAGGTGTCTATCATCCCGTGCTATTGTATACCACTCGGCCGGTTCTCTTCAGTCCACTGCTTACACACACGCATCACTGTCGAGGCACTGCATTCCATTCGAGATGCTACTGCACGATAAGAAAAACCCCATCACGGAGGCAGCTCATTTGTCGCCGTTCAGTAAGTAGCTTGATTACATAACGCCCTCTGTTGTAGAGACATAGTCACTTCTCATGTAACGTTTACCGCTGGCTGACATCCATAGATTTTTTTCAACGTCCCTCTATAGCTTTCTATTTATACGGCTAAAACAGCAGTTTAGAGGGAGTTGCTGCTTGTGTGTGTGTATGCATATTAACTACAACAAAATATATCGTTAAATATTCCTCTGAAAGACAGGGTCTTTATTTAAAATTAACTTTTAAGTGTTGCTAATATTGATTTACCATTGGAGTTTGTCCATATTTCACCAAAAAGTGTCGGGTATTTTTTCAAGTTTTGAAATTTGCAAAAATGTTCCATTACTCTATTCTGATGTTCTTTCCTCCATTTTTTCTTTGAAACTTTATTTTTCCTCTTTAATTGCGACATGAACTAAATCTGCCATTATTTTTCCCTGAGCAGTTCGCTTTACAATTGCTCGTTCTTATAGAAAAGCAGAAATCATGTATGACGTACAGTGAATGAATGATTTGAATGTAGTTCGATTTTGATTTAGTGGCGGGTAAATGAAATGGATGCGGAGGTAATACGTCCTTAAAAACCTATAAAAAAACTGAAAATAGTTCACTCCATAATCCTTACTTATGTATTCCTGTACACATTGTTGACTCGGACGATATCTGCCAACGATAAGATTTTAGATTGGGAGTATAAGTTTCAATCTATTGTGAGATCACTTCTAGTTGTTATTATAAGTTTCTATTGTGCATATAAAATTTAACCGTATATCTTTCAACTATTCCGACATCCGTTTTCGATTCCGGTGCTTCAAGCGGAGACAAAGATTAAGTAACAGATACCATCAATATATATTTTGGAATGTTTTGTATGCTAAATTTCATTCTACAGATTTATTATAAAATTAAAATATCTGATGTGGGCAGCGCATGCCTTTCCCTGCAGACTCATATTCACGTTATCCTCATTTCTTCAATAATTCATTATATTGAGTTTAATTGCAAAAAATAACGTCCATAATTATTTAAAATTACACTGGATTTGCACATTTAATTCCATTTTCGTTCTCAGTTGGTAACTGGACTTTTTTTCAACGGTGGCGTAGCAAAAATGTGAAAAAACTAAAATATCTCGAGAACGGCTAACCCTAATGTAACGGGGTTGATCTTATTCTTTTCACAGTTAAAAATTACGTCTAAAACAAGCATTTAATTGATATATTTTAGCATAGGTAGTTTTTTATTTTACATCTTGACGATTTTTTCGGGCTATTTCGCAAAAAAGGCAGGTTCCTTTTTTCCGAATCATACCAAATCTAATCAGTACCAGGGTAACTCACTAGTGACTTATCTACCAAATTTTGTAAAATTTGATCTATTAGTTTTTGAGGTAGAGTGGATAAAGGCAATTTTTGCGGGTCATTTCCCCCAAAAAGGCGGGTTGTTTTATACCAAATTGAAACCAAAAACTAATCAGCACGAAAGTTACACACAAGTGACTTACGAAATTTTATGAAATTCGATCCATTAGTTTTTGAGTTAGAGTGGATACATACATTACACAGAAAGACACAAAAACAGACACACACACAGATGTCACGCTAAAAATAGATTTTTCGTATTCTAGAGGTCCCAAAATGTGTAGATCCGTCGAAAACTCGAGTTGCGATTCCCGACATGATTCCAATACTTTCCCTATACATTACCATGTATTGCAGGGAAAGTAATTATGCGAAATGACTGCAAAATGTTCAGAACAAGAGATCACCTTATTATGTAATGTATGTCTAAAAACGTGTAAGTATTCAAGATGATATCAGTAGTGTATATATATATGTTCTGCCCCACTTATGTCACAGATGTACAATATCTTTAAAAACAGAGCATTTTTAACTAATTCTAAACATTTTTTATACAATTGACATGAATAAATAAGTTAAAAAATATATAGATTTTAATTAAAAATGTCCTGTTTCAAAGGGGTTGGGACCTCCTTTTTAAATCCCCATGTATTTCACAGATGTACAATATCCTTAAAAACAGAGCATTTTTAACTAATTCTAAACATTTTTTATAAAATTGACATGAATAAATGAGTTATAGATTTTAATTTAAAATGTTCTGTTTTTAAAGGGTGGGACCCCCCTTGTGGAATGATGCTCAATTATTTAATCTTATCTCATAGTTTCATCTAATTTTAAATGTCTTATTTCTCTCACATTTGGAAACCATTTATATATAATTTATAAAGTGTTTTTATAATGACCCAATGCTCTAGTATTCATTCCATCTTCTAAAATGTAACGTTTATCATCTTTTGCTGATAAAGCTACCTTATTTATTTGAATTGAATACAATTCATGTTTTATACTTCTAATTAGATTCATACTTCTATAGAGGTCATTTTTATTGAATTAACAGTCTTTATAATCTTCAAATGTTATTCTGTTTTTAACAACGTCTTTTTTAACTCCTTTTGATTTTTTGGATTCAAATTTTTTATGTTTTTTTTCATCTTTTTCATTATTATTATATTCTTTAACACTTTGGTTTTCTAGTTTTATAGCATACATTTTACTTCTTAGACCTGCGAATTCTTCCATAATCACACCAGTATTTTCATCTTTCATTTTACCCAATACTTTTTTATTATATCTAGATATATTATAAGGATTATTTTCTTGATACTCTGAAGTATCGAAATAGTCAATCATCGATTTCATATCTTCATAAAAGTCATCCGTTTTAATATCATATATAAAACTGTCTGTATCCATATATAAAATCTCAATATTATCCTCATATGTAGGTTTCATAACATTATAATGAAAATCATACATTAAATGTTTTGATAAATCTAATATGCTCATTCCAACATAAATCGGTTTATTAAAACATACTTTAGTTTTATTCATATGAACAGCTACCAAATTCTCATCAAATATAGTTCTACTTTCAAAATTAGGTTTTGCAATTAATTTCTCAACTGTTTTATAATCATTACATAATCGTATATCTACTCTTTTTCTAATATTTTCCATAGTTTTTCCAAATATAGAATTATTCATTAATTTATAAAAATCTTTCACAAAATCATTAGTAGCCTTAGTTCTCATTTCATTATTTAAATCTATATATTTCTTTAACCAATCTGATTGCTTAAATCTCAATCTCTATGACTCGTCCCCATTTTCATTCCCATTCTAACACTGTTTTAAATTTCTATAATGGATAACATATTTATTTTTATCGTATAAGGTTGTTAACAGCTTACTCTGTTTAGAATTTTCAGGAATTCTATTTTCAGGACATAATGGTAAATCGGTATGATAATGATGTAAGTTTTCAGGATATGTTAAATCAACTTCAAATATATAACCAAACTCTGAATCATCTGATATTTGTTGTATTCTTCCACCTTGTTCCAAAAATCCTAGTTCCAAGTAATCAAGCCATCTAAATTCACCATAGGGTAAATATTGACTCATTGCCCAACCGTACAAATTATTTGCGTCTAAATACATTAAATAATTAGATTCCTTATTTTTATCATAATTTTTCATATATTTATTATTTGCTTTCCCATATCTATTACAGCATTGAGACATGCCTCCCCTAGTTCCTTTTTCCAACATTAAAATCATATCATAATTATTTAATAAATCTAATTTAACTTTTGTTATTATTAACATAGCATCCCAAGGTAAGCCAGGAACTGTAAAATACCAAGCGGGATCTAATCCATAAGTTTTTAAACACACATCTCTAAAATTTTCAAAAACGTCTGCTAAAATTAATACATCTGATTTTACATATAAATCAGTATATTCACCTAAATGTGCAATATCAAATGTTTTCCATACATTTTGAGCGTGTTTATAGTCTTCATTTCTTATGTTACTTTCATTTAATTTGTTATAAAAATATTTCTGAGGAGGTAATTTTTCCTCTTTAAAACGTTCTTCCGAATTCATATAATCATAAGGATATACACCTTTTCGCGTTATTAGATCTAATTTGTTTCCAGAATAATATTTGCTTGTTTCCTTGAACATTTCTTTGGTTAAATTTTTTGATAAATTGTCTAAACTCATAAATTTATAAGAGTCAAGAAACCTCAATTTTAAATTAACTGCTTTCTGACTAAAGGAAATATAAATATATATACTTTAGTCAGAAAGCAGTTAATTGGGAATAATTTCAGTATTGGGAATAATTTCAATTTTTTCTTTACATTTTCCCAATGTTTTAATAAACAAATGAGAATCATATCCAGACAAGTTATGAATAAAAACAGGAAAAAAATTAGGATTTTTATAATTTAAATTACTATCTTCATGAGCTGGTCCTCTATATTTTCCTATTAAATGATCATGATCTCTTACTTTTTTACCTAAAAGGATTTCTTTTTCACATATATGACAAATATTAGTTCTTTTATAATGATTTTCATCAAATTCTGTCATTTCTAATGGTTTAATATCTTTATAAATTTCATAAATTTCTTTTGATTCTTTTCTTAACACTTCCATAAATTTATAAATTACATCTTTTCCTCTATACATAACAGGCGGTTTATAATCACCGTGTACATATTTTATATAATAACAAAAACTTATAAGTATATGTTTCTGATATGGAAGAGTATACGAATTTTTGTTTAATTTTAATTCTATTATATTAATTTTTTCATCACTAAGATTATATCTATCTTTTAAAATTGATTTGTACAATCCATTATCTATTTCGTCTTCTGTTAAAATACTGTAAATACTTAATAATATATGTTTATAAGCTAATCTAGGATTCTATTTACAAGATTGGTTTTAATAAACATTCAAAATCTGCAAGATTGGTTTTAATAAACATTCAAAATCTGCATAAATCGTAAATGAAACTCTTAATTTTCTTCCATTATTTTGAAATGATATTGATTCTCCTTTTATAGGCATTTGAACGCTTACAGATTTTTAAGTTCGACAATCTTCTTCGTGTATTTCAATCTAACATCCTCATAAAAAAATGATAAACACATATCACATATAAATTTTTTCCGTCTATTTTCATATTTTTGTGAATTGACTAATCTACATAAATCTTTAATTAAACAATAATGAGACTTATCTTCTTCTTGAATATATAGTAAATTCACATGTCTATCAAGTTTTTCTTTCGTTATTCTTAAGGGATATATATAACCCCTATAACCATAAACATTAACGGATTTTTTTCAAATTTAACAATATTATTTAACGATACTGGCGCCGGTATGTTCTTCATCCATTTCATAACCTTATCAATGTTATAATTACTTGTTCTTCCAGGATTATGGAATTTTCTACCGACGGGGGTTAAAAAAGCAAAAATACATCAGACAAAGCAATTATTATCTTTTTTTTTAATATTTAATACAGCTTTTTTCTCTTTGATTATATCTGGTAGTTCAATATATGATGAACCTTTAAGGGGGTTATATTTATGTATTGCTAAATATAAATATTTAATTTCGATGAGTGCCCATCCAGATCCTCTTGACATGAAATCATCTGATTCACTAAGTATTTTATCTATAGCACAATCGTAAAATTCATCTAAATCAGAAGACTGTAAAATAACTCGATTAGGTGTTTTAAATGTATGTTCTTGAAAAATATCTTCATTTCGAACATAGGTACAATGTAATTTCATATTCACTTTTAATTCCACATTACATACAAGTTGTCTTAGTAACGGAATTACTTTTTTTCTTTTATCTTCTAGATAATCTGAGATAGTCATTGAATTTGTAAAATTTTTAAATTTATATGTTTTTAATCTACTATTAAAAACTTCTTCAATTTCTTCATTTTCATCATCACAAACAACATCAGCATCTCTATGTTTCTGACTTCTCAAATGGTTTTTAAAATATGATTTTTTATAATACCCACCACATTTTTCACACTTTATTTGTTTTTCTCTAGGTTTCTTTTCTTTAGGAAATAACTCATTTTCAAATTGAAATAATGATGTAAAATTTCTTCTTTCAATTTCATCAATGATATAACTAATGAGATCAGAATTTTCTCCATAATCTGAATATTTATTAAAATTATATCTCTTACAAATTTCAACAAGTTTTCATATAGATTTATTCTTTAGATTTAATTTGATTAATTCAGCATTCTCGTGTATGATTGATTTTAAATGTTTATCTACTAAAGAAGGATTATAATATTCTTTACAAATTTTACATTTAACTACAGCTTCAGAAAATAAATCATCTGCAAAATCAAATACTTTTAACAAACTTTTTCTTTCTGCTTGATCAATTATATGTTGAATAAGTTCAGATTTTTTTTATTTTGAATATATACGAATATTGTGAGTATTACAGTAATTTCGTAATTCTACCACATTCCTCGAAAACAAATTTGTTTTAATATTTATCTTTTTTAAAACTTTTTTTTCTTTTTTCATGATTCATTATATGTTGAACGAGTTCAGATTTTTTCAATCTTGAATAATTTTTTATATTGTAATATTTACAGTATTCTTTTAACTCAGTCCTTAATGGTAGCACTTCCATTTATTAGGAAATATTTTTTAAATACTTTTCACAACTCGCTTGATATGATAATTACTTCTCAAATGTCTTTGTTTATGAAGATATGTATACTGTTTTCCACATTCACAATTATATTTTGTATAACTAATCTTAGATTTACAAATTTTACAAATACTGTCACGATTAAATTTACCATAATTATAATGTTTATAGAAATCATCTATTGGTTTTATAATCTTACAGTGTGTGCATATTCTTTTCACCTCCATTTATTACGATTAATATTTATAAGGCTCATGCATTTTGTAAGAAATCATTCCATATTTTATGATATTTCTTTTTGACTTTATAACAAAGTCTTTGGACCTTTATATTATTTTCAATTTTAAAAATATCACAAATCTTTTTCATAAAATAATTAACTGATTCCTCATGATACATAAAATCTAAAAATTTTAAAAACATTTCCCCAACTTCTTGAGTAAAATTATACCTCCTTTTTATTCGATTAAAATAACTAATTCTACTCTTATTTCTTTGGTTTAAACTCTCATAATCTATAACATAAAAATATTCATCATCAGAAGACATTAATTTCATCTTTAAATTATGCGCTACTTCATTATCTGAAACTTCATTATCTGAATCTGAAATATCAATCGATTCAATCATTTCAACACCGTCAAAGAATTTAACACTCATTTATTTACTGCGAAATCTTCACCAAACTATCTAGATGGTCGAGCCTTTCATATGTAACCAGTGTGGGATTGTCACACAACACTAGACGATTCTATTTTTGTCTATTGATAAAAAATCCTTTTTATTTATCCAAGAGTTAAAATCATCAGAATAGCCAAGCCATTTAACAAGATAAAGATTGCCTTTCTTTTTTATGATTTTTTCAATTTTATACACTTCATCTTTTTTATTATATTTTACCATTTCATTTTCATAAAAAGTTCCTTCAATTTCTTTACTGTTTAAATCTTTGATTCGATAAGTTATCGGATCAGTTTTTAATACTTCAGATATTATAAAAATCTCTTCAGTAAAGGTAGGGTCATATCCTCTCATAAAAGTTGTTTTATATTTAGATATTCTAACTTTATCTCCAACTTTAAATTTTGGTTTTCTAATTATTTTTTCTTTATATAGATTTTTATAAACTTGAGATTCATTTTCTCTAGCTTCGACAGGAGTCATTTTAATAGATCTATGATAAGAATTATTATAATTTTTAAGTAATTTGGGTAATACATCAAGATATCTTTTTGTGTTATTATAATACAAGTATTTCATTATTTTTTCTTTGATAGTTCTATTAAATCTTTCGGCTATTGCAGATTTTATTTCTTTATTTTTAGTTGTAAACCAATGTATATTATTATCTTTGAATAATTTTTGTGTCTGTTTTCCTGTAAATTCAGTTCCTTCATCTCTCAAAATGAATTTTGGCTTTCTTTCTTTAAATATGTTTTTAAAGGCTTGTACTACTTCTTCAGTTGTTTTTCTTTTCATAGGGAAAATCCAAGCATATTTACTAAAAGCATCAATAACTGTCAACAAATAGTTTGTTCCATCATTATATTTACTATATTTTCTAATAAATAATAAATCAGCATCAAATTGATTATCTATACCAGGTACATATACTCCCTTCTTTTAAATTTACGAATAACAGGTTTATATCTAGTATATATATTTTGTTCATGTAAAAATTCTTTAACATCTTTTTTAGATAATCCTGTTTTTCTTTTCAATTCATTAACTCTACAATATCCTGTTTCTGGATTATAATATGTTTCTTTTAAGACTTTGATCCTAAAAAAGTATTCTTTTTACTTCTACAAATTGTACAAATACCTTTACCCATTGGTTTATTATTTTTAGAAGTAGTTTCATGATAATTTTTAGTTTCGGTTTCCTTTTTACACTTGACACAATACATATTTATAGAAGTTCCTAATCCAAAAGTATTTTAGCTTTAATAATAGGTTTAATATTTCCTCTATCTAATCTTTCTCGAAATGTTGGATCTTCTATTGCATTTAAATCATCTATTAATTCTTGATCAGTAACATGTCTCTGTTTTGTATCTTTTGTTTTACTATAAGAAATATCATGTTTTTTACAAGCTTTATCAACTCTATTTATTCCAGGATCACCTCTTTTTAATCTTTCTTTTAATTTTGTAATGGACCACAATATTGATATCTTGGTAAATGCATTTCTGGAGGATTTATTTTATCTTGTAACCATCCAACAATATCACCACCTTTTGTTTCTTTAAAAATATGAATATTTTTTACACACCATTTATTTAGGATGAATAAATTTATATCCATTCAATTGCATTTCTTTTATATATTTTTCAACTGCATTAAAATCTAGTGTTTCTATGAAATCCTTTTCTTTTAAATAAATTTCTTCTTCTGCATATTTCTTAGCTTTATATGAATTAATGAGTCCTTTATAAAATCTAAAGCAACGTTTATATTCTTCCTTTCTTTTTTTCTATTTTTAATATCCTATCAACCACTTCTACAACTCCTGCAGATAAACTTAAACAAGCAAGTGGAATAAAAGCAATAGCTGATAAACCCGTTCCACTTAGGATGACTTTGCTTATTGATAATGAAATACTTATCTTATTATACAAATTTCTACTCTTTCTGTAAACATAAAGCTTTTTTTCCTAAATATTCTTCCATTTCATTTATAGAGGATCAAATTTTTTTCTATATCTCATTTTTGGATTCACTAAATCTAACATTAAAAAATCGTATTGTTTTTGAACACTTTTATTATACATTTGTTTGAATTCTTCTGTACTTAATTTACCATCTATCTCTCTTATAATCTGTTGAATTTCTTTTGGGTGTAGATTGAAAAATATAAAGTAATAACAGTTCTTTCTTATTTTGATAGGAGTTGAATAATAAGACTGTGATAAATAAATAATGAATGCGTTTTTCTTTCTACCTCTCATAAATAATTCCTGAATGGTTTTTTGATCTTTCTCGGTCACACAATCATCGAAAATAACTAAATTCTTTAATGTAGGATTTAAATCATCTACAGTAATAAAATCATATGAAGAAAAGAACACTTCTTTTTTGTATTTATCATATAATTCCAATAATATTTTCTTGTTCTTTATATTCTTACATTACAAAATATCTTCTCTTTCTATATCTTCAAACATTGTATATTTTTCTTGTAATTTAGAATATTTAGGTTCGTATACATCTTTTGCACTTATATATAGTGCATCAAAATTTAAAAAATCGTAAATCATATTTAACAGTAAATTTGTTTTACCTGAACCTGAAGGCCCTGTTATAAGCAATCTAAATGGATGTTTATGTAACAAAGGATGTTGTTTAGGATCAGGTAACTCATCTGGTTCCGTTTAATCTTTAATTTTTATCATTTATGTAACAGTAAAATAATTTACTCGCTGTAAAAAATAATTTACTCCTATATAAATGAACGAATTAGAAAAAGAACGAAAAGAAAAATTTATAAAGCAAATAAAAGATTCAATTAAATTAGTAAAATTAGAAAAAGATATAAGAAAGAATAGTGAAGATCAACTAAAAGAAAAATTAGGTATTCAAAAAACCTTAGAGAAATTTCTTAAACCAGTCACTCAAGAAATTGAAAAATATGAAAAATCAAATAAAGAAGTTGTAAAAAGTATTCAAAATGCTGTAGAAAATATTTCATTTCCACCTCTTGAGTTTGATTACACATCAGATGTTGAACAACTGATGGACAGAGCAGAAGGAAAATTTAGATTTTGCAGTCATAGATTTTTGGATATTCCGTTTATCAAAAAAAAAATTTTAGAATTACCTTCTGATCTTATAAATAAATCTAAAAAAGATCTTGATGAAATAATAGCAAAGGCTAAAGAAAAGCGAGATACATATAAAAGAATGAAAGGAACTAATACTAAAAATTATAAGTTATCTAAAGCCGAAAGTGATCAAGAAAAAATTAAGGAATCAGATTATAAAATGGATATAATGAAAAAATATATCGACGTCTTACAGATTATGAAAGAGGGTAAACCTTATTTAGGTGAAGGTATAGATAAAAAGGATGTATTATTAAAATTAACAGATAAAATATGTAATGGAAGTAAATCAAAGAAATTGGGTGATCAAGTAGTTTTATTGTTAGATATGTTATTAAAACATGGAGAAATGACTTACAATGATGTACAACGATATCATAAACAATTTCTCTATTAATAAATGATAACAAAGAAAATTCATTTGAGTGAAGGTCAGAAAAATAAACTTAAATCAGCTTTTAGAAATAAAGAAGAACTAACATTACAAATAGATAAATCTAAAACTCCTAATCATGAGATGTATTTAACTAAAACTCAAATTAATCATATTAATGATGGAAAAGGAATTACTATCAGTAAAACGCAATTAGATAGAAATGGAGGATTTTTACCATTTCTAGCAGCACTTATACCCTCTTTAATAACCGCTGCTAAATTTGCAGTTCCAGCATTGGTAACAGGTGCTTTATCTGGAATAGCTAGTTCAGCTGTACAAAAAAAAGGGATCTGGAGAAAAAAAAATCCCGTGGAAAGGGAATATATCAACCTTGGGAATTAGTAACAAAACTAGTCGAATACCCGTTGAAAGTCAACGGTCTCCCAATAAGCAACCACTGAATATTGTCATTTTTTTAATAAATCGCGTTTCACATTTAATCGGCAAATCGAATATTTCAGTGTGCGGAACCCCCTAAAGAAGAAAATATTGTAAATTTTAAATTGCGAACGTCTTCCTTTCGAACTATCTACCAGTACATCAAATTAAAGGCTCTATCTCATCCCGAAGCATACTATTTTATAATCTCCCCTTTCGAACGTTTTTCTGTGGAGCACACCCATAAATGAACATTTTTGAAAAACTCTGTTCACCTTGGGTTTCTTATCAGATGATTGGCCCATATACCAAATATCAAGCTTCTATCACATTTAAAGGAAGAGTGTCTCATTTATTCCGAAAATCGAACATGTTGGTGTTCGGCACCCCCTAAAGTTGCAAATATTGGAAATCTGAAATTGCACTCTTCCTTCCTTTCAAACTATCTACCAGTACAATAAATTTAATGCCTTTATTCTATCGTGAAGCATGTTTTTCCATAACTTCATATTTCGAAAGTTTTTCTGTGTTGCACCCCCCTTAAATGATCATTTTTGAAAAACCGTAATAATCGTAGGGGTTTTGTATCAAATGATTACCCCATATACTAAATTTCAAGCCTCTATCACATTGTGAAGGATGCGAATATCATTTATTTAGCAAATAGAATATTTTAGTGAGCGGCACCCCCCTTCAATAGCAAATGTTGGAAAACTGAAATTACACACTTTCTTCCTTTCTAACTATCTACACATATACCAAATTTGAAGTCCCTATCTCATCGTGCAGCATGCTTTTTCTATCATTTCAGATTTAGAATGTTTTTCTGTGGAGTAACCACCCCCCTTAAATATACATTTTTAAAAAACTCCATTCTTCTTGGGTTTTCTATTAAATGATTCGTCCATATACCAAATATCAAGTCTATGTCACGTTCTAAAAGGAGTGTTTCTACTTCATTCCGAAAATCGAACATTTTTATGTACGGCACCCCTTAAAGTAGAAAATATTGGAAAACTGAAACTGTGCACTTTCTTCCTTCCAAACTATCTAGCCGTACACCAAATTTCAAATCTCTGTCTCATCCTGCAGTGTGTTTTCTTATCAATTCACCTTTCGAAAGTTTTCCTCTGGAGCATCCCCTTAAACGATCGTTTTTGAAAAACTATAATCGTCTTGGGTGTTTTTATCAAATAATTATTCCATATACCAAATTTCAAGCCTCTACCAAATTTTAAAGGAGCCGTTTCTCATTTATTCGTTAAATCGAACATTTTGGTATGCGGCACTCCCTTAAGTAGAAAATATTGGAAATCTGAAATTGCACACTTTCTTCCTTTCGAACGATTTACCCATTCACCAAATCTGAAGTCTCTAGCTTATGGCACAGCATGCTTTCCTATCATTTCACTTTTCGAACATTTTGGTGTGGAGCACCCCCTCTAGGGAACGTTTTCGAAAAATTCGATTTTTCCAGGGGGTTTTATCGAACGATCGAGCCGTGTACAAAATTGAAAGTCTCTATATATTCAGGAAGTGCCTAAAATGGCGTGACAGACAGACAGACAGACGGACACTTGGCAATTGGTATATACTAGCCAAATACCCGTTGAAAATCAACGGTCTCGCAATAAGCAATCCTGAATAATGTAAATTTTATAATAATTCGCCTTTCACAGTTATTCAACAAATCGAATATTTTGGTATGTAGAACCCCCTAATGAAGAAAATATTGGGAAACTAAATTTACGGATTTCTTCCTCTGTTTGTCTTGTGTTTTTTATCAGATGATTGGCACATATACCAAATATCAAGCCTCTATCACATTTAAAAGGAAGCGTGTCTCATTTATTCGGAAAATCGAACATGTACGCACCCCTTTAAGTAACAAATATTGGAAATCTGAAATTTCACACTTTCTTCCTTTCAAAATATCTACCCTTACACCAAATTTGATATTTCTAGCTCATTTCGAAGCATGGTTTTTTATCAATTCACTTTTCGAACGTTTCACTCTGGAGCACCCCCTTAAACGAACATTGTTAAAAAACTATATTTTTCTTGAGTGTTTCCGTCAAATGATTAGCCCATATACCAAATTTCAAACCTCTATCAAATTTTAAAGGAGCGTTTTCACATTGTTTCTGTAAATCGAACATTTTGGTGTGCGGCACCTCTTAAGTAGAAAATATTGGAAATCTGAAATTACACACTTTCTTTCTTTTGAACGATTTATCCATACACCAAATTTGAAGTCTCAATCTCATCGCAAAGCATGTTTCTCTATCATTTCACTTTTCGAATGTTTTAGTGTGCGGCACCCCCTTAAGTAGAAAATATTGGAAATCTGAAATTATACACGTTCTTCCTTTCGAATGATTTACCTATACACCAAATTTGAAGTCTCTATCTCATAGCATGCTTTCCCATCATTTCACTTTTCGAACGTTTTGGTATAGGGCACCCCCTCTAAAGAACGTTTTCGAAAAATTCTATTTTTCCAGCGGGTCTTATCAAACATCCGAGCCGTGTAGCAAATTGCAAGTCTCTATCTATTCGGGAAGTGCCTAAAAAAAGCGTGACAGACAGACAGACGGACGGACACTTGGCAATTAGTATATACTAGCCGAATACCCATTGAAAATCAACGTTCTAGCAATAAGCAATCCCTGGATAACGTAAATTTTATAATAATTCGCGCTTCACATTTATTCGACAAATCGAATATTTTGGTGTGCAACACCCCCTAAAGAAGAAAATATTGGGAAACTACATTTGCGCATGTCTTCCTGTGTTTGTCTTGTGTTTTTTATCAGATAATTGACCCATATACCAAATATCAAGCCTCTATCACATTTAAAAGGAAGCGTGACTCATTTATTCGGAAAATCGAACATGTACGCACATCTTTAAGTAACAAATATTGGAAATCTGAAATTTCACACTTTCTTCCTTTCAAAATATCTACCCGTACACCAAATTTGATATCTCTATCTCATTTCGAAGCATGTTTTTTTATCAATTCACTTTTCGAACGTTAGCTCCCCCTTAAACGAACATTGTTGAAAAACTATATTCTTCTTGCGTGTTTCCGTCAAATGATTAGCCCATATATCAAATTTCAAGCCTCTATCAAATTTTAAAGGAGCGTTTTCTCAATTATTCTCTAAATCGAACATTTTGGTGTGCGGCACCCCCTTAAGTATAAAATATTGAAATCTGAAATTGCACACTTTCTTCCTTTTGAACGATTTACCTATACACCAAATTTGAAATCTCTACCTCATCGCGAAACATGATTTCCTATCATTTCACTTTTCGAACGTTTTAGTGTGCGGCACCCCCTTAAGTAGAAAATATTGGAAATCTGAAAATGCACACTTTCTGCCTTTCGAACGATTTACCCATACACCAAATTTGAAGTCTTTATCTCATCGCAAAGCATGCTTTCCTATCATTTCACTTGTCGAATGTTTTGGTGTGGAGACTCCCTCTAGAGAACGTTTTCGAAAAATTCGAATTTTCCAACGAGTCTTATCGAACGACCGAGCCGTGTACCAAATTGCCAGTCTCTATCTGTTCAGGAAGTGTCTAAAAAAGGCGTGACAGACAGACAGACAGACGGACGGACACTTGGCAATTAGTATATATAATAATAATAGATGATTGAAGAAAATATGAAAAATTAAAAAGGTTTTAGAGGTGTATTTACCTCTGATTTATTACCTAAAACAATAGGAAAATTTGAAAATGGAATCATTAATTTAGATGTATCAACAGGTCCCGGAACTCATTGGGTTTGTTATTATAATGATCCTAAATACAAATATGTGGAATATTTTGATCCGTTTGGTGAATATAACAAGCTTAAGAAAGACTATATTCCTGAAAATATTAAAACATTTCTTGATACATCCAATAAAAAACCAAAAATAGGTCATAATGATAGTTTTTTACAGAAACCTACATCTGTGAAATGTGATTTATTCTGTATGAAATATATAAGAGAAAGGAATAAAGGTAAATCTCCTAAAAATGTTCCCAAATCATTTCCTACACAAAAACCCAGTTACTGTAATGAAAATTTTGTTCTGTATAAATGATAATATTAAAATTTGAAGGTCATGAGAAATCAGAGGAATTCACTGCAAATTTTATTACATCTCTTAAATTAAAAAAATTAGCTTTACAGTCGTTTTCTATGGAAGTTTCATGGTTTAATATAAATGAGAATTATGGAAATAACATATTTAGAATGTATAAATTAGGCACAGATAGAACAATTGCTATCTCAAATGGTAATTATACTGTAAGAGGTTTAAATGAGTATTTGATGAAAATATTCGGTAAGGATCCACCTGTGAAATTTGGTATTATTGAAGCAAGACAAAGAATATCTATTAAGCTGAAAAAAGATTGGGTAATTGATTTTACAAAAAGTAACTTTCATAAAATTATAGGCTTTTTAAAACCGACATATGGAAGTTATGATGAAGAAACAGAGGTTGAAGGTGAACATATAGCTGATATATCCAATGGAAATGATAACATTTATATTCACTGTGATGTTGTAAAAGGATCTTTAATAAATCAATCTAATTCAGAAGTCATTTATTCTTTCACTAATAAAAATCCACCAGGTAGTATAATTTCAAAAGAATTTAATAATTGGATATATTTTCCTGTTAAAACGGAACCTGTTGAAAGAATAAAAATGAGGATTACTAATCAAAAAGGTGAATTAATTGATTTAAATAAAGGAGCTGTAGAATTTAATTTTATTCCTATTTATGAGGATAACTACGTTAATAAAATATATCAATTGTTAGGTCAGGTTTTTCTTCATACATAAATGAATAAATATATATTATATAGAAAAAGTAAAAAAAATACAAGGATTTTTTATGGATTTGTTGAAAACTGAACCTATTATTGAAGACCAAACACGGAATAAATTAAATGAAATATTTTCAATGAAAAAGAAAGGAAGTGGTTTAAAAATTCTTCCTAAATAAATGCGAAAGATTTATGATTTGCGAGATATTCATTATTATCATAATGATCATATTAAAAGTTATGAATTAAGAGAAATTCTTCCAAAAGAACATAGTTCAGGTGAGAATGCCACCTATGTTTTCATATTAATGATACTAAAGCAAAAATTTTATATTCCAGAGGATATCTTGAACAAAAATTAAAAATTACAAAAAACGATACAACATCAATTGGAAACGAAAATGTGAGTCTGGTAAATGGCGGAGGTTTTATCAAAACTTTAAAAGTAGATATAGGAGATACCGAAATTGAATCAAATACACAGTCAAATTTTTCAATCATGAATCATGCTTTAAGATTAACTCATTATACTCCTGATTATACAACATCACAAGCTCAAAATGAATTTTTTTTATCTAGATACAGCTGATTCAGCTGACCGAAAAGAGTTTAAATATGAGGGTACTTTACAAGATACTACTAAAATAACTGAATTTTTTAATAATTTGAAAATGAATAATATTATAACGAGGGATTCGCAAAGAGATAGGAACTAACGAATGATAGCAATGTCATTAAAATACGGACACCTTTAAAAGATATAATCGATTTCTTTAGAGAATATGAAAAGGTAATTTCTGGTTTTGAAGTGAAAATAGAAATTCAAAGAAATGAAAATAAGAATAGGATATATACTGATATCGAAAATGTTAATTATAAGGTAGTAGTTGAAGGTTTAACCTTGCATTTACCTTATATTGAATTTAAAAATTCTGCAGAAAGCGTGTTTATGGAATCATTTTTATCTGATAAAGATATAGAGGTTAATTGGGATCGATATAGATTTAAGATGGTAAGCCCTTATAAAAGTGATAGTGGATCTGTCACAGCAGCAACAGCCTCTGATGAAGTTTTAGGTGTTTATGTTATTCCTCAGTACGTTGAAAGAGATGATTCTTATGAAAAAAATAATATGATATTTGATAATATAGATATGACTGAATGCTGGTTGATGATTAATAATAAACAAATTCCTCTTATGCGTTACAAAACGAATTTTACCAATAAAGATTATAATAGAGTGTTTGAAGCTTTTTTACATGCAGAATTAAATTATATTAATACAGAAACAGGATGTTTGATAAATAAGAAGAATTTTGGAAAATTGTATACTATTTTTTATTTTGACTGATCAAATCATGAAAACTATACCGATTTAAATAATTTAGATATTGAATTTAATTGGGAGATATTAATGAATATTCAAAAGGAATATAAGTTTTATATTATTTTTAAAGAAAGAAAGAGATGTTTTATAAATTTGAAAAATAAAACTATAACAATGGTTAAGAGTTTAAAATCATAAAATTAATGCTATAATAAATGACTGTTTATTATTCACCTTATGATGATCAAATGAAAGAAGGGCCTATTTGCCCCCCTGGTATAGGTTTTAAATTAACGGATGATAGAAATTATGATATGGAAAATAGAATTTTAAAAAGTTGTGAAAATCCTATAGATGATTTAGATTTAACCACTAAAAGTTTCGTTTTGAATAAAATAGAGAATAATCATTTTGAATTGAAAGATCGTATAATACTAAATATGATGAAGGTTTTTTATCCTTTGCTGAAGAAACAGGCAAGAGAATAAAAGAATTAGATGAAACAACTTTACATTCTTTAGAAGGAAAACCTTACGATGCAAAAGGAAAAAGAATAAATAATATAGCAGATCCTAAAGATGATAAAAATGTCGTGAATAAAAGATCTTTAGACAATAGAGATATCTGGGTTACCGTAGAAGATGATTTTCTTATTTTTACAGATGGAGAATTTACAAAAGTAAATTTCAACATGATGTGTTCTAAATTATTGGATCTAGAGATGCGATTAACTATAGATGTGCATATGAAAATTTCCATATATATATAGCAATATATGATACAGTAGAAAGTATATATATATATGAAAAAAGTCCACTGATATCACTAGAAATCATTGGTAAGACAATTTTAAAAGCTCATACAGATACAGTAACCTGTTTTGCTTATGGAAAACGTGATGATATCATAACATTATGGATAAAATCCAACGGTATATCAAACACTTTAAAACCTTATATGCATATTGAAAAAATCCCTTTTTAAAATACGTTCATCATTAAATGGATATCGATTGGAATGAATTTTCCAGAAATAATTTATCTGAAGATGTAATTAGAAATCTGAAAGATCATATAAATTGGGATTTAATTTTTTAATATTCATCACTGTCTGAATCTTTTATTGAAGAATTTGCTCAACCTGATGATTGGCCTAAAATTTCTAAATATCAAAAGTTATCAGAAAATTTTATAGAAAAATTCAAAGATAAAGTAAATTGGGTAAACATTTCTCAATATCAAACTTTAAGTAGCGAATTTATCATAAAATCTTCTGATAATTTAGATTTATATGAAGTATCAATGTTTCAACATCTTTCAGAAGATACCATGAGAGAATTAAAAGATGATTTAAATTGGATGTATATAGCTAGATATCAGACATTTAGTAAAACATTTATAGAAGAATTTATGGATAAATTAGATTTTTGTTATCTGATTAAATACAAATTTGATCTATTACCCGAACACTTTTTTAATGTTCATTGGAAAAAAATACAAGCAATACAGATGAGTGAATTAAATAAAAAGTTTGGTCATTATGAAGAAGAACCTCATAGAGAAAAAATTGCTGAAGAGATTTGTGAAGTTAAAAAAGCCTTGAAAGAATGTGTTTATCTTTTGAGACAATTAACTAACAAAGATGATAAATAAATATTTTATAAAAATGTTTCTAAATAAATGTATGTTATGGTATAAGAAAAGAATTTATATCTTTCTTAAATATAGAGAATTCTACTGAAGTGAAATCTATTTCTTTATTATATTGTGGAGGAAATGAATTAACTTCACTTGAAGGAATTGAAAATTTAATAAATTTAAAAGAATTAAATTGTGTAGGAAATAAATTAACGTCACGTGAAGGAATAGAAAATTTAATAAATTTAGAAAAATTATATTGTGGCGGAAATAAATTAACGTCACTTGAAGAAATGGAAAATTACCAAATTTAAAAGAATTATATTGTGGAGGAAATAAATTAACGTCTCTTGAAGGAATAGAAAATTTAACGAATTTAAAAAAATTATATTGTGGAGGAAATAAATTAACGTCACTTGAAGGAATAGAAAATTTAAAGAATGTAAAAGAATTAGATTGTGGAGAAAATAAATTGACTTCACTTGAAGGAATGAAAATTTAACAAATTTAAAAAGATTAGATTGTGGAGGAAATAAATTAACTTCACTTGAAGGAATAGAAAATTTAACAAATTTAAAAGTTTTATATTGTGGAGAAAATATATTAACTTCACTTGAAGAAATAAAAAATTTAACGAATTTAGAAGAATTAGATTGTAGAGAAAATAAATTAACTTCACTTGAAGGAATGAAAAATTTAACAAATTTAAAAGAATTAGATTGTGGAGGAAATATATTAACTTCACTTGAAGGAATAGAAAATTTAACGAATTTAAAAGAATTAGATTGTAGAGAAAATAAATTAACTTCTCTTGAAGGAATGAAAAATTTAACGAATTTAAAAGGATTAGATTGTAGAGAAAATGATATTTCATCCCTATATGAATTACTATTTTTGCCTAGAATAAATGAAGTATGGTGTGATGAAGATAAAATAAATTTATCTCCGATTTTAAGAAGACGATTATTTCATAATGATGTATATAATGACTCTCAAAATGTGCATAATACATATATTCAAAAATCTTTGAGAGACACAATCATAAAATTATTAAATACAGAAATTAAATATGATTTAGATGAATGCTTTAAAGAATTAGGTATATAAATTAAAAGAGACTTACTAGAGGAAGATTTCCGTAATATTAAATTTAGAGAAATATTAGTTATTGTGTTTAATAGAATTTTAAAAAATGAGAATAAAAACGAAATAATAAAAGTGTTAAAAGATGAACTAAAAGCGGGAGATGATAAATGTTTTGTTGGGAAAGTAACTAGAATAATTAATGTACTAAATGGATTTGATTCTGATGTTTCTATTACAATTTCTGATAATGAACAAGAAAATATTATAGCTGAAAAAATATTTAGAGAGTCAAAGTCTGATGAAGAATATAGAGAAAAACTCATAAAAGAGATGGTAGAAAGAGGTTTTACAGATTATGAAGAATGGATGTATTTATAAAAAATGCTGTCGCCTGTATAATATGAAACATCAGTTCATATTATCCAAAGTTTTCTTTAATATCAACGTAGGGTGGGCACCCTACACTGAATTCACATTATTTTGAATATAATAAAGTATATTATCATGTAACCATATATTTTTTGGATTCTCAGATATGTGGATTCCTTTGTTTGATAAAAAAGATATTATTATTACAAATAATATATTGAATTTTATATATAATAATAAATTTTCAGTTGGGGAAACATTTCCCCACCTAAATATGATACAATTAAAGAAAGATTTTAGAAATTTATGATTGGAAAATGGAAAATTTATTCTAAATAAATAGGGGTAATCAAACAAAGATATTAACAGGTACTACAACTGATAGAATAAATGTCAGTTTCACCAAAATATTTAGAGTTCATCCTTCAATTATAGTGACACCTATCTGTAAATATGGAGATTATTTTAATGTTAAAATAACAGAAGTTGATCGATTTGGATTTAGATTTCAATGCATAAAATTAAATGGTGAACCTTTAGAAAATCATAAAGATTTTTTCCAATGGAGTTGCTATTAGTATTTATGAGTAATTTTATTTATAAAAAATGTTTACTAATAAATGGAAGAATTCAATTGACTCAGAGGTTATCCCAAAACGTTTAAATTAAATGATATAAATCCTGGGAAATATGATCTGATACCATTGAGAAAAATTAATACTAAATATGGAGATTCAGTAATCGTAAAGTTAGATGTGGAAAATGAAGAAAAAGAGTATTACCTTGCGAAAAAACATGTAAAACTTTCTGATGAATCATTAAATAAAATCGATAAAGGAAGATACATAATTAAGTATTCGGGTATGATTGATGATAAATACGAATATGAATTAGAGAAAGCTGAATCATTTTATTTCATTTTTAAATAAATTAGAGGGCTTCCATTCATTTGGAGGTCCTCTTTTTTCAAGCATTTTTTAATTTTGACATTTTGAAAAATATCCAATTTTGATAGATTCGGTCTCATTTTCTGGGCCATGATAATTTCTTCTCAGAGACAGCGGCGAAACATCACTATTTCTTTAATATATTATATTCATAATTCTTTTTAATATATGAGAGAACATTTTTAATTAAAATCTATAACTTATTTATTCATTTCAATTTTATAAAAAATATTTAGATTTAGTTAAAAATTATGAGTTTTAAATATATGTGCATCTGTGAAATACATAGGGATTTAAAAAGGAGGTCCGAACCCCTTTAAAACAGGGCATTTTTAATTGAAATCTATTTTTTTTAACTTATTTATTCATGTCAATTTTATAAAAAATATTCAGAATTAGTTAAAAATGCTCTGTTTTTAAAGATATTGTTCATCTGTGACATAAGTGGGGCAGAACATAAATATATACACTACTGATATCTTTATCCCCTTTCTTGTTCTTCAGCAATTAATTAAATATATTTAACATCTTGATTTTTCACAAATATTTTAGACATTTATCTTTAATTCAACTATGATTGATTTCATATTGACGAGACAGTTTAATATAAATACTCTTTTTAATTGAAGAGCCTTCAATTAGAATTTTTTCTTTACCGATAGGCATCTGAACATTGAGCATCAGCTTGACGATCGTAGTACTGCTCAAGCACGAGTACAGATGCAAGTAGTTTCTCAATTAGAAATGCAACTGGACAAGGAAAAGAGTCGATTGCAAGCTATGATGGATCATTTACATATGAAATCCGCAGGATCTGGAAATTTGAACGTGGTAAGTGCAGAATCTTGCTTTTTTCTTCTAGCCAGCTTTTTAGTAATTTTTATGTCATAAAACATTTTCAAACATTTACATACATACATACGTACATACATACATACATACATATATATATATATATATATATATATATATATATATATATATATATATATATACACATTTGACTTTTTCATTCTGTTGCGGCTTATCGCACTTACGATGGTTCCTGCCTCATGGTAATACTTGATTTCCTAATTTTTCTTTTTTCAATTCTTCCTCTTTTAGTGACTGTAGTCAGAGTTTTTGGCATTTATAGTAACTTACTATTGTCAAATCTGAAACAGGCATTTGTTTGGGTCAAATAGAATTAGATGATCAGACCTGAAGAGGAATTTAGTTCTGGTTAATCTTCGAAATTGGGACCGGTGCTGTTCATTTCTATTATCGGCATTGTGGCCGTGGTTTGACTGCTTTGGTGATTTTAATATTTCATGATTACTTGGAATTGATTATTATTATTATTATACTTTTAATATATATATATATATATATATATATATATATATATATATATATATATATATATAATATGTGTGTGCGTATGTATGTGACTTTCGATATATCCTGAGTATTATTCTGATTCTTGTTTTTGAAAGATAATTGTCAAAACTTTTCCGTTCACGTTCACTCTATTGTACATACCAGTTCGTCTTCAATTCGCTTAACATACTCATTGACGGGTGGGTATTATGTGCTGTACGTTCTGCCGCCAGTAAGTATTTTATCCAACACGTGGCTCAAGTACATGTTAGTACTTTTTTTGATTTTTATTGCTTTTGGTTTGTAATTTTTTTCCATCCATTAGCCAGGAAACAATTCCAATGGGGTTTACAATTATATACTATCGCCATTATCAGAAACTGGCTATTCTTTCGGTTTTAATTCGGATTGCACTTGCTGTCCTGATGAGAGTGCAATTCCGAATAAACCTACCTTTTTCATGCAGTATGCTTACAGTCTAATGGCATAGTCTTGCCACCATTTATTAGTTTCAACTAATTGTTCTTCCTGTCTTGATTTTTTCATCTGAAGCCAATTGTTATTGCTTTTTATCTTTTTTGCCATGTTTAATCTTTCATAAAGATATATATATTTATTAATGATTTTTATATACATTTATACTCATGTCACGATTTTATATTTTCATACCATTAATTATTCCCCACACTTTTTCCCCATTATAGCGATAAGTTACCTACTATTTTAAACCTATTTGTATTAGGCTATAGTTACTTAGGTTAACATTTATTTGTAACGACAGTGCTAGAGATGGATTTTTAACACTTTACAACAAAGTTGAAAAGTGTTTATGACTTTGTTCATTCTGTCTGTCTATCTGTCTGTCTTTCCGTTAGCACTATAACTGCCGTAAAAATGACTTAATCAAAATGAAATCTTAGTATGTTATTCAGACGGTCTGTAGGACCTATGGGAATATAAATCAATAATATCACCCAATTAGTTTTGGATTGAACCCGGGTTGAAAAAATGAAATACATTGAGCCCTATGGGACCTAATTTTTCAAACATTTTTTAAGCGGATTTAAAATTCACAAATTGCTTCGAAAATTTTAGGTAATATTCAAATTGTTCCATAAAATATATAAAAAAAAATTAGCGAAATATATTCAGAAGTTTTTTAAATAAAAATTAAAATAATAATAACACCTCTTATATGAAGTGATCACGTGACCATGATATGAAAATATCGCGTGACCCACTTCAAAATGATATATGGCATCCATCTTGTCTCAAAATCGTGATTTTTAAAGTTCTTTTTAATTCATATTGAGTGTTGTATCCGCCCTAAAATCACTTTATTTTTGTATAAATTCTGTGCATCTACATACTGAAACAACGCAATTAAAATATATTTGAGTTTAAATCTCATTCAAATTTGATTATTTCTACAACGAAGCCTATTTTTCACCTATGTAAAATGTAAACAGCAAAATATGTAGAATAAGTTGTATTAGAATTGCTGTATTTCTTTAACACAAAATCATTTAGTTCATGGAGTCTGCATAGCTGATATCAATCAAATATTCATTGATTTTTCAAACAGAAGGAAGATTTTTTTCGATGCAGTTTTACGCAGAGTTTAATTACGTGTAGCTCCATGGTCGTAATTTTTAAATAAAGTAAATTATTGCAGTATTCTGATGAATGACATGAATGGGAAAATGTTATGAATGAAATGCTGTTTTTATAGACAGATCCAGGCGTGTTATTTTTTCTATGACGTCATTTGAATGAATTTCAGTTGTTTTCGATGAAGTTTTCAAATATAGTAAATTATAGTAGCATTATGATAGTTTTAAAAATATTTCCGAGGAATGTATCGCATTTTAGAGATGTTTAAACCAGGTAATTTATAATTCAATGTCGTTATTTTAATGAAGTTCAATCTTTTTTTTCGATGAAGGTAAGTTTTCAAATATAATAAATTAATGTAGTATTGTGATAAGTTTTAAAATATTACCGTGGAATGTATTGCATTTTAGACATGTTTAAATAAAATTGCATTGAAGTTGGAAAGTGTTTCATAATCAATGCCTTAAGCATGATTGATCTTTCTTGTTAATTTTATCTACTGAATAGGGATTTGAACGAACGCTGGAGAACCAAATTGGTTTTATAGAGGGGGAGGGTTTGCAGAGATGAAAATTTTGGAAAAAGGACAATCGAAATGCAATAGTCAACGTCACCGAATGTATTGCAAATACAGTTAGAGGTGGATTTAATTTTGAAAATGTATAAGTAATTAAGAAAGATGTCGGAGGCCTGAAAGCGACACTAGTGCGACTAGTACGAATTCAGTGGACTCTGGAAGATTGAGCGCCGATTTCATATTGGGAGGATAACGACCATGCAGGATACTAACATAGGGAAAAATAGTAGTGGCAGAAAGTTAACCTGGGGTAAAAATAGAAGTGTCAGGAGGCTAACCTGGGGTAAAAATAGCAGGAGGTCGTCAGTCCGATTGTCAGTTGCCCGCCAATCTGCCATTAGAGGGTGGAAAATGCCGAGTCCACTTCGACGATAAGAGCTTGCAATTTCGTCCCAGTAACTCAACGGCAGGGCATCGGCTGGCCAGTTCGGAGATCCAGGGTTTAATTCCCGGTTGGGACAGCAAGGCTCTTTACAGATGTCTGAATGCGAAATGTAAGAACAAGTTAAATGTATCGCTATGAATTTTTACCTTAAGACCTCCATATAATTGTCTTATGTGTCGTTTTTTAATTGTCTTCTAGACCCTTAAGCATCCCTCCCACTTCCGGTCACTTAACGGCTGAATCTTTGCACATTTATAGTATCAATCTGCATGAGCAGGATTTTTTATTTTTCTTCCTGGATGAACAAAATACGAGAAAGAGTTCAACCGAACCTCCCAGAAACCCCCCTTACACATACCAGAGACATCAAAGGCTGAAACTTGACCACGAGACAGAACCCAACAAAATTTTTAATTTTCAACAACAATTTTCAACACTAAGCACCATACATTATTAAACAAATTAAAACTTATTAAAACGTTTAACATTATTTTTTAAGTGTGTTAGATTCCTTGTCTTTGATAGGCAAACACTTGTACAGTATAAAACAAGAACCGATTATTTATTCCTTAATAAATCAGCTGACAAGAATACGAATTATTCAAAATTTACCGATATTCGAGTTGAGTTACCACCTCATATTTATTTATTCTAAATTTCAAGTTGAACTGCAGTATCGTTTTCTAAAACCGCCAATAAGCCAGAAGTTCTCAAATTTGTTTCTGCTCGAGAAATAATTTTTGTTACTTTTGTTTCTCGGACTATTTAGCTTTTATATTTATTTGTCTTTTGCAAAGATACTGCATAAATATCAGTACAGTAGACAAGGAGTGAGAAAAGAAAAAATACACACCCTATTACCAAAACTCACCCATGCATTCACACATCGTCTGGCCAGTGTCGAAGACGGTCGATGGCTGTTTTCTGAAAATTTGGGCTGCATTTAAGTTTAATATTTAAATACAATTTATTTTCAAGACCAAACAAAATGCATTATTAAAACAATAAAATATTCATATGTAAAACTGTAATGAATAGATAACAAGTGAAGAATTGTATTAAAATTAAATTCAGAAATTAATACTATTATAAATCTTCAAATATTTTTATTCATACGTATAGAAACAATATAAATTACAATTTCAGGATGCAAATATATTTATATTGTACAAGGCCCACTCAATAAGTCTCCGGTCTAACTAAGAAAACAATTTTTTTTTAGAAATACGACTTTATTCATCAACATATTCTCCTTCAAGAGTGATACATTCATTCCAACGCTCCTGTAACTTTTCGATGCCTTTTTTGAAGAACGATTTGTCTTTGCTCTCAAAATAGGCTTCAGTTTCGGCAATCACTTCATCATTTGAGCCAAATTTCTTTCCCTGGAGCATCTTTTTGATGTCTGAAAAAAAAACAGTAGTCGCTGGGGCCAGATCTGGAGAGTACGGTGGATGAGAAAGCAATTCGAAGCGTAATGTAAATAATTTAACCATAGTTTTCATGGACTTGTGACAAGGGGCATTGTCTTGGTGGAACAGCACTTTTTTCTTTTGCATGTGAGGCCTTTTTTTCTTGATTTCTACATTCAATCGATCCAATAATGTCATGTAATATTCTCAATTGATAGTTTTACCTATCTCAAGATAGTCGATGAAAAAAATACCATGCGCGTCCCAAAATATGGATGCCATAACCTTGCCAGCTGACCTTTGGGTTTTGGGTCGCTTTGGACGACTTTCACCGGCTGCTGTCCACTCAGCTGACGATCTTTTTGATTCAGGTGTGTAGTAATGGATCCATGTTTCATCCATTGTCACATATCGACGCACGAAACCCTTCTTATTTCGCTTGAACAGTTCCAAACAGCGCTCTGAATCGTCGACGAGTTGTTGTTTTTGGTCCGGTGTGAGCAAGCGTTCCCCCCCCCCCCCCCCGCTTCGAAAGCAACTTATGCATGCTCAAATTTTCGTGTAAAATTGTAAACACCCTACCTTTTAATATCTGTAAGGTGTCAAATTACGGTCTTTCAAAATTATTTTGTGGACATTTTTAACACTTTACAACAAAGTTGAAAAGTGTTTATGACTTTGTTCATTCATTCTGTCTGTCTGTCCGTTAGCACGATAATTGCCGTAAAAATGACTTAATCAAAATTAAATTTTAGTATGTTGTTCAGACGGTCTGTAGGACCTATGAGAATATAAATGAATAATATCACCCAATTAGTTTTGGATTGAACCCGGGCTGAAAAAATGAAATACATTGAACCCTCTTGGGACCTAATTTTTCAAACATTTTTTAAGCGAATTTAAAATTCACAAATTGCTTCGAAAATTTTAGGTAATATTCAAATTTTTCCATAAAGTATATAAAAAAAATTCAGCAAAATATATTCAGTAGTTTTTTAAATAAAAATTAAAATAATAATAACACCTCTTATATGAGGCGATCACGTAACCCGATATGAAAAGATCACGTGACCCACTTCAAAATGATATATGGCATCCATCTTGTCTCAAAATCGTGATTTTTAAAGTTATTTTTAATTCATATTGAGTGTTGTATCCTTCCTAAAACCACTTTATTTTTGCTTAAATTCTATGCATCCACATACTGAAACAACGCAATTACAATATATTTGAGTTTAAATGCTCATCCAAATTAGATTATTTCTACAACGAAGCCTATTTTTCACCTATGTAAAATGTAAATAGCAAAATATGTAGAATGAGTTGTATTAGAATTGCTATATTTCTTTAACACGAAATCATTTAATTCATGGAGTCTGCATAGCTGATATGAATGAAATATTCATTGATTTTACGAAGAGAAGGACGATTTTTTTCGATGAAGTTTTACGCATAGAGTTTAATTACTTGTAGCTCCATGGTCTTAATTTTTAAATAAAATAAATTATTATAGTATTGTGATGAATGACATCAATGGGAAATTATTTATGAATGAAATGATGCTTTTATAGAGAGAGCCAGGAGTGTTATTTTTCCTATGACGTCATTTGAATGAATTTCAGTTGTTTTCGATGAAGTTTTCAAATATAATAAATTATCGTAGTATTATGATAATTCTAAAATTATCACCGAAGAATGTATCACATTTCAGAGATGTTTAAACCAGGCAATTTATATTTTAATGCCGTCGTTTGAATGAAGTTCATTTTTTTCGATGAAGGTTTAAGTTTTCAAATATAATAAATTATAATAGTACTGTGATAAGTTTTAAAATATTACCGAGGAATGTATTGCATTTTAGACATGTTTAAATAAAATTGCATTGAAGTTGGAAAGTGTTTCATAATCAATTCTTTAAGCATGATTGATCTTTCTTGTTACTCATTACGGTAGTTAATGTATTCTTTTCGATTTTAAAATTTTAATTTTTAGTTATAGAAGAAGAAAACACAGCAAAACAGGGATAATATAATAACGACTTTTATTATCCAAAGAAAAGGGTTGAAAGTAAAAGGGTCACAATACGAGTGTCAACATCAGTAAAACAGAATGATTAAAATTTGATCTTGCATTTCTTTACTTGCAAAATAGTCATCTATGACAGTTTGGTTACAGGTACTGAATCCTTCAATATCTATCACATTTTCCAAATGAGCTAGGCGGGTCCAAATGAGCTTAATTTTGTGGCTATAGTTTACTTTAAAACTCTGTTTTAACTCTGTTTTGTGGCTATAGTTTACTTTAAAACTTATCGAGATACCTTGGTCCAAAGGCTGTAACTTAGAAGTTGTGTTTGGTGGCATGAAATGAACTTTCACGGATTTTTATTTCGGCACTCTATTATGCGCTGTACAGTTGTCCAAGAAGAGAACAATATCGCGATTTTCACGGGACATTTTTCTGTCTAGTTCCTTCAACCAATTAGTAAAAATTTCGGCAGTCATCCAAGCCTTATTTTTCGCAAAATAAGTCATTGGAACAGATTTCATTCCTGAAAAACATCGGGGTTTAGCAGATTTACCTATCATAAGAGGTTTGAGCCTTTCTGAACCATCCATATTAGTGCAAAATAGCACAGTTAATCTTTCTTTGCTCCTTTTCCCTCCATGACATGCCTTTATTGGCCATAGTTTTATCAGGCATACACTTAAAAAATAGTCCTGTTTCATCTGCATTAAATACACTTTTTGGATCGTATTTTTCCAACTGAAAAGATGAAAATGGTAAGATGATCCAAATTGTAAGATGAAAAAATTCGAGATATCGAGAGTTTGATTAAAAAAAATTTCGAGTTAAGAGTTTGTTTTACATTAGTTTTATACTTTGCGTGAAGGGAGATGAAAATATTTCGAGATATCGAAAATTTCGAGATACCGAGGTTTGACATTTCGAGGTTCACCTGTACAATCAATAACCTACACCACTTTTGTATCAACAAAGTAGTACAGCGCCACCACACAATCAATATGACGACACGCTGTATCAAAAACAGGGGAAGAAAGCATACACACTCCAGAAGAACCTAGGCAATCGCAAAGGTCCCTAAATTCACTCTTTGCAATAAGAAAGGTTAAGGGCACAAGGGAGCAGGTAACATCACAATAATAAAGAATAATCTATGTTGAATATACCAATACAGTTAAGAGTACCAAAGTTTTGTACCGTGTACAATATATCGGCAAATCAATAATAAATATTTTCCTTTAATAAAACAGCACCAGTTAAATATTTACAGAAAAGTATGCCCCACAGTAAAGCAAGTTCCCTATCAATGACAATACCATACATTTTAAATGTATCGCATTAATATTACAAAATTGTTTCAATAATTCTGATTTTTTCAAAGATATTATTCACCTCTAACCAATCTGCCACTAAAAATATTAACCAATATAATCCAGAATTTCCCACGGAAAATCTAATATTATGGCGGTACGGGCAGATAGCAGAGATCTGGAATTCTCAAATAAACTAATAGTCAGGGCAACAATTATATGACGTCACCAATAAGTATAATAATTCACAATAAATAAACCATCACTGTAAAGGGGCACCAAATTTGGCTAATAGTTATTATACACCTCTGCATTAATAGTAACAATACCTTATAAATTTTTACTTAATTAGGTTATGAGATATAGAAAAATTGCCCCGCAATATACCAAATATACACCATTTGTAACAAATCTATACATCTGTAAAGACTCAAAATTATATCACCAATTACATTATAATATTTATGATTTTTCCAGATCTGTAAAACACTCCAAGGTACTCCACAGCTACAGTTATTAATCATAAAGAACAGGGATAAACATCAGAAAAATTCTAATATCACGGTGGGATGAGTCAAGATCAAGAAGTCTGGAATGCTCCAATAAGTTCGAAGGCAAGGTACATAGGATCAGATTACGTCACAAAAGTGATTCATAATACATAACAATTAAGTAAACACTGTCAAGGGCACCAGATCGAAGTAATAGTCGCCATGTGCCACCATAAAAATACTAATGTTTTCTAATTTAGCAAAGCAGCACTCATTATAAAGTTATCTAAATTGCTACCCCACAGAAAACAGTAATTCGTTATTTATAACAGTTCACTGTATATCCATATTTCCTAACCTATATCATAAGCAAGTTCATAATATTCCAGATTTTTCCAATATAACAAATCACCTCAGTATAAACTACAACCACTATTATTAGCACTTTAAAATTCAAGAATTCTTGAGAACATTTCCATATCCAAACTGCATCATGGAATGGTAGCCATTTTCAAAGACATAAACAATGTCCAATAGTTAATTTAGATTTAGTACATTTCCAATTCTATTTACACTTTTTAAAACTTACTAAGCAACAACCATTGTATAAAATTCATACCATTGGATTCCTTATAGTGCAAGGCATCTTAATAAGTATTTAGAACTCTCAAATCCCAATATAACACACAATATTTATATTCAAACCGAGAGCTCAAAAAATATCGACCTTCAAGATCAGCGCCATTGTTGGGGAGGAATTCTCCATGCTTGTAACCACTTATAGAAAAACCACGGTTTACTTCTAGATCGATCGGAACCCCCGCCAGGCTCGGTCTCCCCACACTCTCTAACGCTCCAAGTATAACCGCCTCAGTCATTCACAAAGCTAAATGATGGAGAGCGGGCCATAACGTACACCTGGTGCACAGAGCCCATGGGCCAACAAGGATCCATGGGGGATTTCTCGATATGAAACACTCTTCACCATCCAACCGACGCAACCAAGGGACTCGCCTCTGGAACCGTTTACTACAAACGTTTCTCAAAAGCAAAACTACTGATGCACGCAACTCTACCCCATTCGCATCACACCCACATTAACCCATTCCCGAGCCCAAACTTTGTACCTTACGGCAGAGGCCAAAGAGTGGTACTAGGGCCTATAAAGCAGATGTGATGTTTACTAAGGGCTCGACAATGATGGCACCAGCAGCTAAGAACAAGAAGTACAAAACATAAGGGGAGAACAAAAGAGATAAAATGGGGAAAGGAGGACCTGCAGGTCCCGAAGAATTTAAAGTGAATTAAGTTGCCAAACGAAACGAAGTTGCAATAAACAAGAAAGATCAATCATGCTTAAAGCATTGATTATGAAACACTTTCCAACTTCAATGCAATTTTATTTACACATGTCTAAAATGCAATACATTCCACGGTAATATTTTAGAACTTATCACAATACTACAGTAATTTATTATATTTGAAAACTTAAACCTTCATCGAAAAAATGAACTTCATCCAAATGACGGCACTGAAATATAAATTGCCTGGTTTAAAATCTTTAAGATGTGATACATTCCTCGGTAATAATTTTAGAATTATCATAATACTACGATAATTTATTATATTTGAAAACTTCATCGGAAACAACTGAAAATCATTCAAATGACGTCATAGAAAAAATAACACGCCTGGCTCTCTCTATAAAAGCAACATTTCATTCATAAATAATTTCCCATTGATGTCATTCATCACAAAACTATAATAATTTATTTTATTTAAAAATTAAGACCATGGAGCTACAAGTAATTAAATTCTATGCGTAAAATTCCATCGAAAAAAATCGTCCTTCTCTTTGTAAAATCAGTGAATATTTCATTCATATCAGCTATGCAGACTCCATGACCGAAATGATGTTGTGTTAAAGAAATGCAGCAATTCCAATACAACTCATACTACATATTTTGCTGTTTACATTTTACATATGTGAAAAATAGGCTTCGTTGTAGAAATAATCAAATTTGGATGAGCGTTTAAACTCAAATATATTGTAATTGCGTTGTTTCAGTATGTAGATGCACAGAATTTAAGCAAAAATAAAGTGGTTTTGGGACGGATACAACACTCAATATGAATTAAAAAGAACTTTAAAAATCAAGATTTTAAGACAAGATGGATGCCATATATCATTTTGAAGTGGGTCACGGGATCTTTTCATATCATGGTCACGTGATCGCTTCATATAAGAGGTGTTATTATTATTTTAATTTTTATTTAAAAACTACTGAATATATTTCTCTGATTTTTTTATATATTTTATGGAACAATTTGAATATCACCTAAAATTTTCGAAGCAATTTGTGAATTTTAAATCGGCTTAAAAAGTGTTTGAAAAATTAGGTCCCATAGGGCTCAATGTATTTCATTTTTTCAATCTGGGTTCAATCCAAAACTAATTGGGTGATATTATTCATTTATATTCCCATAGGTCCTACAGACCGTCAGAACAACATACTAAACTTTCATTTTGATTAAGTCATTTTTACGGCAATTATCGTGCTAACGGACAGACAGACAGAATGAACAAAGTCATAAACACTTTTCAACTTTGTTGTAAAGTGTTAAAAAGTAAACAATTTATACATGGATAAAATCAAGGACAAAGCGTTTTAAAAAACGAATGGTCTTTTATTTAACACATCCTAAAAGACGTACAGAACATATATTAACAAGAACGATCAATCATGCTTAAAGCATTGATTATGAAACACTTTCCAACTTCAATGCAAATTTATTTAAACATGTCTAAAGTGCAATACATTCCTCGGCAATATTTTAAAACTTATCACAATACTACATTAATTTATTATATTTGAAAACTTTAAACCTTCATCGAAAAAATGAACTTCATTCAAATGACGGCATTGAAATATAAATTGCCTGGTTTAAACATCTCTGAAATGTGATACATTCTTCGGTGATAATTTTAGAATTATCATAATACTACGATAATTTATTATATTTGAAAACTTCATCGAAAACAACTGAAATTCTTTCAAATGACGTCATAGAAAAAATAACACGCCTGGGTCTCTCTGTAAAAGCAGCATTTCATTCAGGTCCTACAGACCGTCTGAACAACATGCTAAAATTTCATTTTGATTAAGTCATTTCTACTACAGTTATCGTACTAACGGACAGACAGACAGACAGAATGAACAAAGTCATAAACAATTTTCAACTTTGTTGTAAAGTGTTAAAAAACGAATTGGATATAATATCATAAAAGTATCTATATTATTTTCTGCAATTAAACTCAATTTAATGCATAATGAAATAAAAAATTACAAAATGAATTTGAATCTGCAGGAAAAGTCATGTGCTGCTCACATCACATTTTTACTTTCCCTGCAATACATGGTAATGTATAGGGAAAGTACTGGAATGATGACGAAAATCGCAACTCGAGTTTTTGACGGATCTACACGTTTTGCAACGTCTAGAATACGGAAAAACTACTTTTAGATTGACGCCTGTGTGTGTGTGTGTGTGTGTGTGTCTGTCTGTGTGTCCCCCCCGGGGGCGGGCCATCCTGAGATGGTGGTTACGGATGCTGGCTCTGTAGCCTTGATATTAATCGGATTATCTGGTAGACGATGGTCTTTCGAACCAGCAAGTCTATCAGGCCCCGACTCTTCTGGTTGTCCGTGACCACTAGACTGCGCCTACTCATGGCCTGAGCCAAGGTCTGGACGGTGGCTGGGGTCGGGCTTGACGGGTGTTCTTCGGGACCCTACCCGGTGAATGATCCCATCGAGAACGTGGCCCTCAGCTGTGGCTTTGCCGGAAATGAATTTTGCCTTTGCTCTCTGGCGAATAATGGGCGTAGACCTAACGGTCGCCTCGCCTTGACGAATGCATCTCTCTGTCTGTGTGTGTGCCTGTCTGTCTATGTGTGTGTTTCTATGTGTCTGTCTGTGCAATGTATGTAACCACTCTAACTCAAACACTAATGCACCAAATTTCATAAAATTTAGAATGTAATTCATTTGTGGGTGACCCTGGTGCTGACTAGTTTTGGGTCCGATTCGGGATAAATTTACCCGCCTTTTTTTGCGAAATGGCCTGCAAAAATTGCGTATATCCACTCTAGCTGAAAAACTAATAGATCAAATTTCACACAATTTGGTATATTAGTAACTTTTGGGTTACCCTGGTGCTGATTAGATTTTGGTATAATTCGGAAAAGAAGAAGATGCATTTATTTACGAAATGGCCTGCTAACATCTCCAAAATCTAAAAAAGACTACGTATGCTCAAATATATTAATTAAATGCTTGTTTTATATACACGTAACTTTTGGTGAGAAAAGTAGTAAGATCAACTTCATTACCCTAGGACTAACCCTTCTCGAAATATTTGAGATTTTTCGCATTTTTGTTACACCGCCTTTGGAAACATGTCCAATTATCAAATAGAAATAAAAATTAAATTAAAAATGCAAATTTAATGTTATTTAGTGCAATTAAACTCAATGAATTATTAAAGAAATAAAGAACAAATTAATTTGATTCTGCAGAGAAAGTTATGTGCAGCCCACATCAAATTTTTATTTTCCCTGTATAGGGAAAGTATTGGAATCTTGTCGAAAATCGCAACTGGAGTTTTCGACGGATCTACACGATTTGGGACCGCTAGAACACGAAAACACTATTTTTAGCGTGACTTCTGTGTGTGTGTGCTTGTCTGTCTGTATGTATGTATGTATGTATGTATGTGTGTCTGTGTATCTGTTTGTGCAATGTATGTACCCACTCCAACTCAAAAACTAATGTACCGAATTAAACAAAATTTGGTAGGTAAGTCACTTGTGTGTGACAATGGTGCTGATTCGATTTTTGGTATGATTCGGGATAAAATGACCTGCCTTTTTATGCGAAATGATTCGCAAAAATTGCCTGTATCCACTCTAGTTTAAATGCTTATTGATCAATTTTTACAAAATTTGGTAGATAAGTCACTTGCGGATCATCCTGGAGTTGATTAGATTTTGGTATGATTCGGAAAAAAATAACCTGCATTTTTTGGCGAAATGGTCCTCAAAAATCGTCAAAATTTTAAATAAAAATCTACGTATGCCAAATATATCACTTAAATGCTTGTTTTATATGTAAATTTGACGATGAAATGCATAAGACCAACCTCATTACACAGTGCTCGAGATGTTTCCGTTTTTTCGCATTTTCGCTGCGTCACCGTTGAAAATAAGTCCAGTTACTAAATGAGAACGAAAACTGAATTAAAAATGCCAATTCGTTGTCATGTTAAATAATTATAGATGTTATTTTGTGCAATAAGACTCAATATAATGAATTATTGAAGAATTAAAGATAACGTGAATATGTATCTTCAGGGAAAGTCATGTGCTGCCCACATCAGATTTCTACTTTCCCTGCAATACATAGTAATGTATAGAGAAAGTATTGGAATCATGCCGAAAATCGCAATTCGAATTTTCGACGGATCTACACGTTTCGAGACCTCTAGAATACGAAAAAGCTATTTTTAGCATGACGTCTGTGTGTGTGTGTGTGTGTGTGTGTGTGTGCGCGCGTCTGTCCGTCTGTCTGTCTGTCCGTCTGTCTGTCTGTCTGTGTTTCTGTCTGTCTGTCTGTCTGTTCAATGAATGTATCCACTCTAACTTAAAAACTAATGGACGAAATTTCACAAAATTTGGTATGTAAGTCCCTTATATGTGACCTTGGTCCTGATTAGTTTTAGGTACTATTCGGGATAAACCAACCAGCCTTTTTGTGCGAAATGATCCTCAAAAATTGCCTGTATCCACTGTAACTGAAAACTAATTGATCAAATGTTTCAAAATTTGGTACATAAGTCACCTGTAGGTCACCTTGGTTCTGACTAGATTTTGATTTTATTCAAAAAGAAGAACCTGCATTTTTTACGAAATCACCTGCAGATATTGTATATTTCCACTCGAAATCAACTAATCGACTAAATTTCATAAAATCTGGTAGATAAGTCACTTGTGGTCGAAACTGCTGCTGATTGGATTTTGGTACGATTCGGGTAAATGAACCTGCCTTTATTGCGAAATAGTCCATAGTCCACAAATGTTATATGTATCCACTCTAACTGACAAACTAATTGGTCAAATTACACAAAATTTAGTAGATAAGTCGATAGTAGGATATTGTGATGCTGGTTAGATTTTGATACGATTCGTGAGAAAAGAATCTGCTTTTTTTTGGAAAATAATCCGCAAATCTAATATATTCGATCTAAAATAAAATATTACATGTGCAAGATAGTAAAACTCTGAAATAAATGACTTAAATTCATAAAATATTTTAATTACGTATTTATTCTACATGTAAAATGTGACAACTAAGCGAATAAATATGATCCCATGGATGTAGGATAAACCGTTCTCGAGGTATTGTAGTTCCCGGAATTTTAAGGACCTGGAGAATTTAAAATGAATTAAGTTGCCAAACGAAATGAAGATGTAATATAAAAACTAACTGGATATAATGTCAAAATTACCCATATTATATTCTGCAAATAAACTCGATTTAATGCATAATGAAATAAAAATTTACAAAATGAATTTGAATCTTAAGGGAAAGTCATGTGATGCTCACATCAGATTTTTACTTTTCCTTCAATACATGGTAATGTATAGGGAAAGTATTGGATACGTTTCGAGACCTCTAGAATACTTACCTCTAGAAATTTTACGAAATTTAGTAGATTAGTAACTTGTGGGTTACCCTGTTGCTGATTAGATTTTGGTATGATTCGGAAAAGAATAAGCTCCATTTTTTTACGAAATGGCCTGCAACGATCGCCAAAATCTAAAAAAAGATTACGTATGCTCAAATATATCAATTAAATGTTTGATTTACACGTAACTTTTGATGAGGAAAATAATAAGATCAACTCCATTATCCTAGGACTAACCCTGCTCGAAATATTTGAGATTTTTCGCATTTTTGTTACACTGTCTTTGGAAACATGTCCAATTACCAAATAGAAACAAAAATTAAATTAAAAATGCAAATTTAGTGTTATTTAGTGCAGTTAAACTCAATATAACGAATTATTAAAGAAATAAAGAAAAAATGAATTTGATTCTGCAGAGAAAGTCATGCGCTGCCCACATCATATTTTTATTTTCCCTGTGTAGGGAATTTTTATTTTCCCTATATAGGGAAAGTGTTGGAATCATGTCGAAAGTCGCAACTTTTTTTTTCGACGGATCTACACAATTTGGGACCTCTAGAACACGAAAACACAATTTTTAGCGTGACTTCTGGTTGTGTGTGTTTGTCTGTATGTATGTATGTATGTGTGTCTGTGTATCTGTTTGTGCAATGTATGTATCCACTCTAACTCAATAACTAATGGACCGAATTAAATAAAATTTTGTAGGTAAGTCACTTGTGTGTGACAATGATGCTGATTAGTTTTGGGTATGACTCGGGATAAAACAACCCGCCCTTTTTTGCGAAATGACTCGCAAAAATTGCCTGTATCCACTCTAGCTTAAATACTTATTGATCAAGTGTTACAAAATTTGGTAGATAAGTCACTTGCGGATCATCCTGGAATTAATTAGATGTTGGTATTATTCGGAAAAAAATAACCTGAAGTTGTGGGGGAAATGGCCCGCAAAAATCGTCAAAATCTAAAATAATAAATCTGATGTGAGCAGGACATAACTTTCCTTATATAATGCAATGAATTTACTACTTTTACAGTAAAAAAAATAGATTATTTTTATAGTAGATATTTATATTCTTTCCAAGATATTGAATTTTTGTCAATTAGTCGTTATTTTTATTGATTTAGCGTCTTTTGGTGAGTTTTTCGTTAATTTTGAAACATTTAAAAGTCACCAAGTTGGCGGCATTCCACCAAATTCGTCGCCAAAATCTCGCCAAGACTTATGGGCAAAAAAAATAAGTTATTCTTACAGCAGGCAAAAGTATTACTCAAAGATCTTTTTTCATGAATGCAACAAGCTAGATCCACGAGAAGGATGTCACCACATTTATCGCATGGTATTACATATGAAAAGTGAACATGTTTCTCAATAGGAAATATTTTATTTTATATTTTATATGACTTTTTGATAATTTTTTTGAAAAATGTGCAATATTTCGAAAACGGTTCATGTTAGCGTTCTAAAATTTATGTCAATCGTTTTCTAATGAAAAATTACATCAGAAATGTCTGTTTGCGTAACTTTATTAGAGGTTTTGATTTTTTGACGATTTTTTAAAAATTTCACTCGAAAATTTAGAGGGGTTCTGAACATTCGATTGCGTATAAAAACAATAGACTTCCAGTGTTTACGGATTGTAATTTTTGTACCAAATTTCGTTCGAATCGGTCTATTCGTTCGTCAGTTATCGTCTCCACAGACTCACTGACACACACACACACACACGCACACATACACACACACGCACGCGCACACACACACACACACACACACACACACATACACACATACACACACAGACATCACTTCAAAAATGTTCAATTCGCGATCAGGGATGCTTGAAACATGCTCTCCCGTCGAAAACTCGAATTCGAATTTTTGACCCCGTCACAATACTTTCATTATGCATTATGTATAAAGGAAAGTAAAAACTACGTATGCCAAATATATCCCTTAAATTCTTGTTTTATATGCAATTTTTGGGGGTGAAATAAATAAGACCAACCTCATTACACCGTGCTCGAGATATTTCTGTTTTTTCGCATTTCGCTACGTCACCGCTGAAAATAAGGCCAGTTACCAAATGAGAACGAAAACTGAATTAAAAATGCCAATTCGGTGTCATTTTAAATAATTATGGATGTCATTTTGTAAAATTAAACTCAATATAATGAATTATTGAAGAAATAAAGATAACATGAATATGTATCTTCAGGGAAAGTCATGTGCTGCCCATATCAGATTTCTACTTTCCCTGCAATACATGGTAATGTATAGAGAAAATATTGGAATCATGGCGAAAATCGCACCTCGAGTTTTCAACGGATCTACACGTTTCGAGATATCTAGAATATGAAAAAGCTATTTTGAGCATGACGTCTGTGTCTGTGTGTCTGTCCGTCTGTGAGTCTGTCTGTGCGTCTGTCTATCTGTGCAATGTATGTATCCACTCTAACTCAAAAACTAATGGACCGAATTTCATAAAATTTGGTATGTCAGTCCCTTGTGCATGACCCTGGTACTGATTAGTTTTAGGTACTACTCGGGATAACTCAACCCGCCTCTTTTTGCGAAATGACCCTCAAAAATTGCCGGTATCCACTGTAACTGAAAAACTAAATGATCAAATTTTACAAAATTTGGTACATAAGTCACTTGTAGGTCGGTCACCCTGGTGCTGATTAGATTTTGATATGATTCGAAAAAGAAGAACCTGCATTTTTTTACAATATCGCCCGCAGAAATTGTATATATCCACTCCAACTCAACTAATCGAATAAATTGCGTAAAATTAGATAGATAAATCACTTGGGTGTGGCCGTGGTGCCGATTAGTTTTGGTACGATTCGGGATAAAGCAACCCGCTTTTGTTTGCAAAATAACCCGCAAAACTTGCATATATCCACTCTAACTGACAAACTAATTTATCAAATTACACAAAATACGGTAGATAAATCGCTCGTGGGATACTGTGATGCTGATTAGATTTTGATACTATTCGAAAAAAAGAATGCTTTTTTATGAAGCGACCCGTAAATCTGATATATTCGATTTAAATAAAATACTACATGTGCAAAATAGTGAAACTCTGAAATAAATGACTAAAATTGATGAAATATAGTAATTAAGTACTTTTTCTACATGTAAAATTGGACAACTAAGCGAATATATCTGACCCCATGATTGTAGGATAAACCGTTCTCGAGATATTGCAGTTTTTGGAATTTTGAAGACCTAAAGAATTTAAAATGAATGAAGTTGAAAAACGATACGAAGATGCAATAAAAAAATGAATCGGATATAATATCAGAAAAAAAGCTATATAATTTTCTGCAATTAAACTCAATTTAATGCATAATGAAATCAAAAATTACAAAATGAATTGGAATCTGCAACGAAAGTCATGTGCTGTTCACATCAGATTCTTACTTTCCCTGCAATACTTGGTAATGTATAGGGAAAGTATTGGAATCATGCCGAAAATCGCAATTTGAGTTTTCGGCGGTACAATTCGGGAAAAAGAACCCGCTTTTTCTTAAGAAATGGATTGCAAAAATTGCCTGCAACCACTCTAGTTAAAAGACTAATGGACCGAATTTCACAAAAATCGATTGATAAGTTGCTTGTGGGTTATCCTGGTGCTGATGAAATTTTAGTACGATTCGGAAAAAAATAACCTTCCGTTTTTTGCGAAATGGCCCTCAAAAATCGCCAAAATCTAAAATAATAAACTTCGTATGCTCAAATATATCGTTTAAGTGCTTCTTTTATACGTAATTACATAATTTTTAACGAAAAAATGAATAAGACCAACCCCATTACACTAGGACTAGCCGTTCTCGAGATATTTTAGTTCTTTCTTAATATCTCGACACCACCTTTGAAAATAAGTCCATATACCAAATAAGAATGAAAATTAAATTAAAAGTGAATTAAATTTAATTAAAATAAAGAGAACATGGATATAAGTCTGCAGGGAATGCCATGTGCAGCCCACATCAGATTTTTTACTTTCCCTGCAATACATGGTAATGTATAGGGAAAGTATTGGAATCGTACCGAAAATCGCAACTAGAGTTTTCGACGGATGTACACGTTTTGACACCTCTAGAATACGATAAAACCATTTTTAGCGTGACGTCTGTGTGTGTGTGTCTGTGTATCGGTCTATCTGTCTGTCTGTGCAGATTTTGTATCCACTCTAACTAAATGAGTAATTGACCGAATTTCATAAAATTTGGTAGGTAAGTCACTTGTAGGCGACTCTGGTGCAGATTGTTTTTGGTTACAATTCAGAATAAAAGAACCCGCGATTTCTTGCACAATGGCCCTTCAAAAATTGCCTGTAACCACTCTAGTTAAAATTCTAATTTACCGAATTTCACAAAAATCGATTGATAAGTTGCTTGTGAGTTACCCTGGTCCTGATTAGAATTTGGTACGATTCGAGAAAATATTACCTGCCTTTTTTGCGAAATGATCCGCAAAAATCATCAAAATCTAAAATATAAACTACGTATGCTTAAATATAACCATTAAATGTTTGTTGTATACGTAATTTTTAACCAAGGAATGAATAAGACCAACCCCATTACACTAGAACTAGCCGTTCAGATATTCTAGTTTTTTCGTATTTTCTCTACGCCACCTTTGAAAATAAGTCCAGTTAGCAAATGAGAACGGAAATTGAATTAAAAGTGAATTAAATTCAATTAAAATAAGGAGAACGTAAATATATTTCTGCATGGAAAGTCATGTGCGGCCCACATCAGATTTTTATTTCTGACGCAGAGGCGGCATTTCACCATATTCTAAGACCGGGCAAAATCCAATTATAAGTTTCTGTTTTGACTTGTAGATATGACTATTTTTACTATCTCTGTAATACATGGTAATATATAGGGAAAGTATCGGAATCATGCCGAAAATCGCTCGAGGTTTCGACGGATCGACACGTTATGGGAACACTAGAACACGAAAAAACATTTTAAGTGTGACGTCTGTGTGACTGTTTGTGAATGTATGTATACACTCAAACTCAAAATCTATAATGGACCATATTTCATCAAATTTGCTAGGTAAGTCCTTTGTGGGTGACCCTGGTGCTGATTAGATTTTGGTATAATTCGAGATAAAAGAACCTACGTTTTTTGCGAAATGGCCCACAAAAATTGTCTGTATCCAATCAACTGAAAAACTAATTGACCAAATTTCACAAAATTTGGTAGGAAAGTCACCTGTGTGTTACCCTGGTGTTGCTTAATGTTGGTATGATTGGGAAAATAAGAAACTGGGGGTGTTTTTTCAGCGAAATGGCCCTCAAAAATCGTCAAAATCTAAAATTAAAGTCTATGCATCCTCAAATATATGTTGTATGTGTAAGTTTTGTCGATGAAATGAATAAAACCAACCTCATTACTCTTGGATTTGCCGTTCTCGAGATATTTTAGATTTTTTTCGTTTCTGCTATGCCGCTTTTGAGAATAAGTCCAGTTGCCAAATGAATTCGAAACATGAACTAAAATTGTAAATTCAATGCAATTACAATTAATAATGTTTGTTAATTAGCGCAATTAAAATCAAGTTAATGAGTTATTAATGAAATAAAGAGAAAATGAATTTGAGCCTGCAGGAAAAGCCATGTGTGGCTTACATCATATTTCTTACTATTAAATTGTCAAAGATATTATGAATCAATTTTCACATTGACACATGCGTTTTATGTGTTGTGTTATACTCTGTACTAAGTTCCTAAAAGCTTATGTTAAAGTAAAAAAATCTGATCTGGGCACCACATGACTTTTCCTGCAGACTCATATTCATGCTGTCTTTATTTTTTCAATAATTCATTAAAATGAGTTTAATTGCACGAAATTACACTCATAATTATTTTTAATTATATGGAATTTGCACTTTTAATTCAGTTTTCGCTTTCATTTGGTAACTGGACTTATTTTCAAACGTTGCGTAGCGAAAATGAGACAAAAATGAATATGTCGAGAACAGCTCGGCCTTTTGTAATGGTGTTGGTCTTATTCTTTTCATTGTCAAGATTTACGTATAAAGCAAGCATTTAATTGCTATATTTGAGGATACTTGGATTTTAACGATTCTTGCGGGCCATTTTGGAAAAAAAACGCATGTTATTATTTTCTGGAATTGTACCAAAATTTAATCAGCACCAGGATAACCCACAAGTGATTTATGTGCCAAATTTTGCCTATTTGTATTTCCGCTAGAGTGAAGACAGGTAATTTCTGCGGGCCATTTCTCAAAAAAAAACGGAGGTTTCTGTTTTCCCGAATCGTACGAAAATATAATCAGCACAGGAGTCACCCTCAATGGATTAACCTACTAAATTTTATGAATTTCGGTGAATTAGATTTTTAGTTATAGTGGATACATACATTGACCAGACAGACAAACACACGCACACGCAGACGTTTCGCTAAAAATGATTTTCCCGTATTCTAGAAGTGTCAAGACGTATAGATCTGCCGAAAACTCGAGTTGCGATTTTCGACATGATTCCAATACTTTCCTTATACATTACCATGTATTGCAGGGAAAGTAAAAATATTAAATAAATTTATATAAACAGAACGGGACTTCTGTCAGTTAGAAACTGACGCACTCATTTACTTTTATTCCGATTTTAGTTCTGGTGTCGCCATCTATAATAAGAAAAAGATATGAATTCTCTCAAAAATTATCATATAAATTTTATTGCGGTAATATTATTTCCCATTAAGTAAATTAACTAAACATAGTATTATAAATCTGAAAACGGGATTATGTTGCTACAAGTGGGATTTTTAAAAGTTTGGGACAGCCTGTAAGTAGTGTAAAAGTAGAGTGACTAAACAGATACCAAGTGTTTTATGAAGGCACGCTAAGTAGATAAAAGATTTAATTTCTATGAATAAAGTAGCCATATGTCAGTAAGGTTTCAACAATTGTTCTCCTTCTTCAGGCCAAAGGAACAGATGGAACAGTATGCACTCTTAGCCACTGCCAAGAACAACTTATAAGTTATATCCCGTCGAAACAATTGTCGTCACCTAACTGACTCAAACTCTGTTCTTATTAAATGCGCAGTGTTGCCATCTTCAGCCAGGTAAGGGAACTAACTTAAACTGTAGGGTCTTTCGAACTTTTTGTTTCCTAATTTTAAAATACAGCACTTTTTTCAGCATGAAAATGCAAATGAATTATTTTGTACACCAATACCTGTTGTGTTATGTATAATTACATAATTGTAATAATGACAGTATATTTAGAAAGCTATAGTTAAGAAAAAACATATAAAAGTGCCCCATAAAATTATTTTCCTAGTAGTAAATAGAGCGTTGCAACTCAAAATATATCAACTATAACATAAAATGGCTCAGAAACTTATTTAAGCTTGTGAGCTTGTGATAAAGCCGATAGCCGAGAGCCATTCTACTTTCCATGCAATACATGGTAATGTATAAAGTATTGGAATGATGCCAAAAATCGCAACTCGAGTTTTCGACGGATCTACATGTCTTGAGACATCTAGAATACGAAAAAACTATTTTTAGCGTGACGTCTGTGTGTGTGTCTGTATGTCTGTCTGTGCAATTCATGTATCCAATCTAACTCAATAACTAATGGACCGAATTTCATACCATTTGGTAGGTAAGTGACTTATGTGCTACCCTGGTGCTGATTCGTTTTGGTACGATTCGGGATAAAACAACCCGCCTTTTTATGCGAAATGGCCTCAAAAATTGCATACATCCACTTTAACAAAAAAACTAATTGATCAAATTTTATAAAATTTGGTAGATAAGTCATTTGTGGGTCACCCTGGTGCTGATTAAATTTTGATACGATTCGAAAAAGAAGAAACTGCAGTTTTTTACGAAATGGCCCGCAAAAATTGTATATATCCACTCTAAATCAACTAATCTACTAAATTTCAAAAAATTTGGCAGATAAGTCACTTGTATGCCAGCCTGGTACTGATTAGAGTTTGGTACGATTCGTAATAAATGAACCTGCCTTTATTGCAAAATGTCCCTCCAAAATTGTATGTATCCACTTTAGCTGACAAACTAATTGATCAAATTACACAAAATTTCATAGATGAGTCGATCGTAGGATATTGTGATGCTGGTTGGATTTTGATACGATTCGTGAGAAAAAAATCTGCTTTTTTTATGCGAAATAACCCGCAAATCTAATATATTCGATCTAAAATAAAATATTACATGTGCAAGATGGTAAAACTCTGAAACAGATGAATTAAATTCATAAAATATTTTAATTACGTATTTATTCTACATGTAAAATGTGATAACTAAGCGAATAAATCTGATCCCATGACTGTAGGATAAACCGTTCTCGAGGTATTGTAGTTCACGGAATTTTAAGGACCTGAAGAATTTAAAGTGAATTAAATTGCCTAACGAAACGAAGATGCAATAAAAAAAACTAATTGGATATAATATCAGAAAATGACCCATATTATTTTCTGCCATTAAACTCAATTTAATGCATAATGAAATTAAAAATTAAAAATTGAATTTGAATCTGCAGAGAAATTCATGTGCTCCTCACACCAAATTTTTACTTCCCCTGCAATGCATGGCAATGTATAGGGAATATATCGGAATCATGCCAAAAATCACTATTCGAGTTTTCGTCAGATCTCCACGTTTTGAGACCTATAGAATACGAAAATACAATTTTTAGCGTGACGTCTGTGTGTGTTTCTGGCTGGCTGTGTATCTGTCTGTGCAATGTATGTATCAACTCAAAAACTAATGGACCAAATTCATATAATTTGCTAGCTCTCTTGTGCTGATTAGTTTTTGATACGATTCGGGATAAAAGAACCAGCCTTTTTTTGCGAAATGGTCCGCAAATATTGCTTGTGTCCACTCTCACTCAAAAACAAACGGACTAAATTTTACAAACTTTGGTAAATAAGTTGCTTATGGGTTACCCAGGTGCTGATTAGATTTTGGTATGATTCGGAAAAAAATAAACTGCCCTATTTGCGAAATGGCCCTCAAAAATCGTCCGAATTTAAAATAAAAAACTACGTATGCTCAATTATATCAATTAAATGCTTGTTTTATATATACGTAATTTCTAACAATAAATTTATATAGACAGAACGGGACTTCTGTTAGTTAGAAACTGTTATGTTTTTATATATAAAGAACTTAAGAAGTTAGAAACTTTATGTTTTTATATATAAAGAGCCTCAATAAATTTATGATAAAAATTGGTTGTGAACTCATTTACTTTTATTCCGATTTTAGTTCTGGTGTCGCTATCTATAATTAGAAAAATATATGAATTCTTTCAAAAATTATCATATAAATTTTATGGCGGTAATGCCATTTCCAATTAAGTAAATTAACTAAACATAGTATCATATATCTGAAAACGGGATTATGTGACTATAAATGGGGATTTTAAAAGTTTGGGACAGCTTGTAAATAGTGTAAAAGTAGAGTGACTAAACAGATACCAAGTGTTTTATGAAGGCACGCTAAGTAGATAAAAGATTTAATTTCCATGAATAAAGTAGGCATATGTCAATAAAGTGGCGACAATTGTTCTCCTTCTTCAGGCCAAAGGAACAGGTGGAACAGTATGCACTCTTAGCCACTGCCAAGAACAACTTTTTTTTTTTTTTTTTTTTTTTTTTGTCGTCCCAGGCCGAAGGGCTTGCCTAATCAGGCTTATAGCTGCTTAATAACCCCGGCCGGGAAAGGAATCCTAAATTTATTTACAATCAAATTTTTTTATGCCGCGCCAGGCCGGTTACAAAGGCCTACAATGACATTCCACTTTTACATTCAACTTTCACAACAAAGGCCTACATTCAACTTTTACATTGTAAACCAATGGTACACCAGGAAATGCTTCAACAGTCCATAGTCTATGTGCCTCTGGTATTTTCCGAGCTCCTCAATATTAACATTAAACTCTCAACCCTGAGATCGACCTAGCGATTGAAACACATTTACTTATTCTCCAGATAAACCCAGGGTTGTCTACAACCCTATTAAACCATAAAGTCCTGCAACCCTCCATTGGCCCAGAGAGATGGAAATCACGAGTTAGAGGGCAGACGAAGACATAATGGTCCGCGTCCCCCTCCAACCCACACAAGAACAACTTATAAGTTATAAATAACCCTTCGAAACAATTGTCGTCAAAATAATTTTGTAAAATATAACATGCATAAGTGAAGCTCCGGGGGGGGGGGGGGGAGGGGGGTCTCTTCCTAATAAAACTAACTTTCGAACTTTTTGTTTCCTAATTTTAAAATATAGCACTTTTTTCAGCATGAAAATGCAAATGATTTATTTTGTACACCAATACCTCTTGTGTTATGTATAATTACATAATTGTAATAATGACAGTGTATTTAGAAAGTTATAGTTAAGAGAAAACATATAAGTGTGCCCCATGAAATTGTTCTCCTAGTAGTAAATAGAACGTAGCAACTCAAAATATATCAACTATAACATAAAATGGCTCAGATACTTATTTAAGCTTGGGATAAAGCCAACAGCCGAAAGAAAGCCTTTATACTTTCCATGCAAGACATGGTAATGTATAGGGAAAGTATTGGAATCATGCCAAAAATCGCAACTAGAGTTTTCGACGGATCTACACGTCTTGAGACATCTAGAATACGAAAAAACTACTTTTAGCGTGACGTCTGTGTGTGTGTCTGTATGTCTGTGTGTGTGTCTGTATGTCTGTCTGTGCAATTCATGTATCCAATCTAACTGAATAACTAATGGACCGAATTTCATAAAACTAATTGATCAAATTTTACACAATTTGGTAGATAAGTCATTTGTGGGTCACCCTGGTGCTGATTAGATTTTGATACGATTCGAAAAAAAATAAACTGCAGTTTTTTACGAAATGGCCTTCAAAAGTTGTATATATCCACTCTAACTCAACTAATCGACTAAATTTCACAAAATTTGGCAGATAAGTCACTTGTATGCCACCCTGGTGCTGATTAGATTTTGGTGCGATTCGTGATAAATGAACCTGCCTATATTGCAAAATGGCCCTCAAAAATTGTATGTATCCACTCTAGCTGACAAACTAATTGATCAAATTACACAAAATTTGATCGATAAATCGATCGTAGAATATTGTGATGCTGGTTAGATTTTGATGTGATTCGTGGGAAAAGAATCTGCTATTTTTGCGAAATAACCCGCAAATCTAATATATTCGATTTAAAATAAAATATTACATGTGCAAGATAGTAAAACTCTGAAATAAATGACTTAAATTCATAAAGTATTTTAATTAAGTATTTGTTTTACATGTAAAATGTGACAACTAAGCGAATAAATCTGATCCCATGACTGTAGGATAAACCGTTCTCGTGGTATTGTAGTTCTCGGAATTTTAAGGACCTGAAGAATTTAAAGTGAATTAAATTGCCAAACGAAACGAAGATGAAATAAATAAACGATTTGGATATAATATCAGAAAATGATCCATATTATTTTCTGCAATTATACTCAATTTAATGCATAATGAAATAAAAAATTACAAAATGAATTTGGATCTGCAGAGAAAGCCATTTGTTCCTCATATCAGATTTTTACTTTCCCTACAATGCATGGTAATGTATAGGATATATATCGGAATCATGCCAAAAATCCCTATTCGAGTTTTCGTCATATGTCCACATTTTGAGAGCTCTAGAATGCGAAAATACAATTTTTAGCGTGACGTCTGTGTGTGTGTCTGCCTGTCTGTGTATCTGTCTGTGCAATGTATGTATCAACTCAAAAACAAATGGACCAAATTCATATAATTTGCTAGCTCACTTGTGTGTGACCTTGATGCTGATTAGTTTTTGGTACGATTCGGGATAAAAGAATCCGCCTTTTTTTTGCGAAATGGCCCGCAAATATTGCCTATGTCCACTACTACTCAAAAACAAATGGACCAAATTTTACAAAATTTGGTAGAGAAGTCACTTATGGATTACCCTGGTGCTGATTAGATTTTTGTACGATTCCGAAAAAATAAACTGCCTTTTTTGCGAAATAGCCCGCAAAAATCGTCCGAATTTAAAATAAAAAACTGCGTATGCACAAATATATCAATTAAATACTTGTTTTATACGTAATTTCTAACGACCAAAAGAATAGGACCAACCCCAACATACTAGCACACTAGCAAAAATTATAATTAATAGATCAAATTTTACAAAATTTGGTATATAAGTCTCTAGTGCTTTATCCTGGTGCTAATAAGATTTTGGTACGATTCGGGATAAAACAACCCAACTTTTTTGCGAAATGGCCAACAAAATTGCCTCTATCCACTCTAACTTAAAAACTAATTTATGAAATTTTACAAAATTTGGTAGATAAGTCACTTGTGGGTAACCCTGGTGATGACTAGATTTTGGAGAATAGATTTGAAAATGGCCTTCAAAAATCATCAAAATTTAAAATAAAAAGCAACATATTCTCAATATATTAATTAAATGAATATTTAATTATTTAAGTAATGCTTAACAATAAAAAGAATAAAACCCACCCCATTACACTAGGACTAGCCGTTCTCGAGATATTTCAGTTTTCTTGCATTTTCGATACCCTACCTTTGAAAATAAGTCCAGTTACAAAATGAGAACGAAAATTGAATTAAGAGTGCAAATTCAGCGAAATTTCAAATAAGAAAATAAATTAAAGTCTGCAGTGAAAGTCCTGTTCTGATCACATCACATTTTTACTTTCCCTGCAATACATGGTAATGTTTAGGGAAAGTATTGGATTCATACCGAAAATCGCAACTCGAGTTTTCGATGGATCTACACATTTTTAGTGTGACTTCTGTGTGTGTGTCTGTGTGTCGGCGTGTCTGTCTGTGCAACGTATGTATTCACTCTAACTAGGAAACTAATGGACTAAATTTTATAAAATTTGGTAGGTATGTCACTTGTGTGTGACCCTAATGCGGATAAGATTTTGTACGATTCGATATAAAAAAAAAAAAAAAACCCGCCTTTTTTTGCGAAATGGCCCCAAATATTTCCTTTATCCACTCTAGCTGAAAAACTAATAGATAAAATTTTACAAATTTTGGTACATAAGTCACTTGTGGGATATCCTGGCGCTGATTAGATGTTGGTACGATTCGGAAAAAAGAAACGTGTCTTTATTTGCGAAATGGCCCGCAAAAATCGTCAAAATCTCAAAATAAAAAAACTAAATATGCTGAAATATATTAATTAAATGCTTGTTTTATATGTAAATTTTAACGATCAAAAGAATAAGATCAACCCCAATATACTAGGACTAGCAAAAATTATAATTAATAGATCAAATTTTACAAAATTTGGTATATATGTCGCTAGTGCTTTACCCTGGTGCTGATAAGATTTTGGTACGATTCGGAAAAAAGGAACGTGTCTTTATTTGCGAAATGGCCCTCAAAAATCGTCAAAATCTCAAAATAAAAAACTAAATATGCTGAAATATATTAATTAAATGCTTGTTTTATATGTAAATTTTAACGATCAAAAGAATAAGATCAACCCCATTACACTGAGACTAACCGTTGAGATAATTTAGATTTTTTGCATTTTCGCTACACCGCTTTAGAAAATAAACTCAGCTACCAAATGAAAACGAAAATTGAATTGAAAGTCCACATTCAGTGTAATTTTAAATAATTATGGTTGTTATTGTGTACAATTAAACACAATGTAATGAGTTATTGAAGAAATAAAGAGAACGTGAATATGAAACTGCAAGGAAAGTCATGTGCTGCCTACATCAGATTTTTACTTTCCCTGCAATACATGGGAAAGTATAGGGAAGGAAAGATATAGGGAAAGTATTGTAATCATGCCGAAAATTGCAACTCGAGTTTTCGGCTGATGTACACGTTTTGGGACCGCTAGAATACGGAAAAACTACTTTTAGCGTGATGTCTGTGTGTGAGACTGTTTGTCTGTGTACCTGTCTGTGCAATGTATGTATCCACTCTAACTCAAAAACTAATGGATTAAATTTCAAAAAATTCGGTAGGTATGTCACATGTGTGTGACCCCGGTGCTGATTAGGATTTGGTATGATTTGGGATAAAAGAGCCCGCCTTCTTTTGAGAAATGGCCTGCAAAAAATCTCTTGTATCCACTCTAGCTTGAAATCTAATTGACCAAATTTCACAAAATTTGGTAAATATGTCATCTGTGGAATATCTTGGTGCTAGTAAGATTTTAGTGCAATTCGGTAAGGAAGAACCGATGTACCAAATGAGATCGAAAATTGAATTAAAAGTGCAAATTCAGTGTAATTTTAAGTAATTATTAGTGTTATTTATGCAATTAAACTCCATGTAAAGAATTACTGAAGAAATAAAGAGAACGTATATATGAGTCAGCAGTGAAAATCATGTGTTGCCCACTTCAGATTTTTAAGATAAATAAGACCTACCCAATTACACTAGGGCTAGCTGTTCTCGAGATATTTTAGTTTTTTCGCGTCTTCGCTACGCCACATTTGAAAATAAGTCCAGTTACCAAATGAGAACGAAAATTGAATTAAAAGTGCAAATTCAGTATAATTTTAAATTATTATTGGTGCTATTTATGCAATTAAACTCAGTTTTATGAATTATTGAAGATATAAAGAGAACGTGAATATGAGTCTACAGAGAAAGTCATGTGCTGCCCAAATCAGATTTTTAAGAAGAATAAAACCAACCCCATAACACTAGGACTGGCTGTTCTCGAGATATTTTAGTTTTTTCGCATTTTCGCTACGCCACCTATGAAAATAAGTCCAGTTACCAAATGAGAATTACAATTAAATTAAAAGTGCAAATTCCGTGTAATTTTAATAAATCTGATGTGGGCAGCACATGACTTTCCTTATACTTATAATGCAATTAATTTACTACTTTTACAGTAAAAAGATATAGGTTATTCTTATGGTAGATACTTATATTCTTTCCAATATATTGAATTTTCATCATTTAATCTTCATTTTCATTGATTTAGCATCATTTTTATCCATTTGGCGAGATTTTCGTAAATTTGGCAACATTTAAAAAGTCGCCAAATTGGCGACATTACGCCAAATTCGTCGCCAAATTCTCGCCAAGAGTTATGGACGGAGAAATATGTTATTCTTATACCAGATAAATGACTTTTGGCGTTGAAATACAAAAGTATTACTCAAAGTATCGTTTTCTCATGAATGGAATGAGCTAGATCCACGATAATGATGTCACCAAATTTATCGCATGATATTACATATGAAAAGTGAACATGTTTCTCACCAATTAATAGTTGTTTTTTTTTAATTTATGGGATTTTTTGATAAATTTGCTTGAAAAATGTGGAATATCTCGAGAACGGTTCCTGTTGGCATTCTAACGTTTATGTCAATCGTTTTCTAAGGAAAACTTACATAAGAAATGACAATTTGCGTAACTTTATTAATGATTTCGATTTTTTGATGATTTTTTCAAAATTTCACTCAAAAATTTAGGTGGTTCTGAACGTTCGATTGTGTTTAAAAACAATAAGCTTCCAGTATTCACGGATTGAAATTTTTGTACCAAATTTCATTCGAATCGCTCCATTTGTTCGTGAGATATCGTCTCCCCAGACTCACTGATACACACCACACACACACACCACACACACTTACACACACACACACACACACACACACACACACACACACACACACACACACACACACACACTTACACACACACACACACTTACACACACACACACACACACAGACATCACCTCAAAAATGTTCGATTCGTGATCAGGGATGTTTCAAACGTGCTCTCCCGTCGAAAACTCGAATTCGAATTTTCGACACCGTCACAATACTTTCCTTATACATTTTACTATGTATATAAGGAAAGTACAAATCTGATATGGACAACACATGACTTTCCTTATATAATGCAAAACATTTACTTCTTTTATAATCAAAAAGTAATGTATGAGATCCGCGGTACTGTGTTTTCATCGTTGAATTGTACATTTGGCATTTTTTCGGATGACGATATGTAATATTATTTCAAAGTACCCAAATAACTTATATTTCAAAGTACCCAAATAACTTATATAACACCAATAATTATTGAAAGTAATAATTATTGGTGTTATTTATGCAATTAAACTCAATTTAATGAATGTGAATATGAGTCTGCAGGGAAAATCATGTGCTGCCCACATCAGATTTTTATGACTAGCAACATTTTAGTTGTTATAAAAATAATGGTCATGACTTTCTTTAACAAATGGCTCATAAAACGAGTGACTTCTTTTAACCGAAAATAGAAAGTTATAGTATTATGAACTCAGGGAAATCAATTATGTTGTGGTCATTTTGTTTTCATTGTGAAAGAAAATACTATCCTCTTATTTAATGTAGATGAAACTGTTGTGATAAAGGTCTTTATATGTATTTGAAATACATTTTCAAAATACATTTGTATTTTGTATTTTGTAGTTTAAACTGGAAAAACTAAAGTATTTTGGTAATGGATGGAAAATACATTTTCAGAGTATTTTGTATTTTCAAAATACTTAAAACACATTTCTTCAGATTTCAAACTTTCGTGTTTAAACCGCAGATGAGCAATTTGGAAAATATAAAATGCCTAATCTGTATTTTGTCTAGTCATCGAATTCGTTTCTAGGAATCAATCTAAACAGCCTTTTGCAACCAAGCGCCGATAAAGATGTTAATTAATGAGATGCTTAATATTTATTGTGGCCTCTGAAAATATTGTTTCTGTTATAAACTTTACGTTCATATAGGAATTATGTAATGATGTTGTTTAATAGATGGCACCTTCCTGTCTATGTACTATAAAGAAAAGGGACAAGAAGAGAGCTTGAAGTTCAATTCTTTGTAAAAACAGAAGCATAGGCAATCCAAGCTCTGCTATGCATAGTATATATTTTCAGTAAATGAAAAAGATGAAATGTAGTAGTTATTGCAAAGACCTGAGAAAAAAGCTGATGTGGGCAGCACATGACTTTCCTCATATAATGTAATGAATTTAGTCCTATTACCGTCAAAAAATAATGCATAAGATCTACGGTATTCTGTTTTTAACGTTAGTATTCAGAATAGGGGGCTTCACCGGCAGTGGCGATATGTGCGATATGCAGTATGGCCGCCATCTTAGAATTTGTAATCTTAGACGGGGGTAAAAGGGGGGAGGGGGAGGGGGGGAAATGGGGTTTCCATGTATTAGAAACTTTTTTCGGGGTGGCAACGATATTGTAGTCTTGTAAGAGGGTATTGTTTTTGGGTGTAATGAGTTTTTGAGTGGAGCGAATACAAACTTTTGGGAGGTCGCAACACTTGGGGTTCACCGACAGTGACGGTATGGAACCCCCAGCGCCCCCTAGCGGCAGAAAGCTGAACTACTCAAGAGGATACTTATTCTAAGATTTGGATAAATTTATTCTAAGATTTGGAGAAACTTTTTGAGGGTGGCAACGGCTGAGATTCACCGGCTGTAGCGGAGTAGAACCCCCAGCGCCTCCTAGTGGTATAAAGGGGAACTACTTAGGACGGAACTTGGGATTTTTTCCAATTTCATCGTAATGAAGGAAGGGCATATTAGGTTAAATATTGAATATTAAAAGGCAATACGGGGTTAATTTATTGTGTTTAACATTCGGGTTGCTATGGTTGGGATTTATGTACCAGAAGATGTGGTTACCGCAACGTCAGCGCCATATCGTTGTAGAAAGGAATAACTACCCAAGTTTGAGAGTTTTTTTTAATATTGAACTAGCACCACACCCGTTCTTCGTACGGAGTATATAATATAAAGAAACGTAAAATTCACAATCATGTGCAAATTCCTATAGTATACTAAATGACATTTTTAATCCAAATATTCTGCTAAAATATTTAACACAATGCTACTAAAATGAAATTAAGGCATGTCTGTTCTCGCTATTCAAAATTATCTTCACTGGCAGATCTGATGAATAAAACATCTTGTCCTCTTTTGTAAGCAAATTTAAAAAAAATATGGAATTGAATCAATATATGCAAAATAAGAGCGTTAAAATTGTATGGGACCCGTACTACTTATATACGCAAATATTAGAAGATATAACCTGTATTAGTAGATTACATGTATAAATTGAAAATATCAATAAATCCGTAATCTTTAAACCAGAAGGCAGTAATTGATTTCAATATGTGCCGAAATGAAAGTGCTAAAATTATACCCGTACTACTTATGTAGATATACCCGTACTACTTATAATGTCGTAAATTAGAAGATATGTCCTAGTGTTAGTAAAAGATTACCCGTATTATAATATGAGTCTCAAAAATCTTTGCGCAAGTAAAACAGATTACTTAATAAATAAAAAATATCAATAATCCCAGTGATCTTCAGAAGGACGTAAATCCAGAAGGACGTACTTGATTTCATTATATACCAATATATGTCAAAATATATGCCAATATACCTCCACTACTTATATCCCCATAGATTGGAAAATATAGCCGTGCATTTGTAGAAGATTACTCTTACAGCGTACAATATATGAGTTTCAACAATTTTTGCCGCAATAAAACAATGGCATAAGAAATTGAAAATATCAATAATCTCTGAATCAATAATCCCCGAAAACATCAATAATAATAATGTTTAAACCTGAAGATCATAATTGATATGATCCTGTCAAAAATACGGTAGCAATGAAATTTATTTTATATACATATCTTCATTATTAAAATCGGAAAAGATTTAATAAAAATCTTCTTCCTCATATACACACTAGATTTAAAACCGTTGCTAAGCGACATGTTATGATTTGTTTCAAATAAATTCGTGGTCAAAATATCGTCTGAATAAAGCGATCTCTAATGAAGGTTTGGCGGCATTTTAATAAATCGAAATTTATCGCCAAGTGGCACTGTAGAAATGACAGTCCCACTTGGCGATAAATTGACGAACCATCATCAAAATATTATCCCCTAAAATACACAATTTCATTTATTTAGCGCAATTTTATCAATTTCAAGATATTTTTATGGTTTTACAAACATTTTTATCAATTTGGTGATATTTTAAAAATTCACTAAATGTGTTACTAAGTAGGACGGTTGGACTCACAGACAAATGCTAACGAAACACCATTTCAGTACTTTCTTCTAGCAAAACAAAATAAATTTCATTGATTTACGTCGTTTTTATCAATTTGGGGACATTTAAATCAATTTGGCAACGTTTAAGAAATTTGCCGTTAGAGATATCCAACCAAATTCGAAGCTCTAAATTTGCAGATCTGAATAAAATATCGTGATCCAGTTTGTATATATTAAATGAAAACACTAAAATATTATTAGAAGATATACCCGTTCTACTCTTTTTCTATTTCAACAATCGGATAAATGAATTTATTGGGTAGACAGAATATACGAGTTTATTAGCTAAACGCAATATATAAGCTTGAAACCTCTTTTCCAAAATAAATGAAAGTGATGTACGCAGTTCGCAATTAATATAATTAGAAGAAAAATCAAACCGTTCATTTATAAGATATATTTTAATATCCATTTATTTTTTATTCAAATCGAAAAAATAATAATAATCATTAACAAACACATTTAATTTCATTGCGTTGCCGAGCAATATGATATAAGATAGTATCTTCCTCAAAAAATGCGAAATTAAATAACCATTTTGATTTCTTTATACTTTTTATCGCTGAGTAAAAGCTTGAAATAAATCATGGAGTATATTTTTTTCCATTTAAATTCATGTTTCAAACAATTCATGCTTTCAGATAGTGACTAATTAGCGCAAAAATCTCCACCAAACTTAGAAATAAAGTTTTATTTTAGTTTGACGTTTTAAACAAACGATTTTCATCTTTTCTGTTTGGATAAACCACGGAGTTAGAGAGTAGAACTCCTAGGGAAAAGTTCCGTTTTTCATTAATATCTCGACAACCCCTGGTCGTAGAAACCCAAAACTTAGGCAAAATTTATGGGAGACTATTTCAAGGCTACGCACAAAATTTCATTAAATTCGGTTCGGCCGTTCTCTCGTGATGATGAGACAAATGAAAGTTTCGTTTTTTGCTAATATCTCGAGAACCACTGGTCGTATAAACTTCAAACATAGACTAAATTTTAAGTGGTGCTATTTCCAGGCTACCCACAAATATTCATCAAATTCGGTTCAGCCGTTCTCTCGTGATGATGGGACAAACAGACAGACAGATTTTCAATTATATATATATAGATATCCTTCCGCCAAGGTTTTCTCTAAAGAGTTCTTACACTATCCCTTCGCTATATCGCGGTTACGGAAACTTGACTGCGAATTGAATTTAGCTGTGAAGTGAACTGTGAATCGAAGCATTTCTTAAAATACGGTTATGAAAACTTATTCAGCGAATATATCAGAGTTTAAAAATACAAACAGTGGGATAGGGGTGTTTTCTTGCAAAAAACCAGCAAATATAATTTTTGTTTATTTAAAAATAACACCTGTGTCTTTTTAATTGAGTGAATTTCGGGGATACGTGTGTTGAGTGAGAGGGGCATTTCCTCTTAAATATCGAAAAACTGCAGAGAATATACTTATTTTAAAAAATAGGTTTTTTAAACTTTCACAAAACTTATAAAAAGGTGTTTTGAACCGCTTGAATAGAGTGGGGGTAGCGTTTTCTCTGAAATATCAAAAAACATTAGAGAATATACTTATTTTAAAAAATAAATAATGTAAACTTTCGCAAAAACTAATAAAAACGTGTTTTAAACCACTTGAATTAACAAAAATATGGCTTAAAGTGTTTTGAATTTTACAAATACGTGTTTTAAACTTTTAAAAATGAGGGGAATGTATACGTTAAGTACTGAATTTTATTCAGTGCATCTTATTGCTTTAAAGAACATATCTTTAAATCCTCCCATTTTCTAAAATATAGGTGTCTTAGACATTTTTAGATGAAATCGTAGGATAAGCACTTGCATGAGAAACCATTTGTTTCTCCCTTGAAACAGCATGAAAGAATTATCACTTTTATCCCGAGTATTGAGATCTTACGCAGAATAGCTCTGACATGATTGAATACATCTCTCCATGGCCCTTTTGTGGGTAAATGGAGGGGGATATACCCAAAGAGTTAGATTACTCCTCGAAAGAATATACCACTCTGTAGAATGCTGGAGGGGTGACAATAAGAGGTGGGGGAGAGTTTTTATGTGAGGGTTTGTTTCACAGACCTGCGATGTTAGAGGTGTGTTGCTAGGTTAGGGGGTTGTTTCACAAAACAGGTTGTAGCTCTCGGAGAACTGCAAACTTCGATGTAATTCAAGAGCTGCCCATACACCTAGATTTTTATTTCCAGACAGCGGGATATATCAAAGGACGGTCTCAAAATGTCCCTGTGTGTGGAAACACAGGAACGCCAAACAATTTCCTTGGTCCTGCTTGATATTTGAATGGTCTGCGGGGGAGGGGGAGGGCTTGCGGTTGAAGGGCTGTATGTTTATTGACCGTTTAGCACACATTTATTTTCCTTTGGCGCCTTTTCTTCTTTCAGAATCCATTTTCCAAGTGTTTCAATAGGAGTAGTACCTATTTTTAATGAACAACTATAGATAAGGGCTGTTCCATTAACTAAAGTGGCAATTTTATCACCAATATCTGTTCCATCTTCATTTAAAATCTTTAATGAACAACAAGGATTTCCACCTGAAAAACATTTAACATTTTCCGAACTTGAACTAATAAAAATATAACTATCTTTTTCTTCATATTTATTAAGTGTTTTATTTAATATTATTTTACGATTCCGGACATAATCCCGACAGCCGAAATCCCGACAAGCCAGAATCCCGACAGCCGAAATCCCGACAAGCCAGAATCCCGACATGGTCGAAATCCCGACAAGTCAAAATCCCGACAAGGTCGAAATCCCGACAAGCCAAAATCCCGACAAGGTCGAAATCCCGACAAGCCAAAATCCCGACAGCCGAAACCCACTCTTGCACAGACTAATACAACACTAAGGCGGTCATCGCAGTGACGTCACTAGGGTTAGAATTTACTAATCAGCACCCCCCCCCCCACACGCAGATGCGCTGAACTCACGCTGGGCCCACGCACATGGCTCTCTACGCCTATATGTATAGCTTGATCAAAATTATCGGCGTTTTCACATCTCTACATTTTACAAATTAATAGTTTTAATCACTAAATCGTAACAATTATGCCATTACTGAAATAAATTTTGGCAAATTGAAATGACAAAGATTAAAATGATATAACAGGTCGGTATAAGATTTAGGAAATTCATTTTATTAAAAAAAGAAAAAAAACACTTACACATTCAGCATACGTTCAAATAGCATATTCAAATAGCATATGGCCATTGTCGTAGCAAGCGGATGGAGACAAGAGGGAGCGTGAGTCCAGCGCATGTGCGTGGGGGGGGGGGGGGGGTGCTGATTAGTAAATTCTAATCCTTGTGACGTCACTGCGATGACTGCCTTAGTGTTGTATTAGTCTGTGCAAGAGTGGGTTTCGGCTGTCGGGATTTTGGCTTGTCGGGATTTCGACCTTGTCGGGATTTTGGCTTGTCGGGATTTCGACCTTGTCGGGATTTCGACTTGTCGGGATTTCGACCCTGTCGGGATTTTGGCATGTCGGGATTTCGGCTGTCGGGATTCCGGCTTGTCGGGATTTCGGCTGTCGGGATTACGACCCAGACCCATTATTTTAACTAGATCTATTTTCTCAATATCATTATTATAATAATAATTAATACCTCAGAGTTCATGAATTTTTTCCATCTGCTCTATTTATTTGGGATGAATTTTGAGAGCTTTTTAAGAAAGCATGAATCATTAATCCTGATTCTGATAGTAACTTACTTAAGGCGTCAGGCTTTCGGCTTAATTTATCTTTTTTTACAGACGGAACTCCTTCAGATTCATTTTTGATAGGGACTTCTGTCTGAAGACGTTCTGTCGGATATCATTTCATAAAGAATTCTTTACCTTCTATTTTCTTACCTTTTCTGTATAATTTATACATTTATTTAGAACGAAAATTGATTAATTTTAAATCTTATATTTTTTTTATAAATAATAATAGTAAGTCATATGCTTTCTTTATATAATGTTCGCTATCATCAGTTATGTTAAATACATATTTTACTTTCTTTTGTTATATATCTAATAATTCATTATCATCATCAGTTAGTATCATGCTAATGCTTTTCATATTATTATGTTTAACATTAAAATATATAAGATTATCAAATTTTATAAAAATTTTATTACCTGGTATACTAGTATTTATAAATGTGGGAATTACTTATGTTTCTTTATTATATATTTGAATTCCTTTAATTATATCACAATGAATGTAAATATCAGCCACTTTATATTCTATTTTACCTAGATATTCTCCTTGTTGTTCATATTTATTATATTCTTGTGGCTTAAAACTTAAAAGTTTATAAAACTTACTTCTTGATAAATCAATTTTATAGTTTTCTTTTAATTTCATAGATATTTTTTTCTAGCTCTAATAATACCAAATTGAACAGGAGAACTATATTTCTTATATTTTTCAGGTCTTTCTTCTCTTGAAAGATTTGCATTATCTTCATATTTTTCAAAAAAATAAGATTTTAGAAATATATTTTAATCGGCGATTGTATTAAAAGCGTTAGGAAAAGTTAATTCAGTCCAATAACTTCCATCATAGTATTTAAATTTATTATTTTATATTTTTCAGATATGTTTTCTCATGATACTTCCATGTATAATTCTTTCAAAGCTATTTTATTAAATTTACAAGCAGGATTTAGTTCAACAGTGAAATCTTCTGATTTCGGATAATTGTTAGATGTTAGTACTAATCGATTCATTTATTAAGGACTAAATTTTCATTATAATAACTTGGTTCTTGAGTAAATGAAAAAATTACATATGCAGAAGAATTACCTTTGTTTCTTTCAGTTATATATTTCATGCAAAATAAACAGCATTTAACACTTATCGGGTGTTGTAAAAAGCCTGAATTGTATAAAATTGATAATTATTTTCCTGGTGTTTCTAGATATTTCTCAATATTTTCAGGAATATATTCCTTTTTGAACTTTATATTTTTACAATTATATTTACCGAAAAGATCAAAATATTCTACAAATTTATATTTAGGATCATTATAATAACATACCCAATGACTACACGGACTTGTTGATATATCTAAATTAATGACTCCATTTTCAAATTTTCTCATCTTTTTTGCGTAATAAATTTGAAGCAAATACACCTCTAAATCCTTTTTCATTTTTTATATTTTTCAGTCATCTCGATGGATATTCCCAAGTCTAATATACCCCCTTTCCAAGGAATTTTTTATTTTGACTTGCATCCAATACCTGAAACTTTATCTAATGCTTTTTGTACTCCAACCTGTAGCTCCACTGACTGCTCCAAGACCTAAAGATGTTAAAATGGGAATTAAAAAGAGTAGCAAACCTCCATTTTCTCTTATAGAGTCTTACTTATAGTAATTCCTTTTCCTTTTTTATTTTGATTAATTTGTGTTTTAGTTAAGTACATATCGTAATTAGGAGTTTTAAATTTATCTATTTGTAATGTTATTTCTTCTCCATTTTAAAGCAGATTTTATTTTATTAATGTGCCCTTCACTCAAATAAATTTTTTTTTCTGTAATTACTCATTTATATGAAACGAAATTTTTCATAAGTTTGTCTGATTTCGTTTTTCATATATCACCATTTCTATATAATACATCTGCTAAAATAACTATCTGATTATGTAATTTTACAGCTTTATTTCCTTTTGATGTTATTTGAACATATTTATTTAATAAATCTAGTAAATTATCTCTTGAAATACCTTTTCCATATTTATTAGAAGGTTTTTAAAATTTATAATAGAATTTAAATACTTCATATATAATTTAAATTGGTTAAAAATATGTTGATTTTCCCTTAAGCGTTCTTTATGTATTTTTATTTTTTCTTCATGATTTGACCTTTCTAAAGTTGATACAATCTATCTTTTAATTATGACCGCATTATTTTTTACTTCCAGTGCATTTTTTATAACATCATTGAATGTTTTCTCATTTTCAAATGCAAGTTCATTTGGTAATTTAAATATTTTACTTTTAAAAAGATGAGGATCAAATGGTTCATCCCAATCATGAGATTGAATAGGGTGTATAGTTTGAACACCTTTTATTTCGCCTTCCGTAAACATTTTCTCTAAACTATCATAGTCGTTGCATAGTCTTGTCAGCAGATAAAATGACAATACAGGATCAGATCTCAGTTTCTTATTTTCTGCAAGTTCAGTATTCAAAACAATATCAGAACCAAAATGTCTATATTTATTTTTATTTTCAAGTTTATTCTCATTTTGAAAAGCAGTAATTGACCGATACATAATAAAACGGCCACGATCTCTATGGCCCTGAGCAACATTCAGAAGGGCATCCTCCACATGGGGAATTAAATTAATAAAACTAGAATTATTATTGGGATAGGCAAATTTAGGGCCTCTCTGAAGAGCATTACGCTGAACCGGGGAAATATCAAAGTTGGTACAATTTACAAAGAGAAAGGGTAGAGGTTTTTTAAGCTGTGAAAAAAATGTTGGTTTTAAAGCAAGAATTTCATTACGTGAATATTTAAACACGGGGTGCAGAGAAGGGGGAGGGCATCACTCACACGGACCGCCTGACTGTCAGAAGAATTAGAAACAGGAAAGGGCAAGGGGGTTTTATTAGAAAAGTTAAATACTTATGTTTTTAACTTTGTTCTTCCAACCAAAAAACTTTTTATCATGTCGAATTTCAATTTCAGAACGGAAAAGGGAAAGCCGAGTATAAATATGTTCACAAACAGAATTTACTATGGCGGGATGTGAATTTGCAACAAATTCGCCATAAGAAAAGCAGCACGAGCGCTCACAAAAGCCAATATCACTACGGAGTTCACGGATGGAATTACACAGTAATTTAAATTCAGCACACTCAATGATACGCACTTCAGAAAAACTATGAAAAGATTTTAAATATAACAGGAAGGGGGAATATCATGTGCATTTTTACAAGGCATTAATAATTTAAGCTAAGAGAGCAACTTAGTTAATTTAAGTTTAAATTTAAACAGTTTATTACAGGAAAATGACTCAAAGTATTGCTTGTTAAAAGGAAAGGCAAGGGAAACTCCTAGAGAAAAAACCAAATATATACGGTCAAACAGAATAAAGCTCGAAGCAAACGATCAAATTCCGATAACACTATAAAACCAAACCATTTAAAATCAATAAAAGGATTAAAATGGATTAAAAACACAGTTCAAATTCAAAGAAAGGCATAAAAAATCAATAATAGAAACCGGCCAAAAATACAAACTCGTTCTAAGATATAAGGTCAATACTTACAAATAAAATACATGTACCAAGAAAATGTTGATTTCAACACATGACAAATGGTGCAAAGCAAGATGTCAAAACAGGAATGTTATTTACATTCCAATCAAAAATATAACAAAAGGTTCACTTACGGAAAAACTTTTGTCAAGGGATAGAAAGTAAGACTCCAGGTCAAAAAGAAAGCTTATCACTTTGAAACACCGAAAAGATCCAATCATGAAGTATGCCGTGCAGGATAAAAATATACAAGTCTCGCAGGACATCACATCCAAAGTACATCAGAAAATTCTACAGGAAGACATATGCATTCCACCACTCAGAGCAGCACAGTCAAAGCAAGTCAGAAGATTCAAAAAACATAAGTTACATGCACGTAAAGAGTACGACTTCAGGTCAAAAAGAAAGCTCATCACTTTAAAACACCGAAAGAATCCAATCATGAAGTATGCCGCGCAGGATAAAAATATACAAGTCTCGCAGGACATCACATCCAAAGTACATCAGAAAATTTTACAGGAAGACATATGCATCCCACCACTTAGAGCAGCACAGTCAAGGCAAGTCAGAAGATTCAAAAAACATGAGTTACATGCACGTAAAACTGTTCAGTCGAAATGCGGCACAGTACTTGAAAAAGGTCGAAAAATAAAAATATACACCACGTCGTATGCTGTACGAGGAAATTTTAGTGGGTACAAATCCAATACACACTCATGTAGAACCGCCAAAAAATATCAAAGTACAAAAGATAATCGCACCAGTGTACCAACATACTTGTCCAATGCAGGTAGCACAGCTCAGTAAACATGCGGCAAAAAGCCTTAATACCCGGAACGTAAATGCCAGGGCACTTTCAAAAATCAGCAACACAAGAAAACTTGATTCCGGCAAAAACTTTCGTTCTGACGAAAACGTATCTTCATACGAAATCAAAATATACTTTGCACTAAGTATTTATGTCTGGATAGCTGAGTAGCAGAAAATTCCAAACAAATTGTCGATGGTCATTAAATAAACAAAGCAGAAGGGCAATGGGTACCAGTATAAAGATCAAATAAATATATTGGCATCACGTCTGATTTTATTTAGTAGAAACAACAAGCACACAACTATAATAGAAGGTCTTTATTTCACTTCTTATAAGACGTACTAAATTTAAAGAGGCCAGAGCGCTTTCGAGAGTAATACGCTCTTCATCAGTGGCTACATGGAAATAGAAATGATCGTTCTTATATAGACCAGAAAAGGTGACAAATTTGCATAAATACAATTATCAATAAACATACGTTTATCTAAGGAGAATCCAAAAATACAAAACATTTTGCACAGATTTAAGAAATTGAGCATAAATCACGAAAAGGACAGTAAAAAATCCTTACAATTTTATTTTTATTTGATTTTGAAAAAGACATAGGTCCTTTAAATTTTGATGCACTCTATATATGCGCAAAAAATTTAGATGATTATGAAGATGTTATTAAAAAATTTACAATGTTTGAAGGTATAGAAAGAGAAGATATTGTTAGAACTAAAAATATAAGTAAAGGTGTAAAGAATAAATTATTAAAAGAATTTAAAAAATATAAGAAAAGATAATTTGTAGTTACTTCTAATTTAGAATACTTTACTACTCTAGATGACTTGGATCCCACCTATATAATTCTAGTAATATATGATGATTGTATAACTGAGGAAAATCAAAATTAAATAATAAGATTGTTTTTTTATGGGAAAACATAAAAATGCTTCTGTAATTTATTCATCACAATTAAATTATACTACTCCTAAAGATATAAGAATAAACTGTAATTATTTTATATTATTTGAACTTCAAGAAATTCAACACATTATAAGAGAAATAGATGGCTCTTTAACAAAAAAAGAATTTGTAAAAAAATAAGAAACGGTTATTAAAGAAATATTCGATTTCTTAATGATAGATTTAGTGAATCCTGAAATGAAATGCAGAGATAATACTTTACAGCCTATATAAATAGAGCAGAACAGATAGAGAAGATGGAAGAATATTTAGGAAAAATAATTTATATTTACAGAAAGAGTTTCAATTTATATAACAAGATAAGCATGTCACTATCTATCACTAAGTTTATCTTGAGCGCTTCTGGTTTATCAGCTTTCGGTTTCATTCTATTAGCAGCATTAAGTTTAAGTTCAGGAGTTGTTGCAGTGACTGAGAAATCACTAAATATTTTAGAGAGAAAGAAGAATATATATGTGTTATAATTTTTATAAACAACTCTTAAATTTATTCAAAACTAAATCTATTTCAGAGGAAGAATTATATGTTCGAGAACAAGATTTTATAAATAATTTAAAATACTTTCCTATTGAAAAATATGTGAAGCAAACACAGTTAAACGGATATAAATTTATAATAAATAAATAAATTTATAATGAATAATTGGTACAAAAAAAAAATATTCATATTTATAAAGAAATTAATGGTACAGGTATTCTAGGTGTTATTAGTGGAGGAGATATACTGGAATGGTTACAGGATAAATTTGATCCTCCTGAAATGCATTTTCCAGGTTATCAATATTATGGACCATTTACAAAATTAGAAAAACGCTTTAAAAAGTGAGATCCTGGAATTAATAGAGTAGATAAAGCTTGTAAAAAGCATGATGTAGCTTGCAGTAAAACAAAACATACAGAAGAAAGACATATTGCAAATCAAGAATCATTAGAGGATTTAGATGCTATTGAAAATCCTACAATAGAATAAAAATTAGCTAAAACTATTATTAAACCAATTATAAAAACTAAAAAGAAATTTGGTTTAGGAATTTCGTCTTCTATAAATAAAAAAATGCAGATCTACTGTGCCAAGTGAAAAAAAAAACTGATACTTAAAATCTTCGAATTAAGGTTGCAAAAAACGGAAGACCTTATGCTGTAGGTGTCTGTGTAAATTGCGGGAGTAAAAAGAGTCGTTTTCTATCCAAAACTCATCAAACAAAGAAAACTTCCTAATAAAAACATATTATAATCCAGAAACATGATATTGTGGTATAAATGAATTAAAAAGAAAAACAGTATTACCTCAAAAAGATATTGAGGACTTTTCACATGAACAAGATATGTATACTAGATATAAACCCGTAATTCGTAAATTTAAAAGAAGAATTTATGTATCTCATATAGATGATCAATGGCAAGCTGATTTAATTGATATGCAAAAGTACAAGTCATATAATAATAGTACTAATTATATGTTAAGTGTAATAGACTGTTTTAACAAGTATGCTTACGGGCTATACCTATTAAAAGAAAAACTGGAGAAGAAGTTAGTAAAGCTTTTAAAGAGATATTTAGGATGAGAATACCTGAAAAAATTCAAACTGATAAAGGAACCGAATTTATATATAAACAGACTCAAAAATTATTTAAAGATAATAATATACATTGGTTTGCAACTGAAAATGTAGAAATAAAATGCGTTATTTGTGAAAGATTTAACAGAAATTTAAAAGAAAAAAATGTTCAAATATTTTGAAGATAAAAAAAACATGGAAGTGGATAGATGCAATAGTTAAATTAGTTAAAAATTATAATAATTCATATCATAGATCTATAAAAATAACACCCGTAGCAGCTAGCCAAGAAGAGAACCAATCTCTTGTTTATAAGAATTTATACAGAAAAAAGAAGGTTATAAGAAAACCGAAATATAAGACAGGGGATACAGTAAGAATATCTAAATATAAAATCGTTCTTATGAGAGGATATGATCCTACATTTACTGAAGAAATATTTATCATAACCGAAATATTGAAAACGGATCCAATTAATTACAGATAAACAAATTTAAATGGTGACGAAATAAAAGGAACTTAATACGAACATGAAATGGTAAAATATAATAAAAAAAGTGAAGTATGTAAAATTGAAAAATAATAAAATTTAAAGGAAATAAAGCGTTTGTAAAATGGTAGGATATCCTGAATTTAATTCTTGGGTAGATAAAAAGGATATTATGTATATGATAATTCCAAGGGGGGTAATTTTTTACCCACTTCTTCTTCTTCGACCCAGACCGTCCGACCTACCAGAAAGATATAGGGTATTTATTTGGACGGCCGGGAAGTGCCGCCCAATTTAGACCGGAACCCAGCGGAGGAGGCATCCACAGGGACCGTACTCTCCTTCCTCTACCATCAACCTCTCGGAGGGGCTTACGGACCCACATGTTTAACGTAATCGTACTCCGCGTGAACACGGCGACAGTTTTGTCAGTGACGGGAATCGAACCCGAGCCGTCCGAGTGCAAATTCCGCCCTCAAACTACTGGGCTGTCCCCTTTTACCCCCTGTAAATTAATACTTTTTAGGACCTTCGACTTTAAAAATAAAATTTCGGATGAAATCCTTCGGCTTTAACATATCTGAAAAACCCCGCCTCTCTGTTTTTCTCAAAGTCTCTGTCTGAGATGCGAGTCTCCATCTGAGCGCTGAAAAAATAATGCTTTATTTTCGCCTTCGATTGCATTTTATCAAGAAAGTCTTGACGCATGTGTATAAAACATGCTGATAAATACCACAAGACTCACTCCGACGTCATAATGTTACGTCACCAGACGTCAATATTGACCTCGGGTGACGTAAATTTGTAGCTTCAGAGAACTGCGCCTGTGCACGGAAATTAGTTTATAATACGAACTCGTCGTCATCACTCAACTGTTAAAGTTACTATCGTATCAATTTGTTCAATCTAGTAATTAGTATTATTAGATAGTTTAGAATATTAAATTCTGAGATATAGTTGATGCTTAAAATGAACTCGCCTGTGCAAGGAGTATTTTGTTTTAAATTACGATCTCAGTATAATTCAATTAGTATTATTCAAGGAGATTTAAATATATTTAATTCTCCTTCGTATTATTGGATAACATAGAATATTAAACTATATTCTATAATTGATGACTAGATGTAATATATAGATAAAATTTAGTCATTTTGAGAGCCATGTGTCAATGGCGCCTAACCAATTTTCCCCATTTGAAAAATTGTTCTACTTGGATGCAATTTAAAAATTATTTGCTTTGTTTATATTATGCATCTCACAAAATCAATCTCCTGTGTTATTAGTCATGCATTAGTTAAATTGTTAAAAGCAAGAATAAACAATTGATTATTTAGAATTTCGAAATAAAATTTATAGAGAGGTGTAAAATACAACTAACTACTAATTTTAAAACCTTCAGCCTGGTTCAAATATGGCCATACTGACTTATGTTTTAGTACTCTAGTTAAAACAGCACCGTGTTCGCATTATACAATAGACAGGGAAATACTGCATGTATGGAGATTTTTTTTAATTAAAAAACTATTATCAGTAAAAATAAAATACATTATTTTAAATTGTATAAATCTGATAAAACTTTCAAAAATATTTATATATTATAAATTTTCAAAAATTTGAGATTTTAATGATAAAATTAATTTAAAAACTACTTAAACAAATTTCCGAAAGATATCCTGTGCCGTGAGGGCACAATAACTCAAGAATAAATGTATATTAAATATACACCACAGAATGTACGTACATGTCAAGGTTAATAGAATAGTAACAGGTTGTCTCGTTCGCTATTCCCCCCATGGTGACATTTCTGGGCGAGCTGTGACGTCACTGCTAGACCTTCCGTTCTCTTGACCAGCGGCGCTTCGTTGAAAAACGTTGGAAAACAGCACGGTTTTATTCAAAAATGCCTTGCTTTAAACATCAACGAGATACATGAAATGTTTCCTAAAATATTGTGCTAACACTGAAATATGACAAATGAACTCAAATTTGAATTGAAAATGAACGAAATTGCTGTAATTAACGGAGGAAGAAGTCAAAAACAGCGGTTTGACAAATTATATACTAAGACAAGGATATGATTTTCCGGGTGATTTCGTATAACAAATACATTCATCTTCTTTTTTACACAAAATTTACATATTTTATGTGTAAACTGATAATCTTTATTAATATTTTTACTCACAAATATATTGCATGAATATGGATTTTAATATAGTATTTTTTAACAATTACTTTTACAACACATTAAAAATTTTAAACGAAATATCGCGTTCAAATTCATTAAATAGAGACTGTGCACTTTACTGTCTGTATTGTCTATTAAAGGATTGAAATAGGATATAACTAATGAGAAACATGTAAAAATAGAATTAAATAAGATTTATTTCCATAAAACTCTCCATATTATCTTTATCAATTTGCAATTAATTTTCTATTTCTTTAAAAATTGGATGATTTAAAATTTCCTGCATATAAATGCTATGGTACTTATTCTGTCGAGTAAAAGTAAGCGTACCATTCCGTTCCTAATAGTTCCTATACAAAAAATATTTGAACTTTATAATTATCTGAAAAATGTCATCGATTTGATTTTAAAATATTTACATTGTATCATTGCAGGTTCAATGCATGTAATTAATATTTTTATTTTGAATGCTTGAAACCCCGTTTCAATATATTCAATGATATACATCTGCTGTTTAATTTTGTTTATTTGAAGTTTTTGTGAATTCATTTAATTTCTTTTATGGTACAGATATTACCGTAAAATTTAGTCAATCGGCAGTTTAAAATGCGACAGAAAATCGTGGGAAATAAAAGGGGGTTGGGGTATCATCCAGAATTTTATGCTAAAAGAAACAAAAGCTATTTTTATCATTTTATTCGAAGACGAATTTTTTTTTCTCCGAAATTTGTCCAATATTTATGGGGATGGAGCTTCAAACTAAAAAGATTCCACTCACCGTTTGCTTTAAAATAAATAGGGGTAAATGTATCATTTTAATGTGACTATAAATTTATTTTGTTTTTACAAAATTATCCATAAAATTACACTAGTTTCTTTTAACTTATTAATATTTCTTTCTTGAACAAAAACCATTTTTATTGAATCGGAACTACTCCGTCTTACTCATGATGAAACCCTTCAATTTGACGAATCAAGATATAAATGCCTTAGCAAAAACTTTATTAACAAATTTACTAACAAAAAAATTCTTAACAAATTTACTAACTAAAAAATTCTTAACAATCTACATTTGGCGTGACTAATAATTATTATTGCAATTATTTGATAAAATATGTGTTTTCAAATTTAAATCAATTACTGTTTTTTCTTCAGATGATTTTGAAAGTTTCCTGACCTTCTCTCAAATCCAGACGACATATATTTTCTAAAACATGTAAAATTTTTGAACTAGACAAAAGCTATGCATTGCATTGCCTGGAAATAATATTTATTCTAATTTATACTGCGTTATTCATGCCTATAAACTTCGGAATACAGTCAATATTTAAATGATGACTGATTTGCCCCATTTAAATTAGAAATATATATTCATATCCTTCTCAAACCGATTCACATAACACACCTAACAACTACTATCTCTTCTCTGATCATTCACTATTTTTTTATACATAACCTTTGCTCATTCAATTATCTTTCAACATAGCATTTCGTAACCTTTGTATAAACTTTCCTTATGTTAAAATTTTAATAGCTTCCACTCTCATAAAAAATTTGGTATTTCTTTTCATATGTACGGAATTTATTTTGTAAACTTCACATTACTATGCATATACTGTTTTATTTTATTCTATATTACTTGCACACAGTTGCTATTTGATAAATATTTAAATAGTTTCCGATCACCGTTTCTCAATAGTTTTTCTCGCCTCTGTCAGAGAATGGGTATAGCAGTGACGTCACTCGTATTCCTTTCCCGCGACAACTTTTTCCCCGAAAGAGACAACCTTATATATAAGATATTTTAAGGACCTTGCGTACATGTATATTAAATGAAAGTTTGGGCTAATCCGGAGACCAAACCACCGCACTTTCAGCTCACTCTCCAAATCGCCGCTAAGCTTTCTGATTGCAAGCGCTTTATGTTGTAATCTGGTAACCTCTTGTATCCGTGTTTTTCGGTGGTAATTGTGTAACATCCAATAGAAATATTCACGAATGTATACGTTTATGATGTAAGAATACGTTTCTGAGGTTGCTGCAGTTTTCTGATGTAGAAGCACGTTTCTTTTGCCATAGTTGCACGTGCTTTTATTATTTGAATTTTTGTATAAAATTCTACAATAATTTGGAAAATGAAAGTTTAAAAGAAGTGATTAATTGGTATGTTATGAAAGGGATTATGTGTGATAAGTATATTTGTCCTAAATGTGGAGATGAAATTAAATTGATTGTGTGAGAAACCGAATGACTGATTTGTTTGAATGGAACGTTTCTAGCATTTCAGCCAGAAAAGGAGTTTTGAAGGTCAGTGGTTTTTGTTTAATTTACCCCGTGTTTTGAAACTTGGTTTATATTTTTCTGTGTTTAGAAAATTGCTTCCTCCTTTAAAAGTTCTTAATCTTTTTAGTTAGAGTACAAACTGTTTTATAAGTATCAATTTTTTGAAATTTTGTTTGAGTACAATTTTTTTTCTAACACGGACCACTGGTGCATTCGTTCCACAGGTTTTGACCTTTCGGTTGAACCCCTGACCCTACATGGACCACTGGTACATTCGTTCAACAGGTTTTGACCTTTAGGTTGAACCCCTGACCCTACATGGACCACTGGTACATTTGTTCCACAGGTTTCGACCTTTATGTTCAACCCCTGACCCTACATGGACCACTGGTACATTCGTTTCACAGGTTTTGACCTTTAGGTCAAAACCTGTGTAACCTTTGCTCCATGACCCTACATAGACCACTGGTACATACAGACCACTGGTACATTCGTTCCACAGATTTTGACCTTTAGTTACACTTTCAAGAATCGTGATTGATGTCTGCTAAAATGCTGTTACGACCATAACTAATGCAAAATGAAAAAAGAAATAACTAATTTTTATTTATTTGCACAAAACTTCTCCAAATCGTACCAGGATGGGAAAGCATATGATGAAATAATACTCCCATTTCACAATAAATCTGAATGCTGTAGAAAACTTTCATTACTGTAAATATAGAATTATGAAATTCACCATAACAAATATACAGGGGCAGTCGAAGGTGATACTTAAAATGTTATATGATGAAGTATTGAATAAAGTTTCTATGAACCAACCATCTATTCAAAAAAAAAATGTTTAATTTCTAATTAAAAAATGCCTTTTATAGAGTATAATGTTTCCCTTCTCTAAATTTTCTTCCATGTAACAATCTACGCTAATATGGTCTTCTGCACTTTTTTTAATTCCATAGGTTTTAGAAATATTGAGAAGAAAGATCTCGTTTGGTACACAAATGCTTAAATTATGCAACTGTAACAAGGTCAAAATTCATTAACTGTATTCACAATGTATGTATATATCAGGGCTATGGAGGGCGGAGTCTATAAAGATATGGACTCCAATTCCAAAATAAAATTATTGTTGCGAACGTGTAATATTCCCTCACTGGAGTCTTTGTTTTTGAACAAGACAGAAAAAACATCTGTACAGACATTCTTTACCTATGGAGAGTCTATAAAAAGAAGTCATCCTTCAATAGAACAGCAGTTGACTTGATACGTCAACTGTGATTTTTATCAATGTTTTGAGAATAGTAGCGGCTGTTTTGTGAAATGGCTTTCGTCAATGTTTTGAAAATAGTATTACATATTTTGTGAAATTAATAAAGTATTTAAGTGTCGTTTTACTGTATATTCTTTCTGTTTACGCTGTGCTTGTGAATAAACCTGTTAGTTATCCAGATATTTGGTCTATTCTTGTATCCTGAATGCACATCCACGGTTCCAGAGGATACACCGTAACAAATTTGTGTCAGGAGTGGGGTGTCTAGAAACTTGACTAGCGGTTATGGCTCCCCCAACTAGGAAAACAATGGAGGAACAGTTAAGCGAAATGGTGGAATTTATCAAAGCTATACAAGAAGCCATGAAAGCTGCAAAAAGCGAGATGAAAGACGGTCAAGAAACGATGAAAGAAGAGATTAAAGCCAGACAAGAAACAATGAAAGAAGAGGTGAAACAAGAGATTAAAGCCAGATAAGAAACAATGAAAGAAGAGGTGAAACAAGATATTAAAGCCATGAAAGACTTCAGTGAGGGAATATTACATGTTTGTAGCATTAATAAAACTAATTTTGTTTGAGAATATTTAATTTTTTATGGATACATTTTTTGATAAAACAAAAGTTATACTTGTGAGAAATTTAAAAAATTATAATTACATACGTATGAAAAGGATGTTTTAGAATTATAGAATTATATGAGACTGTGATCAGGCAATCAGCCTGTTTAGCACACAATAAGGCAAAATTTTGTCTACATTGCATGGAATTTGTCAATGTAGATAATTTTGTCTAAATTTTTATATTTTTAGTAATAATCATAATATTGGTGCTGTATTTCACACGTATAAGTGCTGCTTTTTGGCACATGAATGACAAAAACAGAAGATCCCTCAAAAACTACTTATTAATGCATTTGCTATTTATGTCGGTATCAGAGTCGAATAGTAGAAAACAGAAAGTTGGAGTTGAACAGAAGACAACAAAAAGAGTTGGAGTCCGTTTGTGGTACCAACTCCACAACCCTGACATATACACACATTTCTGCACCTGATAAATTGAGTGCCAGACAGTGGCACAGCGTCTATTGTTTTCCCCATATTCAACCTTTTATAAACAGAGTAACTTAAGACAATGATTGGATATGAGACATGATGTTTCATGAATGAAAATTTCTTGGACAAGGCTCATGGATCTGCCATTTTGGGTCAAACATGGTTCTATTAATTAAACTTCGTAGGAAAGAGTTATATGTAATACTAAATAATATGAGGCACTTTCCATTAATTACATGACATTTACCTAAATTTAAACAATATCAAGACGAAGAAACCCACTAATAATGACTACCATTAAACTTAAGTAGTTTGTGAAGTAGACTTAGTCACAGCAAGAATATGGTGAAGCATCTGTTTGCATTTTTGGGAGTTTTAGAAAGAATAAATCTTATTTACCTTTAAAGTTCATTTTATACAACAATCTCAATTTTTTCTCTTTTGTTTAAAAGCCATTGATAATTTTCTGGTGGATTTTTAACATATTGTGGTTAAGATATTTTTAAGTTTTCAAAGTACAGTATATGTAAGTAATTAATATACAAGATTGTTTAAGAACATTGTTGACTACAGTGATTTTCACCTAAGCTTCTGTTCTACATATATTTCTCACCTATTTTCAGAGCACTCCTTTGAATTTCTTTATTTTGTTAGTTCTGTTTATATTTACAAAACTCGTATATATATTTTCCATCACTTACTAATAATATTCTAATGTATTTCTACTTCATACATAGGCGCCTGCAATACTTTTTCCAGGGGGAAGGGAGCAAACTCAAAAGCATGATATACAACATTGACTGGCTTGATGCTTGCCTTTGTTATATTAAATGCCCAAGGAGTAGTGTAATCCCCCTTGACCTCCTCTATGGGTGACCATGACTTCATATTTAATAAAATTGCTGTAGAGTTCGTCTAATTTAGAAATAAGAAAACATTTAAAATGTTATATCTTGTATTCATCTTACATAGATAACATTTTTAAATCGCGTGCATTTCATCCTTTCTTTGTATTTTTATGTAAAACTATTTTATTTCATTCACCAATAAATAAAACTTATTGAAATAGAAGTTATGAAAATGCGAATTCCAATATAAATTTCACTTGTAATACCAAATTTTTAACCAATCTCTCAGCTTCTCCTGTCAAATTCTTATAGCTTTGGATCAATATTCATATTTCTCAAAAAGAAGAAATTGACGAAACTTACATTTGCCGCGAATGCTAAACAAAAACTCCGCTAACTGAAACAACGTGTACCCTACGTCATCGGCCACGTCAATCGCATCATCGTCAGTAGTGGTTCCTTGTTGGTCGAATCGGAGTGGTTCTGGTGCTATTTATCCACTCGTCGTATAAAGAGCATTCCAATTTTTCCTTTAACTAAGGAGCTACTTCCTGTCATAGAATTTTGAAGGACATGAGAGTTTTTTCTCGATCATACATTTCGTAATCTTCAGCTTGCATCGTCGGTATGAAAAAGAACTTGACTGATGTAAATTGATGTTTTATACCCTCTTAGAAGTTACTAGAGATATGATATCACAGGATGTGTTACGTCACTCACACATCAGAAGACGTCACTCGCATAAAAAGGATGGCCTCTAGAGTTTTGAAAAGTCTTTCAAGCTTTGTAAATGTCCTCCAAAGCCTCCTAATCTGTTTTGAAGGGCATTTTCTTTAGGAGCTGTTTATGAGCTGATTAGTGCTGATGAGCTGCCCTCTATTGGGGAAATTATAAATAAATAAATGAATAAATGATTTCTTAAAAAATGTTGAAATACCAGAATCAATTGATTTTTCAATGAGAAGTCTGTCGTCTTTAGATGCAGAAAATGATAATTTAAGGAAATTTAAACAAATAAAATTAATATATGATTCTTCCGACGAGGAGTTTTTTATGTAATAGACGTAGACTCTTTAAAACAAAAATATAAGGGTAGAATAGGTTATTTTAACAAATTGAAAACGAAGTCTTCCGACTTAAAAAGTATAAACTTACACAAGAAGCTGAAGAAATGTTTTTAAAATTTTTAGATTTTATTTATTTTCAAAAATCTATAAGTTACTTATATTTCATAAAAAATATTTGTGATTTTTATAATATTCCTAATAATATAAATATTAAAATTAAAAAGAAATATGAAAAAATCTGGAGTAATTTCTTACTAATGATATTATAATACTTTATGAAGGCGAAAGACTTCCGTCTGAGATGCAAGCTGTCTTGAAAATATATTTTCTTAGATTTTCTGATAGCTCTACATTGGATTCAAATGGATCCAATGTAAATAATATATAAAATGATAAAATAAGATATAATAATCCATGACCCCCCAAAACGGGGGGTAAAAAATATCAAAACTTGGACATTATTTATTAATGAATGAGGTATTTATAGATTGACAATGAATTCTAAAAAGAAAACGTCTTTAATAAAATATTTACTAATAAATGGAGAATATCAAAAAATGTTCTCGTCGTAAATTACGTAAAGAAATAAATGATTTCCTTAAACAATATCATTTTGACAATCAATATCTTTTAGTTTTCGCCCCAATTGCATCTGAAAATTGTTTGGTATCTCTGATTCCACTTTAATATATTCGATTATTTTACTAATTTGGTTTGCGGTATAAAACTTACAGACGAGATTTTACATTCTAGTTAATCTATAAACTTGCCTGGCGGCACATAAATAAGTACTTGAATACGTATATTTCCACCTATTCTGTTCAAACCTTAACATTCATTAAATATTTTTAGAATCTCCAATTTCATTAAACTTCCTAATATTTTTTAAACAAAACAAAATATCTCATGCTTGTGCACCAACGTATCTTATGCTTGTGCACCAACGTATCTTATGCTTGTGTACCAACGTATCTCATGTTTGTTCACAAAAGAGTAAGTAATCAGACTGAGCTGCAATCGTGGCATTTCAAATATTACAGCTTTCCCACGCATTGGAAAACCCAGGTATAAATGTTAAAATATCGAAATTATAACCACTATACTTCAAAAACCAAGAAAAAGACTCAAAATCTAATTATATACACTTGTAGGACTTTTAAAGAGCAATAAATTTATGCTTATTGTGTAAAGCTATCAATTTTAGTTTTTAAGATATAAGCAGTACAAACTTGAAAAAAGTCAAATTTTCAAACTTATTCCACTTCACAAGACGATTACTCGAAAACTATAAAAGCTTTTTAAATATACATATAACTTTAGAAACTAAATTTCCTCATACATATTTTTGTCGCTTACTAATTATATCTATCTTTTATACTTTCGAAGATATTTCGAGTGAAAGTATGAAACATGGAAAAAAACTCATTTTTAAGTTTCAAAGTTTAAGTTTTTTTTTTTCCAAAAACAAAATTTCGATCCAAAATACAATTATATACAATTGTATGGCTTTCAAACAGCTACAAATTCATGCTTATTGTTCAAGACTAGCTCGTTTAGCTTTTGAGATGTTACAAACTTGAAAGATAGAAAAATTTCAATCTTCTTCAATTTGGCAAGACGATTACATGAGAACTATAAAAGCTTTTTTTAATAATAAATATAGAATTTGATACTAAATTTCCTATTATACTTATTTTCGTCGTTTACTATTTATATCTATATTTTGTAGTTTAAAATGAAAATAAGACTTAACGTTTTCTCCGACAGATACTTTTTTGTTTTCTAAAAGAAAGTTCTAAATATTAAATATCGAAATTATTATTATAAGCGGCCCAAGGGTTTAAATTTTTCGTGACGCTTCGTTTTCTATCCACAAAAACCCCCAAACATAGATGTTGTTTACTAAAAAAAAAACTTGTATCCACGTTCTAGAAATTATTTCACAATATTAGCAGTGTATTAATTAACGTATTAACATATTATTGAACAAAACAAAATTAACTTCTCTTTTCACGTGAATGGAACGCGCTATATATATACGAGGATGTCTATAATAAATTTGTCGTATAAATACTCTTTTATTAATTTTATGCATCATCTAAAACCGCTTTTTTTTATTTTTTCTGTGCATCTATATCTGCGCCAACCCAATCACAATATTTTTAGTTTAAATTTTCATCAAACTTTGATTATTTCCACAACAAAGCCTAATTTTAACATATGGAGAATGTAAACACATCAAGCTGCAAGATGAGTTGTATAAGAATTGCTGAATTTCTTTAACGCAAAATTATTTAGCTCTGGAGTTTGCAATATAGCTGATATGAATGAAACATTCATTGATTTTACATAGAGAAGCAGACGATTCTACAGTATTGCCTTTTTCAATGAAGTTTTAAGCATGGAGTTAGAAAATACTTTTACCTCCATGGTTTTAAGGTTTTAAGTAAAATAATTTATCGTAGTATTGTGATAATTTTCAAAATATCACCGCTGAATGGAAGGAATGGAAAGAAGGAATGGTGTACAAGCCTTCCTTGCCCAGGCATATGCCGTGTATACTTTCCTACATGATGTATATAAACGTGTGGATCGATTGGTGCGTATTCGTCTTGCTTTTTGAGGTATTGAAGTCATGGTACAGTGTCTGATTACATGTTTATAAACTATACTTTTTAATTCTTTTTGACTTTTAAATTGTAGAATTACGACACTTTAATGCAGGTTTTAGGTTTCGAGTCTTGTGGCTTATTCCACGATTTCATGTTATCTGGTGCACTCTTTTTATATGTTTGATACTTCGGTATTCATATCTTATGCAATATATCGACTTCCGGGAGTGTTGTCTAGACACAAAGCTTGCTTGACCGGGGAGTGGGGGGTCACCCCCCGGCCAATCTTTGGTGAATTGCTTCCATTTCCTTGTCTACTTTTCTGGTGTAATATATATATATATATATTTATATATATATATATATATATATATATATATATATATATATATTTATATATATATATATATATATATATATATATATATATATATATATATATATATTTATATATATATATATATATATATATATATATATATATATATATATATATATATATATATATATATATATATATATATATATATATATATATGTATATGCAAATGGAGTTTGGACATTTATAATAATGTATTATTGTCCAATCTGAAACAGGCATTTGGTTGACTTAATTAGAATTAAATACTCAGACCTGAAGATGAATTTAATAATTTTTAATCTTCGAATTTGGGCCTGTGCTGATCTTTTCTATTATCGGCATTATGGCCGTGGTTTTGCTTCTATGATGATGTTAATATTTCACGATTACTTCTTTCTAATATATATATATATATATATATATATATATATATATATATATATATATATATATATATATATATATATATATATATATATATATATATATATATATATATATATATATATATATAGGACGTTAATACAGAAATTCGTAAATATCGTGACATAAAACAAAATTTCCAATATACAATATGCGCATAATACTGCAGACAAGTATATAGATAAATATTAGAAAGATGTAATATCCAAATCAAGTAATTGCGAAATATTAAAATCAACAAAGCAGTTAAATCACGGCCACAATGCCGAAAAAAGAAATATGCAGCACTGGCATAATTTTGAAGATTAATTAGACTAGACTCTCCTTCAGGTCTGTGCATCTAACTCTAATTAACCCAAACACATGCTTGTTTCAGAATTGACATTAGAAAGTTACTATAAATGCCAATGCTATAGACTACAAGCATTGAAAAAGGAAGAATTGAAAAAAAGAAAAAATAGGAAGTCAAGTAATACCATTATCCATGAGGCAGGAACCGATCGTACACGTGTGAGTGCACACGGTGAGCCTGGCGCGAGTGACCTCGCTTCCTTTGTAGCGGGCTCGCTGGGTGACGAATCACCCCTCTTCCTCCCTGTCCAAGGCATTAATCTGCCGTACAGCAGGAGGACAGAAATATGACTTGTCTCGGGGATTGGTCTAGATATCTGAACCAGTCAGAAATTGTTAATTTAAAGTAAAACATAATTTAGAATGTAAAATAAGAGAAATCATAATCAGAGGTTATATAGACCTTAGAAAGTGTTTAAGTGAAAAAATATGTTAGAACGCATTTGCATTATAATACTTCTATACAAATAAAGAAAATTTCAAATAGAACTTTATTTCCAGTCATACAATCAAATATTACTTAATATCTGTCAAGAAAGGGGTAGCTTAAAGCTACTTAATGATGCTTAAGTAATATGCTGCTAATATTGGATATCATCCTCGTTTAATTCTTGTTTCAGGCCAACTTGTGTAGCAAGGGTAGTAATGGCAAGTGTCCGCCTACGAAACCTATGCAGCAATCACCGCCATTAAATCTACTTGCTACTTGCAGTCAAATGCCACTCTCTATGTCTAATGTAACTACCTCCTTGTTGAACATACCACCCCGGCTCTTACCCTCTCTCAGTCAAACTCTACTACCCCCCTCATCTGCTTCTGGTCCTATGCGACGGAGAATCAGTGATAAAGGATATCATCCGCTATCAGGTAAGTTATTAAATTTATATATTTAAATTCTTGGCTACATTTTCAAAACTTTCTAATAGATCCCCGTCTGTATGCATGTGTACGTCTGTGACTATGAGATATGAGCATGATAACTTAAAAATATTATGTATAAAACTAGTCTGGAATAATGAAGTTAATAATTTATGCAGGGAAATGATCGTTTGACCAGCATTATGAATGCAAATTGTAGTAATATAGAGTATATTACATAGTAATATAGAATATATTGCATGAATCAGTCAAATACATCCAATTCATCCGCATTCATAAGCTGTTGTCAACATAAGAAAAAATAAAAAAAAAATCAAGATTTTTTTTTTTAAATTATTTGCTATCAAAGGCTCATGAAAGAATACTATATGTTCCCTCAAATCCTCCCAATGCGCAGTGAACATTAAAATTTTGGAATGCAATTCTATAATAACGCAATTTAAAACATCTATTTTTGCAAATGCACTAACTACAGTAACGAATAAATTCGAAACACACAGTTTGAGAAGAAAAATTACATATTTTTTTTTAAATTACAACTTATAGATAAGGAAAACATTGGGAGTAATTTGATGCGAAACTAAAATGTCAGTCTCTGATTTAAAAAATAAACAAATTTGCCCCTTGTATAGTTAGTGTATCCTCCTTTATTTTTGGAGACAGCCTCCATAGAGTCAACTATGTTTTGGAAATACGTATCTTCATGTAATAGTGTCTGTCCTATTCTCTTTCGACACGCAGCCAAGGTTCATGCATAGAGTATGGAACGTTGGAGTACAAATGACGTCCTTCACAAAAAACACTATTAATTTTTCTTTCCTACGAAAATACACTCACGTCCAAAAGCTAAGTAACAAACTGAAAAATTAGCATATTCAGCGAAGGAAACAACTTATTAGCCATAAAATTTGCATACATAACAGAAGTACATACGCGGAAACTATCCCGCAGAAAATATTTTTCATGCCAATATTTCTTAACAAAGAAACGTATTATTAACGGCCTGTTTTGTGAAGAGCCTGTATCTCAGCGTTACGGATTCCAGAAGGAAAATCGAAATAGACAAATTTTGAAAAATGAGTAAACGATATCCTCTAAGCGACGCCAGGCGATGGAAAGTAATAGGACATCTCGAAAAGGGCCAAGTGACAGTCGGAAGTAGTCCAAGCTCTAAATGTCAATCGTACCGTCCTTTTCCGCCTATGAAACCGGCATCAAAGTGAAGGAACAGTACTGCAAAAACCAGAAAGTGGACGTCCAAGGATCACAGCCTCGTAGGATGGCCGTTTTCTGCGTCTGCAAGCACGACGCCACAAGTCAATTACTGCACATCAGCTTACTTCTAACCTTGCAGCGTTGGAAGGAAAAGTGGTATCTCGGAAAACTGTTTACAGACGGCTAGATGCAGGTCAGTTGTATGCAAGACGACCGGTGGTATGTGTCTCACTGACGTCCTTGTTCAGAGGAACACGCTGAAACTGGACTCGAGCTCACCTCAACTGGAACCTACAGCAATGGGTACTGTGCTCTTCACGAATGAGTCACGGTTTGGGGTACAGAGTGATTCTCGACGGTTATTGGTCTAAAAAACGCTTGGAACTCGCTATCATGCCAGTAACATCCGCGAAATGCACGCAAACAGACCCGGTGGTTTGATAGTTTGAGCAGGGATTACTGTCGGCGCCCGCACGGATATGTTCCCACTCGGTACTGTGACTGCAATTCACGTTCATGACTCAAGCTTCACGACTCGCCACAGTGGGCTTAGAGAAACTGTGTGTGCTGCCGGGAAAAGAATGATCCCTAACATAAATTCAGACAACGGGCCAATGCTATATGGTCGGATAAGAACCAGGCCTAAAAAGAACCTCAAAAGAAGGCTATGATGGGCAGAGGATTCTTAATGAATTTTTCCTCCCATCTTAGTGAATCAATCAGGTTTCATTCGCCAAAGTATAATAATAACAAACAAAATTTCCTTAAAATGGAAAGCTGACTGGTCAAATTACCAGTCTACAATCTGTTAAATTATATTTTCGCAAACCTGATTGCTTCACCGAATTTTTTAATCACCAAGGGTGCATTGGTCAGCGAAGTTGACCCTTTCGTGCTGTAAATCAAACTATAAGGGCCGTGTACTATTATTAATTAAAAATCTCTTAATTAGTAAAAATCACTTTCTGTTCACAACAATACATATTTTATTTTAATAAACATTTCTTGACTATATATTCAACTAATTTTAAATTTAATTCAACATAATTCAATACTTTAAAATTAACAACATTTTCAAAAAGGTAGGCCTAAAATTTGCCTATATGATTCTCATATCAGATTTCATATCCGCTTATTCATAAATTCAAATATTATTATACATATTCTTATAATCTCAAAAACAACTTCTGTCTCACTTAACTTCTCACAATACATATATAACATTATCTCAAATTGTTTACTGCAATATTAAAATTATTATATAAATTCCAAAAATCATATATTATTTAAAATGGGTGAGAGTGTGAGTTTTCTAGGTTCTCTTTGTGGACAGGGATACCAAACAATATATATAATTCCTAACCTCATAATTGTAGGTAATCATACTTTGGTAAAAAAGAGTAAAATGCAACTTACATTACTGCAAGGTATCCTGTAACTTGAGACCCTTTTTTTTTCTGTCACACTAAATTGCAGTTATATTGCTCTACACGTTGTTAGAGATTCTTTCTTTTTTTATAGCACTGAGTATAAGATAGTTCAAATAAGAAGCCTTCAGAAGATCTGTGTTTCGATACAAGTCCATGCTAAGTTCAGGTTGATCATTTTGAGCTATGGTCAAATTCATGCTAGGTCCATCATCTTATTTTCCTGTCGATCTAAAAACGTCATAGTCACGATTCAGTACTTCTGGCTCATTGGTATTATTCAAAAAGGCGCACTTCAAATACTTTGGGTTGTTCTACATTCTGTTGAAAAACATGAAAAATCTCTTTGCAATTTCGAGGGAATATTTCCTCTGTAACATCTCGAAACTATGGAGCGATTATCTTGAAAGTTCTATTTGGCTTCTAGACGCCTTGCAGAAAATTCTACTACATTCCACATCCAGCAAAAAGTACTTGTATGAATATAAAGTTCAAGTTTCGAAAGTTTTTATAAATTCGAAAAACAATAAAAATCTCAAGCGCGTCAGGCCTCCAACTAAAAGTCAATGGAGCGGCTGCCCTTGAGTTAGGAAAGTTCTTATTGAAAGCATAACGAATTTAAAATGTTATCATCAGCTACAGATATTCTTTCCAAAAGCACTTTCAGTAATTGCTGGTTAGCTTTTGTTCTTAGCAGATTCAGCACGTATAAATTCTCCATGTCTTCAACTGAATTCTCTTATCCAAAAAGAATCTCTTGCGGTTTGTTCAAGTCGAATCGTGCGAACAAAACGAATGGCACGTCTGCACTGGTCAAGTGCAACATGATCAGAGATCGAAAAGCAATAGATACAAATTTTCGGAATGGGGCAGCCGCACGACCACCCCATCCGAGTGTCACTTCGCATCTATCTCTCACTTCTACGTTTTGTAGCTTTCCTCATGTAAATTCCGTGGAGTAATATATGTATGATCAGGTCAGTGTGCTATGGGGAATATTTTTCCGCCTCGGCTGCCTTATCACGTGCCACTAGTAACAGGCTGCATATTCCACACTTCTTGGGAGGTAAATCCCCTGGCAACAAAAGAAAAAGAAAAAAGGATAGCTGCTCGAGTTTTATTGCTATCGCTCTGTTCTTGTAGACGTTACTGAAAGTCATAAATCCTCTCACTTTCAAATAGCTGTATGCTTTCGCCTTCTGCACCGTTTTGTTATTCAACTGCCCAGTTTCTGGCTGTCGTAAAGTGGGGCGTTTGCGAAGTATAAAAGTATTGTGACTTTCATCTTAAATTGGGTCTTAGCTGTCATTCCTTGCTATTTGCGAAACGCTTGTATTGTGTCCCTTTGTACAGAAAATGTACCTCTTACCTAACAGCATCTTTCTCATTTTATTGCACTTCTTGGAAAATGTCCTTCTATGCTGGGTGGTCTAAATTTCTCAGAATTGGTACAGTTCTGGACTGCGTTTTCTCATGGGAAAGTTTTCTTTGCAATAACAGAGTGTTTTCTTCAAAAGAGCCAATACGCATCCGTTTGATTTCTTGTCAAACTTCAAAGTATTAAATTCAGTTTTTCACAAATAAAAATTCAGAAATAGACAATATGTCCAATTAGTTCTAAACTAACTGCGACATAATCCCCCTAGTCCACGAAAGAAGGAACTCACCTCAAAAACTGTACCACCTGTACATACATCATACTATTCGATTTGCTCGTGAACTTTTCAGAGTCCATCTGACATCTACTATTAAAAACTCAAAAGTATTTACAGTCACAATGTCACATATTATATTCATATTATATTCACATCAACATTTCAAACACGCATAACATTTCAAACACGCATCAGCATTTCACACATGCATAAATTCACATCAACATTTCAAACAAAAATTCAAATTATCATTAAATTCCAAAAATTTCGCAAGTATCATAAATTCAATTCATTACCAACGCAATATTCATACCACTGCTTTCATAATCAACATAAAACGGTATACATTATACAAATGAAATCACTATATCCATTATTCACCAATTCAATATTAATCACCAATTATTTATTGATAATTTTCTTTGCATTTCCCTCACGCTAGTGTTTTTTTTTTTTTGTTATACCCCATGATCTGTCATAGTTTCAATGAATTCAAATAAATGCTTTTCTTTTTATCCACTTTTTTCACTTTGTTGCTTAACTTTTGGACATGAGTGTATTACAGGTTTCCAATCAGCAACATTCGAATGATGGTGTCTTTTTGCGAAATTCAGTCGTAGACGCACAAGCCGTTTAGACAGTGAAGGTTTTTTACAGTTTCATCCATTTTACTATTATACCGTTTTGGGTTAAGTAGAGCTGAACTGTTGGCATACTAACAAAGACGCCTAGGTTTTACTGAAGAATTTTTTTACAATTTACAGCTGTTACTGCCATTTCGCTTATCACAATATATTGTATACTAGCCGCCTTCGGCGACCAGCCTGTTCGCTACCCTTTAAAATTCTGACCATGACAAACACGCTGGTGCCAAAACCCCGTGGAGTTAACAACGTTTGTTTTAATTTAATGGCGTTAAAACCATAATTCAATCATTTAAATTTTATAATGACCATATGCTAAGCTCTTAATTCCATCATTTAAAATATAACGTTATTTTCTAATAAATATAAATATAATAATTTCACTCTGTAGACCATTACCACCACCCGATGTATACAATACATCACCACAATTCAATCTATCATAATTCAATCATTTCAATTTTACAATGACCATATGCTAAGCTCTTAATTCCATCATTTAAAATATAACGTAATTTTCTAACCCAATGCAATGCACCGCGACAATCTCCATAACTTTCTTTTTATTTATTTTTTTCTCGATAGAAATAATTATTAACATTATTTTTTCCTCCATAGGCGCAAAACTGTTGCCATAGGAACGCCGTGCGTCTGCGCTCGCATGTGGGTGAAAAATCGGAACTGCTTTCGTGTTTCGCTGAGATATTTAAAATCACTACTTCTTTAAAATGCGGAACCTGCGGCTACTTTTTATTATTTCTTGACCAGATTGGACTTGTAAGAAAGCCTGATCTTTGAGCTTTTTAAAAATGTAAATTATTAGTCAAAATTGTCGGAACTTTTCCCGATGCGAAGATTTAAAAACGAAAGTTCGTTTTCTTGAGCCGAAAGTGACTTTTGTTTTAAAATCTTTAAAAAATATTAGAATTTGTCCCTGAGATTTGAAATTGATATATTTTTACTTGCAACTGTCTGCTCTTTCCGGTCGTGTGATTTTTTTTTTCTACGGCGTCTGGATGGTGGAGAAAAAATTGGAAAAAGGGGGAAAACGGTCGAAATCGCATAAAACATTAAATAACAAAAAAATAATTCAAATTTTAAAAATCGGTTTTTTCACGTGTCACGTTAACTTTTTTATCATTGATTTTGGTAAGATTTAAAAATTTCGAAAATTAAATTTCATATGTTGCAAACGTTCATAGGGCACTATTTAATGCCTTGAGCTGGAGAGGTCTTTAGCTCAACGCTATGATATTGGCCTACCACATTTTGACCCGGGATCAAACGCCGGCACTGCCAAGTTAGTGCTTTCGCATTCTAACTACATTGGTAAACTGGACGTGATTTGAACACGCAACCTTCTGGTCGCCACACATATTTATTTTACTCTTCTTTTAACAGTCTCCCCTTTGGGTTTTATTTTTACTCTTTTCTTAAGGAAGTCCTAATTCTATGCTGCAATTTTAAAACTGAATGTTTTAAATAGAATCATGTTTCTTTCAGCATTAGAAACTCAAGGGTATTCTGAAGTTCCTGTTCGAAGAAGAGCAGCTGAGAGGGTTAATCTGGATATTACCGAAGGTAAGGATTTAATTAGTCAGTCTCCTTGCTGTTCACTTATTTTACTTCTTATAGAAGTACTGTTGTGTGGGTTTTCACCACACGTCCTGTCAGGACACAAAATTATTATTATTATTACTCTTCATTGTCAGGAAACTCGATACTGGCCGTTTGAAAAATCACAACCTGAAAATCAACTGTGCTAAAATAATTGGATAATGAGGATACCGAATAATTATAAAACAATAACAATTTATTTACAAGATCAAAAATACTAAAAATACCAATTAACATCTAAAACCACAATACCAATTGACATCTCTATGTTAGGATGTAACATGTCCTGTACTCTTTATATTACTACTTCTCAAAAATCATTCTCATAGTAAATTCCCTTACAAATATTCTCCAAAAAGTTTCAATTAATTTCATTGTACTAAAAACACATTCATTAAATCCCTCAATAGCTTTCAGTAAAATAAAACAATATTAAAGTAGCAATCGTAACTGAGTCCCTTTAATTATTGGCATTAACTCCTAACTTAATAAAACTTGACCCGTTAGTCAGGCACCGGTGAGTACGAGAGCAGTAAAAATGTGAAGTACGTTCATACAAATAGGCCTACCTCGTCTCTTGGCTGACTGGGGCACGGCGGCTCCGCTGGAGACCGTTACTCGGCGCTTCAATAATAATTTTCACTCCGTGCACTTTGGAATCTTAAAGTTCACTCTGCATTGTTCTCAAAAAATTGTGCTCTCTCTCGAAATCCCAAACACGCTTCCTTCTCCCTTTCGACGTCCCTGCCCGGTTATTCGTTCTGACATCGGAGCCATTGCTATGCCATTGGTAAGCATAAGGTTACATATAGTTTTATTGGAAAGAAATTGACACGGGGGCTTGTCTACAGGCCCTGAAATTATTACACCAGCTGATCAAACTCCCACGATGTCGAGCGCACGTGTGGGCTAATAGCGACCCAAAGGTCAGTACCCCACCGAACTGCCCGTTATGACACCTTTTGTGAATCCAAACATCTACATTGACAAGTGTCCGGGACGTTTACACATTTCTGTTCCAGATGGTCAACCAAGAACCTTAGACTTATCACTACAACCAAGAACTTATTGCTTGAAAATCCAAGGACCATCTTTCTAGGTAGCAAACTTTCAAAAAATTCTATAATGTTACATTTCAGTGGGAATAACAATGTAACAAGTACATGTTGTATGCATTCTTCACTAAAATGTTCTGTTCAGCGAAAGGATGTCAAATTGTGTATTTATTGTTTTTGAGAGGCAAAGTGGTATAAGTTTTTTTTTAAATACCTTTGTATCGTCGCCCTATATTCGAATTTTCAAAATATTTTATTTTTTCGTTGATTTGGAATTAGAACAAACCAGGATTCTAGCTAGAGTGAAAGTGTTTGATAACTAAACAAAATGGTTTTGAGTTTTTATATTATTGCTTTGCACTGTCATTCTTAATTTGAATTTTTGAAATGTTATTTTTTTCCCTTGGTCTCAAAGCTGAAACGGATCGAATGACACCAAAACCAAAATTCTAGCTATAATGGAAGTTCTCAATGATTTTTATACACCACCCCATCACTCACTCAGTCAATTTAGTGTATATTATATAGATAAATAGAAATAACTTTAATAGTATTATTACAAAAACCATTAAAATTATGTAAACATTTTACTCAAATCAAGAATTTTGTTTGACTAATAGTGAATTTGTTAGGAACGCATTGACAACGTGCATAATTTTAAAATGCTCTTCATATATTCTTTCATTTAATACTTTAGTGGTGCTTTAGATTTTAATTTCATGTTTAATTTATGGCAGTAAGAAGCTTTAATATTAAACTATTTAGCTCGTTCTGTCTAGTATCTGAAACTGCATTCATACCGGTATATTCATGAAATTACTTTTATTACAATTTCAGAAAATTTTAATATCCATCATATACGAATCATTTTCATTTCAGAAATCACAAGAAATCGAGAATTTTATAAGAATGCTGATGTCCGTCCTCCATTTACTTACGCATCTCTCATTCGGCAGGTAATATGAATTTAATATTAACGTCTTATTTTTTAAACACTTCTCTTAACTCTTAAACACTACTCCATATTTTAATATAAAGCAATTTCTTATATTGCATATTCATGGGCAACTTTAAAACTTTTTACAGAGTACAGACAAATTTTTAAAAATTACCATATTTTTAATTATTAATTCTCTTAAAAAAAAGTATAAATTATAATAAAATTGAAAGACCCATGATCCAGGTGCCCAGTCATACTCCATCCACTTTAAAGTGCATATGCATTTTAAAGTGCCTTAAACAATATGAGATTGAGGGTCTTGTGTATACTTAATACTTATAATTTTATTACTCATTATCCAATATCTGATTTAGAATAATCTTTGATTAGAAAACATATGAATTAGATACATTTCTCATTTTAGGCTATTATAGAATCTCCTGAAAGACAGCTAACTTTAAATGAAATATATAATTGGTTCCAGAACACATTTTGTTATTTCAGACGGAATGCAGCAACGTGGAAGGTAATGATTTGCTATTTTACATTATGCATGCATAAATTGGTTATATAGATACATCCCTCATATAAAAAAACATATTTCACTATTTAAATATGAAGCATGTATAAAAAATGCTGTATGGATTTTTTAATTATGTTATAGCTTAATGAAAAAACAATAAGACTGACAAAAAATAAAATGTATCTAAGAAACAAACTGACACCTTTCCTCCATGTATATGACGAATGCTTATTGAATTTGAACCAGATGAAACTATTCGAAGCTCGAGTATTTTTTCCAAACTGTAAAATTACGTACATTAAATCATAGTTAATTTATTTCCTTTGGGATTTGATCAATTGATTACATGCCTTTTGTAATACGTTGTAAAATATCTTAAAACATTAAATATGTCTAATATTATGAAACGAATAGACTTTAATGCTTAATTTTACTCATGATATCATCTTTCAAAAATCATATCCGTTTTTTATATAATTATAATTTTTATATCAGTATTCAGCACAAAAAAATAACAGCGAATGTGCTAGACTTGGATTTTGTAAGTTTAGATTACATGTAAGCTTGTACAGTAAATTAAAATAATTCATTACACAATAGAGACTCAATCCCTCATACATTCATTTCATCATACAGTGACAACTACAGTAGAGACAAATACCCATAACACACTAAAAGTTACTGGTCAGGACACTCTTGCATTTAGAAAAAGAGAAAGGAAATATTATTTGGCAAGGTAGGAAAATACTAACAGTGTATTTCCTTGAGGACTTTGTAATATGCAGAGGAATTTCAGTTACACACTGGTGATATGTACACTGTCAGTTCCATTTTTTTATGCATGTAGTCTCATTACTTTTGACAAACTTTCACTAAGCAGTATGATTGTGTTTATATATATTTAAAATTGTGAAAAATGACAGTGAATTTATAAAAACATCAAAAAAATATAATTCAGTAGCAGTGGTTGGTAATTAGTTTATTTTGCAGGCCATGTATGAAAAATTTACTTGGCTGACCTTCTAGTAAAAAAAAATTATCACACAATTCTGTAGCTACTTACACTTTTTGATTCAAACTCTTTTCACTACAATATTTCCATCTCAAATATCCTAAGTATATTTCCGATGTAAGTTCCAAGTATAAGTTTATAATTTTTGCTGTTCTCTTGGTATAGTACATACTATACACACTATTCTTCAGGTAAGAGCATATGTAGTGAATACTATTGTTAATGAGCAGTTATAAAGAAATGAATATTGTGTGAGTTCTCTATCCCATAAATATTTTAAATGGAAAAACCTTTACGAAATTTCTTGTATAAAATTCCTGAAAAAGCATTGTAAATCTTCAGTAATCTTTTAAACCAATGTAAATGAAAAACTCATGTACTAAAAGATACAAATAACTTTTGTCACCATGCACTAATTAAGCATGTTTATAAGATGCAGTTATTCAATTGTTCTAGATTTTAGCAAAATATGCATAGTGTATTTTGCGAATATATAGAATTAAAATTTGGGGTAGGGAGAGGGAAAAACAAACCATACAGTTATAGGAACATGTACGAACAAGACATATCTATAAAGAAAACTTGAGCAGCGTATTTAAATACAAATAAAATTATAATGCAGCATTCAACTGTTTCAAGGATACTCTGGATCCTTTTGTCAGTGCAAGTGAACCAACAAAGTCAAAATGACGAAATGGGCACAAATAGAAATTAAGGGGTTTATATACACTGCGCACAACTGAAATCGCAACACCATGAAGAAATTGATGTATCCTTATGGAATTTGCAGAATATAATTGTAACGTGGAGATGTGCAAATGATAAAAACATCATACCCGGAAAATGGAAGCATGGAACTTTATTGACATTAGATCAATATGGAATAAGTCCACAGCGAGCGGCTATGCAGGATTGAATACGACGAAGCATCTCGTAAATGAGATGACCAATGGTGTGCTGAGGGATGGCATTCCATACAGCATGCAATTGGGCTTGTAACTGAACATGGTTTTCTGGAATTGGAAGTTCTCTTAATCGGCGACCCATGATCTCCCAGATATTCTGAATTGGCGACAAATACGGAGAATATGCTGGCCAGGGCAGGATATCAAAACTTTGTAAATTACTCATAGTTACCCGTGAAGTATGTGGCCTGGCATTATCCTGCTGAAAAAGCAGTCCATGCCTGGTTGACAGTTATGCTGTACCACAGGTTTCACAATGCCAGAGACGTATCGTTGTGCCATGATACTGCCAGAAACGTGGACCAAAGGTGTTCGTCCACCAAATGTTATACCACCCCAAACCATGGTACCACTTAGGTGTGGCGAATGATAGAAAAAGCTTTATGGTGGCGTTGTGGAAAGCGCCGGCATACGCGAGTACGGTCATCTGGCATGCCAAAACAGAATCGTGATTCATCCTTGAACAGAATGTTTCACCATTCTATCGACCAATTGCGTCTCATTTAACACCACTGGAGGTGCCGTAACCGGTGAAGGCATTGAAACAGTAGGTGTCGAAAAGTTAATCTACCTCAGAGTACAGCGTCATGCAAACGGTTTGTAATTGTTTGCGACGAAACCACATTACCTGTAATGTGGGATAAATGTCGTTGTAATACGGTTGCTGTGTTAAACGGCTCCCGCATAACGCTTCTCAGAAGCATACGATCTTCACGTGGTGTGATACACTTGGAAGTTTCACTACCTTATTTTCGTGTTGTTTCGTTGTCTTTCCCGAACCGTAACACACACCGTTGAATCATGCTCACATCACGACCCAATAGTTCAGCTACTTTTCGAAGGCTCATTCCACCCTCATGTAAAACAAGGATTTGTTGCCTTTCCGTTGACGACAACTGAACGTATGCGGTACGTCGAGGTACTCTTGGCATACTGTGATATTTTTTTACAATCTGAAACCAATGACGTTACAATTTAGCTGTGATGTCGCTCTTCCTTGATATGACGCTTTTATGCTGCTCGGCAAGGTGTTACGTTACTATGCGTAACGAAACTGCGATCATTTTCATATCTCTCCTTGCCGAATCGCCTGATTTACATAAAGCTACACCTACAACTTTATGGTGTTGCAATTTCAGTTGTGAGCAGTGTACCAAAGTCCTGGATTAAGGGGCCACCTAAGAGAGTGATTCAGAAAGCAGAATGAAGCCAGTCCAGCCAATATAAAAAGAAAAGTAACACACAAGATTGGCGTACGCTAAAACACAACAGACGTATTTTGGAAATAAACACTTTACTGGAAATAAATAAACCTTATATTTGTTAAATTGGCATTTTGGAGGGTTAGAATATATTTAAAAAGTATGACTTAAAAGATTAAACTCTTAAAAATGTTAAAACCTCAAGGTAATAGATTAACAATATGTAAAGAAAATAAATAAATATATGGAAGAATACATTTTATATAACAGACAAAAATATGATACAAAACCAAGAAATTTATGAAAAAGCCTTAATATGGTGACAAATGGTTTGTACACTGCAGCTTTAACGAAACTGTCAAACATTTCAATTCTCTTTCGCATACATATTTCTACAGTCATACGAATTTTCAAAACCTAGAAGTTACAACTCCAAAACAGGAAATGGAAAACCTTAGTGAACACCCTACCTCCCTCTAGAATTTGAAACAAAATCTTTATCAGTCATCCTTTAAGTTCTATCTATAGCCAGTCCTTGAAAATAGATGTTTCACGTAAATCTTTTGAACCGGATGTGAAAAAACAGAAGTGAAAGAAAAACACAAGTGGAAAACTTTAATGAGCCCACCAACCTCCTGCCGAATTTAATGCTGAATTCATGTCAGTCATATTCTCAACTCTTTCTATAGTCAATCTTAAGAAAGAAACTTTCAAGAAATAGTTTTGAACCAGAGTGAACCTCTTACCCACATCGGATTTTAATGCTGAATCCATATCAGTCTTAGATTATCTAAGCTCTATTCATCACAGATTTCGAGAAATAGATGTTTCGAGGAAAATATAAATTTTTGAATCCCTAAGTGACATCAAATGAAATTAGAAGAAAAATTTTTAGTGAACCACCCAACCCCTCTATAATTTAATGCGGAATCCATATCAATTATTATCTAAATTCTATCTATAGCCAATTTTGAGGTATCTATAAGTAAAACTTGAGCAGCGTATTTAAACACAAATAAAATAATAATGTTACAACTGCTTCGAGGATCTCTTTCGTCAATGCAAGGGAGCCAACAAAGTCATAAAGACAAAATGGGCACAAATATATATAAATGGGGTTTATATACCAAAGACCTGGCCCGTCTAAGAAAGTGAATCAGAAAGCAGAATGAAGAGCAGTCCAGCCAATCCGAAACGAAAAGTAACACACTATAGCCAAAACACAACAGGCATATATCCCAACAAGACGAGTCAGTCCGAACAAGAACTAACGAGACCCAACAAGACAAAAAATTAGTCAAATGACATATAAGAGCCCCAAAGGCTAAGAAATGGAACAAATATAAAGATAAAGGGGAAAAATTACAGCGCACTCCGCCCGACTGAAAATCGAGTACTAGACAAGTAATTAACAAAATCACAAGATTTTTACAAGCTTTAAAATGTCAAGATCATAAATCGGTGTGCATTTTTGTTCGATCCTTGAAAATTCAAACCAGTGGTCAAAATTATGGCAATATTGAGCAATTGAAGATTTATTAGCTTAGTTTATTAACTGTTTTTAACATAGTTTTTATGATTATTAATATGGAATTTTAAAGCAGGTTTTATATTGGTCAAACTAAACTTGTTTTAAAATTTCGTATTAAGAAAAATGAAAACTCTGTCAAAAAACAGTAATTTCATAAATCTTCAATTGCTCAACATTGCCATTGTTAGGCAAGGAATATACATTCAAGCCAATTCAAAGAGTTGAGAAATCCATACCCAACAAATGAATTAAAGTTCCCTGTATAGGTATGTGTCGAATTAAAGAAATAACTAGACACATTGACGACAATGAACGGATTAGTTGTAACAGCTTGATGGGTATAACCATCTAGATTTAAGCCTTTGGGGGGAGGGGCACGGGGGGAAGAAAATTGCATCAGAGGAGTCTAATTCAGGTGATTCTCTTTAGGAGTGCTGCTAACGCACCAGAGGAGAGTAGCGAATGATCGTGAAGAAGGTACACTTACAATCCGGATTTTAATGCTGAATCCATATCAGTTTTAGATTATCTAAGCTCTATTCATAGCGGATATCGAAAAATAGATGTTTCAAACAAAATGCAAATTTTTGAATCTCTAAGGGACATCACCAAAACCAAACATGGGATTCCTCAGTGAGTCTCTTAACTCCCTCCACAATTTAATGCTGAATCCATATCAATTAGTATCCCTATCTATAGCCAATTTTGAGAAATATATGTTTTAAGAAAAATTTTGAGTCACAAGTGGAAAAGAAACCAGAAGTGAAAATTCTTAGTGAACCATCCAACCCCTCTAGAATTTGATGTGGAATCCATATCAATTATCACCTAAATTCCATCTATAGCCAATTTTGAGATATAGATGTTTCAAGTAAAATGATAATTTTCGAACCAAAAATGAAAATGGAACCGTAAGTTGCGATCCTTAGTGAACCCCAATGCCTTCGGAATACGATGCTAACTCCAAATCAATCATCTTCTGAGCTCTATCTGTAGTAGATCGTGATAAATAGATGTTTCAAGTAAGCATTTTACCGAAAAACAGTAGTGTAGCAAATTTTTGCCACCAATAAAACTTATTACATAATATATCACATTCTTTATTAAACAAATGCCAAAGGACTTGCAAAAATACTCGTTAAATTGAAGGTCTACTACATAAAATTAAAATCTTATCTGAAAATGTGTTTTAAAATTTGTTGTAGCTTCAAAAGTCCCATTTATAACCGCACAGTTTGATGTGCATAATTAACATTCCACCTTAACTTTTCAACTATCATCTTTTGATATATGTCACTTTAAAGCATTTTCCATCTAATATTGAAGACCGTGCACGTCTTAATCCATTAATTCCCTTTTGATACCTTTTCATCACGAATAGAAGTATATTTCTCTTGTCTTTGCAGTAACTAGCTGCATTGCATCTTTTTAATTTACTTAAAAAATAAAAAGTACAATGCAGAATAGAGGTCGAAATGCCTATGTTTCTGTTTTCACAATGAATGTAACTTCAAGCTCTCTTCTCGCCTCTTTTCTTTACATACCTAAACAGGAAGAAGCATTTTCTACCAACCAAAATCATTATATATTTCTAATATGAATCTAAAGTTTATAACAGAAACTATATTTTTCAGAGGCCACCACAGATGTTAAACATCCCAATTATTAATATCTTTATCGGCACTTGGTTGAAAAAGGATGTTTAGATTTATCGAATTCAGTGACTATACAAAATATAAATTATCCGTTTTCTCTTTAGAGAAGCGTTCATTTACAATTTAAACATGATAGTTTGGCATCTGAAAACATGTATTTTTGGAAATATAAAATAGTTTAAAAATGTATTTTCGATACGTTACCAACATATTTCAAAAAATAGTTTTTTCTTTTTCAGTTTAAAATACAAAATGCAAAATAATACAAATGTATTTTTAAAATGTATTTCAAATGATGCATGTATTTAAGATACTGTCCAACCATGTACATATTTTTAACTTTAAAACTTGTATAATCCATTGTGCTTCTGCAAAAACTATGTAAAATTGATTTTATTGGCCAAATTTTTGTGCATTTTTATTAACATACAAATTTCATACAATAGTAATTTATTAATTTTTTAATAATGTGGTTTAGTAAAACCTTGGAATATTTTTCTCAATGAGGTGTAAGGGCATAGCTTTATAATCCTTGAAAGTAAATACATATTATAGTTTATTTTTGTATAATTATTCATTCGGCCAATTTCAAATTATGGGCATATGAATGTGTTATACAGAACTAGCCTGCAGACTACTAATTATCAAACATTGCATCCTAGTTAAACCGGTGATTTGGCAAAGGGCATGAATTTTTAACAGGACTTCGCTTTGTGCCCTTTGTGAAATCATTGAATCATTATGTTAGGGGAGCTGAAATAGTATAGCAATAAAAGTTTTATGATGTATTTTCTTTGACAATCATTACACAATGTGTGCGTAATCGTTATAAAAGAAATCAATAAATTTTTGAAATTACAAAGCTATAATGGAAATTATAAAATATCCAAATATACGTTGGTATTTGAGTTTAATTTGTCATTGAATAAACATTTCGTTATATATACGTATTTTCAATAGCAAACTTATCAATTTCTATTTCCTACTTGCTTATTTGAAAATCTGTCATTAGGCAGAAAACTAGCTTCAAGAATATTTGTTTATAGAGATCTGAGTTATGTGGTTTTTCTCTGAACTTGGATGTAAAGAAAATACACTTGATAAGTAATTTATAATCCATTGTACTTGTATCTGTTCTCAGAAAAAGGCAGTATGGAATACATTTTGTTGAACTTTTGATTTAATAAAGTAATACAAGGAAATTACAATGTTATATTTATTGAGTTGAGATTGGCAGCTAAAAACGGAATTAAAGATTGTCATTCACTGTACTAAAGTATAACTAAAATATGAAACTTTTTACAGTGCACTTATCTAACTGACATATTAACACATATTCAAACTATTACAATAATACAGATTTAATAATATTTAAATTACATTTTAAATAAAATTTTCAAACTGAAAGTGAATCTAACTAATATATGTAGTGAATGTTGAAAGTTTCAATTACAGTTAAATTATTATTATGAATGTAAAAGTTTTATAGTTAATATTTTGTTCAAGACAATAATTCTATTGATATTTAGACTACGCTGAAATATAAGACGTGCATATAATTGATTAAAATAAAATTATCATTGATTGCCATTAATCCTGAAGAAAATCGTGCAAAAATGACAATTCATGTAGTATAGAAAATCAGATTAATTCTGAACGCATGTTTTGAGTATAATTAACTGTATGAAACTGAATTTGTACTGGGTCAATATTTTATATCAACAAAACTTAATTTCAGAAGCTGACATTAATTCATTAAATAACCATTCAGCAAATGACATAATTTCTTGTTTTTGTAAAACACTGAAATTGGAGAAGATGCATCATTTCAAAATTGTTCTGAACATTGATTTATACTTTAATGAAAAATTGACTTCTGATAAAGTTCTATATTGCAAAAAACTACAATTGAACACTATATCGCTCAGAGATGTCGTGTCATTTTAACGCCTTTCTGTGTAAGTTTAACAAAATTTAGAAGTAGTCGATATTCCTTGTCATAAGAAAAAATATTCATGGCTTGTTGAAATAAAAGTAATCCCATGAAATATGTACTGTTCTCAAACAATATAAGATAACATTGAAAGGTTTTATAAAATCAAATTAATGAATAGAATGGCCATAAAGCATAAAGTATTGAAGGTAAGTTCAAAGAGACATTTTCAATAATGCTTCATATTTATGGTATTTATAGCTAGTTTTAGACTACAGAGTTGGATAAAGAAATGAATTTCATTTTATATATTAAATTTTTGCATTCCATGATGATATAAGCAAAGGTATACTAAAAGTTTGTTTTTAATATACATTTCATAAGAATTATACACTGTAATAAATGTTTATAATGAACTGAAAAATAAATATTTAGATAAGATAATTTTTACAAAGGTAACTTGACTACACCTTCAAAACACCTTCAAATTATCAATATTTGAAAACAGATTTGTAGAGGTAATAATGTAAATGAATGGAGTAATCTGAATGAGAGAAATGCAGCAATTCTTTGCAATACCACCTTTGTTTAGATATCAATACTAAATAAAATTAAGCAATAAAAATTCAAATTGGAGAATTACTTATCAATAAGTTGTACTGTCAGTGAAGTTCTATATATCATATGAAATAAAATCATAATGTTCCACATTAGAACATGAATTACAGAAATGAATTGCTGTCAAGTAAAGACCATATAAACTAATAATTTGTTATCTCTCTAAAAAACTTCAGCCAAAACATATTTAGATATGAGTTGTGTGTTTGCACTTTATAATGAACATTGTATTTCTTGCAGTAGGACACTGCTAACTAAAACCGTAGTACTAATTTGTAAATGAAGTAGAGCTGGATGCTATAGACTAAGTATATTAAAAAAACATCTATTTTTAGATGATATAGATGTTTCAAAACTATTTTATGCTTAATTGAATAATCAAGTTTTTCTGATTTTCTTTTAGAACGATAACATTTGCATATATCTTAATCCAACACTGTAGTTCAAAAAAATTATTTAAATATTATTTTATATAGATATTTTCCAGTGCTCAACTGCTCTCAACCCTAAAAATACACACAAAATATCTACAAAATACTGCACCTTTCTACTCTATAAGTCACTCTCAGCATATATAAATTTAACTGCGCTCAAATCTGCTCAAGGAACAGAAATCCTTTGTGCAACAAGATCAGTCTAGATTTCATCGTGCAGATATCAAATTGAACCAAGAGAAACTCATAGTGATGAAAGAATTTAACTATTTATAATAGTTGATTGTTATATTTGTAAAAACGGATATCTCTTATTGTTAGAATGCAGTACGACACAACCTGAGCTTGCACAAATGTTTTATGAGAGTAGAGAATATAAAAGGTGCAGTGTGGACAGTGGATGAGATAGAATTCTACAAGCGCAGACCTCAGAGGTTGCAGGAGCGCATTGGGTATGTCTATGTGTACTGTGGATATTGTATATGTTGTGTCATTCTTGCACAGTCAATAACACTTAATTTTTTTTTCTCTTCTCCTTTCTCCCCTTTCACTTCCTTTTCCTAACAACATTTCTTTTGTGTTGGCTGCCAATTTTCTGCCCTGCATTTATGTTCGCATCCTCTCACCTATCTGTCATCTCCTCCAAATTTCTCTCTGCACAGAATGCAATACGCACCAACCTGTCCCTCCATAAGTGTTTTGTGAGGTATGAGGATGACTTTGGCTCGTTCTGGATGGTCGATGACTGTGAGTTTGTCAACCGACGCCATTTGAGCCGCGGACGACCCCGAAAGTTTCCGGAAACGAACGAGCACTTTCCTGTATCACAGTAAGCTTTGCTTTCAACCTCTTTTGCTCTATGCCTCTTTCTGTCTGCACTTTTGTATCTTTAATAACTGTCTATAAATTCATTGCTGTTATTTATATGTAATGTTTGTACTGTGTTTCAGTTAGATTGTAAATTTTATTGAAACTTTCTAAATTTTGATAAAAGCAAATACATTTAATTCTTAATTATTCTTCATTTTCTGTTACAAAAGACATTATTTAATAACATTTTGATTTTATGTTAATGATATTTATAGAACCAGAATTCTTTTAGTTGATCAAGATTTTATATAATGTTTTCATATTTTTTTTAGTTGCGTAAAATTCCTTGGCATCATGCAATGGAAAAGACGTAAGTCACACTTATTAGCCGTTATTAACAGCCAGGCAGCAAATAGTTTACGAAGCAAAATATTTTGGCAATAAATACTTTTCCTTGAGCTAGTCCACAAATGTAACCAAATTATTATATCCTAGTAGGGAATAGTAAGGGGCACTGGACCATCCGGTGCTATACTTTAACATGGGCATATTCCGGTGCTATTTCTCCCATTTTATAGCATAGGCGCACCGGATGGGAAGGGATGGAGCTTCCACCAGCAAGCGACCTTTCCATGAAGAGATGATTTTATCAGTCAGAATTTATTAATGAATGGGCCAGATGTATTTTAATGAATGATCAGGATATTTTTAATTAATGAGTAGATAATAAGTAATGCTCAGGATATTTTAGGGGTAATAATGGAATGCATAATATCAATAATTGTGTTTTTTAGTAACAAAATTTGACAAAAATGTATTTTTTTTTTACTTTCAAAATTTAACAATTGGTGATTTTTACTTTTCAAAAATTACATATGTGTTATTTTCTCTATGGGAAATAACATCTGTTTTTACACGTATGCACATTGCACGTATGCACATTTACACGTTTTTCCACAAAAATGTGTTTTTTAGTAACAAACTTTCACAAATGTAAGTTTTCAACTTTTCAAAAACACACATGTGTTAATTTCTCTATGGGAATTAACATGTATTTCCACGCAAATTTTTAACTTTTTTCACAGAAATGTGTTTTTTAGTAACAAGAAACTAACAAAAACGTGTTTTGAACTAGCTGAATTGAGTGAATTTTAGTTTTGAACTAGATGAATTGAGTGAATTTCGGGTTTACGTGTTTTCAACTATCTGAATGTGGTAATGTATCTTTAATAAATTAGGTGTTGTCAGAAAAATATATATATTTTTTTAATTGTGGGTCCACTTCCACTCGGTGTACAGGATACACTGCCACAATTCAATCTAGCATGATCGGGTCATTTAAATTTGATAATGGCTATATGCTAAACTTTTAATTCCATGATTTAAAATACATCGTTCATCAGGATAGGGGAATACCCCATTTTAATTTGCTCCACAATATAAATCTGATGGTCTTTACTTGCACTTTTGAATTGTTCGACTAACTTTGCCTTGTTAAGCAGTTATAATAATCTTAATGACGGATGAACTTTTTACGACATTCTTATTAAAACCTTCAGCAGTTTTTTTCTCCAATAAAGGCTGTTTTCAAACTACATCTTTGATCTGAAACCAACGAATTCCACGGCAGCAGTCCTATTCAACTCGCCTTTCATTTTTCCAATCATTTTTTATTTTTATTGGAATGAAGTGGATGATCACATGGATAATCCGAAAAATCGAAAAAATCTTCATAACTTTTCAAATCTTTGTAAATATCCTCTGTTTCAATTTCATAACACAAGGAATCTGTGTCTGTGAAAAGCAATTCAGCTCAACTGCCATACATCTTCTTAATAAAATCATTATGGAACTCATACATAAGTGTTTTACTCAAATCCTGTACTGAAAAACCTGTATATTCAGTTTCAAATTAGTATTATGCATATGAACTGCTACGAAATTTTCATTAAATATTTTAAAGGAGTGTAAGGACGGTGATGCAAGTAATTTTATCAATCTCTTCAGGGCCTATACTAGTTTAATACCCATTCTTTTTCTCAAGTATTCCATAGTTTTACCAAACACTACGTTGTTCATAAGTTAGAACAGGTCGTTTTCAAAGGAATTTTTTGCCATCATTCTTTTCTCAGTGTTAAATTGTACACAGGGCTTCAACTAGGGTTCTTGCTTAAAAGTTAATACTCGATTAATTTTCCATCCCTAGCTTCATATACTTCATTCATATTCTATAAAGCAGAACATATTTAACCTTATGATTCAAATTGGGGGTTAATTTGATCTGGTGTTTGCATATTTTAAAATTCATTTCTTCGGATAAATTCCGTCTATACTTCGAAATCAGAGATGGGGGGATATAAACCCGTTCAGGTACTAGAGGATAGTCATTGTGTTTAACGTGCAAATCAGGGGAATGGTCTATATCCGCCTCGATAATATATCCCACAGGTGAGTCATCTTCAACAGCAAGTGGACCAAATTTCTTAATTTCTTGAGAAGCAAGCCATTTAAAATCTGATACAGGGAGTGTTTGGCTTAGAGCCCATCCGTACAGATTATTAGCATCCAGATACATTATGTATTTGTTGGTTTTTGTAAAATCGAAATGCTCCAATTACTTGTTATTAGCCCGGCTAAGGCGTTTACTGATAACACTAATACCACCTCTTATACCTTCTTCTAAATATAGGTTTAATAATGCAACCTTTTAAATTATGAAACACATCGTCTTATCTTGTAATTCAGATTACAATTAAGATGGGCTGCATCTCGGAACTTTAGAAGCTAAGTGACAGTGATCTCTTACACATTTTTTCTAAAAACTTTGTTGCAAATATGACATATAGTAGCATTTTCAAAGTTTTCATGATCTTCAGCAGTGAAATTCATTTTCATATTTTCTTTCAGTACTCGTCGAATCTCCTCTTCTTCTTGAATAAGGGGCTTCAAAAAATGTCTAATCCTATCCTCACCCCTATAGATAACAGGTCCTTTAAAGTTTTTCCCATCAGGTCCAATAATAATATATGCAAAACCACAAGAAACATGATGAGATAAAATGGTATCATGTGAAATGGAAAGGGAATTCTCACATATATCCGTTTTTATTAGAAAGGACTCAAAGTCCGCTTATACTACAAATGGTACACGCATTTGCATGTAAATACTTTTAAATTTCAAAATCTTGTCATCGTCACTGGGAAACTCCACTCTCTGCAGACCATATTGTCTACATAATTCAATATGGTTCTTTAAACGAGCTTCAGATGAAAATCGGTGTAAGCAGTAGTCACAAAAATATTGCTTCTCTTTATGTTTCCTTATATTGTATAAAAGTCTGCTCATACTTCTAATAGCTTTCTTGACTAATAGCTCTTTAGGTAGTGGGATTATAACTCGAGGCAGCTAGAGGCTCATACTCCCCAACATCAATTGTTAATTCCGCGATAATCTCTAATACTCAACCGCTCCCACGGCCTTCATAGGTTTCAAACAATGTTAACACTTTTGAAAAATCAGCATCCATATTAGAATTCAAATCTTTTTCAGTGATGCTTTTCCTACAAAAATTTCTGAAATAGTTTATACAACATTCATCCAAAAAGGTGAGTAGATCTTTTTCATCATTACCAGAAATTTTATAAACTGTCACAGTATTGTTTAAAGCTTGTTTGCAGGCTTTTAGAGTCGCTATCTTCTTCTTTTTATTCATGTTAGAAGCATCTGAAGTTTTACTTTTAACACCTTGCATAGGACAGGATTCAGAAGTTTTTCTTTACCATGCATAGATTATTACACCATGCATAGATTTATTATTATGCCATGCATAGATTTATTACCATGAGCTGTACGCCCATGATAGAGCATATCGCTAATTCTAGTGAATGTAGCAGGACATTATAGACAAGGAACTCTACTCGAAGAGCCATGCATCTTCATATGCGGCACCAAACTTCGTTTTGTCTTGAAGCTATTCCCGCAAGTAAGACATACCTGTAAAAGTTAAAATACAAGACTTTAGTTAAAATACAAAACTTACACGCTATTTTCCTTAGCAATGTAATACATTTCCATCACTTATTTAAAGTAATCATAGGTGTCTTCCATTCCGATAGAAATTTTACCAAAATTGTTAATAAACACTAAATAATAGCTTCTCATTGATATTATGAACACATTTCACTATTAGCCAAGCACTATTAGAAGTATGAACAGACTTTTATACAGTATAAGAAAACATAAAGAGAAGGATTGTTTTTGACTGCTGCTTACAGCGATTTTCATCTGCAGCTCGTTTAAAGAACTATATTTAATTATGTAGACAATATGGGCTGCAGAGAGTGGAGTTTCCCAGCGACGATGACAAGATTTTGAAATTTAAAAGTATTTACATGCAAATGTGTGTACCATTTGTAATATAAGCGGATTTTGAGTCTTTTCTAATGAAAACGTATATCTGTGAGAATTCCCCTTCCATTTCGCATGATACCATTTTATCTCATCATGGTCCTTGTGGTTTTGCATATATTATTATTGGACCTGAAGGGGAAAACTTTGAAGAACCTATTTTCTATAGGGGTGAGGATGTGATTAGCCATTTTTTGAAGGCCCTTATTCAAGAAGAAGAGGATATTCAAAGAATACTAAAATAAAATATGAAAATGAATTTCACTGCAAAAGATTGTGAAAACTTTGAAAATGCTACTATATCTCATATTTGCAACAGGGCTGTAGGAAAAAACGTGTAAGAGACCACTGTCACTTAACTTCTAAGTTCAGAGATGCAGCCCATCATAATTGCAAGCTGAATTACAAGAAAAGACGACTCATGCCCATTGTAATGTAAAAGAGTATGATGGACATTTAATATGCAGGATATTGGTGGATTTAAAGGAAAGAGGATTGAATGCATCGGTAGTAATATGCAGAAATATGCATATTACATTCAGTCTAGGAAGTCTACAGTGTATAGATTCTCTTCACTTTTTACCTGCCTCTATTGAGGAACTAAGTTCTAGTTTGGAATTCACTCAGTTTCGTATCATAAAAGAACAATTTGCAAATGATCAAGTGGGTTTACTGACTAGAAAGGGTGTTTACCCTTATTCTTATATAGATTGTCGCGCCAAATTCGAAGAAACGGGTCTACCCTCTAAAGAGGCCTTCTTCGATGATTTAAATCGAGAGGAGTTCTCCGATGAAGCCTATGCCCCTGCCCAACATGTTTGGTCATCCTTAAAGAAAAAGAAAATGGGGAAATATCGTGACTTGTACATAAAAAATGATATTCTTCTGTTAGTGGACATTTTTGAGAATTTCCGTGATTTGACATTGAATTATTAAGGGATAGATGCTGCTCACTGTTTAACTCTTGCCTGGAATGCAGCCTTGAAGACTAATGAAATATCATTAGAACTGATTACAGACCCTGGTATGTACCTATTTTTAGAAGAAGGTGTAAGAGGTAGCATTAGTGTTATCAGCAAACGTTTTAGCCAGGTTAATAACAAGCATTTGGAGCATTTCGCTTTTGCAAAATCCCGCAAATACATAATGTATCTGTCTGCTAATAATCTGTGCGGATAGACTCTAGGCCAAGAACTCCCTGTATCATATTTTAGATGGCTTGATTCTCAAGAAATTAAGAACTTTGATCCATTTGCTGTTGAAGATAACTCACCTGTAGGGTATATTATCGAGGCGGATATAGAATATCCCCATGATTTTCACGATAAACACAATGACTATCCTCTAGCACCTGAAAGGGTTCATATCACACCATCTCTGATTTTGGAATATAGCCGGAATTTATCTGAAGAAATGAATTTGAAAATATGCAAGGACCAAATCAAATTAACACTCAATTTGAATCATGAGGTTAAATATGTTCTGCATTATAGAAATTTAAAGCAGTATATGAAGCTAGGGATGAAACTTGTGAAAATCCATTGAGCATTAACTTTTAAGCCAAAACCCTGGTTGATGCCCTATGTACAATTTAACACTGAGATGAAAATGCTGGAGTAAAATTCCTTTGAAAAAGATTTATTCAAACTTGTGAACAACGCAGTGTTTGGCAAAACTATGGAAAACTCGAGAAAAAGAATGGATATTAAACTAATACAGACCGAGAAGAGATTGAAAAAGTTATTTGCATCACCGGCCTTACATTCTTTCAAAATATTTAATGAAGATCTGGTAGCAGTTCATATGCATAAGACTAATTTGAAACTGAATAGACCCATCTTTGCAGGTTTTTCAGTACTGGACTTGAGTAATACAATTATGTTTGAGTTCCATTCTGATTTTATTAAGAAGATGTATGGAAGTCGGGCAAAATTACTTTTCACAGACACAGATTCCCTGTGTTATAAAATTTAAACAGATGATATATGCAAAGTTTTGGAAGTTATGAAGATTTTTTCGACTTTTCGGATTATCCATGTGATCATCTACTTCATTCCAATAAAAATAAAAAAATGATTAGAAAAATGAAAGACGAGTTGAATGGGACTCCTGCCGTAGCATTCGTCGGTCTTAGATCAAAGATGTATAGTTTGAAAACACCCTTTATGGAGAAAAAACTGGTAAAGGTGTTAATAAGAATGTCGTAAAAAAGTTCATCCATCATGAAGATTATTATAACTGCCTAACAAGACGAAGATATAATACAGTCGAACAATTCAAAATTACAAGTAAAGACTATCAGATTTATAAGGTGGAGCAAATTAAAATGGAGTTATCCTCTATGCTGATAAACGATATATTTTAAATGATGGAATTAAGAGCTTAGCATATGGTCATTATCACATATAAATGACCAGACCATGTTAGATTGAGTTGTGACGGTTTATCCTATACACCGGATAAAGATGGGTCCAAAATAGAATATATATATATGTATATTTCTAACACCTAATTTATTAAAGTGAAATAACCACATTCAGATAATTGAAAACAAGTATCCCCGAAATTCACTCAATTCAGCTAGTTCAAAACTGAAATTTACTTAATTCAGCTAGTTCAAAACTGAAATTCACTCAATTCAGCTAGTTCAAGACTAAAATTCACTCAATTCAGCTAGTTCAAAACACGTTTTTGTTAGTTTTTTTTACTAAAAACACATTTTTTGAAAAACGTAAAAAATTTGCTCAAATGTGAAAACACATGTTAATTCCCATAGAGAAATTAACACATTTGTGGTTTTTGAAAGGGTTAAAACTTACATTTGTTAAAATTTATAAGTAAAAAACTTACATTTGTGAAATGTTCTTACTAAAAACATATTTTTGTAAAAAAACGTCAAAAATATGCACAAAAACATCCTGATCATTCATTAAAAAACATCTGGCATTCATTAATAAAATTTGATGATTTTATCAGTCAGATTTTATTAAGATCATTCATTAATAAAATCTGACTGATAAAATCATCTCTTCATAGAAAGGTCGCGTGCTGGTGGAAGCTCTTCCCCTCCCCATCCGGTGCGCCTGTGCTATTACATGGGAGAAATAGCACCGGAATATGCCCATGTTCAAGTATAGCACCGGATGGTCCAGTACCTCCTACTATTCCCTACTTACTTACTCTTCCCTACCAGTTTTATGAAGGAAGGGATTTTGTTAATGTTGTTTGCCTGATGAAGAACTCACGTAGTTTCATGGTTTAACTAAAGTAGAATATTAGAAAAAAATATTCTGTGCAAATTCTGCATCGATACGGTGTTCTTATAATTAGATAGACATTTGAGTAATTAAAATGTAATTTCCAAATATTTCATGTTTCATTGAATCATATGTTGATTTGATCACCAAAATAAAATATCATTTTGAAAAATTATACTTTAGGGTGGAAAGGGAAAATGATATTTCAATATGCCCTTTCAAAACTAAGAAATTTTTCCTTAGACTAGTTTAAATACTGAACAAAAATCTAACTGTTACTATTATTCAAGTATTTATAAACTTTATGATGATTTATTTTCTTCCAAGTAATAATTAATTACCATTCGAAACTATTGTCATTTATATCAATATGACTATGTTCATAGCAATGTTGCAATATTATAAAGTGTGTCCAACATTTATCCAGGACTTGGGGAAATTCTTGGATACTTCAGGAAAATTTTTGGACAAGCATTTTCATACTGCTTTAGAAACCTTTTAAATAAACTATGCGTGACTATATATGGAATAATGAATTATTATTTATAAGTGCCTAAACAATTTTTTGTTACGCAACACTGACATTGTATAAATATGAATATATGATGAATATACGAAACATAAAGTTCGCATTTCTATCATTATTGAAAACATATTGGGATTATTATTTTTAAATGTTTCTTAAAGAGAGTCAAATGTTTACAGACAGATTATGGTATTAACTGAAAGAAGACACTATAAATAAATTGTGTATAACAGCTTAGAAAATTTTCAACTTCAGTAACCTTAACAGCATTTTTTTTCACAGTGACGTAAGATTTAAGTCACACTGTGACTTTGGGACGTCACAGGACGTCGCAGTACGTCTCGGCAATGTCATATTGAGGTCACAGCGAAGTCACTTTGGTCATTTTCATAGTCGCTTGTGACGTCGCATATTAACTTGTTTGTGACGTCACATTGTAATTGCCATTGTAATGTCGTCACATTGTTACGTGTTAATTAAACTGCGGAAACGTCACAGAATATAGTCACAATGAAGTTATAAAGTTCCTAATATGTAACGTCGCATAGAAGTCACAAATATGATGTCACATTATGACCCAGGTGTCACGTGACTACAACGTCACTGTCACACATGTGACGATCTTCGCTGTGAGGGAAATATATGCATATTATTAGTACATGGTTGATTATAATGCGAGAACCACAAACAATTTTACAATTAAATTATATTTATAAGTATTAAAAGCTCTAAAATGCTGGTAGCAAATAAAGAAAACAAGATTATAAACTACACAGAAAATTAAACTTAGCATAAAGAAAACTTAAACAACGTAACTAAGCACAAATTAATAGGCATTGCAGCATAGAATTGTTTCAAGTACACATTGGATTCGAGACTGGTGTTAAACAGGGATGCGTGATGTCAGGACTATTATTTATAATAGTAATTGAGAGACTGGATCATGAAAAGAACTATCAGAAATAAGAGGCGAGGCATCAGATGGAACTTCACATCAGTATTGGAAGATCTAGATTTTGCTGATAATATTGTCTTGATGTCCTCGAGATTAGATGACTTACAGCAGAAAACCAAGGTTTTTGCTGAACATGCTAAAGAGGTTGGTCTTCATATCAGCAAGAACAAAACTAAAGTATTTAGATTAAAAGAAAAATCATCAAACAGTATTGTTTTGGATAATGACCCCATTGAAGATGTGGATACGTTTACCTACCTTGGTGTCATGGTGGGAAAAACGGGTGGAACTGATGAGGAGATCATAATTAGAATTGCTAAGGCCCAAAATGGCTTTCGTGGGCTCAACAAAGTGTGGAGAGCTTCGGAGATAAAGCTCAAGACTAAACTAAATTTGTTTAATGCCTTGGTGAAGAGTGTACTGTTATATGGAGCAGAAACGTGGAAAGTGACTAAATCCCAAAGTGCCAAACTTAATGCCTGGTAGGGCAAGTGCCTTAGGAGAATACTAGGAATTTTCTGGCCTAACACAATATCAAATGAGAACCTATATAAAAGGACCAATTTAAAGCCCTTTGAATATGACATCAAATATCGAAGATGGAAAGGGGTAGGCCATGTTTTGAGAATGCCATTAGACAGCATACCCGCCGTTGCCCTGGACTGGGCACCTGAGGGCAGGCGGACAAGAGGTAGGCGGAAACTTGGAGACGGTTGGTGGAGAGTGAAAGAAACCAGGCCGGATGAGCGTTCTGGACTGAAGCGAGAACTGCTGCACGCGATCGTGTTTGGAAATCTAAGCTGAAGGCCTTAAGTGCCACTTAGGCACAAAGAGAATGATGATGATGACACATTGGATTCACTATTTCGATAGTAAACAGACCAACAAATCTGAAATGAAAAAACGTTACATTTCGTCCAAACAATTCGCCTTTTGTTGGCGCACTGAAGAAGGGGGCCCAACGTATCTTTGAAACAACTATATGCTGCAATAACAATTAATTTAGGCTAATTACGTTACTTGAATATCCCTTATTTTATGCGCAAAGTGTTTTTACCTATTAATTACCTCGGCTACAACATAATATTTCTTCATTGGGCCCTTTCCATATTTTTAAAGATCTATTTATCATTGAAGAAGAGGATCCAACGTATAGTCGAAACAGGAGTATGTTGTATTGTTTATTGATTTGTGCTTAATGGCGCTGCCAAACTTTTCCTTATTCTTTGCACAAAGTATTTTAATTACTGATTAAACTTTGCATATTATACAATATAAGAAATATTAGTTGCAAGTGAAAGTGAATACGTAAACTATAAATGGAATATTTTAAAATAATAGTTGATACTATACAGTAGTTTAAAATTGAACGAGTCATTGCACATTGCTTCAGGTTCATCCACTGTTTCTGAATCTGAAGATTAAACAACATCCTTATTCAAGTTTTGTTTACTCTGCGATTGCTTTTCACTATATTTCTAGAAATTTATGTTCATTTAATAAACTTATTCTTCTTTGCTTCTTCACGCTTACGTATGCGACTTACTTTCTTTGCTTCTTTGCTTTACGTGTCATTTTCGCTTCTCTTTTTATGCAAATATGTCCGAAATAATAAAACAGGCTTTATAATCTATCGTCAGTTAACAAAATAAATTGTTTGAAGACAATCTGCATTTTTGGTAAACTTTAAAAAGCAACAAATTTTAAAAGCTTCGCTTTCTGAGATTCTTTTTAGGATCTACCGCGAATAATTTACTTAAAATTAGGAATCTTCACTGGCAAACTAGTGTCACGTAGGCAAAACTGTAATTACTACGCATACTGAGTTCAATATATTTACTGACATTAGCCAAATTCCATCGGTAAACTAAAATAAGCAATATATATATATATATATATATATATATATATATATATATATATATATATATATATATATATATATATATATATCTGATTAGTTGTAGGAAAGAACTTATTGATACCTCATTTCGGAAACGCATATATTACTTTCTCTATATGCGTAGTATAATGTATAGTGGCAAGTATTGTGACTGGGTCGAAAATGTGAATTCGAGTTTTCAACGAAAGTGCATGTTTTAAGCATCCCTGAACTTGAATCGAACGTTTTTGAGATGTTGTCTGTGTGTGTCTGTAGAAGCGATATCTCACGGACGAAAGAAGCGTTTCGAACGAAATTTTGCACAAATATTACAGTCGGTGAATACAGGAAGCCTATTGATTTTAAACGTGGTCGAATGTTCGGAAGACAGTCAAATTTTCGAATGAAATTTCGAAAAAATCATGAACAAATCTTTCATAATGTCCGTAAATTATCCTTTCTTATGTTATTTTTCATTATAAAATGAATGACATAAACTTTATAACGCCAGCATGAGTCGTTCTTAAGATATTGCACGTTTTTTTCATAAATTTATCAAAAATTTACATAAAATTTAAAACGTATTAAATATTGTAAAATATATTCATTTTTCATGCAGTTTTATGCGAAAAATTTGTTAACATCATTGTCGTAGATCTAGTTCGTTCCACTTACGAAAAAAGCTACTTTTGTAACAGTTTTGTATTTTTGCGATCAACAATTTACCAATAGTCATTTATATATAAGAAAAGCCCTCCTCCTCGTCTGTGTGTAAAGCTTGGCAATAACTTTGGCGAGATTGGTTACTAATTTACCGAAATGTCGTCAACTTGGCGATGTGTCGTCCCAAATTGACGAAAATATAGTCGAAATCGCAAAAATGACGCCAATTTGATTAATTATGTATTAAAAAAATTAATATATGTTGCATATTGCGGATGCCATCAATATTGATAATTGTCAATTTCGAGTTGCGCGATGTATAAGTTAATTAAACACTTTGAAATTGTTTTACATGTTGGCATCCGGAAAAGCGCCAAATATACAAATCAACATTCAAAACACTACGCCGTGGATATTATACATCATTTGTTCACTGCAAAAGAAGTAAATTAATTGCATTATATTGAGTAGTCATGTGCTGCCCACATCAGATTTTTATATAATGTTGTGTAGCTCTATAAATAACAAGAAAGATTAATCATGCATAAAGCATTGATTATGAAACACTTTCCAACTTCAATACAATTTTATTTAAGCATCTCTAAAATGCGATACATTCCTCGGTAATATTTTTAAAATTATCACAATTAATTTATTTTTGAAAACTTAAAACTTCATCGAAAAAAAAGTAACTTTATTTAAATGACGGCATTGAAATATAAATTATCTGGTTTAAGCACCTCTAAAATGCGATACATTCCTCGGTAATATTTTTACAATTATCATAATACTGCAATAATTTGTTCTACTTGAAAACTTCATCGAAAATAAATGAACTTTATTCTAATGACGTCATCGAAATATAAATCGCCTGGCTCTCTATATTAAAAAAGCATTTCAATCACAAATTTTTTTCCATTCGTTTCATTTATCACAATACTACAGTAATTTATTTTATTTAAAAATTTAAAACTATGGAGATACAAGTAATTTAACTCTATACCTAAAATTTCATCGAAAAAATCGTCTGCATCTCTATGTAAAATCAATGAATGTTTCATTCATATCAGCTATATTGCAGACTCCATGAGCAAAATAATGTTGCTTTAAAGAAATACAGCAATTCTTATACAACTAATTCTACATCTTTTGGTGTTTGCATTCTCCATAAAGGAAAATTAGGCTTCGTTGTAGAAATAATCAATGTTTAATGATCATTTAAACTGAAATATATTGTAATTGCGTGGTCTCATAATGTAGATGCACAGAATTTAAGCAAACGTAAAGCGGTTTTAGGACGGATACAACATTAATATAAATTAAAAGGAACTTTAAAAATCACGATTTTGACACAAGATGGATGTCATATTTTATTTTGAAGTGGGCCACATGCTCTCTTCATATAAATGGTGCAATTATTATTTAAATTTTTATTTTAAAAAGTACTGAATATATTTTGCTGAAATTTTTTTTATATATTTTAAGGGATAATGTGAATATTTAATAAAACTTTCGAAGCAATTTGTGAATTTTAAAATCGCTTAAAAAATGTTTGAAGTATTAGGTCCCATAGGGTTCAACGTATTTCATTTTTTCAACCCGGGTTCAATCCGGAGCCAACGACCGTACCGTGCTGAAAACACCGGGTCTCGTTAGATCACCCAAGTCAGGAAACATCGGGCGCGGTTAGTACTTGGGTGGGTGGGTGACCATCTGGGAACACCGCGTGCTGTTGGCATATTTCGGGCGCGGTAGCCAGGTGGTTTGCGCGCTGCAGTTTGCACGCTGCCACAACTGCCGCCGTGTTCAAGCGGAGTACGATCATGTTAAACATGTGGGTCCGTAAGTCCTTCCGAGAGGTTGGTGGTAGGGGAAGGAGGGTACGGTCCCTGTGGATGCCTTCCCCACTGGGTTCCGGTCTAAATTGGGTGGCACTTCCCTGCCGTCCAAACAGTTACCTTACACCTTTCTGGTAGGTCGGACGGCCTGGGTCTCAACAACAACAATCCGGGTTCAATCCAAAACTAATTGAGTGATATTATTCATTTATATTCCCATAGGTCCCACAGACCGTTTGAACAACATACTAAAATTCCATTTTGATAAAAGTTTCCGTAAAAAAATCATTTTTACGGCAGTTATCGTGAGAACGGACAAACAGACAGACAGACAGATAGAAAGAATGGACAAAGTCATAAACACTTTTCAACTATGCTGTAAAGTGTTAAAATGAAATGTTGAAATAGGACTAAATAATGTTTTATTTTGCTTATAAATAAGCAGATTTATATAGATTTTGTATCACAAGTTCATTAAAAGTTGTCTAATATATACCGCAGTACAAAAATTACAGTAAAACAGATCTGTAACATGTATTTTTAACCATTTACTACATAGTTGAAAAGAGTTTATGACTTTGTTCATTCTGTCTGTCTGTCCTTTAGCACGATAACTGCTGTAAAAATGACTTCATCAAAATGAAATTTTAGTATGTTATTCAGACGGCCTGTGGGACCTATAGGGAATATAAATGAATAATATCACACAATTTGTTTTGGACTGAACCCGGGCTGAAAAAACGAAATACAATAGTAGATAAGAAAGGGGTGTTCTGCGAAGGAGGCGGTATGCGGTATGGCCGCCATCTTGATTTCCGTAATCCTGGACGAGGTTGTAAAAGGGGGAAAATGAAAAAAGGTGGGGGGTTAAAAAATTTTAGAAACTTTTTTTCGGGTGGCAAGGATTTCGTAGTCTTGTACTAGGGGGTTTAAGGATAAATAAATTTTTTGGAACTTTGAATTTTTCTAAGTAGGGAAGAAACTTTTGGGGGTGGCAACATCTAGGGAGGCGGTATATAACCATCAGCGCCCCCTAGCGGTGGAAAGCGGAATTAAAGTTGTAACTTGGTAATTTTTTCTGATATTGAAGATTTTTTCTTTTTTTTTCCCCTTTTTTTTCTACATTAATTATATAAAGTGATTGAGTAATGAATATCCCTCCGCCAAGGGTATGCCAAGGTCATCGTTCTTACAATATCCCTCCGCCTTGCAAAAAAGAGTGCTTGTCCTATTCGTAGGTTAAGGGGTATGCCAAGGGCATGCCAAGGCCATCGTTCTTACAATACCCCTCCCCTATTTAGCGGTTACGAATACTTAACTGTGAGAATATTGTATGATGAGATACATGAGTTATTCTTGTATTTCTCCATGGGAAATAACATAAGTTTTAAGAATCTTGTATGGTGAAGGGAAATAACATAGATTTTAAGAATGTGTCATTTTTAGCGTTTTTTCACAAAAAGTTTCAAAAACGTTAAAAAACAACAAAAATGTACGTTTATTTAACAAGTTGTAGTTTTGAGATTGTTTGATTTCTGTATGGGAAATAACATGGGTTTTCACGCTTTTGTGTATTTTTTGTAAAAAAAAATGTGCGTTTTTGCAAAAGTGCTACCAAAAATGCATTTTTTGAAAAATGTGACATTTTGCGAGTTTTTTCAAAATGACTGATTTCTCTATGGGAATTAACATCGGTTTTTGCACTTTTGCATTTTTTTTTTTATGAATGTGCGTTTTTGCAAAAGTGTTACCAAAAATGTGATTTTTGAAAAATGTGACATTTTTCGATTTTTTTCAAAAACACGTTTCTTACTTGTAAAAACTTAGAAAAACACGTTTTTAAAATAGTATAATAGCATGAATGCCTATATCGGAGGGGGACCCAAACATTTCGGTCTTAGATTTACAAATTTTAATAATAAATATTTTTTAAAAATAAATATTTTAAATAATAGCAGATACCTGTTGATCTGTAAAATACTTAAGTGTTATGAATCTCGCAAGTTAATTAATGGATGCTAATTAAATTAGTGTTTCTAAAAATAAACATTTTAAATAATTGCAGATACTCATTTCTTTATAGGAGTATCTTTAAACCAACATGTTTTAATACGTTTGTTATTCTAATACGTGTGTTATTTTATAAGTGTACTATTCCCATAGGGGTATCTTTAAACCAACATGTTTTAATACTTTTGTTATTCTAATACGTGTGTTATTTTATAAGTGTACTATTCCCATAGGGGTATCTTTAAATCTTAACATATTTTAAAAAGAGAGTGCAATGTTTTAAGATTAAACCAGAGACACGGCTTATGCTTTAGAAAACCCCTCTTCAACGGGCGCTAGAAAGATTGAGAAGCTCATATTGAAAACCGCATAGTGCATTAAATCATGATGAGAGATACGCCCCCCTTTGTACGGTCAGTGGGGGAAAGAATGTCGTTTTTAGGCAAGGTTAATAGATTATACTAGCAGCATACCCGTTCTTCGTACGGAGTATATAATATAAAGAAACTTGAAATTCATAATCATGCCCAAATTCTTATAGTATACTAAATGACATGTTTAATCAAAATATTCTGTTCAAATATTTAATATAATGCTCCTAAAAAGAAGTTTAAGAATCTCTGTTCTCGCTATATAAAATTATCTTCATGGACATATCTGAAGAATAAAACATCTTGGACCCCTTATGTAAGCAAATATAAAAAAAATATGGAATTGAATCAATATATGCAAAATAAAAGCGTTAAAATTGTATGGGACCCGTACTAATTATATACGCGAATATTAGAAAATATAACCTGTATTAGTAGATTACATGTATAAATTGAAAATACCAATAAACCCGTAATCTTTAAATCTGAAGACAGTCATTTATTCCAATATATGTCAAAATTAAAGTGCTAAAATTTTATGGGAAGATATACACGTACTACTTATAATGTCCGATTATTAGTAGAAGATTACCCGTTTTGCAATATGAGTCACAAATGTTTTTTGGTAAAATACAACAGACGACGTAATAAATTGAATATATAATTAATCCCCTTAATCTTCATACCAGAAGACTGTACTTGATTCCAATATATATGCCAATATATGTCAAAATATATACCAATATACCTGTACTACTTATATTCTCGTAGGTTAGAAGATATACCCGTGCATTCCTAGAAGATTACTCGTACAACGTACAATATGCGTGTGTCAGCAATTTTTGCCGCAATAAAACAATGGCGTAATAACTTAAAAATATCAATAATCCCTGAATCAATAATTCCGGAAAATATCAATAATAATAATGTTTAAACCTGAAGAGTATAATTGATATTATCCAGTCCAAAATGAAATGGCAATGAAATTTAGTTTATAAACATATCTTCATTATTCAAATCGGAAAGGATTTAATAAAAATCGTCTGCCGCATAAACACATTGGATTTAAATCCGTTGCTAAGCGACATGATATCATTTGCTTCAAATAAATTGGTAGAAAAAATATCGTCTAAATAGTTATATTTCTATGGAACATTTGGCGACAGTTTCGTCAAATTAGCGACATTTTAAAAAATCGCCAAATTTATCGCCAAGTGGGACTGTAGAACTGACAGTTCCACTTTGCGACAAATTGACGAAATATCATCACAATACTATCCCCTAACAAAAAACAATTAATATCATTTATGTAGCGCAATTTTATCAATTTCAAGATATTTTTATAGATTTGAAAACATTTTTATCAATTTGGTGACATTTTAAAAATTCGCTAAATGTATTACTAAGTAGGATGGTTGGTCTGACAGAGAAATGCTAACCAAACATCATTTCAGTACTCTCTTCTAACAAAACAAAAAAAAATTTCATTGATATGTAGAAGACCCAAGCCACACGACCAACCCGAAGGTTTATGGCAGCTGTTTGTGTGTCGTTTATATCAATTTGGCGACATTTCCGTCAATTTGGCAAAGTTTAAGAAAAGTTGTCAAATTAGCGATATCCCTCCAAATTCGTAGCTTTGAATTTGCAGATCTGAATGAAACATTCTTATCCCGTTTCAATATACTAAATGAAAACACTACAATTGTATTAGAAGATATACCCGCTCTACTCTTTTTCTGTTTCAACAATCGGCTATATGAATTTATTGGCTAAACACAATATATGAGTTTAGTAGCTAAATACGATATAAGCTTGAAAACTCTTTGCCAAAATAAATGAAATTGATGTACGCAGTCAGCAATTAATATAATTAAAAGAAAAATCAAACCGTCCATTCATAAGATATACTTTTATATCCATTTATCCATTTATTTATTATTTAAATCGAAAAAAAATTATAAAAACATTAACAAACACATTTAATTTAATTGCGATGCCGAGCAACATGATATATCCTCCTAAAATGTTAAAATTTATTAACCACTAACAGCACACCCGTTATTCGTACGGAGTGTACAATTTAAAGAAACTTAAAGTTCGCAATCATGTGCAAATTCTGTTAAAATATTAAATTTATTGCTCCTAAAGAGAAGTTTAAGAATATATGTTCTCACTATGCAAAATTATCTTCACGATCAGATCTGAAGAATAAAACATCCTGCCCCCTTTTGTAAGCAAATTTACAGAAGAAAAAATAGGAATTGAATGAATATATGCAACCCCGTACTAATTATATTGTCGCAGATCAGAAAATATGCCAATGTGTTAGTAGAAGATTACCCGTATTACAATATGCGTCTCAAAAATATTTGCCAAAATAAAAGAGATGACGTAATAAATTGAAAACATCAATAATATCCGTACTCTTTATACCAGAAGGTCGTAATTGATTCCAATATATGCCAATATATATCAAAACATATGTCAATATACCTGTACTACTTATATTCTCGTAGATTAAAAGATATACACGTGTATTTGTAGAAGATTCGTACAACATACAATATATGAGTTTAAACAATTTTTGTCATAATAAAATAATTGCAAAGTAACTTGAAAATATCAATAATCCTTGAATCAATAATCCCCGAAAATATAAATAATAATAATTTTTAAACCTGAAGACCGTAATTGATATTATCCAGTCAAAAATGCTATAAGAAAAATCAAATCGTTCTTTTCTAAAATATATTTTTATATCCATTTATTTATTATTCAAATCGAAAAAATAATTATTAAAATTAGCAGACAGATTTAATTTAATTGCGTTTCTGAGTAACATGATATAAGATAGAATCTTATAACATGTTAAATATGTCATGTCTTATAACATAAACTGCGAAATTAAATAACGATTTTGATTTCTCTATACTTCTCATTGTTCCGTAAAAGCTTGTTTTAAATAAACCATGAACCATGGAGATAGATTTCACCTTTAAATCATGTTTCAAACAATTCATGTTTTCAGAAAGTGACTAATTAACGCAAAAAATCTCCCATCAAACTCAGAGATTAAATTTTAATTCACTTTCAAACGATTTTCAAGCTTTTCGTTTGGATAAACCACGGAGTTAGGGAGTAGAACTCCAAGGTAAAAGTTCCGTTTTTCATTAATATCTCGACAACCCCAGGTCTTAGAAACACGAAACTTGGACAAAATTTATGGGGGGATATTTCAAGGCTATTCACCAAATTTCATTCAATTCGGTTCAGCCGTTTTTCCGTGACGATGAGACAAACGAACATTTCGTTTTTTACTAATATCTCGAGAACCACTGGTCGTAGAAACTCAAAACACGGATATAATTTTAAGTGGGGCTATTTCTGGGCTACCCACAAAATTTCATCAAATTCGGTTCAGCCGTTCTCCCGTGATGGTGTGACAAACAGACAGACAGACAGACAGACAGACAGACAGACAGACAGACAGACAGACAGACAGATTTTCATTTTTATTTATATAGATATAAGATATTCTACGGACCTTGGTTTTTAGGCTGGGTTGGAAAGAATGCTTGTGTTGCATTGCTAGGTTAAAATGATACCAGAAAGGCTATTATATTCTCGGCTGGGAGTGCTTCTTTTAAAGAAAAAAATGTGTATGCATTTCCGTTTAAGTAGCTTGCTAATACCTGAGAAATAAATTCTTATTTTTACTTAAAGTATCTGAAGCAAATATTTTATGCTTATGCACTTCTATTTTAAATTCTTATTTTTACTTAAAGTATCTGAAGCAAATATTTTGTGCTTATGCACTTCTATTTTAAATTCTTATTTTTACTTAAAGTATCTGAAAAATTAATATTTTGTGCTTATGCACTTCCATTTTAAATTCATATTTTTACTTAAAGTATCTAAAACAAATATTTTGTGCTTATGCACTTCCATTTTAAATTCTCATTTAAATATCTTAAAACATCTGAAAAAGAAGTCCTTATGCGTTGCTTACTAATACCTGAAAAATTAATATTTTTTACCAAGTTCTTACTTTTACTTAAAGTACCTGAAACGAAGATGTATGTATATCCTGCATTTTGCAATTTCTTGCTAATACCTGAAAAAGAAATATTTTTTACCAAGTTGGTAAAGTACCTGAAAAAGAAAATCCTTGATAGCTGAAACAAAGATGTATATCATGCGTTTTGCATTTCCATTTTAAATTCTTATTTTCATATGTAAAAGTACCTGAAAAAGAAGTTCTTATGTTTTTGCATTTCTATTTTTTATTTTTACTTAAATATATTAAAGTACCTGAAAGATGTATCTGTAATTTCCAAGAACAAGACAGGGTTAAAAAAACACATTTATTAAAAAAATAAAAAATATATATATATTTACAGTGCTAAGGACATTATTCTTCTTCTGTTATACATAGATTCTGAATCGCTTGAAAAAGTTCAACAATATGAATGACTTGAAAAAAAATCGTGGATGAGCAACAGTTCCCCAAAATGAGGATTGTTTAAATTGTTCAATGTAAATAGGTGTGCAACATGAAACCAATCCAAGGCATACAAAGCCTTCTGTTCATATTGGTTATACTTATCTAGTTCTGTAAAGGAAACACAATCGTTGCTAGATGCGTTGTCGTACCCAGCTGTACAGGAAAAACATTCGAAAATTTCGGATATTTTCTCCATTAAACAGTTTTTTAAATGGATGCATAAAGCAGACTGTAACTCGTAGAATCCTTGAGGGTTATCAAAGTCTCCATTGGAAACAGTGGCTTGCACTGAAAAGGTGCTGAGTTCTCTTTTTACGAAATAATCCAAAGTATCGGAAATCACACTGGCTTGTACTTGAGTGCTAATAGCAACGATGTAATAACACAAGTGTAGAGTTTCAGGTAGGGTTAGAACCACATGCTCTGGAACAAACTGGAATGAGGAATCTTTCTTTCGAAACATACGCTGGAATGTTAGTTTGGGCTGTCTTTGGAGTGTGTGTCATACAGAGATCTCTCTGTATGATGTGCAGCATATCCTCTTTCGGGAGATTGACTAGAGATTCCAACTCGGTAAGAAGAGCAAACCATACGGTGGTGGAGAGGGAAACACCCTCTTTTGTAGGTCTTAGACTCCCATCAGCATCTGTTGTAAATTCGCGAATATGTATCCTTGTTTGACCGATAAAATAAACAACACTCACAAATATATCACCACCCAGATGAAGCAGAGTTGGAGGCAATGAATCCAATGTGATGCGCTGAGAACAGACCCTCTTTGCTGAGGCATCCGTAGCATTTGTTAAAGTACGTTTACAAGACATGATTAGCAATGACGACCTCTCTCTATGAGCATCAAGCAGAAAGTAAAGAGTCCTCGTTAAATCACCAAAAAACTAGTATGGCTTGTTTAAATCGCCAATGCAGAGCATATGATCTTTTAAAATCGTTAAAAACTGACATAACTGGTTAAAAAAGTAGCCAATACAGGGCATATGTTCTTTTAAAAGTCACCAAAGGTGTGTGACGTATTCAGACAATGACGTCATATATTTCATGTTCGTTTTTGAATGTGCGAGGTGAATTCAAGCAGTGACGTAACCCGTTTTCCGTGCATTCCTGAATGCGCGTGACGTATTCAGACAATGACGTCACTCGTTTCGTGTCCATTCTTGAATGGCAGTTGTTTAGCATTATAAAACTTCTTTTAAAACATCTGATATATTGGGGATAAAATCTCTTAAGTCTTTGCAGTTGATCAGGACTTAATTTAATACAAATGGGTTTTAAGGCAAAACCATCATTACCATTTCTGCATAGTTGTTGTAGAATACAATCCTCCTCTTCAAACATAACCAAGAGTGCGTTGTTAGCAACAAAACTGATGTTGGAGTAAATACTGTTGGAAAATGCATACCAAGTATCGGTATTCATGGTAATTCCACGAGGTGTTGGAAAATACTGTCCTTTGTTTTCTTTAAATTCACGAATATGAATCTTTAATTCGTTTCTAAATCTATTCAGAGTTGCAAAATAACACCAGTTTATATTCCATAAGCCAATATTTTCGGAGGCAGGAGGTGGGTCTTTCTTAGATATGTATTCTTGTAACCAGTCATGAGATGGGAGCTCATCCTCTTGTATACTGGGCAGGAAACGCTTTTTACTGCATGAAACCAACTTTCTAAGCGTTAAGCTAATTCTTGCTTCAGAAATATCAGGCTGAGGTGGAATTCGATGAGAGTAAAGCTCGTTCATGGGAGGATACATGACATACAAAGAACCATGCTTGGAAGGGATAGGGATAGACTGTTCACCGCTTCGTTCAAAGATAATGCGACGAGTTGCTCCAAAACTGTCACAGGCTATGGCATAGCTATCATCCAAGCCCTTTTCATTATCCTTGTGACTTCCAATTTTAGCTTGACCATTCGGATAATAGTTTAAAAGCACATAGTTAAATTCCATATTACATGCTTTTTCCACTTCTTTTTTAATATCCTGCATCAGAGGAGTCCATTCGTTGGCTGGAACAGAGGTATCTAAAAAGGCATAAGATAGATCGGCATCTCCAAAGGCAAGGATTTTGCGTAGAGGCGTATAAGATCGTCCATGCACAACCACATTGATTTCTTTAAAGTCCAATGTTTGCAACTGTTTAAAGATATCATCTGGCGTAGCTTGGTCCATAAACTGTCGAATGTAATGTACATTTAATCCATTATTTTCAAGTCGAATAATTCGAGGAGAAGCCATGATAGTGATCGGAAAAATAAAGCAACTTGGCAGGATAGAATCTAATAAGCAAGTAACCCATCTTAAACACAATCCCCCACACTAACGTTTCACTCCTCCCATATACTGACATAACAAACAAACTCTACCAATACCCTGCAACCCAGTTTTCACGCGTACGTGACCTCCGCTCGGCAAGAACGGGCATGTTCAATGACGTCACTGAAGCCTGTTTTGTATGGGTAGTATGCAATGGTAGTATACAATAGTAGTATACAATGGTAGTGTGCAATAGCAACACAAGCTTAGTTAAAAGAATGAAAACAATACACAGGTGATTATGAAAGGAAACACTACACAGGTAATTATAATCAGTCATTATTTTATTCATTATTATAAATAATTATCCCATTTTAAATAACGGGATGTTACAGGTTCTACTTTAGGTGGAGTAGGAGTATAAGCTTGATTATACAAATTCTTGTTTTTTACAATGTGAGTAGGTATATTTAGTTCATCTAAAGCTGTTAAAAACACTTGTCATGTTACAGTTCTTTTCTTTTGGCCAAATATGAGATTAAATAAATCTCCAATATTAGTCTTTGGAATCCACTGCTGATGATCGGAAATGTGTCCTTTTTCATTCCATGAAAGAATGTCGGCATGGCCTTTTATAATATCCAATAAATTGCTGGCATCGTTTCTCATGGTTCGGGGAACACTGTTTAAAATAATATCTTCATATCTTGAGGCGCTCTGCTTTGGTAGGACATCTTCGGATATTTCCATATCTGTATCCATATTCTCGAGAAGGTCCTTGTGCGATACTTGCGTATTGAGAAGGTCTTTGTACGATACTTGCGTATTCAGAAGAGGTTCCTTGTGAGACACTCGTATCCGTGTGTTGAAAGAATCCATCTTTATTTTCTTTTGTAAAAGTTCATAATAAAGTTTCACTTTATCACCTTCACTCAGGGAACTGTTGGGAATACGAGCCATTTCCTTATCGAAATCGGTTCTATATTTTTCTGTAGCAACATGTTTAAACAAAGAGTCTTCAGAAACCAAGGCATACCTTTTATCGTGCTCCATTGAAAAGGGTTGTAATCACACTGAGGGCTGATGGGATGAGTAAGTTCAGAAAACCACCTTTCTGAATAATAAGCTTGCGTTTCAGGTAGAGTGGTTTACGCTTGTCTGCCAATTCTCGTAAAACAGTCTTGTGATTTCGAAGTTTGCTCTTTTGGTGCCTCTTGAGTGGGATATTACCCTTTAATGTATTTTGGCTACACTCACAGATGGCTTTTATACAAGAGGGAGGAATCTTTTTCAACAAGTTCTTTCGTAGTTTGGAGGGACATAAATGAAGCAGCCGTAATTGCTTCTGTTGTTGCCTGCTGAGTGTCATCTTCACAACTGAGAAAATACTGCGCATGCATATCCATTTATTCATTTCAGAAGAGGCTTAATGTCTCAGTTTATACACATAGTGTGTCTGATCTGGTAAAATCGAGGTGCGCAAACGCATCTCTTCTGGAGTCTCACTGCGCAGGTCTATAAACAAATAAGAATAAGGCTTGCGAGTGGTATCTTCGTACACTTCTGGGAAGAAAGGCAGGTGTCTGGGAAACTGTTGTTTTCCCAAATGCATGATTTGGCTCATGTCTCTTCGATTCTTACAGAGTAGCAGATAATGGGCATTCAGAGTAATTTCACGCATTTCTTTCCTTTTATGAAAAAATTCTACGTGATAAACACCACACTTAGATTTAAATGATGACTTCCTCTCGTAAACAGATGAGTTAATCGTTTATCGTTACCACATTCACTCATTAAATCGTCTATAATAAAGAGAGTATTCAATCCCAGATACTCTTGATAGTTTTTAGACAATCTTCCACAAACAAAACGTTTGGGATTTCATCGTACAAAGGCTGGTGGATCCCATAGAACCACACGATTTTATCCGGAGGAGGCAAAAACATATCCCGCCTGTGTTTAATCATATCCCGCACAAAGAAACTCTTCCCACACCCTGTGGGACCTGAAATAACTATAGTGAAGGGGTGTTGTAAGGATGGGAACTCCATCGTAAATAACAAGATCAGTATGTTGACATCAGTATTTATTGGTAAAAAAGTGCACTTATGTGAAAGCGCTTGGTTGCAAAGTTATATACATTAACATCATTACATACATCGTGGGGGACAAAGGGTAATAAAAAGTCTTTCAAAGAAGATCCCCGACATCTTGAATACAAATAATAGACACAATAGTGTCCACAAACAGCTGTTACATTGCTTTGTAGAGGCATAGGGTTCTACTCTTGGTGCTGGAACGTAGAAACAAAGTCTGAGAGGGGTCCTTCAAAGGTTGTAGGTGGGTGTCCATAAGAATCAAAGAATTCTATCGAGTCTTTAACTTGTATGTAGAAGGCTACCCAATGGCTTCCTGGATCGGTCGAAGCATCCACGTTGGCAACCAAACAGGCTGGGAATGTCACAATGTCTTAGGGTAGTAAATCACTCTGAAAAACGCCCAGAAATGCGTTCTTGGTTATAGGATTCTTGGAGAGGGCTTTATTCAATTGTTGGCTTTCCATGATTAATTGGCAAAATCACATACAATATGTCTAGACTTGTTAATTTCAACCACGTTTTCAAATTCAGCATAGAGTAGAATGGAGATTGTTTCCTTTAAAGCTTCCGAAAACTTGATTTCCAATCGTAAATTACCCTGGTGCTGTAGATTCATATGAGGGCCATCGCACATGTCAGGCGATAAATCAAATGCGTGCAAGGTAAATCCCTTTGCAAATTCGTCTCGGGTCAGATGAATTCCTTTGCCCTGATTAAATCCAGGGAATAAGGTGTAATAGGCACGGATATAGTTGTTTTGGTTAAAGTTCGATTCCAAGGGTCTGCTGGGTACTAGAAGTCCATCCACGTATACACATAGAAAATTCACGTTGTAATGACCTAGCAGGAAAGGGTTCGAATCATACTGTCCATTCATACCCGCATTGTTTAAACAGGCAACGACCACTCTTTTAGACATAATACCTAAAAAGGCATTATCCTGCATAAAAGACCAACTGCCTTTAGAAACAGAATACGTCTTACACAGAACGCGGTCAATGGGATACTTGGCCGTGAGCTTCTCCAGGGCTTTTATATGCTCCAGTAACACGCCGGGCCCACTTTCACTTTCCGAATAAACATAGAGGCATGCTCTATCATCACTTTATAATCAGGTTTGGCAGCACTAGACACAAAACAAATGTCTGATTTTCTACGTGTCATCTTTATCTTCATGTCCACCAAATTCAATATAAGGCGGTTCTGCTGAAAGATATCTGAATGAATCTGTCCAATCATATCCACGGTTTGGCTTTGTTTGCTTAATTCATATCTTTGTTTCAGTCCTTCGCTAGCATCCTTTTCTGCAAGAAGGTTGGTATTGCTCAGATGGGTGTCTTTAAAAAAACATTCACAGGTGAATAAACTTTTCTTGGCATCGGCTCCATAGTTCAAGAGTGTTTCTATGTAGGCTCTGTAGGGATAGGTGTTGGTCGCTGAAGAAATAACTCGGTCATTCAAACTCACATCCATTTAGGATAACAGGGAATGTAGAAATAAGTTCATGGGGGCCACAGGTTCTTTGTCGGCTATAGGCGATCCATCTGATTTCACAATCTTTGCTTTCACGTATAGAAAGGAAGAACCCAGATCCATATATTCATCTCCGCTTCCAGATATGTTAAATTCCACGGGACCTCCGTCTCGTATGTTAGAGATAGGGGTGGTATTCGATAAAGTGTCCTTTTTCTATAGCTGTCTGAGTAGGTGGGGTCACGAATAAATCCAATTCGCTCTTGGTACAAGGTGAAGAATCTTTATGGATAGACATCTTTAGGAGAAAATATCTCGTGTTCTCGCTTTCTTTGCCGAAGTAGGAATGAAGTGATTCTCGGATCGCTTCCTTTTTTTATTGCTTTTTACAGAACCAATCATAATCTTCATCTTGGTTGCAACCTTGTCTGTCATATTACGCCCTGCTTCCTTTAAATGACACTTGGCTGCCACTTTTAAATCTTCTCCTCTGGATACATCCCCCATCACATTGAGTCCACTTTGCCATATTTGCTTTCCCGCGGCTTTGGCACCCGATTTAAGAATGGGTACAGCCGCTCTAAAAAAAGAGCGAAACAAACTTCCAAATCCATATCCTTTTTGAAATGCAGATCCTTGATAGTAATCCAAATCATTACCGGTTTGCTGAAGATAGTAGTCTTCAAAAGATTTTTGGCGACATTCATAAGGCACATACATCATGAGAGATACTTTTGGCGAAAGTGTAGCTTCACGTACGAGCGTCCGCGTTCAAATGGCGTCAGTTCTCCTGTGTGCGTCCTTATAACGATTTCCAAAGTATCAATCATCTTTCTACTCACAGGTAAATAGTGGGGGCGGTGGAATGTTAGAGAAGCCAATTCACCATCGTTTACGGCCACTTTCACTATGCGTAAAAGGGGTGCTAGTACATCTCCCACAATTTGAGGTTCCACAATGACGAAATACACAAACAGTACATGATAATGGGCGTTCACATCTGCAACGTAGGGTCCTTCCACACTCGTTTCCAAATGAGAGTCCAATTGAATTACCATGGGGTCGAAACCCAGTACTTGGGCCATTCCTTTGTCTAAATTCACTCTTGCCTTGTTCTTTACTTTAATGCGTACTCGTTTCGTAACAGGATTATAATGAAAGGAGATCTTGTTTTGGTGGTCTTTCACGAAAATGGCTTTCAAAATGTCTGAGATGGTTTCGTAATATCCTGCCGGTATTCTACGTACAAGCATTTTACCATCCCCTAGATCAAATCCAATAAAATTGTTCTCGGCAGAGATATTCATTCATGTCTGGGGATATAAAAATTATTTAATTCCAATCTCCCAGCTTCCCTTTAGCTCTATAGGGGTGGGTAATCTCGTAATAAAATGTGAAATTTTATTCTCAGGAAAGTAGCTCATCGAGCTATCACTAGGAAGTGTCAGGTAGAAACTCATCTTATCAACTGATTTCAGAAACTGGTACACCTTTCTTTTATAGGGCGGATAAATCAGAGGCAGGTATCCACTGATTAAACTCGTGGGGGTAACCTCGATATTTCACAAAGTATTCCATATTATTCTTCTTGAAACGCTTCTTTAACACTTTTTCAATGGGGAATTCCTCTTTCATTTTCACTTTTTGTAATTCTTGCAGGTAGAAGGTACCTTGTATGGGTTCTCTCAGTAAATCTTGGATTCTGTATACAGCAGGCTCTCGTTTCACACATTCTGTCACTTTAAATAACTCTTCCGACCAATTTGTTTCATACCCCCTCTCAAAGGTCATTTTTATCTTGTATACTCGCACAGTGTCCCCGCATTTAAAATACATTTGGATACACCCTTAGGCAGGTTACCATAGAGCGTAAACCACACTTCTTGTTCATTGTCCGAATTCATATTCGCAGGGGCTTTCTTAATGCTAGAGTGATAGGTATGAATATAGCTATCCATCAACGAGTCCAATACATCCAAATACCGATAAGTATTCTGATTGGTAAAGTATTTCCACATTTTTATCTTAAGGGTTCTGTTAAACCTCTCAACAACAGATGCTTTCGTGGTGTTAAACGCTGTAAAAAACTTGATATGATGCTCTTTAAGTAATTTCTGAAATTTCTGATTCTTAAATTCTGTGCCTTGGTCCGTCTGCAGAGATTTTGGAATGCCCTCTTTAAATACATTCCGAAAGGCATTCACGATATCTACCCCTCTATTGTGTTTCAGGGGTATAGCCCATGCATACTTGGATAAAATGTCAATGCATGTTAAAATGTAACGAAATCCATCATTCTGTCGACTGAGAGTTGACATATCAGCTAAATTGGCTTGCCATTGCTGATCCATAGAATACACTATAACACGGTTGGTTTTAAATTTACGCTGAGCTGAACTGGCTTGTGTACTGTATAAGCATCCACACCTTGTAACCAATTCTGAATTTCCTTCTTGGGTACTTTTCCTTGAAGAGCATGGTATATGCTATCCATTCCACCGAAACTTGCGGGGTGCTTGGGGTCCTGGAAGGTTCGATCCATCATTCCAACATGGAAATATTCACAGATTCGTTTAAATGCAGAATAAAATCCCTTGATATATTTAAATTATTTTTTTCCGTTATTTTTTTCCATTTTTTATTCCATTGTAATGTATACTATTAAAACAGTAGATAGACACACGTCACGATAACCTCCTCTCTCGAAGACATGACTTTAAATAAACTAATCTCTCTTCTTGCCCCTTTTATATACAGATTTAAAAATAACTCCAAATCTTAAAATGCACTCTCTGAAACGCTGGCCGTCAATTTCCCAGAATCCCTTGCGATCTTCATCTTTGGGTATCTCTATAATGCATACCTCCTCACAAAATCTAACTCGCTTCATCCTGACCGACCCCTTTCAATTCCAAGACTCAAATGAATGCAAGATTCATATGGTTAGGTAAACACAATGGTTTAGTAAACACACCACCACACAATGGTTAGGTAACACAATGGTTAGGTAACACAATGGTTAGGTAAACACACCACCCCCTCGAATAGAGTCGATCATGCAATTCTACTACTTTTAAAAACGTGTTTTTCTTAGTTTTTACAAGTAAAAAACGTGTTTTTGAAAAAAATTGCAAAATGTCACATTTTTCAAAAAAACGCATTTTTGGCCACATTTTTGTAGAAACACACATTTTTGTTTTTGTTTTTTTACGTTTTTACAACATTTTGTGCGAAATGTTAATTTTTCCCATAACCACATTTTTGGTAACATTTTCGTAAAAACACACATTTTTTTGTAAAAAAATTATAAAAGTGCGAAAACCCATGTTAATTCCCATAGAGAAATTAGCATCTTGAAAAAAATCGCAAAATGTTAATTTTCCCATAACCACATTTTTTGTTGTTGTTTTTACGTTTTTGAGACATTTTGTGCAAAATGTTAATTTTTCCCATAACCGCATTTTTTTAAAAAAAATTACAAAAGTGCGAAAACGCATGTTAATTCCCATAGAAAAATTAGCATTTTGAAAAAAAAGTCGCAAAATGTTAATTTTGTCCATAACCACATTTTTGTTGTTGTTTTTTACACTTTTGGAACATTTTGTACAAAATGTTAATTTTTCCCATAACCACATTTTTTTAAAAAGTATATAAAAGTGCAAAATTCAAGTAAGTTCAGATATATTATTTCCCAAAGAGAAATACAAGACATTCTTAAAACGTATGTTATTTCCCAATGAGAAATACAAGATTCTCGCAGTTAAGAATTCATAGTCCAATTCGTAACCGCGATATAGGGCAAGTACTCTTTTTTAGAAGGCGAAGAGGTATTGCAAGAACGGTGTACCTTGGCACGCTACTAGCATACCCTTGGCGGAAGGATATTCATTACTTAATCACTTTATTTAATTAACGTAGAAAAAAAAATCTTCAATATTAGAAAAAATTACCAAGTTACAACTTTAATTCCGCTTTCCACCGCTAGGGGGCGCTGATGGCTCCATACCGTCTCCAACGGTGTTGCCATCCCAAAAAAGTTTCTCCCATACTTAGAAAAAAATCCCAAATATCATCCCAATATTTAAAATTAGAAATATCTCCAAGTATTGGGTAGTTCCGTTTTTTGCTGCTAGGGGGCCCTGATGGTTCCATACCGCCTCCCTAGGTGTTGCCACCCTCACAAAGTTTCTTCCCTACTTAGAAAAATTCAAAGTTCCAAAAAATTTATTTATCCCTAAACCCCTCGTACAAGACTACAAAATCGTTGCCACCCGAAAAAAGTTTCTAAAATATGTTTACCCCACTTTTTTTCATTTTCCTTCTTTTACACCCCCGTCCAGGATTACGGAATACAAGATGGCGGCCATACCGCATACCGCATACCGCACATACCGCCTCCTTCGCAGAACACCCCTTTCCTATCTACTTACAATGAACCCTATGGGAACAAAGTTTTCGAACATCTTTAAGCAAATTTAAAATTCACAAATTGCTTAGAAAATTTTAGGAAATATTCAAATTATCCCATAAAAAATATGAAAAAATTTCAGCAAAATATATTTAGTACTTTAAATAAAAATTAAAATAATAATTACATCCATATTATATGAAGAGATCACGTGAACCACTTCAAAATAAAATATGGCATCCATCTTGTGTCAAAATCGTGATTTTTAAAGGTCTTTTTACTTTATATTTAGTATTGTATCCGTCCTAAAACCGCTTTATTTTTGCTTAATTTCCATGCATCTATATTCTGAAACAACGCAATTACAATTTAATTGAGTTTAAATGATCCATGTCATCCATCTTGTGTCAAAATCATGATTTTTAAAGTTCTTTTTAATGTACATTTAGTGTTATATCCGTCCTAAAACCGCTTTATTTTTGCTTAAATTCAGTGAATCTACATTCTGAAATAACGCAATTACAATATATTTGAGTTTAATGATAATCAAACTTTGCTTATTTCTACAACGAAGCCTAATTTTCACGTATGGAGAATGTAAACATATAAAGATGTAGGATGAGCTGTATAAGAATTGCTGTATTTCTTTAACACAAAATTATTTAGCTCTTTGTGTCTGAAATCTATATATATATAATTAAAAATCTGTCTGTCTGTCTGTTTGTCCAGTCATCCCGTGAGAACGGTTGAACCGAATTTGATGAAATTTTGTGGGTAGCCTGGAAATAGTCCCACTTAAAATTTAGTTCATGTTTGGAGTTTCTACGATCAGTGGTTCTTGAGATATTAGTAAAAAACAAAATTTTCGTTTGTCTCATTATCACGGGAGAACGGCTGAACCGAATTTGATGAAATTTTGTGGATAACCTTGAAATAGCCCCCCCCCTCCCCATAAATTTAGCCCAAGTTTCGAGTATTTAAGACCAGGGGTTATCGAGATATTAATGAAAAACGAAACTTTTTCCTAGGAGTACTACTCTCTAACTCCGTGGTTTATCCAAACGAAAAGCTTGAAAATCGTTTGCAAGTGAATTAAAATTTTATCTCTGAGTTTGATGGGAGATTTTTTGCGCTAATTAGTCATTTTCTGAAGACATGAATTGTTTGAAACATATTTAAATGGGAAATCTATCTCCATGGTTTATTTTAAACAAGCTTTTACTGAACAATGAAAAGTATAAAGAAATCAAAATGGTTATTTAATTTCGCAGTTTATGAGGAAGATTCTATCTTATATCATGTTACACAAAAACGCAAGTAAAATAAATCTGTCTGCTAAATTTAATAATTATTTTTTCGATTTGAATAATAAACAAGAAAGATCAATCATGCATAAGCATTGATTATGAAACACTTTCCAACTGAAATGTAATTTCATTTAAAAATTTCTAAAATGTGATTCACTCAGTGGTAATATCTTTTACATTATCACAGTACTACAGTAATTTATTATACATAAATATTTAAAACTGTATCGAAATATAAATCATCTGATTCTTTATGCAAAATCAATGAATATTTCATTCATATAACTTGTATTCCAGACTCCAGAGCTAAATAATTTTGTGTGAAAAAAATTCAGCAATTCTTATGTAATTCATCTTACAATCGCTTGAGATATTTGCATTCTGCATATGTTAAAATTAGGCTTCCTTGAAGAAATAATAAAAGTTTAGGGATCATTTAAAATCACAACTATTGTAATTGCATAGGCACGGAATTTAGATACACAGATAATACACAGATAATATATATGTGTATGTGTATGTACTCAAAGTATTGGAATCGTGCCGAAGATCGGAACTCGAATTTTCAAAGTATCTACACGTTTTGGGACTTCTAGAACACGAAAAAACTACTTTTAGGAAGACGTCTGTGTGTGTAAGGGTGTATCTGTGTATGTTTCTGTGTGTCTGTGTGGATATTACATCCACTCTAATTGAAAAACTAATGGACCGAATTTCATACAATTTGGTAGGTATGTTTTTTGTGGGAAATCCTGATGTTCATTAGATTATAGTACGATTCGTAATAAAAGAATCTGCCTTCTTTGCGAAATGGCCGCAGAAATTGCCTTTATCCACTCTAGCTAAAAACTAATGAACCAAATTTAACAAAATTTGGAGTATAATATTTCAATAACCTACAAGTGATTTATATACCAAATTTAACAAAATTTTGTATATAAATCATTTGTAGGTTATTCTACTACGATTCAGGAAAAAGGAACGGGCTATTTTTGCGAAATGGCCAGCAAAAATCGTTATATATAAAAATAAAAGACTACGTGTGCTCAATTATATCAATTAAATTCCTATTTTATATGTGATTTTTGACAACAAAAAGAATAAGACTAACCCCATTACTCTAGGACTAGCCGTTCTTGAGATATTCTAGTTTTTTCGCGTTTTCGCTACGCCACCTTTGACAATTAGTCCAGCTATCAAATGAGAACCAAATTTAAGTTTAACGTGTAAATTCAATGTCATTTAAAATACTTATGTTGTGCAGATAAACTCAAATTATCATTGAATAAATAAAGAGAACGAATATGAGTCTGCAGAGAAAGACATGTGCTGTCCACATCAGAATTTTTAACAATATTACACCAATGATTTATAGATGTGAACGGGGATTATTTTCAGGCCATTTCGAAAAAAATGTATAATCTATATTTAAAGATCCATCAAATTTTTGTCGAATAAAATGTTCAACAAATTTAAGCTGTGTACCAAATTTTAACTCTCTAGGACGTAGGAAAGTGCATATAAAATGCCATCAATTAAATTTATCATGAAGAGTTATATAAAATTTTAAAAAAATGAAAAATTGTTATGTACCAAATTTATCTTAAAATATGAAGCCACTCCCATATGCAAAACGTTTAAACAAATGGAGAGATATTTATTATATAATATCTCTCTCTTTTCTTTCTGGAAGATATCCCAAAGTCAGAATTTAATTGAATTTGTTTTTTTCCCTATATTAAATAATTTTTTTAATTAAAAAACTACTTAACATATTTTACTGAATTTTTTTTTATATATTCTATGGGATAATGTGAATATTTCCTAAAAATTTCGAAGCAATTCGTAAATTTTAAATTTACTTAAAAAATGTTTGAAGAATTAGGTCCCATAGGGTTCAATGTATTTCATTTTTTCAACCCGGGTTCAATAAAAAACTAATTGGGTGATATTATTTATTTATATTCCCATAGGTCCTACAGACCGTCTGAACAACATACTAAAATTTCATTTTGATAAACTCATTTTTACGGCAGTTATCGTGCTAACGGACAGACAGACAGACAGACAGACAGACAGACAGACAGACAGACAGAATGAACAAAGTCATAAACACTTTTCAACTTTGTTGTAAAGTGTTAATAAATGGATATAAAAATGTATTTTAGAAAGGAACGATTTGATTTTTCTTATAGCATTTTTGACTGGATAATATCAATTACGGTCTTCAGGTTTAAACATTATTATTATTGCTATTTTCGGGGAATATTGATTCAGGGATTATTAATATTTTCAAGTTATTATGGAAATGTTTATGGCAAAAATTATGACAAAAATTGTTTAAACTCATATATTGTACGTTGTACGAGTAATCTTCTACAAATACACGGGTATATCTTTTAATCTACGATAATATAAGTAGTACAGGTATATTGGCATATATTGGAATCAATTACGACCTTCTGGTATAAAGAATACGGGGATTATTGATATTTTCAATTTATTACGTCATCTCTTTTATTTTTGCAAATATTTTTGAGACTCATATTGTAATACGGGTAATCCTCTACTAACACACTGGCTTATTTTCTAATCTGCGACGATATAAGTAGTACGGGGTTACATATATTGATTCAATTTCTTTTTTATTTTTTGTAAATTCGCTTACAAAAGGGGCCAGGATGTTTTATTCTTCAGATCTGCCCGTGAAGATAATATTGCATAGTGATATATTCTTAAACTTCTCTTTAGGAGCAATAAATTTAATATTTTAACAGAATTTGCACATGATTGTGAATTATAAGTTTCTTTATATTATATACTCCGTACAAAGAACGGATATGCTGCTAGTATAGCTAATATGAATAAAACATTCATTGATTTTACATAGAGAACAGACGATTTTATAGCAGACTTTTTCTAAGAAGTTTTAAGCATGGAGTTAAATTGCATTTACCTCCATGGTTTTAAGTTTTTAAATAAAATAAATTATTGTAGTATTCGGATGAGTGAAAGGAACGGAATAAAAGTGTATGAATGAAATAATGAAATATTTACAGCTTTTACATAGAGAGCCAGGCGATTTATATTTCAATGAAGTCATTTGAATAAAATTCATTTATTTGGATTGAGTTTTAAGTTTTCAAATGTAATAAATTATTGTATTATTGCGATAATTTTAAAAATATTACCCCTGAATGTATCGCATTTTAGAGATTTTTCAAACCAGGCGACATATATTTCAATGACTTCATTTGAATAAATTTACTTTTTTTCGATGAAGTTTTAAGTTTTCAAATATAATAAATTAATGTAATATTGTCATAATTTTAAAAATATAACCGCTGAATGTCTGCATTTCAGAGATGTTTAAAAAAAATTGCATTGCAGTTAGAAAGTGTTTCATAAACAATGCTTTATGCATGGTTGATCTTTCTTGTTGTAATTATAACACTGATCCACTTCATGGCAACTCGTTATAGGCCTAGGAATTTTTAGGATTCAAAAAATCTATTTAAAAAGTATGTTTCATTTATGAAACTTAGTTTCAATATGAAAGTAAAAAAAGAAATGAAATCCACGTTTACTTTACATGGACTTATTTTACAAGATCTTTCAAATGTACTCTAATAAGATTTCAGGAGCAAAATTTTGTTTTAAACTGGTTTAAATTCACTGCTCAATAACTATTCCGATTTTTTGCGTTTAATAATTATCACAGTCTACCCTACTATTAGTAAAGTAGGAGGCCAAGTCTGATACACTTCATAATTAAAAATGCCTTCAAAACTCTTCAAGAAGATTCACTCAAAAGTATGAAAGAAGAAATTAACCACATTAATACTAAGCCTACCATGACCGGTCAAGTGACCGGTTGTAAACTTTTGATTAGAAATTTCGCATATAATGTTATCGCTTTTTCTCACTTGACTTCATGAATTTTTCTATTAAATGCATACAATCAATTTTTTAATATTTCTATTTTTTGTGTTTATATGATAAAGATACCTAGTCCACCGTTATCAACCACGATCGGTTATTTGACCGGGAGAAAAATGTATTGCTTTATAAGGTTATCCGGTCAAAAAATGTGATGTCCATGCACATTCCACATATTTTCATCAGCTTCCTGCACATTTCTGCAAGGACTGTTGCGTACTAAATCATTTTAAAATAATAGTGTATTAAAATTACAATAAGGTGCGTAAAATTTCAAGTTTCAAGAAAAGGTGACAAAAACTAAAAAGTATTACTAGTTAGTTTATATTTCGTTTTTACAGCGTTACTCCATTCCTAATCTTAACCCTGAAAATAGGTCGAAACATTCAAGACACACCAAGTTCTTAGAAGAAATAAATAACATAGGCGAAGAGTTTTCGGAAATTGATGAAGGTGAACTTTCTGAAAGTGGAGATATATAATTTGAAAATGAAAATGATCTACACTGGCTTCCAAAAGTTAAGCACGGACGGTTAAAATTAACAAAAATGGAAAAGTAAAGTTTTGATTAACTCAAAATCGTACAAGAAGGTAGCACACGTGTTTATACATTAAAGGAAACAAGAATTATGTACGAAATGAAAAAAATATTTACTTTTCGTAAGTTATATGATGACGTCATATTTGGGTCATTAACAAAATGATGTTTAAAGGCAAACAATGCAAACAAACCAAGCATTAATATGGTTTGTGACCACCCCGGACCTTCACACAAACTTTACAACAATTTTCCATGCTTTCAATGAGGTGATCAAATATTGCAGATGCTAGCAATGGCCATTCCTCCAATAGGGCAGTTCCAACTCTCTGAGACTGACTGGAGTAGGTAAATGTGCAGAGGCAGCACACCTAAGAGCATTCCAAAGGTTTTCAATGGGATTAAGGTCGGGGGAATACGTCGGCCACACCATACGAGAAATGTCCACACTTTCCAGGTATTCATCAACAATGTTAACTCGATGGGGACGGGAAATCAGGACCAACTGCTGCAGCGTAGTGTCTCACAATGGGGTCTAGGACTTCATCCCGATATCGCGCAGCCGTCACAGTACAGCCTTTAAAGATGTGCAGCTCTGTGCGATATCCCATTGAAATTCCAACCCACACCATGAGGCTGCCACCTCTGAATGCGTTGTTGTTGAGACCCAGACCGTCCGACCTACCAGAAAAGTGTAAGGTAACAGTTTGGACGGTCGGGAAGTGCCACCCAATTTACACCGGAACCCAGTGGGGGAGGCATCCACAGGGATCGTACCCTCCTTCCCCTACCACCAATCTTTCGGAAGGACTTACGGACCCACATGTTTAACGTGATCGTACTCCGCGTGAACACGGCGGCAGTTTTGGCAGTGGCTAGAATCGAACCCGGGCCTACCGAGTGCAATTCCAACGCGCTAACCACTGGGCTACCGCGCCCTACCTCTGAATGCGTGATGTTCGATGATGCTCTTGACCTGATTGCGTGTACCTCGTTCTTTCCAGACCATTATACGCTTATCATCTGATTCCAGAGCAAATCTGAACTCGTCCGTGAACAGGACGTTGCACTAATCTGAGACAGTCCAATTGACATGTTGACGACAACACTTTTATCTTGCCCCTATGGCTTGGACGGTTGGTGGAACACAAAAACAATGTACTCGGGCGTACAGTCCCTTCACGTGGAACCTTCGGCGCACAGTACTAGCAGATATTGTCTTACCAAGTGTCTGTTCAACACCATCATTGACAGTTTCCCTCAAGCCTTCCCCGATACTATTTCGTCGATTTAATTCCGGACGTTAGTTAATCACATTCACATCCATCCCACACTGTTCCCGACTAACGAAGTGATTATTTACCTCCGTTCTTATGATACCATTTATACCATTGCTGCCTGAATATATGACCATTACTGCCATAACATATATATGACCATTACTGCCATGACATACATATGACCATTACATATGACCAGGTATTCATCAACAATGGCCATTACATATGACCATTACATATGACCATTACATATGACCATTACTACCATTACTGCCTGAATATGTACTTTTTCTTCCATTCTGACCATTCTCTTAAGAAGGTCAGTGTGATTATCTTGCAGTTTTCTATTCAAAAGTTCCACTAAAGCTACAATTTTATCCGAAAAGTCCGTGTTGTCATCAGAACTGTACTTACGCTCTGTAGGTTTAACCCTATCATCCTAATGCTTGTTCAAAAATCTTCAACGTATTTTCACCATTGAAATCGAAACCTCTTGCCACCTGAGCAAGATTAACCTTAATCTTGCTCGGGTGACAAACTATACGTTGGCACAATAATAATTTCTTCTAACATCGATATTGCTCTAAAAAACGAACCTTATTATGAAAAGAACATAGTGGGATTGACACCTTATTATAACACTAGCAGCGTACTCGTTCTTCGTACGGAGTATATAATATAAAGAAACTAAAAATTCGCAATCATGTGCAAATTCCTATAGTATACTAAATGACATTTCTAATCAACATATTCCGTTAAAATATTTAATTTAATGGTCCTAAAACGAAGCTTAAGAATCTCTGTTTTCGCTATTAAAAATTATCTTCAAGGGTAGAACAGAAGAATAAAACATCCTGGCCCCTTTTGTAAGCAAATTTACAATAAAAAAGGGGAATTGTATCAATATGTGCAAAACGAAAGCAATAAAATTGTATGGGACCCGTACTACTTATATTGTCGCAGATTAGAAAATATGACAGTGTGTTAGTAGATTACTCGCATTACAATATGAGTCTCAAAAATCTTAAAAACCAAAATGAAACCAAAAATAAAACAGAAAACGTAATAAATTGAAAATATCAATAATTCCCGTAATTTTTATACCAGAAGGTCGTACTTGATTCCAATATATGCCAATATATAACAAAATATATGCCAATATACCTGTACCACTTATATTCTCGTAGATTAGAAGATATACTCTTGCATCTGTAAAATATGACTCGTATAACGTACAATGTATGAGTTTAAACAATTTTTGTCATAATGAAACAATGGCATAATAACTTGAAAATATCAATAATCCTCGAAAATATCAATAATAATAATGTTTAAACCTGAAGACCGTAATTGATATTATCCAGTCAAAAATGCAATGTCAATGAAATGTATTTTATATGCATATCTTTATTATTCAAATCGGAAAAGATTTAATAAAAATCGTATGCCGCATAACAAGTTGGATTTACATCCATTGCTAAACGACATGATGTCATTTACTTTAAATAAATTGATGGAAATCATATCGTCTAAATAATGCTATCTCCATGGAAGTTTGGCGACATTTCCGACAATTTCGCGATAATTAAAAAACGCCAAATTTATCGCCAAGTAGGACATAAAATTGATAGCCCCATTTTACGACAAATTGACGAAACATCATCACAATACTATCCCCTAACGAAACACAATAATTTCATTTATTAAGCGCAATTTTATCAATTTCATGATATTTTTATAGATTTATACAAACATTTTTATCAATTTGGTGATATTTTAAAAATTCGCTAAATGTGTTACTAAGTAGGATGGATGGACTGACCGACAAATGCTACCGAAGCATCATTTCAGTACTCGCTTCTAAAAAAACGAATTTAATTTCATTGATTTGCGTCGTTTTTATCAATTTGAAGCCATTTCCGTCAATTTGGTAAAGTTTAAGAAAAGTTACCAAGTTAGTGATATTCCGCGAAATTCGTAGTTCTGAATTTGGAAATCTGAAGAATGAAATATCCTGATCACGTTTGTATGTACTAAATGAAAACACTAAAATTGTATTAGAAGATATACCCTTTCTACTCTTTTTTTTTTCAACAATCGGCTAAATGAATTTATTGGGTAAACATAATTATGTGAGTTTATTAGCTAAACACAATATATAAGCTTGAAAACTCTTTGCCAAAATAATGAAAGTGATGTACGCAGTCCGCAATTAATATAATTAGAAGAAATATCAAACCGTTCATTTATAAAATATATTTTTATATCTATATATTTATTATTCAAATAGAAAAAAAATAATAAGTATCAACAAACAGATTTAATTTAATTGCTTTGCTGAGCAACATGATATAAGATAGATTCTCCTCATAAAATGCGAAATTATATAATCATTTTGATTTCTTTATACTTTTCGTCGTTGAGTAAATGCTTGTGAAAATAAACCATGGAGAGAGATTTTCCATTTAAATTCATGTTTCAAACAATTCATGGTTTCAGATACTGACTAATTTGCGCAAAAATCCTCCATCAAACTCAGAAATAAAGTTTTAATTCACGTTGACGCTTTAAACAAACGATTTTCATCCTTTCCCTTTGGATATACCACGGAGTTAGAGAGTGGAAGTCCTAGGAAAATGTTCCGTTTTTCATAATTATCTCGACAACCCCTGGTCTTAGAAACTCGAAATTTGGACTAAATTTATGGGGAGCTATATCAAGGCTACCCATAAAATTCCATTAAATTCACGTCAGTCGTTCTGCCGTGATGATGAGACAAACGAAAGTAATATCTCGAGAACAACTAATCCTAGAAAATCCAAACAGGGACTAAATTTTAAGAGGAACTATTTCCAGGCTACCCACCAAATTTCATCGGATTCGGTTCAGCCATTCTTCCGTGATGACGGGACAAACAGACAGACAGAAAGACAGACAGATTTTCAATTTTATTTATAGGCTAGCAGCATACCCGTTCTTCGTACGGAGTATATAATGAAACTTATAATTCGCAATCATGTGCAAATTCTGTTAAAATATTAAATTTATTTCTCATGGAGAGAAGTTTAAGAATATCTGTTCTCACTATGCAAAATTATCTTCACGGACAGATCTGAAGAATAAAACATCCTGGCCCCTTGTGTAAGCAAATTGAGAAAAAAAAAGGAATTGAATCAATATATACGACCCTGTACTACTTATATTGTCGCAGATTAGAAAATATGCCAGTGTGTTAGCAGAAGCTTACCCGTATTGCAATATGAGTATCAAAAATATTTGGCAAAATAAAAGAGATGACGTAATAAATTGAAAATATCAAAAATCCCCGTAATCTTAATCCCAGAAGGTCGTAATTGATTACAATATATGCCAATATATATCAAAATATATATCAATATATCTGTACTACTTATATTCTCGTAGATTAGAAGATATACCCGTGCATTTGTAGAAGATTACTCGTACAACGTACTATATATGAGTTTCAACAATTTTCGTCATAATAAAACAATGGCATAATAATTTGAAAATATCAATAATCCCTGAATCAACAGTCCCCGAAAATATCAATAATAATGATGTTTAAACCTGAAGACCGTAATTGATATAATCCGGTCAAAAATGCAATGTCAATGAAATTTATTTTATATACATATTTTTATTATTCAAATCGGAAAAGATTTAATAAAAATCGTATGCCGCATAACACATTGGATCCGTTGCTAAGCGACATAATATCATTTGCTTCAAATAAATTGATGGAAATCATATCATCTGAATAATACGATTTCCATGGAAGGTTTGGCGACATTTTCGTCAATTTAGCGATAACTTAAAAAATCGCCAGATTTATCGCCAAGTGGGACTGTAGAACTGATAGTCCCATTTGGCGACAAATTGACGAAACATCATCACAATACTATCCCCTAACAAAACACAATTAATTTCATTTATTAAGCGCGATTTTATCAATTCCATGATATTTTTATGGATTTACAAATATTTTTATCAATTTGGTGGTATTAAAAAAATTCGTTAAATGTGTTACTAAGTAGGATGGATGGACTGACCGACAAATGCTACAGAAACATCATTTCAGTACTCTATTCTAAAAAAATAAATTTAATTTCATTGTTTTGGCTCATTTTTATCAATTTGGAGACATTTCCACTAATTTGGTAAAGTTTAAGAAAAGTTACCAAGTTATTTAAAGATATTCCGCTAAATTCGTAGCTTTGAATTTGCAGATCTGAAGAATAAAATATCCTGATCCCGTTTGTATATACTAAATGAAAACACTAACATTGTATTAGAAGATACATACACCCGTTCTACTCTTTTTCTGCTTCAACAATCGGCTAAATGAATTTATTGGGTAAACACAATATATGAGTTTATTAGCTAAACACAATACATGAGCTTGAAACCTCTTTGCTAAAATAAATGAAAGTGATGTACGCAGTCCGCAATATATATAATTAAAAGAACAATCAAACCGTTCATTTATAAAATAAATTTTTACATCCATTTATTTATTATACAAATAAAAAAAATAATAATAGATATTAACAACACATTTAACTTCATTCTGTTGCCGAGCAACATGATATAAGATAGAATCTTCCTCATAAAATGCGAAATTAAATAGCCATTTTGATTTCTTTATACTTTACATCGTTGAGTAAAAGCTTGTGAGAGATGAACCATGGAGGTAGATATTCCCATTTAAATTCACGTTTCAAACAATTCATGTTTTCCTATAGTGACTAATTAATGCAAAAATCCTGCACCAAACTCGGAAATAAAATTTTATTTCATTTTGACGTTTTAAACAAACGATGTTCATCCTTTTCGTTTAGATAAACCACGAAGTTGCAGAACTCCTAGGAAAAAGTTTCGTTTTTCATTAATATCTCGCCAACCCCTGGGTCTTAGAAAGTCGAAACTTGGGCTAAATTTATGTGGGGCGATTTCAAGGCTATCTACAAAATTTCATTAAATTCGGTTCAACCGTTTTCCCGTGATGATAAGACAAACAAAAATGTCGTTTTTACTATTATCTCGAGAACCACTGGTCGTAAGAACTCAAAATATGGATTAAATTTTAAGTGGGGCAATTTCTAGCCTACCCACAAAATTTCATCAAATTCGGTTCAGCCGTTCTCCCGTGATGATGGGACAAACAGACAGACAGATTTTCAATTTTATTTATATAGACTAGCAGCATACCCGTTCTTCGTACGGAGTATAAAATATAAAGAAACTTATAATTCAGATTCATATGCAAATTATGTTGAAATATTAAATTTATTGCTCCTAAAGAGAAGTTTATGAATATCTGTTCTCATCATGCAAAATTATCGTCACGGGCAGATCTGCAGAATAAAACATCCTGGCCCCTTTCGAAAGCAAATTTAAAAAAAAAAGGGAATTGAATCAATATATGCAAAATGAATGCATTAAAATTGTATAGGACCCGTACTACTTATATACGCGAATATTAGGAGATATAACCTGTATTAGTGGAATACATGTATAAATTGAAAATATCAATAAACCCGTAATTGATTCCAATATATGCCTGAATGAAAGCACTAAAATTATATGGGAATATATATATATATATATATATATATATATATATATATATATATATATATATATATATATATATACATATCCCCATACTACTTATATTGTCGCAGATTAGAAAATATGCCTGTATGTTAGTAGAAGATTACCCTTATTACAATATGAGTCTAAAAAATCTTTGCCGAAATAAAACAGATGACATTTATTTCAATTATCCCCGTAATATTTATACCAGAAGGTCGTAATTGATTCCAATATATGCCAATATATATCAAAATATAAGCCTATATACCTGTACTACTTATATTCTCGTAAATTAGAAAATAACACGTGCATTTATAGAAGATAACTCGCACAACGTACAATATGTGAGTTTCAATAATTTTTGTCATAATAAAACAATGGTATAATAATTTGAAAATATCAATAATCCCTGAATCAATAATCCCCGAAAATATCAATAATAATAATGTGTAACCTGAAGACCGTAATCGATATTATCCAGTCAAAAATTCAATGCCAATGAAATTTATTTTATATATATGTCTTTATTATTCAAATCGGAAAAGATTTAATTAAAATCGTATGCCACATGACACATTGGATTTACATCCATTGCTAAACGACATGATATCAGTTACTTCAAATAAATTGATGGAAATCATATCGTCTGAATAATGCTATCTCCATGAAAGTTTTGGCGATATTTTCTTCAATTTAGCGACAACTTAAAAAATCGCCAAAGTTATCGCCAAGTGGGACTGTAAAACTGATAGTCCCATTTTGCGACAAATTGACGAAACATCATCATAATATTATCCCCTAACAAAACACAATTAATTTCATTTATTAAGCGCAATTTTATCAATTTCATGACATTTTTATAGATTTACAAATATTTTTATCAATTTGGTGATATTTTAAAAATTCGATAAATGTGTTACTAAGTAGGATTGATAGACTGACCCACATATGCTACCGAAACATCATTTCAGTACTGTCTTCTAAAAAAACTAATTTAATTTCATTGATTTGCGTCTTTTTTAGCAATTTGGCGATATTTTCGTCAATTTCGCAAAGTTTAAGAAAAGTTGCCAAGTTAGCGATATTCCGCCAAATTCGTAACTCTGAAATTGCAGATCTGAAGAATAAAACATCCTGATCCCGTTTGTATGTACTAAATGCAAACACTAAAATTGTATTAGAAGATATACACTTTCTACTCTTTTTCTGTTTCAACAATCGGATAAATGAATTTATTGGTAAACACAATATGAGTTTATTAGCTAAACACAATATAAAAGCTTAAAAAATCTTTGTCAAATGAAAGTCATTACGCAGTCCGTAATTAATATAATTAAAAGAAAAATCAAACCGTTCATTTACAAAATATATTTTTACATCTATTTATTTATTATTCAAATAGAAAAAATAATAACAAATATTAAGAAACACATTTAACTTAATTACTTTGCTGAGCAACATAATATAATAAAGAATCTTCCTCTTAAACTGCGAAATTAAATAACCATTTTGATCTCTTCCCCGTAAAATGCAACAATAATAACCATTTTGATTTCTTTATACTTTCCATTGTTTAGTAAATGCTTAACCATGGAGTTAGATTTTCCATTTAAATTCATGTTTCAAACAATTCATGCTTTCAGATAGTGACTAATTAATGCAAAAATCCTGCACTAAGCTCAGAAATGAAGTTTTAATTCACGTTAACGTTTTAAACAAACGATTTTCATCCTTTCCGTTTGGATAAACCACGGAGTTAGAGAGTAGATCTTCTAGGATAAAGTTCCGTTTTTCATTAATATCTCGACAACCCCTGGTATTAGAAACTCGAAACTTGGGCAAAATTTATGGGGGGCTACTTTAAGGCTACTCACAAAATTTGATTAAATTTGATTCAGCCGTTCTCTCGTGATGATGAGACAAACGAAATATTCGTTTTTCACTAATATCTCGAGAACCACTGGTTGTGGAAACTCCAAACATGGACTAAATTTTAAGTGGGGCTATTTCTAGGCTACCCACAAAATTTCATTAAATTCGGTTCAGCCGTTCTCCCGTGATGATGGGACAAACAGACAGACAGACAGACAGACAGACAGACAGATTTTCATTTTTATTTATATAGATTATCTATAAGGCTGGCACTCCTAGGGATGGCGTTATTTTAACAAACAGTAAATTTAACTGCTCTATTACAACTAATACCATGGATCTGGTAGCGATTGTTCTTTGCTTGCAGAATAAAAATCTTATTGTTACCTCTGCTTATTGCGTTCCTTCAGAGGACGTTAGTATCAATATTGCATCTTTAGATGATATTGTTGGCAATCATTATTACCTTTCCATGATTGTATGCAGAGGCTTCAATGCCAAGGCCAAACTTTGGGGTCCACGCAGGACGGATGTTAGAGGTCATGTAATTTTTGAATTTATTAACAATTTTGACCTAGAAGTTATTAATGATCCAAACAGTCCACCTTCTTATACAAGTGCAATGGTCGTAAGCTGGATCGACATCTGATTGTCTAAACACATGGATTCTTATCGAATCATAAATTGGCATATTTCTAATAGAATAATAAATAGTGATCACAACTACATGATCTTTGAAATTACTGAGATAGAAATGGGTAAAACTACTAGGAAAACTACTGGGAAAAGTTGTAAAATATCCAATTTGAATTGGATGCGGATGGCAAAATTTTGGACACGAACCACTACATTGATGAAATTGAAGGTAAACTTACCGATACCTGCAGAACCAACAGACCTATTTCCTCTAAGAACATAAATAGTAATGCGATTTGGTGTAACCCAAAATCAAACACTATTATTAGTAAAGTGAGAGCTCTATGCAGAAAATTTCAAGCGTCGACGGAGGTCGAAGAGAGAAATAAAATCTTTATCTATATAAATAAAATTGAAAATCTGTCTGTCTGTCTGTTTGCCCCATCATCACGGGAGAACGGCTGAACCGAATTTGATGAAATTTGGTGGGTTGCCTAGAAATAGCCTCCCATAAACTTAGTCCAAGTTTCGAGTTTCTAAGACCAGGGGTTGTCGAGATATTAATGAAAAACGGAACTTTTTCCTAGGAGTTCTACTCTCCAACTCCGTGGTTTATCCAAACGGAAAGGATAAAAATCGTTTGTTTAAAACGTCGAAATGAAATAAAACTTTATTTCCAAGTTTGGTGCAGGATTTTTGCATTAATTAGTCACTATCGGAAAACATGAATTGTTAGAAACATGAATTTAAATGGAAAAATCTACCTCCATGGTTTAACTTTCACAATTTTTATTCAACGATGAAAAGTATAAAGAAATCAAAATGGCTATTTAATTTCGCATTTTATGAGGAAGATTCTATCTTATATCATGTTGCTCGGCAACGGAATGAAATTAAATGTGTTGTTAATATTTATTATTATTTTTTCTATTTGAATAATAAATAAATGGATGTAAATATATATATTTTAAATTAACGGTTTGACTGTTCTTTTAATTATATAAATTGCGGACTGTGTACATCACCTTCATTTATTTTAGCAAAGAGGTTTCAAGCTCATATATTGTGTTTAGCTAATAAACTCATATATTCTATTTACCCAATAAATTCATTTAGCCGATTGTTGAAGCATAAAAAGAGTAGAACGGGTGTATCTTATAATACAATGTTAGTGTTTTCATTTACTATATACAAAGGGGATCGGGATATTTTATTCTTCAAATCTGCAAATTCAGAGCTGCGAATTTAGCGGGATATCTCTACATAACTTGATAACTTTTCTTAAACTTTACGGAAATGTCTCCAAATTTTTAAAAATGACCCAAATCAAAGAAATTAAATTTGTTTTTTTAGAATAGAGTACTGAAATGATGTTTCGGTAACATTTGTCGGTCAGTCCATCCATCTAACTTAGCACATTTAACGAATTTTTTTAATATCACCAAATTGATAAAAATATTTGTCAATCCATAAAAATATCATAGAATTGATAAAATCGCGATTAATAAATGAAATTAATTGTGTTTTGTTAGGGGATAGTATTGTGATGATATATCGTCAATTTGTTGCAAAATGGGACTATCAGTTCTACAGTCCCACTTGGCGATAAATTTGGCGATTTTTTAAGTTATCGCTAAATTGACTAAAATGTCGCCAAACCTTCCATTGAGATCGCTTTATTCAGACGATATGATTTCCATCAATTTATTTGAAGCAAATGATATTATTTCGCTTAGCAACGGATCCAATGTGTTATGAGTCGTACAATTTTATATTAAATCTTTTCCGATTTGAATAATAAAGATATGTATATAAAATAAATTTCATTGACATTGCATTTTTGACTGGATAATATCAATTACGGTCTTCAGGTTTAAACATTGTTATTATTGATATTTTCGGGGACTGTTGATTCAGGGATTATTGATATTTTCAAATTATTAAGCCATTGTTTTATTATGACGGAAATTGTTGAAATTCATATATAGTACGTTATGCGAGTAATCTTTTGTAAATGCAAGGGTATATCTTCTAATCTACGAGACTATAAGTAGTACAGGTATATTGGCATATATTTTGATATATATATTGGCATATATTGGAATCAATTACGAACTTCTGGTATAAAGATTACGGGGATTATTGATATTTTCAATTTATTACGTCATCTCTTTTATTTCGGCAAATATTTTTGAGACTCATATTTTAATCTTCTGCTAACACACTGGCATATTTTCTAATCTGCGACAATGTAAGTAGTACATGGTTGCATATATTGATTCAATTCCTTTTATTTTTTTGTAAATTTGTTTACAAAAGGAGCCAGGAAGTTTTATTCTTCAGATCTGCCCGTGAAGATAATTTTGCATAGTGAGAACAGATATTCTTAAACTTCTCTTTATGAGCAATAAATTTAATACTTTAACAGAATTGCACATCCTTGCGAATTATAAGTTTCTTTATATTATATACTCCGTACGAAGAACGGGTATGCTGCTAGTCTATATATATAAAATTGAAAATCTGTCTGTCTGTCTGTCTGTTTGTCGCATCATCACGAGAGAATGGCTGAATCGAATTTGATGAAATTTTGTGAGTAGCCTGGAAATAGCCCCACTTAAAATTTTGTCTATGTTTGGAATTTCTACGACTAGTGGTTCTCGAGATATTAGTAAAAAACGAAACTTTCGTTTGTCTCATCATCACGAGAGAACGGCGGAACCGAATTTAATGAAATTTTGTTCGTAGCCTTGAAATAGCCCCCATAAATTTTGTCCAAGTTTCGGGTTTCTAAGACCAGGGTTTGTTAAGATATTAATGAAAAACGGAACTTTTTCCTAGGACTTCTACTCTCTAACCCCGTGGTTTATCCAAACGGAAAGGATGAAAACCGTTTGTTTAAAACTTCAAAAAGATATAAAACTTCATTTTTGAGTTTGGTGGAGGTTTTTTGCGCTAATTAGTCACTATCTGAAAGCATGAATTGTTTGAAACATGAATTTAAATGGAAAAATCTACCTCCATGGCTTATAATTTTCACAAGCATTTACTCAACGATGAAAAGTATATGATAGAAAAAAAGGCGGGAAATTGAGACGACGTGGAATTCTTTTCTTTAGCGAGTTAGCGTTATCTTGATAAAAGCTGGTGTTTAGTTTTTGTGAATTTGCAACTGTTTAGTTTTACGAAGTTGATTTGTTTATATTTTGTACGACCAGGGTCGTGTAATTACTTTAATTTTTTCTGTTGAGGAAAGCTGTGCTCATGACGTCGCTGAAGGGGCGACCAGCATGTAGCACTAGCATGGATATAGACAACGTGGCCAATGTTGTAGATGTGGAAACGGCGGATTGCCCTAGAAGAGACAACAGCTTTACCGCTGAATTATCTGATGAAGAAAAGGTAAATCTTGCGGCAAAAAAATGGAGTTCAACTGTTTGGAATTATAATACGTGGTAAAAGTGGGAAGATAGTGGTTAATCACCCCCGAAAATTGAAAATAGAACTGGAAACCCATACGGAAGGAAGAAGAGTAAAAGAGCTAAGCATAACTAGAAACCAAAACATTATTATAACAACAGAAAATAAAGAGTGTGCAGTAAGTGTTTTAAAGATTTCTCAATTGTGCGGAATAGAACAGAGACTAAATTTATTGAAGATTTCATCTGTCCTAAACAATTACTTAGAGGGGTTCCAATTGGAATATCTAACCAAGAAATATACGACGAATTAAAAGAAGAAGATATCCACTGCCTAAGAGTGACCAGATTCACGAAACCAGGCTCCCAAGATGACATTGTTAATCAGTGAAATAGGAAAGAAGGAAAGAGACACTGTGAATATATGTTGGATGAGAATTAGAGTTTCTCCTTTCATAGACTATCCTCGAATCTGCAAGAAATGCCTCAAATATGGCCATTTAATGCGGACATGTAGAGGAATATTAAAATGTCCCAAGTGCGGAGAAAATCATGAACTAGAAGACTGTGTGACAGTTACTGCGAAGTGTTTCAGATGTGGAGAGGAGCACCTTGCCAACAGCAAAGGATGGGAAGAATATAAAAAGGAGATTAATATACATGAAATAGCCAAGAGAGACAAAATTTCCCTCAGAGAAGTTAGAGAAATCACCCGAAAGAAAACATTCGCTGAAATATTACAACCTCAGAACCAAGATAAAGAAATGGAGAAAATAGAAGTCAAAGAGAAACCACAAGGAATACTGGAGAAGGTAGAACAGCTGATAGAGATAGTAGAACAATTGCAAATTACTGTCGCTCTGCAAGACAACGAAATAAAAAGAATAAGCGCCCATATAGAGACCAAAAATAAAGAGCACGAGGAATTTGTGAGGATTTTAAAAAGCACTAACTGAGAACAAAAACACACACACACATTGCCGCAGCAAAAAAACTACACAAAACCCTAAAAACAATAGAAGATACCAAGGATTCAAATAATAAAGAACACAAGTAAAGGTCAGAAAGGGGGCACAAGCCCGGTCCTTTTGATTCAAGTGCTTCGAGCTGCTCTTCGTTTTCGGATCAAGTCTCTTTAGATCCCGGCTTTTCTGTGGACGGGAACTTTTCTGGTGTCAAGTAATTTTTATTTTCCGGATTCTTTTTTGCCTCGGTGCCTCGAAAAATTTTCGAGAACTTCTTTTTCATTTCAGCTTTCGTATTTTTGGGGGAAGCGAGTTCCGCTCCTTCCGTGGACATAAGTCTGCCTTTGGAAGCCCTTCTTTATTCCTCTCAACTTGATTCTCTTCAATTGGCTATTATGATTATCCTCCAATGGAACGTTAGGGGATTTATGGCTAACCTTACTAGCCTACAAAAACTGGTTGAGGGGCACCAGCCCCATATCGTGGCACTACAAGAAACGTGGCTCAAAAGAACAGTTCAATTAAAAGGATACAAGATCTGCCAAAAAATAGGGAATTCCCCTCTATTGGAAGCGGGTTTCTTATAGCAATAAAAATGAACTAAGTTACAAAACGGTAGAGATTGGACAAGACAACGAAGGTACTCTGGAATGCCAAAAAATCAAAGTGATTATGGAGGGAAAAGAATACAAAATAGTTAACATTTACAGGAAACCGAAAACCCTAAAGGCAGAAGAGCTGGAGAGGCTGGAAACCATTATACAACTGAACACCATTTTATGTGGTGATATGAATGCCAGAATTATAAGCAAAGGCAACAACAAATCTAATATCAGCGGGGAAAGACTACAAAAATGGATTCGAGAAAGCAACTGTGTCCTTATAAACAAAGACAAAAAAACGTATCAAAGAAATCTTAGAACAACTTCAGGAATCGACTTAACCATCATGACTCCTGACGTAGCTTATCAATTTGACTGGAATACACTGGAAATAACTTACGGGAGCGATCATTTCCCGATAGTGATAAGATCCTTCAATGAGAGCCCCAAAAAGAAAACGAATCGGAAAACAAATCGGAAAAATTACCTCAACTGGGAAAAGTATACTCGCGAGTTTTGGACATAGCTATAAACTCAACTTATGACAAAGACCTGGAAACGGAATATAAGAACTTAAATCAAGAAATGAAATTGGCACTAAAGAAAAGTGAGAGGGAGATAAGATATTTTGAGCGAAAAGAACAGGCAGAATGGTGGACGCAGAAATGTGCGAAACAGTGGGCCCTGGTAAGAAGAATTTATGCAAGGGCAATAAGAGACTTGCGCGATGAGACATGGATAGAATACAAGAAGAACCTGGCAAAATACAGAAAAACTATACGAACTGCAAAAGAACAATTCTGGAATCAAAAATTCCAAACGATTCAAACCCCCAAAGAATACTACAACATCTTTAATAACTTTAAGAAATGGAAGAACAACATACCGGAAGATAGCAATTGGATAATAGAATATAAAGGAAAAGAAATAACAGATCCTGCCAATCAAGCGAATGCATTTGCTAGCTACTTCACCGAAGGAAAAAGTAAAACATACGAAATTAGCAGAATGGAGTCAGATGTAACACAGTTCCCGCAGGTGTTCACGCGGAGTACGATCACGTTAAGCATGTGGGTCCGTAAGTCCTTCCGAGAGGTTGGTGGTAGGGGAAGGAGGGTACGGTCTCTGTGGATGCCTCCCCCACTGGGTTCCGGTCTAAATTGGGTGGCACTTCCCGGCCGTCCAAACAGATACCTTACACCTTTCTGGTAGGTCGGACGGTCTGGGTCGAAGACGAAGACAGTTCCCGCAGGTGATTTTGACGAAGTTACAAAGGCGATTCAGAAACTCAAGGAAAAAACCCCAGGTCTGGACGAAATCAGTGGGAAAATGTTAAAAAAGTGTAGCAGAAAGACACAAGCCTGGATCACAAAAATAATCAAAAAATCAATAATGCAACACTGTATTCCTAAAAGCTGGAAAACTGCAACTATCATTCCTATCTACAAAAACAATAAAGAAAAAAATAACATAGGAAGCTATCGACCAATAGCTCTGACCTCTTGTGTAACGAAAACGGTAGAAAAAATCCTGTTAGAAAGGCTTCAATGGTGGGCTACCAAAGAAAAAAATTTTCCCGAATATATTTATGGATTTCGACCAGGAACAGACACCGAGAAAACCCTTTTTGATATATGCCAGGAAATTCGAAGCTCCAGAGCAAATAACAAATACACTATACTGCTCTCAATAGACATAAAAAAAAAATGATTTTTAATCTGGTTTAAAGATTACGGATTTATTGATATTTTCAATTTATACATGTAATCTACTAATACAGGTTATATCTTCTAATATTCGCGTATATAAGTAGTACGAGTCCCATACAATTTTAACGCTCTTATTTTGCGTATATTGATTCAATTCCATGTTTTGTGTAAATTTGCTTACAAAAGAGGCCAGGATGTTTTATTCTTCAGATCTGCCCGTGAAGATAATTTTGAATAGCGAGAACAGACATTCCTAAACTTCTTTTTAGGAACATTATGTTAAATATTTTAGCAGAATATTTTGATTAAAAATGTCATTTAGTATACTATAGGAATTTGCACATGAGTGTGAATTTTAAGTTTCTTTATATTATATACTCCGTAGAAAGAACGGGTATGCTGCTAGTTATTTATAAGAGCGAACTGGCAAAATATAGGAAATTGATTAACACTAACAAGAGCGATAGCTTTAAAAAGCACCTCAATAACGTACTAGTGTTTAATTCTTTTGAAGCTCCTTACAAAGTGACAAAAGAAAAAAAAGAATTTTATTAAAGTTAATCATAAAATATTGAAAAATGATGGTATTTTTGCCGAAACTTGTGTGGAAGCAATTGAAAGTATTTTAGTTCATCAGTTCCCAAGAGTGATCGATGAGCCTATTACGATTCCTAATGAATGCTTCTTCACAGTTCATGAACTACATGTCACTATAGGAGAAATGAAGCCAAATAAGCAGGGTTCGAACGCCTACGCCAAATTGCACCAATTACATTTACCTGCTACCAGGTACTATGAAAGCTGCATTTACAGTATGATTTGCGCAAATGTTACTATCAGGTTAGAAAAAATATCAAAAATTCTAAAAAAAGGAGCAAAAACAACACCTTTTGTTTTGTTATTCATGGATCTGCTGCAGATAGGGTACACCTTACATCCATGACTATAAGAAAACCTTTTAAGTGACCACTAGCAAATCTGGATAGCTCCGTCTGATCTTTTCTCTCACAAGTAAAACCAAGGGAACCTGATACCAGTCATGAGATGGGGGGACGAGCTGTGTACAACAATTTCTAAATAATAAAATAAAAATCCGAAACATTTAAATATGTTGTAGGATTTTAACAACTTTTGACAAACAAAGTCAATGCCATTAGCTTCAAGAGCGTTCCGGTTGTTCAAAGCCGGAACAGCAGCTTTTTCTTTTGCGAAATCAAACAGATTATACAATGTGTTGACTAGTTAGTTCATGTGTAAGAGTGAAGATTCAGTTTGAAAGTTTTCTTTTGCGTTTATGGTTTCTTGCTTGAATTATCGTAATGCGTCATACAAACTTCGCCCTAATAAAACGGAAGGAGTGCAGAAAAATACATTTTAAGACTGTTAGTAAGGTATTTGTAAGGATACTATGAAGGTAAAAGTAAGGAGATAAAACCTGATATTAAGTAAATGACAATATCGTTCGAGACAATAATTCAAGTGGCGCTGGGATGAAATAAGTCCCTGCATTGTATGCATTTCTGTGGCGAAATGCCTGAAATATGTATTTAAACTGTCAATTTTGTAAAACTAAATTATTAGCGCAAAGCAAAGTAGAACTAAAACAATAAATGATATTCCTACGTATTCAAAATTGTTTTACCTTTCAATTTATTTTATCTCCATTTATTCTGTACTCTATCGTACAATTATGAATAAATACTGGTGAATTGTACTCATAATTAGGGAACATTTAATTTAAAAATAATCAAAAATGCATATAATAAATACTATGCATTTCTTCTGTGTCAATAAGAGCATGGGCACGAACGTAAATAAAAAGCCTACGTAGTTATGTAACGACGTAGTTACGTAGTTACGTAATAACGTAAGTGCAAAAGGGCATTATTTTTCCATAGCTAGTAATGGTAAACTGACGATGATGGCAAATGAAATTTGAAACTAAACCCATTAAACATCAAAATTTACCTTTGTGCTGAAAGTAAATCATTTAGAATACTTGAGTAACAATATATGTTTACAGATTTTATTTGCTAATGTGCACTTTAAGTGATTTTAAGTGAGTGTACACTACTACTTATTTTTTTACCGTAATCACTAGCTAGTGTTCTGAAGATGCATAATTTACTAGAAAATTCTGCAGTGTATATGCGAGTGAGAAGGGAAAGATACACAACGAATTTTCTTTAAAAAATCATGTATATATTTTATTGAAAGTGAATATTTTATTTTCCTGTAAATTAAAAATATCCATCAAAGAAGAAAAAATTAGATATATCCCACTAAAATTAGAGATTAAACGAATGTAAATTTCTAAAGAAGCCGTTTTTAATCAAATCATCTGCACGACGGTGCAGGAAAGAACAATCATAGACATTTCTTGTCGGAAAAACAAATGTAGTCCTATTTACACAATTTTACAACAACTATCCACGTGTTAAGTATCATTACCTGATCAACAGCGTAATAACATGATATGTAATTAGCAAAACGGCAGAAGATAAATAAACAGCTATTTACACATAGATTGTCAAAACTATGATCAACTCTAAAAGATATAAATACGTGATTAGCTAATATTCATAATAAAAATACTTATATACAAATACGCATATATATAAAAAACAAAACAATAAAAACTACTAGAATAATAAACGAAATAGAAAAAAAAACATTATTCCTCTCCGTAGGGCGCTAGGAACTATAAAAAAGAGAAAAATCAAAAGTCCAAAAATCATGACCAGCAGCGCCAAGCAACCAAACACCAATACAAACATCATCCCCCTCACACACACACACAAGCTTTACCAGCCAAAAGAGGGAGAGCACAAATATGGTACAAAAAGCACCCGTGTGGAGGAGACGACTTCCCAAGCAACCCGGACGAAGCTCGAATTTTTACGACAGACCCGGGTTTAGCCATTACATTATTGAACCAAGCAGGCCGGTTCTCCGCACTGGGCAGAGAGAGGTGGAAGTGACCTAGCCTAGACGATTGAATCTTTGCTTACTTATTGTATGGACCACTGGACAGAAACTAGCAGGACCGGGTTTTCGACCCCCTGTCCGGAGAAAAGGAGTGGTTTAAAAGTTATTTCTAGATCCTTTACAGACTATCCAAAAGTCCACCCGGCAACCCAGAAAGTTGAAACTTTTTACATTTATAGTAATGATCACGAGACAGAACCTTTTTAAGTCACATTTTGATTAAGATGAATATTTTTTACACCAAGCGTCTTACATTATTAAACAAAATAAAACTTATATTAAATAAAAGAAAGAGTGTTATGTATGCTAATTTTAAACAACGGATTACATCCCCATTGCAAATAACAGCATCCATGAACTGATTTCGCCTTTACACGTTCGTCAGTCTGTAATAATCAATACCTGCAGCGGCAACAAGAAAATGTGACCAAATTTAGCGAACTTCTATGAAGAGCAGCATATTTAGTCATACCGCGCAGCAAGTATTAATTTTTTTAAAGAATGAAGTCTGGCTGCACTAGACCATAACAGACAAGTTGATTCTCACAAAAACCGCTTATGGAGGACATACCCAAAGTTAGAATCCTGTTCAATTTCTTAACTATTGTGATTAAGCATGAGGCTGTAATCTGTAGCCGTTGGTGAAGCCACAAAAGTGAAGCCACAAAAGGCGGGTCCTGTGAACATGAACTTGGCCGTTGCACCTTCATGCAGCCTGAGCTCAATCTTTATGAAATGTGATGTTGGCTACACGGTAAGACTGAATTTGTCGCTCTCGAGACAGGTTTTAAAAATTGTAGCATATAGCAGGTTTTCTTGTTGCATTGCAGGTATCGGCTATTTCCTGCTGTCGATTGCCTAAAAAGTATGAAAGTGGTCCGTAGCTGCTGTTATCTGCAATCATAACCATAGGCGGGGGAAGGGGGGTCATATATCATTGGGAAAAGTACGTTAGTTTTCCATAGAATCCATACTGGAAAACGAAATACATCGTAAACTCTCTCTATTCGATTATACCGATCCCTCTATCGAAATTCTATCTGCACCTATATTTGTAAGGGAGTTAGTTAAGATATAATGTACAAAATACAAACAACATCTAAATACAAGTTTGACGGATGTGTACTTTAAAAGTTATTTTAATTACATCTAACTGTATTTTTATGCTTAACTGATATTTTATGTCTAAAAATAAATTGCATTTTTTCAATTCATCAATTGCAAAATGAAACAAATGATTAAACTAACTTAAAAAATGTACATTTTGCGTGTACATGTAAAAATAGAACAAAGAGTCTTCTTAATAACGGGCACAGTCAGAACTATGAATTTTATCGAAATTTTAGAAATGTCAAATATTTAAAAAATATTATTAACAAAATGTTAAATCAATTAGTTTATTTCATAAATATAAAACAAATACTCACTTAAATTACTTTTAAAGGGACATAGGACATACTTTTAAAGGGTTTTTAAAAGGACAGTATATTCACTACATAGAAACATTTTTCATCTTTCGACTCATTTTAACCTTAAAAGAAAACACAACTCTTTAGCATAATTAATAGATTCACATAAAAATTTAGATAAAATAATTTGTCTGAATTTTTATGAGTATTTTAAATAATAAAGCAATATTAAATTAAACATTAATAGGTACACTGTCCGCTAAAATGATGTTACTACAACTATATAGACTTTTATGGTTCTTGGAACTACAACCAATAAAATCGTCCACAATTTTAAGATGCAAGTAACATAGATTTAAATGCACAATGTTAGAAAAATATTATTTAGAAAAGTAAAAGTTATAAATTAGTCTTCCAACAAATCTCATTACTTAAATTAGTAATGATTAGATTTCAATTATAAAAATCTATGCTTACATTGGAAATGGAAGCTAAATTAATATTTTTATGGTAATAAACTGAAAATTATTATCTAAATATTAATCCGAATTGTCTTTAACCAATGATTATTAAATACGGTCTACAGAATTTACGTGAGCAGAAGAAAATGCGCGGCGCAACGGCAATATGAACAAAATCCTTCCTATATAAAAATTCATAACTTGCAGATAGCATCCCTTGAAATCAACAAACTTCGGGCACTTGGAAAGATGAGCTGCTAGAAGCTTGCGTAAAAATTCTGAATTAGCGTAGATATAGAATATTCCACATCACGTGGCCACAGTCCTGGCAACCGGGATGTAGGATAAACAGTTAAGACTTAATCTTTGTGTTAACATGGATTTCGCATTGGCAAAGCGTTATCGAAATAAAATGTCCATCCTAAATAGTATTGCTCCATATATTTTAGATTCCAAAACTGAATTATCATCTTTTCGGGCTACATTATTGTCAATTACAACCATACTTACGCTCAATATGGTTTAAAAACATTTCAAACGTAATACTTTATGAATAAATAAGTTATTTTACATTAATAGAAAATAATAAACTTACCTGTTGTCCCAAGGCAAACATGGGACATTGCGAATTATGGAGGGAGTACAACCTACAAAGATGGTCCCTGTACTTCTCCTTAAATTCATATGCAGTTCCCTAAGAGAACACCTGCAAAAGGATGAGCAAGCCATGTTTCTGGGAAGTATGGACAGCGATGGCTCTGTTACAGAGTGGCGCACATCAGGGCGCTCTTGGAGAGAGCTGACCCTTGTCCGGTTCGGCTGCACGTGCACGCAAGGTCGTGAGAACCCGCGGTCCACCTGCCAGATATTAATTCTGGGGTGATCGCCATCCTCCTGTCATCACAGCACCCAATAGCTGGACATTTTTGGAAATATCCAATGAAAATACCAGGGGCTTCAATTGGGGGAACCAGTAACAAACCTGGGGCTTAATTGTGTAGGAGGAGACATTTTTCGGATGTTCGAAAGAGTGTTAGATTTTTCAAAAAAAGGAACAGAGAATTGGTTTTGTGCTTCGGAGAGAAAAGTTCTCCCAAAAAGACGTAGCGATGACGGGCGTTTCCTCCGCGGTCGAAGTGCCCCGCATCGAGTGACGATCCTACGATGTATTTGAAGGTACGGAATGCATGTCTCTTATACTACCAGTCTGTGTGACATTAATTTAGATAATCCCGCTCTCTCTCGACATTTTATTCAATTTACACTTGAGTAAAATAATTAGAATGAATTTACTTATAAAACTTAAATGAAGGGGATTTAAATATATATACTTTAAATATTTATGATTTAGGAAATGTCAAACACGTATGTCAGTGGAGAATAATTATGTTTTAGTAAGAGTGTTAATTGAATTAATTAAATATGTTCTTTTATTATTATTTTAATTTCCTTTTGTCAATAAATATATTTTGTTAATGTTTTATATCATGTCCGTTGTCCTCATTTTCCAATAATTTGATTTTTTATGTATTTTTATTCGACACGGCCAATGTCGGAGATTGTTTCAATGGGAAACAATACTGATTTATGCGTTCTAACCGGACGTGTGGTTAAAATCCACATAACACCTGTTATAAAACGTTTATCACAAATTGAATTTTCAAGGATATGAGAACTTCAATTTTGAAGTTGTCAATATTATCATATCCGATCTGAAATCCCTTTTTCACGTCTTTCCAATTTTAATTTAATATTACCGGGTTTTCCTGTTTTGGGAATACAAGGGATTCTAAAAAAAGAAACAGAATCTCTATCACCTCGACTACCACATCCCAAAGAGCACAAAAGTTCGGCATATTTATAAACTTGTGCTTCAAATCTCACGCTATCAAATGGATGAAGTCACGCTATGAAATGGATGGATTGAAATCACAAAATCAAATGGATGAAGTCAAAGAATTATCAAGCTGTGTCCTACAAACGCTTTTGAAACAGATGATAAAGAGCGTGTGATGTCATGTTGGATCGCTCTATTCCGATTTGTAAGAGGAGGATTAATCCTACTACTACGCATTATCTTTGTACGCACAGCGAAAGCCCGCAGCTTGCGTCCTTCTCATCGATTGGATAACAAGCATTTTATTATATACAGGAAATTAAAGGCATTAACTCAGATGAAAAATCGTAGAACAGATCCAGAAGACAATTATAAGGGGAAGCCTCTAAATGAAATATGCATTACCCGACAAGGTAAAAAGTTTTTAATCATAGAATATTACATTTTATTAAATACTGCATAAGAATGCATAATGCATGCTGAATATGGTGATTAGTGTTCTAATCACCATATTCAACACAAAATCTTCAACTCTGTATAATTACGTTTACCGTGCATTTAATTTGAGTACTGACACTGACATATATTTGGGAGATTGACTTTCTTAAATCTTTGGCTATAATCCCTCTAGTATTGACTCATAAATTCCACAAGCCGAAATTGGTTTCCAACCTCTAAACTCAAGACGTTTAGCCATGTAATCATATGGTTTTACCATTTTAGTCATCTGAGCCCATTTCAATTTTAGGTGTGTCTTATTATTACCTGTTATAACCTATCTTATTATAACCTATTAATGAAATGCATTTCCTTTCTTTTAATTTATGCTTAGTTTATCACATTCCTTGTGACTGCAGTGTCTTAGTTATGTTAGTCAAACAAAAAGCGGTCTTAAATTTAGTATTAAGGAACACATGAGCTATGCTTCTGAACAAGAAGTATATATATTTTCATTTGCTGAATATTCTTATAACTTTAATCATGTTTTTAATTTTCCGATAATATTCTGAGATCATTTTATAATATTCTGAGATCAATTAATTCTGAGATCATTTTAGTCCTAATTCTATTTTTGAATTGGAAAAGTTTCTTGATTGTTTCTCAATAAAACTCCCTTGTTAACTATAACTGTGTTAACTATTCAACTACTTCCCTACTGTTTATCTACTCTCTTGTTAACTATTATTCTTCTCTTCTGATTTAAAATTTCTGATTTAATTTTCTACATCGTTTGTTTCCTATATTTTGGATTCTCATGTTCAGCATAAAAACATTTTTTACTTTTTATAGCTGGTATTAATATTTATATAACAAGTTATTAATTTGTAGGTTTTTTCTTGGATTTTAGTTTTTAGTTTTGTTTTCTAGTTAGACTTCAAAAAATTGTAACGCCTAAATATTAATTCTGTTTTTCTATCATACATATTAAAATATAATTTTTCTTCAATGCATTTACAAATTTGAACGTCGGAACAGGTATTTGCATACTGAGTTTTGAAATTCTATATAATATTAAAACCTACTTACTGCATTTTTAAATGAAAATTTAAAATATATATTTTAAATTTATAGAATTCTTGTAAAGATTGGATAATTTAAAATATAATTTTATGGTTTACAGGACTTTATCTCTTGGTTTACAAGAAAATCAAAGCCCGACAAACAGCTCAAAAATGTACACAGAGCCTTTAGTTACATCATCACAGGTAATTGTTGGAATCATTTAATTTTGAAATATTTTTATAACTGCTATTTTTAGTTTTGGAAATTTGTGTTGAATTTGGTAGTAAAATAAAACTGTTGATTTTGAAGGCAATGGAAGTAACAAACTCAAACTGAAAATGGCATCCAAATTCTTTTAAATGAGATTGTGAATAGTTTTAAAATTTTTAAATGAATTAAGTTAATTAGGGATATTCTTGAAATATTCCTATTGAATTTAATGCATACATATAATGTTAATAAAAATGTTAAATTCCTTAAATATTTTATTTTACAGAATAACTTAAACAAACTGCCTAATTATGTTGCTGTTACTCCTATAAGTGATAATATAACTCCTGTATCATGCCATACTGTTCCAGCATCCGGTGCAATTTCATCTTGTGCTCTAAATGAAGCAGAAAACTTTGTTTCCAGTCTTGTATGTCACGGGATGGATATATCAAAGTAAGAGGATCATACTTATGATAACTTGTTTTACACGTTGCACTAAGTACGAGCATATATTGAGAGAAAAACTGATGCTATAAAAAAATAAATTTATTATGAGTTTTACTTATCTGATCTAGTAGTTTTATAATTTAGTAATAAAGACTATGATTTTGATAGTCATAAATGAAGTCGAATTTTTGAAATAGGTTTAAAATAAATTGATGAAAATGCTGGAGAACGACGACATATATTAAGTACGTATTCTTAATATCAACAGATGCAATTCATGGCAACTCAATTAAATGTACTTCAAACAATTTAAATCAAGGATCTGTTCAAAGTTTTCCCATGGGCTTCGATTTTTATAAAAGAAATTTAATTTTGTGACAAAATGTCTTGCTTTTCACCCACTTTGAAGAGATCCCTGTTACGAAATTACGTTGCGTAAAATGTGCTTACGCACGAAACGGCGCAACATTTGAAAAGTAAAATCTCAACATTGATTTTACAAGCATATAACAGACTACGTTCGTGTAAAATTCGGTTTCTGTTGGTTGAGTAGTTTAGGATGTGGATGCCGCCCTCGCTGCGTTCCGGTCTGAATTGGGTGGCACTTCTCGGCAGTCCAAACAGATACCTTACCCCTTCCGGTAGGTCGAACGGTCTGGTTCGAAGAAGAAGTAGTAGTTTATGAGATATAGTAAAATCGTGAAAATAACTTTCAGGCATACTGCGCACAGCTCGTGCAAAAAAAAAGTTATAAAGTACAAAATCTGGTTTGAGTAGCTGCTTGCACCGCCCAGGTGGTGTAGTGGATAGAGTGTTCGGCTTCTGTCTAGAGGGCTCGGGTTCGAATACCGAATAAGGCATGGAGGCTTGTGTGGCTACTGTAACTGGATTTCGATCTCTTGTTGCCACGTTAATTGAATTAAAAAAAAATTAACTACGCTCAAAATTTGACTTCAATTTGTTGAGCAGTTTTGGGAGAAATGTGGCTATCTCGATTTGGCAACAGACTAAAAAAATTCTTAAAAGCGTCTATTCGCAATCATCACCTTTGAACACGGATTGATCTTTTCTGCGCAAAAACAATACAAGCGAAGTGACATCTATGAACAAACCAATTTCTGTTCCACCACATTTCAAATTAACTGGAGTCTGACTCGACTCGACTTTCTCATACCAGAATTAATCTTTAAGAAGTTTTTTTTCTTTAATTTGAAAAATCTATATCATTGGTTCAAATAATCACAATTACAGCATATTAATTATTGCGCGCCATTTTAAAGGGCTTGAAAAAATCTTTCGATTGATACCAAGTTTAATAATGTACTCTGCAGAGAGGGTAACTTGTCCCCCGAGAGAGACTAATGACATCACGAACGTAAATCATATCACCAGTCTACATGTAATCATATCACGAGCTCCATTTACAGAGCAGAGTGGCCGACCTAAGATGGGGGGTCATACCATTTAAAATCACCCAAAAAAATAATATTTAGTTACATGACCATTTTTGAAAATTTTAATATTTCGCACAAATATTTCTACATATTTCAGCAAATGAAAAGCGATTTTTAAAGCTTTTTCATCTAGCTCGTTTATTTAGTACAGCCATTTTTTCAACATGGCGGCCTCCAAATTTGATGAATTTTGATGTTCACGCAAATTTAAATATCTTGAAAGTCAAAAGAGTTAGATACTTGGAATGAAAATTATTTTACTGGCCTTAAAGTGGTCTACATTTCATACTATTGTAAAGTTTGTGTAACTGCAACCTGAGTGGCTGAAATTTAGCGTTGAAATTCAGCATCAGTTTAGCTAAAAATGCAGTTTATAGGCTTTTTAAAAATAATGAAGGAAACAATTTTAAATCTTCAAATTTTCACCATATCTTACACTACTCCCAAATGTCCTAGCTGGAGAAATTTCAAGACTGAGAACATTCTCCTTTTTATTTTATCAAGTTCCAAACATGGCGACTTTTTCAAATTTACAAATATTTAAGCCTTAATATCTCTGGTGGGGAACCGGGAAAAATCTAAAACTTGCAAAGAATCAAGTACTACATAATAACTAATTGTAGTAAAAATTTGGAGTTTGGGCCTTTTCTGGTTTTAATAATATGAAGCGATGAGTAAGTCCTAAGAGTAACAAATCCTAATTTTCACTTATCCATAAAGTTTGATACCTTTCATTAAAAATATTCATTGTACAATCGTGATATTTCATTACAGAGTTTGTCTGTAATCTGGTAGCTTTGTTCTGTAGGTGTATGAGATTCCAAAGGCGTATGTTTTCACAGTACTTTTGATGAAGGAACCCATTATGTATTGGATGCCTTTTGGAAAGAAGTTCTTGGATCTGGTGGCTTGAAGATTGTAGATATAGATCATCATTTCCAAAATACATTTTTAAAATTTCAGTACTCCTACTGTTTATCATAAATGCAAGTTACTACTGGGATATCTACATATTCCAAAGATGTAGATTTTGGTAACATCTTATGGCGGATTTACTGAGAGGTAAAAATCTGTGCTTTTCTCTCGTTTGAGGTATAGATTTACATTTTTAAAATCTAGGTTTTAATACGTTCTCATTTAATTTTGCTTCCCCCGTTGAACCAAAAATGTAGGATATGTCTTTGATATAAGGCTAAGTAAGCTTCCTTTGCTCCTAACTAAGTATTCAGAAATGTGCAACTCAGTGCATATTTTTTATATCGACCAACAGCTAGGCATTAAACTGATAATTTAAACTGTGCATTTTTCTTTCAGCTTGTCAATTAACTTAGTATAAATTAATAAGTAATATTAAATTATACACTAATATTTAAATTAGTGTCAATTAAATACGTATTAAATTAATATATTCATTACACAAAATAGGTGAACCCTTTTAATTATCTATTTGCATGTCTTCTGTAAATAAATGTTCTAATTTCTTACACAGAACCTTTGAAATTATCTGTGTTTTGCAAATTAAAGCTCTTGATTTTTTTTCTGAACTTAATTGCTTAATTTTTGATATTGGTCAAATATCCAGTACAGAACAAACTGCATCAACTTCACTTAAACTAACCTCTTCTGAAACAAACACTTCTTTAGTTTTTCAGAAATATCTATACTTTCGTTAGCCAAAAATTTATTTTTATAACACGTAAGGCATAATGATTTTCCTGGAATAAGGTGTACCTGATGCTGTCTGACACGACAAACTTTACAGCCATTTTTCTTTGATCCAGTGTGATAGCTAAAAGGATCACATCACATCTGTCCTAAAAGATAATTATAATTATTAATTATTTTTTTCTCGTGATATTTACAAACTGTTTTCAAGTGATCTATACCTAATCCTAACTTCAGTAGTGCATTTTCGTACTTAACATCAACTTCACTGAAATTCCCATAATTTGTAAAATCCTTACTGACTTTACCATAAGTATGCTTATGGAAATCTCCTTTAATAAATTTACCAATAGAAGACTCCATTTTTATGAACTTTAAATATCAATATTTTATATAATTAAACAGCATAAGACATCGAATACATCTACTCACCATTTGAAACTGTGTAGAACGGGGACAAATGATATGAGCTGATTCATGCTTCTGAGTTCAGAATTGTCATAACATTTCGCAGCAAGTAGTAATAACAATCTGAAAATGGCGCTATTTTATATATGCATGTTATCTTTTCCATCTTTCAAATAAAAACTATGTCAGGTTTGGGACTTTTAACCAATGTGACTATTTTTGATCATGATTGGTTCATTTTTTTAAACTTTGAATTTCAAAGCTAAAATGTTAAATAAATTTTCATTAATAACAATTATTTATGATTTTCAGTTATTCATAATTCATAATCTTCATGATTTGGAGGATTAATAATAAGAATAAATTGAAAATGTGTAACAAAGTTATGCATGTTTGATAAATAAATAAGCAAAATTTTAGGGCTTGCTCATCCCTCCATATCTATAAAACCAGAAAACTCCCAAACTCCAAATTTTTACTACAATTAGTTATTTTATAGTATTTGATTCTCTGTCAGTTTCAGATTTTTCCCGGTTCCCTCACCAGAGATATTAAGGCTTAAATATTTGTAAATTTCAAAAATTCGGCATGTTTGGGACTTAATAAAGTAAAAACGAAAAGGTTCTCAGTCTTGAAATTTCTCCAACAGAGACATTAGGAGAAGGGTAAGGTATGGTGAAAAATTGATGATATAAAATTGTCCCCTTCATTATTTTTAAAAACCCTAAAAACTACATTTTTAACTAAACTTATGCTGAATTTCAACGCTAAATTTCAACCACCCAAATTACAGTTACACAAACTTTACAATTGCATGAAATGTAGACTACTTTAAGACCAGTGAAATAGTTTTAATTCCAAGTATCTAACTCTTTTGTGTTCTAAGATATTTAAATTTGCTTGAACATCAAAATTCATCAAATTTGGAGTCCGCCATTTTGAAAAAATGGCTGTACCAAATAAACGAGTTAGATGAAACATTTTTAAAAATCGTTTTTCATCTTCTGAAATATGTAGAAGCATTTCTGCAAAATATAAAAATTTTCAAAAATGGTCATGCAACCACCACTGGGTGATTCTATATGGAATGATCTACGGGTATATAGCATTCTCCTATCGCCATTCTGAGCAATCGAAGGGTTAACAATTTCTATTATCAACTTCTTGTCTTTCAAGCAGTGTTTTCCCAGGAGAAGAAGAGTCCAAAATTTAAATAGCAGCCTCGCAGATTGCGAACGACAGGTGGAGCTGGCAACCAGGTTCTTGAGATGCAACGTGGGAAGCACGAAATGCGTTGCTGCAGCCAACGATAGAAAGGGTGGGCTATGTACATTCTGATTTATTATATGTAAATTACATTAATTTGTGTTTATTTTATGATTTTATACAGTTTAGAATAAACTTGTTGTTACTTTCCTTATATACATAGTATAATGTATAAGGAAAGTATTGTAACGGGATCGAAAGTCCGAATTCGAGTTTTCGACGAGAGAGTACGTTTCAAACATCCATGAACACGAATCTAACGCTTTTAAAGTGATGTGTGTGTGTGTGTGTGTGTGTGTGTGCGTGTGTATGTGTGTGGAGTCTGTAAAGACGATATCTCACGAACGAATGGAGCGATTCGAACGAAATATGATACAAAAATTAGAATCCGTGAATACTGAAAGCCTGTTGTTTTTAAACGCATTCAGATGTCCAGAACCCCCCCCCTCCCCAAATTTTCGAGTAAAACTTTGATATAATCATCAAAAAATCAAAACATTTAATAAAGTTACGCAAATTTCTTATGCAATATTTCCTTTGAAAACGATTGACATCAAATTTAGAAAGTTAGTATGAATCGTTCTCCAAATATTACACATTTTTCAAATAAATTTATTAAAATATCACATAAAATGAACAATAATATTAATTATTGTGAAATATGTTCATTTTTCAAATGTAATATCATGCGATAAATTTGGTGACACCATTCTCGTGAATTTAGCTCGTTCCATTCATCAGAAAAGTTACTTTGGTAGTACTTTTGTATTTGAACGCCAATAGTCATTTATCTGGTATAAGAATAACTTATTTATCCATCCATAACGCTTGGCGAGACTTTGGCGACAAATTTGACGAAATGTCACTAACTTGAAGGCTTACACTTTTAAAATTTTATACGACCCCCTTAGATAAATTTTGTCAATCAGAAAAATTTTATTTTTTATGTAACAAGATCACTAAAATACTGCATATCTGTATCTTTAAAATTGAGTGAGTTATATTTAATTTAAAATTGAACATTGTGAATGGGGACCATATATCAAATTAAAAATGTAAATATGTGATATATCACAAGAAAGATAAAAGTGGATGATAATTTTAATTATGTGCCCCAACTGCGTAGTGAGTACCACTGCTTTATATGATCTCTGTCTGTGTAATTCTTTATTTAGATGCATTTGTGATAAAAAAATTTGACACATATTAACGTATTTTTGATCTAAACAATTGCCATCGTCAATTTGTTTGTAATCCCTATTTTCACTGATAAAACAGCCTTTCAAATGTTACGGAAAAGTGGCATAAGTTAGATTTTTTCCTTTATCATAATTCAGTCAATTTTAAAGATACAGATATGCGGGTTTTTTTAATGATCTTGTTGCATTAAAAATAAAAAATTTCTGGTTGACCAAATTTGTCTAAGGGGGTCGTATAAAAATTTAAAGAATGTAACTTTTTGAAAATTAATAGGAGGACTATTTCATTAACATCGTCTTATTTTCTACCTCACTTTCAACATTTTTGCAATTTACATTGCCCACTTTTCTCCAAGAGTTAAAGAATTAAAGGGCGTTTCAATCATTTTGGGATACCCTGTATACGGACCATACCGCGTTAACTGGATTAACTACAGAAAATAATTTTTCACTTAGAATGATTCATTGTGCTCTTACATTACAAGAGTTTAACTTAAACATGCAACACCGGCAATGAATAAATAACTTGATCGCAGAAGCATTATGTAGAGTTCCACTACCTGAGGAAGATAATAGTGAAGAGGCAAGAAAAAATGTTCCACGTTAACATCTATGGTAATCGACTCTAGAGAGAAATTTATTGCCGAGAAACAGTTGGATTCAGAGTGTGGATCAATATATATTTATTCGGAAGATCCAAATAATATTGAAGAGTTACAACTAAAACCCATTGAACAAGGATCAAGAGATTATGAGATCGATAAAAATGTGTTCTATAAGAAAAAGCTAAATGAAAATATGGAGTTGAGACCGGTGGTACCAAAGTCACGAAAATTAGCAGTACTTAAACGAGTTGCGCGATTTACAGCAGGTCACAAAGGAATACAAAAACCTCCAAAAGAGTCAATCGCATATGTTTTTGGCCAGAGATGAAAAACTATTGATTAATATTGTAAAACATGATATGTGTCAATTATGTAACTATATAAGTTATGAGCCAGCTGGACTGGTGAAACCTATTGAAGAAAAATTCTCCCTATGGAAAACATCGGAATTGATTTATTGGGACTTTATCCATTAAGAAAGTACAACAGAATTAGATATACAGTAGTTATTACTGACTATTTCTCAAAATGGACAGAATTAAAGAAAGCTTCAGCACAGACTGTATCAGATGTAGTACTGTATGAATTCATCTTAAAATTTTGGACACCACTTTTTTGTCGTGAGTGATAATGAACCTCAATTTGTCAGTACAATATTTTCAAAAATGTGTCGCAAGTTAGAAATAAAACATTTAAAAATTGTACCATTTCGTCCACAAGCATCTCAGGCTCCCGGCCGTCCAAACAGTTACCGTACACCTTTCTGGTAGGTCGGGCGGTCGGGGTCTCAACAACAACAACAAGCATCTCAAGCAGAACGTATGAACAGAAATATAATGAAAATGATTGTTTCCTATGTGAAAGATTGTAAGAGACTGGGATTTGTATTTAGATAACTTTGGATATGCTTTAAGAACAGCAATACGTGATTCAACAGAAAAAAGTCCGGTTGAGATATTTACGGATAAAAAATGATCACATCGTTCAAAAGATTATTATATGTGGATGAACAAACAAAAATTTATTTCACACAGAATGCTACAAAGTTGTTTGCAGAAACGCAAACAAACATTAAAAAATCTCAACAAATGCAAGCCAAGTATTATAATCAAAAGCGGAGATAATTTAAACTGGTGGTAAGTCCAAAAGTGTTGAAACAGAAGCACACATTGTCAAATGCAATAAGTAGTTATAAATTGAGGGTTCTGGGCCACTTCGGGGAGGCAGTGCCAGAGGAGGCCCTCTTTGGGGAGGGGTCTTCCCTCTTTTGAGAGGAAGCTTCCCTCTTTGGGGAGGATGCCTCTAAGAGGGTCCCTCTGAGAGGATCCTCTCTTGAGACCCCCCTCTTTGGGAGGATGCCTCTCAGAGGCCCTCCCCCTCTTTTGGGAGGCAGTTTGGTGAGGCGGTGCAGCACCGGATGCCTCTTTCCTAGTATTGCGAAAGAGGCCTGATGACTCATACGGAGTGAATTGTCTTGAGAGGGGATGAACCTTGACCTGAGGAAGTGGTTTCAATGGATGTCGCAATCAGCGATTGCACAATCTGGAAATGACGTGGCGCACCTTGGAGCTCCTAAGCACACGTCCTCCCTCGATGCTGGTCAACGACAAACTGAACGTTCTTATTAGCGTGAAGTAGTTAAAGCGCCCTCTGGCGAATTTTGATGAAGTGCTGCCATCTATCGACATTTTTTTTCCAAAAGAATTTAATTTCTCACTTGTCAGGAGCGGGACTCGAACTCGGAACCATCCGATTACAACGCCCGCGTCTTACCCGCTATGCCACAGCACCCGTGCTCCGTAGAAAGTTATCTTCGAACTGTACCTTATCAGAGGAAGCAGGAGATAGAATATTTTTCGCTCGGTGAACAGATTGAATAGCGATGTATTTTATAAAGGGATTTCAGTGCGTTTTAAAACAGAATGTTACGGAGTGAATATAAAATTGTGTTGTGATTTTTAAAACAAATTGAATACGGATTTCCAATGAACACAAAAATTGTATTCAGTGATATATAGCAATGTGAATTTTTTTTTTTTTTTTTTTTTAAATAAATTGAATAAACTCAAGTTTAAACTCAAGTATAGTTACACATTTTGAAAATTGTGTTAAGTGAATAGGATTCAACCCTTTTAAGTGTTGTACACTTAAAAACATGAATGTAATACTTAGCTAACATTGTATTAAGTGATATATAGCAATGTGGATTTTTTTTTTAAATAAATCTAACAGCATATATCAATATGATTTTTATAATAATAACGAAATTATTTCGAATGTTTAAAAACAAATAGATTACAAATTTCCAGTGAACACAAAAATTGTGTTACGTGAATAGGATTCGACCCTTTTAAGTGTTGTACACTTAAAAACAAATTTATACACGTACACAATATATTTGGCAAGCTTTAAAATAACGCATTGTACTTAGTTAAAATGAAGTGAACAAGATTCGACCATTCTATGTGTGTGTGTGTGTGTGTTTGATATATAGCAATGTGATTTTTTAAAAATAAATCTAACAGCATATACGACTATTATAATAACGAAATGATTTTTTTTCTTTTTATAAAAATAATAATGAAAATTAGAACTCACAGATCGACGTCTTCACTAGCTGCTGTCCAAACTCCAAATGAGTGATACACTCTCATTACGCTATTAAGAATTAGATCTTATCTATAATGACGTCAGCAGTATGAGGTGTTGCCACCTATTTTTTCTAATAATATATTTTAATTGTTGGATACTTCAAGGGTCTGATACTAAATAAACAAGTTTGAATGAGATTGATATATAATTTCAGATGTGTATTCGATTTTTTTTTTAAATGAATTGAATACACAATTATGCATTTTCAAAATTGTGTTAAGGGAATAGGATTCAACACTTTTAAGTGTTGTGTATGTAAAAACAAATTTATACACGTGCACAATATATTTGGCAAGCTTTAAAATAGCGCATTGTACTTAGTTAAAATGAAGTGAACAAGATTCGACCATTCTAAGTGATATATAGCAATGTGGATGTGTTTAAAAATAAATCTAACAGCATATACGACTATTATAATAAAGAAAAGATTTTTTTTCTTTTTATAAAAATTATAATGAAAATTAGAACTCACATCCGACGTCTTCACTAGCTGCTGTCCAATCTACAAATGAGACATATGCACTCATTACGCTATTAAAAATTAGATCTTATCTATAATGACGTCAGCATTATGAGGTGTTGCCACCTATTTTTTCTAGTAATATATTTCTAGTAACTGGATACTTCAACGGTCTGATTTGCTACACATAATCTGAAATACATCATTTTAATGATATTGTGCACAAACATTAAAAAATCTCAACAAATGCAAGCCAAGTATTATAATCAAAAGCGGAGATAATTTAAACTGGTGGTAAGTCCAAAAGTGTTGAAACAGAAGCACACATTGTCAAATGCAATAAGTAGTTATAAATTGAGGGTTCTGGGCCACTTCGGGGAGGCAGTGCCAGAGGAGGCCCTCTTTGGGGAGGGGTCTTCCCTCTTTTGAGAGGAAGCTTCCCTCTTTGGGGAGGATGCCTCTGAGAGGGTCCCTCTGAGAGGATCCTCTCTTGAGACCCCCCTCTTTGGGAGGATGCCTCTCTGGAATATAATTGAATATAATTGAATATAATTTGACCATTTTTAAAGTGGTGGGTGTAATTGAAATATCGAGGTTTAGAATTTAACAAGCTAACGAATTTTCACAGATACACCCCAAAAGTTTACCATTAAGTTTAAATAAAATAAAAGCCAACGAATATGATATAACCATTTTAACAGTGAAGGGTCGAAAACCCAGACCGTCCGACTCGTCCAGGAACTAAGAGCAGAACAGTGAAGGGTATAATTTTTACTACCATTATAGAATTTAGAAGTGAGTGTATAGTTTCGACTAATTTTACAGGACACCAGCACATTTTAAAATCTATAGAACAGGAATGGACCATTTTTCATATACATGTACCTAGATTTCAACACCCACTATTAAAACCTACTAAACATGAAACGAGTAAGTATAGTGTGTAATTTTATCGCACTAACTTTTAAACTTTTTTGATTTTTTTAAAAATGTCCGAAATAGTTGTATTTCATCGGTAGACATAAATTGCATGGAGTACATATTTTATTTTTCAACAGCTTTTAAAATAGATTTCTACAGTTGTACACTACCGTTCTAGAATTTTCTAAATACGAATCGACTGTTTGAACTACCAATGGTGTTTTTACCGATGCAAATATTTACAGGGCAAATATTTCGATGAAACCGAGCTTAGTTGAAGCTTCTAAGTTTGAATATTTAGAAATATTTTATATAATTTTTATATTCACACTGAAAATAGTTAACAAAATCAGAACTCACAGAACGATGCCTTATCTAGCTACTGTCCAATCTACAAATGAGTGATACACTCTCATTACATTATTAGAAATTATATCTTATCTATAATGACGTCATTATGTTGACGTGTTGCCACCAGGCAATTATTCTTCCCTAATTACGCATTTTTTTTTATAACTTGTAATTAACCACATTATGCTAACCATTTTTTTTTAATTTCATATAAGCAGATATTCCATATACCTTCTAAATTTGAAGTTATAGTTTTTGAAAAAAAACATTAGAGATGTATTTTACGTCTGAATTCATCCAAGTGGAAATCCAACGATTGCAAATGCATGATTGGAACCTTACATTTCCATAAACAATACTAGTATGTGTGGATCTTATTCTGAAAAATCTGCTCTGAGAAAGAATACTTATATGAACAGATATTTTGTATAAATACAGAACCCCACCAACACTACCACCATCATACACACACACAATATGCAAGCCAACGACTCTCACCCTGAATACATTCCAAATCGGCTCTATAGCTTATCGTGCTTATCAGTGTAACAGATAGTGACCCAAAGTTCATGTTTGCAAAGTGTTACAATGTTATTGTTTAAAGCAGATCCCATATTTAAATGAAAAATTCATCAAATTATACAATACATACAACAATTTAGTAAATGACTATCAAATAAGAGCTAGGTAACTGTCTTAAAGAAGAATAAAATATAACTTACTGCTTTTAAGGATATGCGATTGTTAACATTGAATTTAAATGAAAGAGTGACCCTCTGAGACAAGTACACTACATTGTGTGCAATAACATTAAAAATTTGAAAGATATTCAATTAACACCTTAAAAGAAACATGTAATGAGTTTTGATATCTTAATACGAGACATTATTGTCATGCACATAGAAATGTCATGATTTCGTGGCTATAGGTGCTCCATAAGACCCTTCTGCTCTTAATAATTGATCACATTTGAATGTACATATTTAACAACACACAGGAAATGACAGGACTAAACTGAGATCTTCATCAAAATTTTACACTTATTACAGAATAAATCTCAACTTCATAGATTTTTAAGAAACTAGAGTCGAATTTTCATCGATTCTTAGAGATTGAAACACAACATTGTTTATGAATCTTCATACTTTAGAGAATGGAAAATAACTTAGCATTTATTTTGAATGAATAAATGCTATTTCAGAATTTTAACATTGATTAGAAATTTTATGATTTAAACTCTGTAAAGTGTAAATATCTTTCGTTATGAAACTCACACTGTACATATTTGATATGATTCGAATAAATCTATTTTTAATTTTTTATATTTTATTTTAAAAAGTGAGATTAGTAAACCTGTTACACTTGAATGCATAGGTACATAACTCATAACAATATAACATTTTTTAAATGGAACATGCTAGAAAAAAAAATTAGGTAATGAGTATAAATAAGGAATTCAATTTGAAAGATAAAAGCCATTTAATGAATCTATTATTCATGAAATACACATTAACCATTATCAGTTGTACATTTAAACAAATAAGTTAAAATAATTTCCTTATCGCACTTTCATAGTCCTCTGATTTGAATGACTCGAAAAAATTTCTATCATAGCAGTAAAAGACTTCTTCACCACGCAACAAAACTTTCTTAGCAATGTTATTAATGTCAAGATTAAGAAGTACTTGTTCAGCCACTCTGTCATACATTTGTAATGGAGTGCTGTAAAGACATTCATGGTAACTTAAATCTTCAACTTGACCAACACAGCCATCACATTTGAAAAGTTTTCTTACATGACACATGATGCTGTCATGAATACAAGAGATTAATTGCTCGAATGCAAAATTTTTGTCAGAAATAAGTGATGGTAGAAAGGTTATAGTGTTCTTTATTTTTAATATTTGAGCAGGAAGCCACTCTATAAATATACTTTCTCGAAGATGTATACTAATGTTGTTAACACTATTCTGTAAACATGCTATTTGATTTTTATCTAAGGTAATATGACACTGTGTTAGACAAAATTTTGAATCATATAATTGAATTATTTTCTGCAAATGCAATTTTCCGTTGTCATTGAAACAGAACAACTCATTGCGACTGACGAAAGAGGTATCTGCATATAGAATACTGAACGACCACAATTTTTGAGAAAATTCATTCCATGTAGCCGGTGACAGTGTAACACCTTCACGCGTAGGCTGTAATTCATTTCGATCGTTAGAGAGATATTTCCATATATACACTTTTAACTTCCCATGACGAAGTTTCAAATATACATACACATTAGAACCTAAATGCCAACGACGGAGTGCATCTTGCATAAAATCTGAAGAAGTAGATTCAGTCGAAACTGATTCTATAGTGGAAGATAACACTCCGCTATGTGTTAGATCACAAGAAAGCAGATCTTGAGTTGAGTTTTCAACCTCGGTGAGAACTTGTGAATTGACAACGGTAGATGTTTCTGCTGGGGTTTTGGAAGACATAAGATAGGTCTCTAACCAATCCACAGCAAATTTTTGTGAGGGCGAATTAATCACATCTGAGACAATGTCCACATATTTTGTTTCTTCTAGGGCAGGAACAGTCAACTCCGCACTATTTACACTAGAAATTATTTGCTCGAGTGATGGCATACTTTGAATTTTAGGCATTCTTTTTAGATAGTAACATCCAACTACGACATTCACAGTATAAGATTTATTTTTAAAACACTAACATCTTAAAACATTATAATTTTGTCGCAGCTATGAACGAACCAAACCTATCCACACAACGCCCAAAGTTGAAATGACTTATCAAACAACTTCATAAGTATAATCACGTAACCTAAATCCAGTGTCTTGTGCAAACAAATCACATAAGATATGAAGTGATTAGAACTTATAATTTTTAATGAATTGTACAACATTAGATTGTGGTAAATACAATTGTTATCTACATGAGAAAATTTCTATATTATTTCATTCAGCTTCGAAATCATAGAGTGAAAATATGTACCAAACTTACTTAAATGACCTAATTTTAAATCACATTAACATTATATACTTATAAAAATTTTATATATATTTTTATAACTTTAGGTGATATGTATCACGCGGAATATACAAGAATAGCTACCAAAAACACGAAAATAACTAACAGTATGAGGTCTTCACAAGTCGACATCCAAACTAGAAATGAACGATAAACACACTAATTGCAACAATTAGATGAGAGCTTATCAGTTCTTATCTTATCTAAGATTTCACATAAAATGACGTCATCACTCCGAAGTTCACAAGATGACGTCATTGGTCCAAGGTTCACAAGATGACGTCATTGGTCCAAGGTTCGCAAGATAGTCGTTTAACCTTTTTAATTTTTTTAATTACTACCGATTTTAATTACTTCTTAATTTTAAATCACTTATTCACAATTATAAAAATTTAAAAGGTTAAACGACTATCTTGCGAACCTTGGACCAATGACGTCATCTTGTGAACCTTGGACCAATGACGTAATCTTGTGAACTTCGGAGTGATGACGTCATTTTATGTGAAATCTTAGATAAGATAAGAACTGATAAGCTCTCATCTAATTGTTGCAATTAGTGTGTTTATCGTTCATTTCTAGTTTGGATGTCGACTTGTGAAGACCTCATACTGTTAGTTATTTTCGTGTTTTTGGTAGCTATTCTTGTATATTCCGCGTGATACATATCACCTAAAGTTATAAAAATATATATAAAATTTTTATAAGTATATAATGTTAATGTGATTTAAAATTAGGAACTTTAAGTAAGTTTGGTACATATTTTCACTCTATGATTTCGAAGCTGAATGAAATAATATAGAAATTTTCTCATGTAGATAACAATTGTATTTACCACAATCTAATGTTGTACGATTCATTAAAAATTATAAGTTCTAATCACTTCATATCTTATGTGATCTGTTTGCACACGACACTGGATTTAGGTTACGTGATTATACTTATGAAGTTGTTTGATAAGTCATTTCAACTTTGGGCGTTGTGTGGATAGGTTTGGTTCGTTCATAGCTGCGACAAAATTATAATGTTTTAAGATGTTAGTGTTTTAAAAATAAATCTTATACTGTGAATGTCGTAGTTGGATGTTACTATCTAAAAAGAATGCCTAAAATTCAAAGTATGCCATCACTCGATCAAATAATTTCTAGTGTAAATAGTGCGGAGTTGACTGTTCCTGCCCTAGAAGAAACAAAATCTGTGGACATTGTCTCAGATGTGATTAATTCGCCCTCACAAAAATTTGCTGTGGATTGGTTAGAGACCTATCTTATATCTTCCAAAACCCCAGCAGAAACATCTACCGTTGTCAATTCACAAGTTCTCACCAAGGTTGAAAACTCAACTCAAGATCTGCTTTCTTGTGCTCTAACACATAGCGGAGTGTTATCTTCCACTACAAAATCAGTTTCGACTGAATCTACTTCTTCAGATTTTATGCAAGATGCACTCCGTCGTTGGCATTTAGGTTCTAATGTGTATGTATATTTGAAACTTCGTCATGGGAAGTTAAAAGTGTATATATGGAAATATCTCTCTAACGATCGAAATGAATTACAGCCTACGCGTGAAGGTGTTACAGTGTCACCGGCTACATGGAGTGAATTTTCTCAAAAATTGTGGTCCTTCAATATTCTATATGCAGATTCCTCTTTCGTCAGTCGCAATGAGTTGTTCTGTTTCAAAGACAACGGAAAATTGCATTTGCAGAAAATAATTCAATTATATGATTCAAAATTTTGTCTAACACAGTGTCATATTACCTTAGATAAAAATCAAATTGCATGTTTACAGAATAGTGTTAACAACATTAGTATACATCTTCGAGAAAGTATATTTATAGAGTGGCTTCCTGCTCAAATATTAAAAATAAAGAACACTATAACCTTTCTACCATCACTTATTTGTGGCAAAAATTTTGCATTCGAACAATTAATCTCTTGTATTCATGACAACATCATGTGTCATGTAAGAAAACTTTTCAAATGTGTTGGCTGTGTTGGTCAAGTTGAAGATTTAAGTTACCATGAATGTCTTTACAGCACTCCATTACAAATGTATGACAGAGTGGCTGAACAAGTACTTCTTAATCTTGACATTAATAACATTGCTAAGAAAGTTTTGTTGCGTGGTGAAGAAGTCTTTTACTGCTATGATAGAAATTTTTTCGAGTCATTCAAATCAGAGGACTATGAAAGTGCGATAAGGAAATTATTTTAACTTATTTGTTTAAATGTACAACTGATAATGGTTAATGTGTATTTCATGAATAATAGATTCATTAAGTGGTTTTTATCTTTCAAATTGAATTCCTTATTTATACTCATTAACTAATTTTGTTTTTAGCATGTTCCATTTAAAAAATGTTATATGGTTATGAGTTATGTATCTATGCATTCAAGTGTAACAGGTTTACTAATCTCACTTTTTAAAATAAAATATAAAAAATTAAAAATAGATTTATTCGAATCATATCAAATATGTACAGTGTGAGTTTCATAACGAAAGATATTTACACTTTACAGAGTTTAAATCATAAAATTTCTAATCAATGTTAAAATTCTGAAATAGCATTTATTCATTCAAAATAAATGCTAAGTTATTTTCCATTCTCTAAAGTATGAAGATTCATAAACAATGTTGTGTTTCAATCTCTAAGAATCGATGAAAATTCGACTCTAGTTTCTTAAAAATCTATGAAGTTGAGATTTATTCTGTAATAAGTGTAAAATTTTGATGTAGATCTCAGTTTAGTCCTGTCATTTCCTGTGTGTTGTTAAATATATACATTCAAATGTGATCACTTATTAAGAGCAGAAGGGTCTTATGGAGCACCTATAGCCACGAAATCATGACATTTCTATGTGCATGAATATAATGTCTCGTATTAAGATATCAAAACTTATTACATGTTTCTTTTAAGGTGTTAATTGAATATCTTTCAAATTTTTAATGTTATTGCACACAATGTAGTGTACTTGTCTCAGAGGGTCACTCTTTCATTTAAATTCAATGTTAACAATCGCATATCCTTAAAAGCAGTAAGTTATATTTTATTCTTCTTTAAGACAGTTACCTAGCTCTTATTTGATAGTCATGCACTAAATTGTTGTATGTATTGTATAATTTGATAAATTTTTCATTTAAATATGGGATCTGCTTTAAATAATAACATTGTAACACTTTGCGAACATGAACTTTGGGTCACTATCTGTTACACTGATAAGCACGATAAGCTATAGAGCCGATTTGGAATGTATTCAGGGTGAGAGTCGTTGGCTTGCATATTGTGTGTGTGTACAATGGTGGTAGTGTTGGTGGGGTTCTGTATTTATACAAAATATCTGTTCATATACATATTCTTTCTCAGAGCAGATTTTTCAAAATAAGATCCACACATATTAGTATTGTTTATGGAAATGTAAGGTTCCAATCATGCATTTGCAATCGTTGAATTTCCACTTGGATGAATTCAGACGTAAAATACATCTCTAATGTTTTTTTTTCAAAAACTATAACTTCAAATTTAGAAGGTATATGGAATATCTGCTTATATGAAATTAAAAAAAAAATGGTTAGCATAATGTGGTTAATTACAAGTTATTAAAAAAAAATGCGTAATTAGGAAAGAAGAATTGCCTGGTGGCAACACGTCAACGTAATGACGTCATTATAGATAAGATCTAATTTTTAATAATGTAATGAGAGTGTATCACTCATTTGTAGATTGGACAGTAGCTAGATAAGACATCGTTCTGTGAGTTCTAATTTTGTTAACTATTTTCAGTGTGAATATAAAAATTATATAATATATTTCTAAATATTCAAACTTAGAAGCTTCAACTAAGCTCGGTTTCATCGAAATATTTGTCCTCTAAATATTTGCATCGGTAAAAACACCATTGTTAGTTCAAACAGTAGATTCGTATTTAGAAAATTCTAGAACCGTAGTGTACAACTGTTGAAATCTATTTTAAAAGCTGTTGAAAAAGACAAAAGAAAAAATGTACTCCATGCAATTTATGTCTACCGAAGAAATACAACTATTTCGGACATTTTTAAAAAATTTAAAAAAGTTTAAAAGTTAGTGCGATAAAATTACACACTATACTTACTCGTTTCATGTTTAGTAGGTTTTAATAGTGGGTGTTGAAATCTAGGTTCATGTATATGAAAAATGGTCCATTCCTGTTCTATAGATTTTAAAATGTGCTGGTGTCCTGTAAAATTAGTCGAAACTATACACTCACTTCTAAATTCTATAATGGTAGTAAAAATTATGCCCTTTACTGTTAAAATGGTTATATCATATTCGTTTGCTTTTATTTTATTTAAACTTAATGGTAAACTTTTGGGGTGTATCTGTGAAAATTCATTAGCTTGTTAAATTCTAAACCTCGATATTTCAATTACACCCACCACTTTAAAAATGGTCAAATTATATTCAATGCACAATATCATTAAAATGATGTATTTCAGATTATGTGTAGCAAATCAGACCGTTGAAGTATCCAGTTACTAGAAATATATTACTAGAAAAAATAGGTGGCAACACCTCATAATGCTGACGTCATTATAGATAAGATCTAATTTTTAATAGCGTAATGAGTGCATATGTCTCATTTGTAGATTGGACAGCAGCTAGTGAAGACGTCGGATGTGAGTTCTAATTTTCATTATAATTTTTATAAAAAGAAAAAAAATCTTTTCTTTATTATAATAGTCGTATATGCTGTTAGATTTATTTTTAAACACATCCACATTGCTATATATCACTTAGAATGGTCGAATCTTGTTCACTTCATTTTAACTAAGTACAATGCGCTATTTTAAAGCTTGCCAAATATATTGTGCACGTGTATAAATTTGTTTTTAAATACACAACACTTAAAAGGGTTGAATCCTATTCACTTAACACAATTTTGAAAAGGCATAATTGTGTATTCAATTCATTTAAAAAGAAATCGAATACACATCTGAAATTATATATCAATCTCATTCAAACTTGTTTATTTAGTATCAGACCCTTGAAGTATCCAACTATTAAAATATATTATTAGAAAAAATAGGTGGCAACACCTCATACTGCTGACGTCATTATAGATAAGATCTAATTCTTAATAGCGTAATGAGAGTGTATCACTCATTTGGAGTTTGGACAGCAGCTAGTGAAGACGTCGTTCTGTGAGTTCTAATTTTCATTATTATTTTTATAAAAAGAAAAAAAAATCATTTCGTTATTATAATAGTCGTATATGCTGTTAGATTTCTTTTTAAAAAATAACATTGCTATATATCAAACACACACACACACATAGAATGGTCGAATCTTGTTCACTTCATTTTAACTAAGTACAATGCGCTATTTTAAAGCTTGCCAAATATATTGTGTACGTGTATAAATTTGTTTTTAAGTCTACAACACTTAAAAGGGTCGAATCCTATTCACTTAACACAATTTTTGTGTTCACTGGAAATTTGTAATCAATTTGTTTTTAAACATTCGAAATAATTTCGTTATTATTATAAAAATCATATTGATATATGCTGTTAGATTTATTAAAAAAAAAATCCACATTGCTATATATCACTTAATACAATGTTAGCTAAGTATTACATTCATGTTTTTAAGTGTGCAACACTTAAAAGGGTTGAATCCTATTCACTTAACACAATTTTGAAAATGTGTATCTATACTTGAGTTTAAACTTGAGTTTATTCAATTCATTTAAAAAAAAAAAAAAAAATCCACATTGCTATATATCACTGACTACAATTTTTGTGTTCATTGGAAATCCGTATTCAATTTGTTTTAAAAATCACAACACAATTTTATATTCACTCCGTAACATTCTGTTTTAAAACGCACTGAAATCCCTTTATAAAATACATCGCTATTCAATCTGTTCACCGAGCGAAAAATATTCTATCTCCTGCTTCCTCTGATAAGGTACAGTTCGAAGATAACTTTCTACGGAGCACGGGTGCTGTGGCATAGCGGGTAAGACGCGGGCGTTGTAATCGGATGGTTCCGAGTTCGAGTCCCGCTCCTGACAAGTGAGAAATTAAATTCTTTTGGAAAAAAAATGCCGATAGATGGCAGCACTTCATCAAAATTCACCAGAGGGCGCTTTAACTACGTCACGCTGATAAGAACGTTCAGTTTGTCGTTGACCAGCATCGAGGGAGGACGTGTGCTTAGGAGCTCCAAGGTGCGACACGTCATTTCCAGATTGTGCAATCGCTGATTGCGACATCCATTGAAACCACTTCCTCAGGTCAAGAGTCATCCCCTCTCAAGACAATTCACTCCGTATGAGTCATCAGGCCTCTTTCGCAATACTAGGAAAGAGGCATCCGGTGCTGCACCGCCTCACCAAACTGCCTCCCAAAAGAGGGGGAGGGCCTCTGAGAGGCATCCTCCCAAAGAGGATCCTCTCAGAGGGACCCTCTGAAAGGCATCCTCCCCAAAGAGGGCCTCCTCTGGCACCGCCTCCCCGATGTGGCCCAGAACCCCCAATTTATAACTACTGCAATAGAAGCAGTGGTTACGAAGTTTAGTGCAAAGTGTTTCTCTAACTGAAATTAGAGAAAATAATATCGTGATCGAGAAGAATGGCATTAAGAGTACGGCCAATATTGATTAAGCGAAGCCATATTATGACAGAAAAGACTCAGAAATATTCAAAGAATTGTTAAATAACCAAGATGATGAGGCAACAGTCTTGAACAGAAATGTAATCCCTCAACCAGTACAAGACATAGATAATGAAGCAGAACAGAATAATCACGTCGAATTTGTCACTCAGAACATTTCACAAACTGTATATAATTGCGATGATCAATAGGACGAACAAATTGACAATCATCAACCCTCAACTTCACGAAAACGTCAATTCAATACAGCACATCTTAATAAAGCGAAAGAAAAAGTGCACTATTCAAAAGTCACGAACTTCGGCCAAAATGCAGTGGACATAAAAGACGTCTCCACAATCCAGAATTACCACTTGCTATTAAAAGAAAAGTTGGAGTCATACGGTGGGTTAATCAGTGTAATCCTCAGAAATTTAAACTTTAGCTTGAGGGGTCGAAAAATCTAAACTCTCTCTCAGAACAGGAAAATTCGATCGAATTCCAATTCCTTTTGCCATTAGCCTCAAAGAAAGATGGGTGTCAATCATTGACCCCCTGGAGTCTTAAATGAAGGGTGAGATACATTCTTCCCTGCAAGATCTCTCTCTACCGTGGGAAACTTGGAATAAGGGTTCGTTGATTTTCACTGAAAACTTAGATTATTTATACATATAAAAGGTATACTCTGGCATATTTGTTGCACATGACATTTTTACTTCACTGACATACATGGTAATATATAGGAAAAGTATTGGAATCGTGCCGAAAATCGCAACTCGAGTTTTCGGCGGATCTACACGTCTCGAATACGAAAAAACTGTTTTTAACGTGACACCTGCGCGTGTGTCTGCCTGTCTGTACAGATTTTGTATACACTCTAATTGTAAAACTAATTGACCGAATTTCATAAAACTTGGTTGGTACGTCATTTGTGGGTAACCCTGGTGCTGATTAGATTTTAGTACGGTTCGAGATAAAAAGAACCTGCTTTTTTTTTGCAAACTGGCCCGCAAAATTTCCTTTATTCACTCTAGTTGAAAAAATAATAGACCGATTTTCACAAAATTTGATAAATTTTATCAGGAAAAGAACCATATATGTCAAATAGAGACGGTTTATTACATGATACATCTATATTCCATGATACATTCAGTCAAAGGTAACACGAGAATAGCCACAGCTGTTCCTTCCAGGAGCAAAAGCTTCTGTTCCCCCATGCCCTAATGTCGTTAAACAATGGGAGTAGCCATTACTTGGCTACGCCTGGCCAGGAATGTGGCATATCAAAACCTTAGCCAAAGTAAATAAAATAAATCCAATTGGAATGAGCCGATACAATCAGCCAACATGATCATTAACAGGCCGCATCGCTTACCTCCCTTTGCTCCTTTACCTAGAGAGCTTACCTGAACTAAAATATATATACATCATCTATTAACAAGTAAACATTTCAAATAGGGTACCAATTAGATTTTATTAAAAAAACATATCAATTATTATATTTCAAAATAAATGCCTTCTTGGGTAATAATGCAATTCCTTCAGAAATCTCTAAATCATAACATCTTATTCATCATAACATCTTATTCTTCTTATCAAACTTGCAAAATTCAAATTAAATCTTAAAACATCCTTTTACAGTATTCATATTCTACTACATTTCATCATTTTCATTTTTTAGACGCACAATGACCAATGCTCATTTATTCATCAATTTAGGTACCATCATATTTCATTCATATTTATTATATTTATAAACAACTTCTATCAATTTTCAATTATATCATAATCCTTTGTATTATCATCATTAACGTTTATAGAAAAGTATCACTTATTATTTTTAATTGTAAATTCAACTCATAATTATTAAATTTTAATACAACAATATAATTTTGAATTTGTGTCAGGGTACTTAAGAGAGACCCATTATATCGCTGAGGCTATTAATAATTTCAAATTATTTTCATAAAGAGGGTAATCGGTTTCTCCAGCTCTGTAATTCTCAATGTACATGCTGCAATTAAAAATCAATATCATTATGTACTCTCTAGCAATTTTAGTTTCCTAAGCAAGAAAATCAGTAGGCATAACATCTTTTTCAATTATAGTGGAACGCTATAATTTTAAATTCTGTCAGGATTCTACCTGAAATGAGACTAGCTCACTTCAGAAGTGGAAAATATTATGTCAATACTCACAGATATTAAACTTATTCAACCAATGTACTTAGAGTAATTATCTTATATCTCCTTCTTCTAGAATCAATCTTATCATAACAAATCTAACCTGTCAATTTATGTGCCTAATTTTTCTCAATGTGAATATGTATTTTAAATTTATTCATAAAACCAATATTTCATATATAAAATTAATTTCTCGTGCGGTTCTCGATATGAACCGTACCTTTGTGAATAACGACAATGTCCGATGCAGGATTGTTCGCAATGAATAATGTTTGATAAACTTATCACGACAAATTTATTATAGGTTAACCTGGTGCTCATTAGATTTTGGAATATTCGAAATAAAGGAACCTGCCTTTTTTTGCAAAATGTTCCGCAGAAATGGTTAAATCTAAAAATAAAAGACTACGCATGCTCAAATAAATCAATTAAATGCTTATTTTATACGTAATTTTTTACGACAAAAATATTAATAACAACCCCATTACTCTAGGGCTAGACATTCTCAAGAAATTTGAGTTTGTTCGCATTTTTGCTACGCCACCTTTGAAAATAAGTTTAGTTACCAAATGAAAACGAATTAAAAGTGCAAATTTAGTGTAATTTAAAATAATTATGACTGTTATTTTGCGCAATTAAACTCAATTTAATGAATTATTGAAGAAATAAAGAGAACGTGAATATCAGTCTGCAGGGAAAGTCATGTGCTGACCACATCAGATTTTTTACGTGTACGTGTACATACATGTATAAACATTTTATATCATGTTGAAATTGATGAAATTATATTATTTCTACATTTAAACATTCATTTTATGGACATCGTTTGTACGATATTTCAACTTTTGGTTCAAGCTAAATGACGCGAGTATTTACATCAATTTTATTTTATAATAATTTGTAGTCATATGGTAAATATCACGCACATATTCATGTAGTGGATACTGCACAGGATAAGGAAAAATTCATATAATAATGAACTGGTTTACAACGTAAAACGCAATATAAATCAAGATAAATTAAGTACGTTTAAAAATACATTTTTGGAAATCAACTGGATTTTCTTCTTCACAGCAAAAAGTTTGTACCTGAAGGCCCAAAAAAGCTAAAAGCTATGTTTGCCAAACTGACAGATATTTTAAGTTGTAATCCAGTTCATAACTGATTGTGCACAAAATCACGTGCTTTACATATAACAATACAAATTATGAAATGTTAAGAATTGAGATCAGGATGTCAACATGTTTAGTATTTGGCATTTTTTATATTTATTGATTATAAGAAAGATTTCGGTGTAATTTTCCACTTAAAGAGAAAACAAGAAAATTAAATGATATAAATATTACACTCTGTAGAGCTTTCGAAGAAAGTCCACAAACAATGAAAACAATATTTACGACATATGTACTACGAATATTCTCCGCGTTTTCATTTTATGAAAAATGTATACTGCAATTGTAAAAATTTTAATCTTTGAACTTTACAAACTCATGTGACTATGAATTTTTAAATATTCAACAATTACTGCTTAGTGAAGTAAGAAAATATATGAATTCATTACATACAGAATATCTAAATAAGCAGAAAATATAACCCGTGAATAATGAGTAAACATTAAGAATAAATATAAAAGTTTTTCATGTTTACTACGTATGTATAAAGTGAAAATGGTCTTCATAACAGTTCGAAAAAGATTGCTGGGAAAACCAGAACCAGATTTTTACTATCTCCATATGTATTGCTATAACATAAGCGTAGCCAGAATTTCAGGAAGGCAAAGGGAATAATAAGCGTATGGGGGAAAGATTACAGTGCTGAAATTCGTTCTACAATAGAAGCTTAATGGAGGACTAATGTAATTTATCCACAAATGGAGGATTATGATCTTTAACATTCCCTTTGATTACGCATGTCATGCATTGGAAATGTATTGTGAAGGGGTCTATTATTTTTTACCGAAAATGGATACACATCACTATTTAAGAATTATCAGGAGTCATTCTTGAGATTATATTTTTGTTTTATATTTATTTTTTTTTTCACTTAGAGTGTAATATTGTTTAAACAAAAGGAGGTATTTAATCAAAATTTGGTACGATTTTTCAAATCAATAAATGTTATAAACGTGTAACTTTCAGTGTTCTCAAAAAAGAGAAACATCTTCAATATTTCAAACATTTTTACTTTCTCACGGTATGTAATACGAGTATAATAAAGAGAAAGTATTATTTTCACGAAAATTTTTGAATTCGAAATTTTGATGCCAATATATTTTAAGACCTCCTGCACACGTTTTGACTATTTTTCGAGAGATGCCCGTCTGTCTGTAGTCGATTTGTTGTGTATAGTATAGCGGTCACTAATATTAATGGATTTTCATGGAACTTTACATCCCGCTTTGTTATCAAAAACTCTAGAACTAGATATATTATTTTTAAATTCGAGTTCGAAAATTATTCTAAATTTTATATTTTTTTAACATAGTAGCATAAGATAAAAATTGGTATAATCATGCATGAAGGGATTTATTTATGGCTCAATGATCACGAGACTTAATAGTTTCAATCATTGTTGTGAAATATAACCACAATACAATTTTTTTTATTCATGATGTCATTTGCCCGGAGGCAAATTACCCCCCCCCCCCCCCAAGAGGAGCATTGTCAAGAATGATGGTTTCAATCGAATGATTTTTTAAGCTCTTTAAAGTGAAAGGTAACACATTATAAATTTAATTATTTGGACCCACAATACCGCTTTTTTCAAAATCTTTCTTGTAAAATTCGAGAAAAAAGCTACTAAAAATGGATTCTGGTATGGGATAGTCTAGTTGAGCTACATTCCAGTTAATTTTTCTCGAATATCGAAACAATATTGAAATGCAATTTAATTTTAAAATTTCCTGCGAAAATTGCCAATTAATATGTAAAGTTCTATTTATAAACAAATAACACAACTTTTAGAACGATAATCTAGGCCGTTGAGATATTTCCCGTTATTGATCCAAAATGGGGAAAATCCCAAAACATTAAATATTTTGACTATTATCGTATGGCAAAATGCTTTAAGTACATTTAACCAATAATTAATAAACGCTATTGTTTAGTAGTTATGAGCTGCTCACTAGATATTAGATATTTTGTTTTTTCACCAGAAACACGAAATCTCATGAAATAATGAACCACTTTGCATAAACTTATTATGCATATTTTAATTGGTAACAACAATAAGCATATTTATTTTAGCGAGATCTAATTTGTGTTATTGTTTTCCAACAAAATAGAAATCTGTTAAACTGTAGTGAAAGTCATGAGTTGGATACTGTGATCTTCTATATATTTCATTTTATTTTTAAAAGGAAATGCGCCTGATTTGGGAAATCAACGTTTCTCTATTGTACTCCATTACAAATATAGTGATGAATTCTGTGAATAGGCTGTAAAATACTTGATCAACTTAATCATATTAAATGGCATCTAATCAGGATAAACGACAATAAAACATTAAGATGGAAATTGGAAGTTCCCAGACAGTATTCACTGACTTATTTTGTGGCCCAAAGTTTTGATAGCTTGAAAATTTTAAAGAAATTAAAAATAAATGTATATATAAATAATATAGAGTATTTATGTTGAAAATGTATAAACTATGGAAGTATACTAGATGAATAATGATCTCCAAATCCTATTCTGGAGGTCACTTCCTTTCTTCCCTGTAAGATTAAAATTCCCCTTTCTCCGATTCTTTCATCCTCTACTGTGGGTCAGGGGAGGCTCATCCTCTGATCTATTGTACGTTATATCTGATGGATGGACGCCGGTTCTTGCAAAAGGGGGTCGAACTGTTTGCGATCAGGTATGTCCGTCACCTCCGAGAGCAGAGGCCGGAGCACTAACTTTTGACGCCTCGGCTTGTAGGCCCACTGCGAGTAGGTCTTCCAGATCGCAATCAGAGCTTTTGGTATTTGCTTCCTTTTTGTTTCTCTGTTCGATGTAAAGGAATAATAATTTGGTAGTACAGCAATAATATTAATTAAATTTAAAAGTTTAAAATTTTCTACAAATCGTAAAACAAACAAAGTGAAACGTAAGGAAATGCTGTATTTATGCTTGTTCACAAATAATTCGATAATTTACATTGAAATGGATGATTCTTTGAATATCATAAGATAATCATAAAAATAAACTCAGAATTTAACTTTCAATATGCTCATTTGTTTATGTATTGTGTTGTTGTTGTTGTTGTTGTTGTAAATTGTAAAATCATTTAAAATTAGGATAAAATACTAGTTGAATGTCATTCATTAACCTATGCACTATAATTTGTAAAAGTTCAGGTTTTCTAATATAGCACATCTTATATTACTTTTTCTACTACCACACATTAACAAATTGTAAACAATTTTGCTTAATTATAGAGTTTGAAATACCTCAGAGGCTTTGCATATTTAATAAAACTGTATAAAAGAAATTTTTGGCATTAATATTTCATTTACAATTCCATTGAATAGAAAATGTAAGAAAGATTAAATTAAATTCGTATTATTAAAATAACATTAACTAATATAATGAAATATGCAATGGTAACTTGAAATTTAAGTTGGTTACTTCACTTTTTCTTCAAGTAATTTGAACAATTTTCAATAACATAATAACTCATTACATTAAAAAAATGTGCACAATCTAAACATAAATGACTTCTTAACTCATTTTTTTTTATTTCAGCATGCCATAATAAATAATAAAAAATATAAATGCAATATCTTAAGATATTAAATCTTTTACATGCAATTACTTACTTGTCAAAAGGTTAAAAGTATGTTATTTTATGTATGAAATATTACATTTTACATTATTATTTTACTTTCATACATTTAATGTAGCATTTTTATTGCTACGATTTCTTGCTATTGACAATATCTTAAGAAGAGAATGAAATTTTTTTATCTATATTAATAAAATTGAAAATACATCTATCCGTCTGTATGTTTATCTATCTCATCATCACGGTAAAATAGCTGCATCGAATTTCATGAAAATTTTGTGGGTATCCTTGAAATAGCTCCACTTAAAATTTAGTCCATGTTTCGAGTTTCTAGGACCAGGGATTGTCGAGGTATGAATAAAAATCCCATAATAAAACAACCTTCCAAAGAAATAACATTATGCAGATGATATATTTTCCGCACATTTATTAAGAAAATTATATCATAACTAGCCGAATACCCGTTGAAAATCAACGGTCTCGCAATAAACAACCCCTGAATAATGTAAATTTTTTAATAATTCGCGTTTCACATTTATTCGACAAATCGAATATTTTGGTGTGCATAACCCCCTAAAGAAGAAAATATTGGGAAACTAAATTTCCGCATTTCTTCCTTTCGAATTATTTACCCGTACACCACATTAAAGTCTATCTCATCCCGAGACACCCCTATATTAGTATTTCTCCTTTGGAACTTTTTTCTGTGAAGCACACCCATAAATGAACATTTTTGATAAACTCTCTTTCTCTTGGATTTTTTATCAGATGATTGGCTCATATACCGAATATCAAGCCTTTATCACATTTAAAAAGAAGCTTGCCTCATTTATACGAAAAATCGAACATATTAGTGTGCGGCACCCCTTAATGTAGCAAATATTGGAAATCTGAAATTTCACACTTTCTTCCTTTCAAACTATCTACCCGTACACCAAATTTGAAGTCTCTATCCCATCGAAAAGCATGTTTTTTTTATCACTTCACCTTTCGAACGTTTTTCTGTGTAGCACCCCGTTAATGAACATTTTTGTCAAACTATATTCATGTTTGATTTTTTTGTCAAATGGTTAGCCCATATACTTCTATCACATTGTAAAGGAGGCGTTTTTCATTTGTTCAGCAAATCGAACATTTTAGTGAGCGGCACCCCCTACAATAGCAAATGTTGGAAGACTGAAATTGCACACTTTCTTCCTTTCCAACTTTTTACCGTACACCAAAATTTGAAGTCTCTATCTCATCGTGAAGCATGCTTTTTTAGCATTTCATCTTTCGAATGCTTTTGTGAAGAGTACCCACCCCCTTAACTATATATTTTTGAAAAACTCTATTCTTTTTGTGATTTCTATGAGGTGATTCGCCCATATACCAAATATAAAGCCTCTATGGCGTTTTAAAAGGAGCGTTTCTCCTTTATTTCGAAAATCGAACATTTTGGTGTGCGGCACCCCCTAAAGTAGAAAATATTGGTAAACTGAAATTGTACACTTTCTTCCTTTCAAACTATCTACCTTTATACCAAATTTGATATCTCTACCTTATTCCAATGCATGGTTTTTTTATCAATTAACTTTTCGAGCGTTTTACTCTGGAGCACCCCTTTAAACGCACATTTTTGAAAAACTGTATTCGTCGTGGGTGTTTTCGTCAAATTATTAGCCCATATACCAAATTTTAAGCCTCTATAATATTCTAAAGGCGCCTTTTCTCATTTATTCGATAAATCGAACGTTTTGGTGTGCAACACCCCCTTAAGTAGAAAATATTTTAAATCTGAAATTGCACATTTTCTTCTTTTCGAACAATTTACCCATACACCGAATTTGAAGTCTCTGTCTCATCGGAAAGCATGCTTTCCTATCATTTCACTTTTCGAACGTTTTGGTGTGCGGCATCCCCTTAAGTAGAAAATATTGGAAATCTGAAATTGCACACTTTCTTCCTTTCGAACGATTTCATAGTACACCGAATTTGAAGTCTCTATCTTATCGCAAAGCATGCTTTCCTATCATTTCACTTTTCGAACGTTTTGGTGTGCGGCACCCCCTTAAGTAGAAAATATTGGAAATCTGAAATTGCACACTTTCTTCCTTTCGAATGATTTACCTATACACCAAATCTGAAGTCTCTATCTCATCGTAAAGTATGCTTTCACATCTTTTCACTTTTCGAACGTTTTGGTGTGGGGCACCCCCTCTATAGAACGTTTTCGGAAAATTCGATTTTTCCAGGGGGTTTTATCGAACGACCGAGCCGTGTACCAAATTGCAAGTCTCTATCTATTCGGGAAGTGCCTGAAAAAAGCGTGATAGACAGACAGACAGACAGACGGACAGACGGACACTTGGCAATTAGTATATATATAGATGCTTAGCAACGCAATTAAATCAAATGTGTTTATCAGACAGACGATTATTATTACATTTTTTCCGATTTAAATAATAAAAAATTTGATATAAAAGAAAATTTTATAAATGATCGGAAATTCATCTTTAGCTAGAATACATCAATTACAGCTTTCAAGTTTAAATATTACGGGAATTAATAGCATTTTCAATTTAATACCGCTTATGTTTTATTTTGGCAAAAACTCATATAATGTGTTTAGTCAATTAATTCATATATTGTGTTTCGTCAATTAACCCATGTATTATGCTTCGCCAAATGTTGAAACAGAATAAAAGTGATAACACCATTTTAGCGCTTTCATTTTGGTATATATTGATCCAATTTCATATATTTTTTATAATTTGTTTGCAAACTGGATAAGGATGTTTTTTTCTTCAGATCTGCTTGTGAAGATAATTTTGTATAGAAAACACAGAAAGGAGAATTAAATATAGAAGAATTAAGTGAAAGATATAAATGAGATATTTTTATAGAATGTTTTGAGTAATAATGTCATTTAGAATACTGCAAGAATTTGCACATATTTTAAATCATGAGCAATGTCGGGTATATCTGCTATTAACAGTATACATAAAATTGTAAGATGTGCATCTATCTGCCTGTTTATTATCTCAGCACGGTAGAACTCACCTATTATCTTTTCGTTAGAATTATTATAAAATTTCAAAAATAAAAACTCCAAATATTAAAACTTCACTGCAAATTCTGAATTTTAAGTTCCTTGTATTATATAATCAGTACGAAGAAAAGGCATACTGATAGTCTATTATAAAATATCACAAAACTAACAACATTATTAAAATAATTTTTAAATATTTGCAGGAAACTGAATAATTTATGACAACAAATTAAGTACACTATGCAAATGCAATGAATGATACAAGCTAATCTAATAAAATATATATTTTAAACATTGAATGATTTTAAATACTTCACAATTATTTAACAAAACTTAACTTTACAGGTGCCTAGGCATTTTTCTTAATTAATATGACAACAATAAAATTTTAAAACAAGCTAAGAAAACTCTAAAAGGTTTGTTAACGTTATAATTAGCAACAAAACAATTTAGAATCCAGTTAACATTAATTGAAAAGAAATTTAGACAAGAAGGAATAATATAATTTAAATAATTTGAATGCCACATATTTAAAATTTCAAGTAATTTTAAATGACATTATAATAAGCAAAAAATGGTAAGCACTTACTACTAAAGAGCATTTGCAATATGTAGTAATGTATCCAATGTATTAACGTATTCAATATATACAATGTAATAAGGTATGTAATCAAAGGTATGCAGGTCAAAATCCTTATTAAATCATAGAAATAACAAATTAGACACTCACAAAATACGATAACAGAATATTGTCTAGAAAAATATCCGTTGGCAATAAACGAGCCCGCGTACTTCTTTGTGTGGATTGCTGAGGAAGAATTTTCCAGAAAAGATCACGCGAAATTCGAAGGCCAGATTTGGGCCTACAGACCACGACGCGGTCCATTTCCGGGAGTTTGTGCTCCGGCTTCTACTCTCGGAGGTGACGGTATGTCCCATACCTATCTTTTTTAGGAGTTCTTCGCTTGGGATTGGCGCTGTCCCACCGATAAGCAAAAAGTTAACAACAAAGTGAAGCAAAAAAAACAGAATTCTTTGTAATCAGAGAAAACAGAAATTCGAGAACATATCCGATAGACAAGGTAACCCTCCCTACACACAATAGCTACCTTGGATAGCACGGTGGAACAACGAACTTAGAAACACTCCGTCTTCAACAAGGAGCAATTACAGGTAAAAAGGACTTCCCGGTACAACCACAACTTTCCTCGCAACAAATTTCCAACAGAGGAGCAGTTCTTATCAGAAAGAATGATAACTAGCAAACAGTATTGGTAAAACATCCTTCAGGATAAGTGATTTTTAATAATATTATTTATGTGCAAAGTAGAGCATATTACCAGAACGTTAATAAATTTATATTTTATTTTGAGAAAGTACTGTCGGAACGGGTACACAAAAGAGGGGTTGAAATATTTTTCTTAACTGAAAGAACTCCACAATTTTAATCCAATAACTTAAGGACAATGAAAAGTAAATAATGGGTATCAAAAAAGGGAAATATTGGAAATGCATTAAATTGTTAAAGTGTTCAAATTATATATATTATAGATTGTGTATTAACAGAACTAACTAACAACTAACATATTTTATTGTAAATTTATGGTACCAGAACTCTAAATGAGGTTTTTACTCTACTAATAAAATTTCAGAGGTCATGTTCAAATAGTGAAATATTGAAAATTGTGTTTAAATGGTGAATTATGCTTAACAAATGTTATTCTATGTTATGCAGACAAATGGTGTTCTGACAAATGTTATCTATCACAAATCATGTATTTCGTGGAAATTTATGTATTATTCTATTACGCGATATTTTAAAATATGAATTAATCATGTATTTGATTAAAAATTTTATATTACTCTATTACGCGGTATTTTAAATTTTGAATTGCAGAAGAAGTATAAAATGAATTATGTGTTACTATAGTTATGTTAGATGTTACAAATTGTACAGTGTAAAACTGGGTTTCCTAGCATGAAAAAATATTCAGGGATAGAGTTCACGGCATGTCTGTGGAGACTTTGGTTCACTCTTCTTTTCAAGGACAGGGATGCTGTAAGGATTAACAATTTCTATTCTCGACTTCTTGTTTTTTAAGCAGTATCTTTCCCGGAGAAAGAAGAATCCAAAATTTAAATAGCAGCCTCGCAGATTGCGAACGGCAAGTGGTGTTGGCAACCAGGTTCTTGAGATGCAAAGTGCGAAGCACGAGAGAAAACGTGATGCGTGGCTGCAGCCGACGGTAGAAAGGGTGAACCATGTACATTCTAATTTATTGTTTGTAAATTACGTTAATGAGTGTTTATTTTAAAATTTTATACAGTTAAGGCTAAACTTGTTGTTTTTATTAAAAGATGCCTGCATCTTTATTCCGTCACCTTTACATCCCTTACGTCGTTGCTTTAAGACCCCATGAGATAATTTATTAAAATTTTGGAATATACCAAGTAAAATAAAACTTGTCTCAATACAGGACAAAATTAAACCTTTTAAGCATATTTTATTATATATACCTTATTTTATTATATATACCATACTATATATTATTTATACTTTTAGACTGTCATTTAGAAATGATCGCAAACATTATTAACACCATACACATAAATCACAATTTTTTTATATAAATGGCATCAAATGGCAATTTTATTCTTTCTATTCCACGTCCTCCATCACTAAAAAATCAATTTTAACTACATTTTTTAATTATTTACACATTTTCTATTATAAAAGATTACGAATCTACACTTTCCATTTCGATTCTCTGCTTCGTCATCACCTAATTCAAAATCAATACATGCATCTATTTTATAATTATTATACTTTAAAAATCAAACCCCTTTTTCTGCCTCAATTGACTTCAATCATGAAAGCATGCATTCACCTAATGCAATCCCTTTGATCAAAATATTTTCATGATGCACAAAACTTCTCATGTCTAACTATTTTTACAATTTAATCCAATTAGCAAAAAAACCCTTTGATTCGCGATCTAACCTCAATGTTCCTCCACCCTCTTGATCACCCTTCTACCGATCTAACCCAAAACAATATTCATTCTTCAAGCTTACTGCAGAAACTTAAATTACATTCTATACAGTTTCAAATACTTTAAATTACATCAAAAATCAATTAACTTTCTACTATTCTACTACATACATGTAACTACATACATATAAATTTCAAATTCTTAACGTCTAAACTTTACTCTAAACACATCAATTCAACTTTCCAATATCTAAACCTATTCAACACATATCAATATAACTTTTCAATATCTAAAGCTATTCTAAACACATTAATACAATTTAACTTCTAAAACTTATTACAAAATATATTCATAAAAGTTAACTTCTAAAATTTACTTCAAAGGCTTGGAACTCGAATCATCATTATTATACAATAGTTTAAAAAGCTATATTTTATACACTACTTTAAAAAAAACTACATTTTATACACTACTTTAAAAAACTACATTTTATATACTTTTCAATATCAAAGCTTATACATTTAAAATTTACTTTTAAAAGATTTTGCTTAACTTATTCACTTTCTTTCTTGTCAAAATCCTTTCATGCCGGGGAGTCTAAGTCTCGTAATCCTCTCTTCGGTTTCTGTTTGTCCACGGGGTCTATCCTTCAGATTTTGCCCTTTAGGTGGCTGCATTCCATATGACTTTTTTATGGTTCTCCAACTGTGATAGAACTGCTCCTACCTCAAAGTTACTACAATCTGAGAAGATTGTTAATACCTCCTCTTGGTTGGGGTGTTTCAACACTGATGCTTCTATCAATGATTTTTAATGCTTCAAATATTATCTGTGTTTCCTCTGTCCTTGAATTTTTTTCTTCGTTTTCTCAGTACATACAATAGTTCTGCTTTATCCGAGAACTCCGGTATAAATATTCTATAGTATAAGCATAATCCTAAATCGGATGCTAATTGCTTCGTTGTTCTTAGTGTAGGACCATTTTTAATTGCTTCTATTTTTGATACGTCCAATTCAATTCCGTCTTGTGTTATTTTGTATCCTAGATCTTTAAGTTCTTTCCTGGCAAATTTACACATTTGTATGTTTACCGTTAACCCTGTATCTTGTAGTAGTTCTTCTGTTCTTGTAGTAGTACTTCTGTTAGATCTGTAAAGTGCTTTTCATACGAATCTAGACCAATAATTATGTCATCTTGGCATACTGATGTTGATTTTCTCAAGACTGGTTTCAATACTTTGTCCATCACTCTTTGGAACGTGGCTGGTGCGCTTGCAAAGAATAAATGGCATTCTACAAAACGCTTATATCCCAAGTTTTGTTCTGAACATGGTCTTCTGAATATCCTCAGTATTCATGGCTATCTGATGATATCCTGCTATTAGATCCAATATTGTCGTGAATCTGACCGACCGACTTTAAATTATGCCGAGTTTCCCTAATCACTGGCATGTTATAGACTGGATATGCCGTATTTGCATTTAGCTTTTTATAATCTACAGCGAATCTCCACGCTTTTGGATTTGTTACTGGTAGATTTCCTTTCTTACGGCATAATACTACGTTACCTGCGCACGGTCTCATGATCGGTTTTATAAAGTTTTCTTTTAGCATTTCATCAATGTGTGCTTTAATGATATTATTTTTATTCTTATCTAAATGGCGGAGCTTTCACCGATAATTCACTTCCTGTGTTAATTGAATACATTGTGTCCGGTAGTAAAACTGTATTTATGATATACTAAAAACAAACATTCTATCATTCAAAATATTCTAAGTTTTCCAATGTTCTTAAAATCTAAAAGTTCATCTAAAATAAATCTGAAATATACTCTCTAAAATATAAACCATTCTAAGTTCCTAAAACCTGAATGTCATCTGAAATTCATCTGAAATATGTCTGAAATACTTCTAAAATACACTGAAAAACTATCTCTGAAAGCTGCAAAAGTTCTAAAACTTCTAAATCATCTGAAAACACTGAATTCTAAAAAAAACTGAAAGAGAACCAATTGACCAGTTTCCCTACGTGTACAAATATGTACTCCTGTAAAATATAAGAATTGACACTTTCCTAAAAATAAAAATACATTAAAATAAAAGAGAGAACACAGATTTTAGGTTTTCAAAATCTAACGTTTATTAAAATTTTAAACTTCATTTTAAAAGAATTTCCAAAATATTTTACAAATTTTAAACATCTCATTAACTAAACAAATCAAATAAACAACTTAAATAAATAAATAAAAGAAATGGCCGGTCGTATAGTGGTAGAAAAACGTTAGAATATTAAATTTTAAAGTTAACAATATTAAAATTATACAATTATTTGTCTAAACTAAAATTTGGGATAAAAGAACATAAGTTAGCCAAAAGGGAATTTAGAACATCCTAACAATAATCCACAGGATTCGTTACTTAAAATATATAAGTGTGATGGGGTCTTATTCATAAAACTGAAAACATGTAGAATAAAAACATATTTTTACTATTGAGAGATATAATTCGAAAAGGTTTCACCAAATGCTCCAAGGAACTGCAAGGATCAGCAGGAGGGAACTTCACAGGAAAAAGTCACCAAAGATCCCAAGGAACACCTCTTGAAACGCAGAACACGGTAAGGGAGGATTATGTCCATCAGGAGTGAGGAAAATCTTTAACCGGATCCTTTTTCCAAGGGGATATTCCCAAACAGGATGTCTAGTAACGAAGGAATTAAACAATTTCTTCCAAACAGTTGTAGCTGACTTTTGGCATCAGAACAGAATACAGACCATATGTCCGTCTTAAATTTTCGGAAATGTGCATTCCATCCATCATAGATAGAGCTACTCTGCTTGACAAGATGAACAAAATTCTTAATTGGCCGGTGAAGACTCCTCGGCCGACATCGCAAACAGCTGGGAACACGGTGGATTACTAATTAAATGACTGAAGAGGCAAGAAATCAAAACATCCAGTCTTTATAAACACAACAATTCTCTGCCATCAGACGTAACATTTTCAACAGCTCTTGAATGTTTAGATTAAAACTCGGCGGCAGGAATAACAAATAAACAGAGCACAATTAATGGGCCGGGAATTAAAAAAAACTTTCGTTCCTCAGAACGCTCACCGGATTCGAACTACGGCTCGCGCCGAAGCGCTGAAAACAACACTCTATAGGACTACATCTTGGGTTCTAATTCAGCAGGAAGAGCAAAAACAGAAGAGAGAAAAGGGCAAAAGAGTGCGCGATTTTGCTTATATATGCGAAACATCGCTGCCACAGATTGTAAACAAAATTATCGATGAACGATAAAATAATTAATGACAGACGATTTTAATATTACGATCAACCAATTAAAAACTCGAAATTTTAAAGAAGAGAAATGGAATTTCAGAGCAGACGAAAATTAAAAAGAAATGAAGTGAAACGATTTGGAAAATACGAATTCGGCAACAATTTAAATATGGACGATTCTGAAATATTTAAAATGCTGAAAATAGAATAAAACTGAAAAATTGCAATGAATTAACGAATTTTTAACCGAGAACAATAAATTTGGAATCAAATTAAAGGGAATAAAAAGGGCAATAAATGGAATCACAAATTAGCCAATTTAAATAAATTTAAATTGCCAAATCCTAAAAAGAACGAACTTTCGCCGTTTTTAACACAAAACCTATGGAAAAGAACCTATTTGGAACAGAAGAATATCAAAAACCTAAACAATTGGAAAATGGATAACTAAAAGAGAATGACTATGTAAATAAGACCCCTGAACACGTTTAAACAAAAAGCAAAACTCCTAAAATTGTTAAATATCCAAAAGTATAACCCAACAATTGCGACATGCTTGAGCCCTGGTTTCGCCAAAAATAGTGCTGGGAAATCTTGAATAATTTCCTTTAATCTTTATTCTTCGTTCTCCTTTAGTCTTTATTTTTCGTTCTCCTTTAATCTTTATTTTTCGTTCTCCTTTAATCTTGATTTTTCGTAATCTATTTGGATATCCTGCTTTTTTGTCGCTTGATTGCCTATTTCATGATATTGTTATCGATCTTGTCGAAAATTTTATATCTGCTCGTGTTGCCTCCAAAAAGTCTATACCCAGTATTACTGGGCATTCAAATTTTTCTACTACATAGAATAAGATATTTATAAATTCGATATTTACTTGTTCTGTCGGATAAAATGACCCTACTACTTCATATATATCTCATTGGGCTGCAACCATTTTTAAGTCTTTCGCTGGAACTAGTCTTTTTCTATGGTACATTTCCTTGAAATACTCTTCGGACAAACATGATTATGGGGATCCTGTGTCTATTAATGTTTCTACCGGTACGTTGTTTATTTTTACTATCAAGTACGGCAGCTTAACTTTTTCCAATTTTATTGATTTTATTGCCTCTCTAGACGGCTTTTCTACCTGTTTGAATTGCCCATTTCTGAAATTCCTTCTCTGGTCACTTCTCTCTTATAATACCTTACTTTAGGAGTCCTGTGACTCCATCATTCTTCGTTACCCATATCTTGTTTTTGAACCTGATTGTATGCATTGTAGTCCTTGTTGGCTCCTAAATCTTTGATTTGAATTAAATCTGCTTACGTTCCACCGTTCTATCTAATGTCGTACATCGTACTTACTTGTTACTTCAACAAATTCGCCTAATGTTCTCGGCACTCTGCTAAAGAAACAAATCTTGGACTGATGTTCTCAATCTCTCGTAGACTAATTAATTCATATTTTCTTCACCTATATTTAACTCCAATCTATCCACCAGTTCGGCTTTCCTCATTATAAATTCTCTCACCTATTCTGTCGATTGTTGATTTACACTATACAATTATGTTTTTATTCAACTTTGTTCCATTTTTCTGAAAAGTTTCTTTGCAGTTATCCTTTAAATTCGTCCAATGTTTTACACTTCTTTTCAGTTATAATGTACCACCACCGCTTAGTCTCGCCGTTTAACGTATCTCCTACCACGGCTAACTTCTCTTCTTGCCAGTTTTTGAAATAACAGAATGTTATTTAACTCGTTGATTGGTCTATCTGAACCAGTCAGATTGTTAGTTTAAAGAAAACATAAATTATAATGAAAACTAAGGGAAATAATAATCGAAAGGTTAGTTAGACATCATGCGATCCACGGACACATGCAAGCCATGCACCTTTATCAATCAATATTATTATTTACTATGCGACTCATTATCGAAACATATATATTACATTATCTTCTAAAGAAAAATAATTCATTTGCTACTCCCTAACACAACTCAATTCATTTACGATCGCTTAACAAAATGTACGTGTCCTTTGAACAGTAGAACTTGCTTAGATTTAAATGAAGTATATTAAATTAATAATTTCCACAAAACACCATGGATTATCTATGGTCCAGTGGGCCATAAAAGAACCGCTAAAGGGTTGGGTGCTTTCTTCTAAAATTATCTTGAGAAAGAAATGGATCTTTTTCTCTGAGTTTTATACACACGTGTAAATCAATAATTTGGCCCCATGCGACAATAAACTTCTTATTGTAAAAGTTAGCTTTGAAGAAAAGGTGAGTCTTGGCACCTGACTCACACAAAAGTTATGGAACAATTGTCAAATCAAATAGTTTATGTGAGAAGAGTTTATAATATCAGAGAACGAACTTCTCACAGAAAACATGGGTATATAATGGCTATAGCACCCAACCAGACCCAGAAACGCTCTTATGTCTGTTTTAGTTTTAAGAATTTGGAAACCAAGGACTGCTTGGACCTTTAGTTCGGCAGGTTTTCTATGCTCCTATCCAACTTCATGATAAATAGTCCCTATACATATCCTGGTAGTCGAATGAATTCTTGCGACAAGAGAGAAGAACCATGTCTAATTGTAAATGTCTATGTCATTACCGGACCGCGGTTGTGCTTTCAGCTAGAGAGAAAATGGTTTTATTCTCATATATCATGCCCGTAATAGAGAATGTAGTTTGAATCATTAAGATTAGATATTTTCTTATCTACGAAAATTATTTTATGCCATTCAATTGCCCAGGAGACGTGCAAACTCCAAACAAGCATATTTCAGCTTTATTGCAAACAGTGATTTATTTGCAAATGTATGCCAAACGAAAAGCAAAATCAATTGAAGTCGACGTTGTATTGCCAGAAGATACCAATTCAATGGAATTTTTAAAAGAATTGGATTCGTTGTCTTTTATTCTCTTTTTCTTTCTCGAATTTAACCTCACCAGTCAAGGTATGGCGCGTTTTGGCCGTCCACTCCTCTTTACTGTTCCAGATGATAAACATTTGCCTACGCTATGTAACCCTGTCGTCCAAATTGCTGCTCATGTCCAAGGACGAGTCGGATGGTCTGGGCTTTCGACACGCTATGTAAATTCCAATCCCCTTTTAAACTTTTCTGCCGCTGCACTCAGGATGTGTTTTCCTCAACTTAATAATGGCATGTTCCCTATTAAGCATCTGTAAGTTGGATCTTTTTTCCCATTTAAGTCGTATATCTAGCTGAAATTGTTGAAATTAAAAGTCGGTTTGCTAAAAGTAAATCATGAAACCTTCTTTCATCGCAGATAGATTAGCCTAAGTTAATGCTACTGGATTTCAATTTTTGTCGTTTGTCAACAATCTGGATGTTAAAAGCCCTCAAGTGCTATGCTTCAAACAACAAATGAACAAATGAAGTGGGAATTCACTATCTTCAGTTCAAATTCTCATATTAGAAGTTAGGTCAGCAGCAATGACGTATTCATAGAGGGGGTCCAACGGGTCCGGATACCCCCCTTCCGAAATGAAATTTCTGGATACGTCCTTTCGTGCTGTCGTGTTTTCTGGTCCAATTGTGATCCAATATCAATTTAGTCAAGTTTAGTTAGTTTTTTTCAAACTTCTTTTTTGGATTGAAAGTTTACTATACTTTGAACCCCCCCCCTTCCGAAATTAAATATCTGGATACATCCATGGTCAATAGAAAACGTAATTTGCATATGGCGTGAAAAAATACTGTTGCCTTTTGTCCTTAACAGTATAAAAAAAATTCTATTTGTCAAGCTGAACTTCCATTTCCTCTTACCAATAATAATATAAAATTCTAATTTTCAGACTAGTTTTGATTTTGTTTTCTACTTTACAGTGAACAAAGAAATGTACTTGTTAAACAAGAACCTGTTAATGAAGACATGAGCGAGTTAGGAGAGAGATATTTAGTCGAAGAACCTGAAGATGCAAGTGGTTCAGAAGAAGCTGAAGATCTGTCAACACCACAAAACAGTACATGTTTAGGACAGCAAACTGCAAGATCAAGAACATCTCTAGTGAGGCCAAATTCTGAATGAACTGCCATATATGTAACTTCTGACACAAGGAACATTTACTTGCAAAGCCTGTTTTTAAGATAACTATATATATATATATATATATATGTGTGTATATAAGGTACGTCTCAAAAGTTTATAAACTTTAGTATAAGCAATAGATATCAGAAGAAGAAAAAAATAAGAAGTGAAATTCCATCGCTATATATTTAATAACGACTAATAAACAATATAAGACCATGAACATGCATGTTTAATTTGGAGGTTTTAATAAACGAAGTAAACCCAAAAAAAGCATAAAAAAATTTTCAAAATTTTATGCACAAGTAACAAAAAACGTGGAAAATAAAAATGAAGTATGCAAATGAGGTAGTAATTTGCATAAAACAGTTCTGCAGACGGTTGCCCACTATATATAAGACTGCTGCGTTTCACATCTCAGCACTCAGTAAAATGCTGCGTATGAAACAGTTTACAAAAGACGAAGTGTGTGAAATTTGGAGATTAAAAGCTTATGGAAAGTCTGTTCTTGATATCGCGAAAATATGAAGTCGGTCAAAACGAGGCATTTATGCTGTGCTACAAAAAAAGCGCGATTATAAAGTAAAAGATAGATCAGACCGTCCAAAATGTACCAGTTCTCGAGATGACAGAAAACCTTTTCGTCTAGCATCGACTCAAGAACTATCGTTATCTGAAATACAAAGTGAATCAGGTTTAAACGTATCTCGATCTACTATTCACAGACGTTTACAAAGTAATTGCAATATAATGCTCGCACGTATGAAGCGAATTCCGAGTTTAACTGAAAATCATAAATTACGTCGTATGGAATGGGCTCGGGCACACATGAACTGGGACGACCAAAGGATAACTGCTATATTTAATGATGAAAAAAATGGTATAGTAATGGCTCAGATGGATGGACATCATACCGGCATGACCTGTGCAAAGAACAGAGAGGTTTTTTCTTTCAATAAAAAACAAAGTCATTCCTTGATAGTGTGGGGAGCGTTTTGCTTTAATGGTACGTTATCCTTAGCCTTTCTTAACGGTAAGCAAAATGCGCTAAATTACCAACAAACGTTAAAGAATCATACATTACCAGAAGCTGTTAATCTAGCAGGACCAAACTTCTGTCTTCTTCACGATCATGCTCCCATTCATGCGGCAAAATCAACGAAACTTTGGTTGCAGTGTAATAACATTATGGTTATGGATTGACCGGCCAAAAGTCCCGACTTGAATCCCATAGAAAACCTTCGGGGGATCCTATCAAGATGAGTTCATACAAATAGGCACAGTTTTCGTCTTTGGCCAAATTAAAGTGTGAAATTAGAAACTGCTGATATAATTTAGACCCAGAAATTCTTCATTCTCTTATTATGTCAATGTCAGATCGTGTTTTTCAAGTTATAAAACGAAATGGACATCGCATTCGTTAAATAACTTCATTTTTTGTTACTTGTGCATAAACTTTTGAAAGAAGTTATTTGATGCTTTTTTTGTGTTTACTTCATTTATTGAAACCTGCAAATCAAGCATGTATGTTCATGATCTTATATTGTTTATTAGTCGTTATTAAATATATAGCGATGAAATTGCATTTCTTATTTTCTTCTTCTTCTGATATCTATTGCTTAAAGTGCATAAACTTTTGAGACGCACCTTATATATATATATATATATATATATATATATATATATAATGGTATGTATATATATATATATATATATAATGGTATGTGTATATATATATATATATATATATAATGGTATGTATATATATATATATATATATATATATATATATATATATAATGGTATGTACATGTATATGATCAAAATGTGTTACATTTATAAAAGTCATATACTGTAGCATTAAATCGTTACTCCAATATTTCAAACCTTAAAGAATTTTTGAAAAACAGTGGCGAACAATAATGGACATGTTTGCTTCTGCAAGTCCAGTAAATTTTTTTATACATGTGATTTTAGACAGATTATTACATGAGATTAGCTCTTAGATTATAGTTGTTGGATGTGCAAAGTGTGTAATGAAAAACTTAGTTTTGTTTGCATAGTCTAGCTACACTTTATGCTTTAACTGTAGATTGCTTTTGAAACACAAAAAAGTACTGTTTCTGAAATATTTGTGAATAAGATCTCCTTTTCAATATATTTTCAATTTATAATAAGATCTCTTTCTTTTATCCTCCCCGAGTTAACTTAAATCAAATGCTTTGGAATGATAAAAAAGTATTTAAAAGCCATTGTAAAATTTATAGAATACAAAAGAGGCGATAAGTATATTTTGATTTATGGTTGAAGTTATTAAAAGAAAGTATTTTATGCTTATTATTACGATTATTCGATTATTTGGTACAAAGGATTTTTTTCTTGATATGAAAGAAGGAACAAGTATAAGAAATTTACTTGTAAGATGGTTTGAACATCTACAGTAAAACTAATTTACAACCTCTTCTTATTGAGCTTTTCAAGATCTCTGTATCTGAACAAGCTAACTACATTTATAGAAATTTATGGTGTAAAAATATAAAGATTCAAAGCAAAATATACAATTGACCTTAATGCTTGTTTTAAAAAGGTTTGGAGTAAAAATTCTACAAGAATGTTATACTGTAAAATGTTGTTTGTAAATAAACATTAAACATTCCTCTTAATGGTGATTTTAATTATTTACAGAATGACTCTAACATTTTAGGTAAATGGGAAAACAGATTAGTTTGGTTCACTTAATGACTTTAATAAATGTTTAATTTTGAAACCAGAATTTCACAAGTCAATGTTTAAATAAAAATAATATACTAGCTTGAAATTAACATAGTAATAGAATCCTGAATATACATAATCTATTAATTTGCCAAGAATTTTAGAAAAATGGTACATAACTCAACAAAAAAAATTAAGCTATTTTTTTTACAAAAGAATTGGTTAATTCTGAACAATATGAGGAGGCAGATTTCCTTAAGCAATAGTGTGACATATCTATTCCACTGAGGAGTTATGCCTTTTAAGATGAAAAAGTACAGGAGTTTCCACTATTTCACAGTAATCGGATCTTTAAACATCAATATCGTTCTTCATCTTCACAATTACACACTCATGGGATCCAATCTGAATTAGTTAATATAATACTTTTATTCATCAGACATTCATCTTTTCATAGTTTAGTGTAATTAACTTGTTTGCGAATTCTTTATACTAATACAGTCTACAGAAATACTATACAAGTGCACTCAATATCAACATATTTTTAGTATACTTTTTCCAACTCAAATCCCAATCTCAAACATAACGTAAATACTCTTTAGGCAAAATTATTGCATTATGTTTAGGTCAGCATAATACTTCTCCATTTATGAAACTATTGTTACGAAGATGTAAAACGTTTCACTATGCTTTGCCTACTCGTAAGAATAAAACACTTTTACATTCAACCATTATAATTGCGTGAACGTATGATTGACATAATTTAGCAACTTTTAGGGTCATTGTTGCCAGATTTGACGAAATATCGTCAACTCGACTTGTTTACAGTTCAATTTACTGTACTTAAGCCTAGAGATTCCATTGACTGCTGAAACTTTACTTGTTGGATACAAATAATCAGCACTGATATGGTAATATATTTTCAGTTTAGTTGCTGAATTACGTGGTTTGTTATTAAACTTGCTAACATCAGTTTCCCTTTTACTTTTTGAATTAACTGAATCAGATTTGCACTTAGTTTTAGTTTCTACATTTTTACTTTCAGGAATTTCAGATTTATTTAGTACATGGAGGTACCTTTACTCTACTTAGAATAGTTTCTTTATCTTTAGTTGTTTTAGATTTTCTCTCTGTACTAGAATCCCTGTCTTTCTTTGAATCCTTACTTTTACGGTTACGGTCTTAGGTGTTATTGTTTTGATATTTTATACTATAGTGAGGTTTCAAAAAGTATAAACCATCTTTTCGTTTTACATAGAAAAACTCATCTCCCTCGGGAATAAAAAACCACAGTTACCACTTAACGCCATTCAAATTTAAATTTTGTTCTTCAAAAACTGAAGCTGCTAAGAGGTTCTATTTTAATTTAGGAGAATACACTACTTCATTTAAAACAATAACATTATGTTTACCGTTCAATTAGACATACATTTCGACCATACCGATAGCCTCAACTGGGCTTTCGATATCACATACTGCTAGCGACATGGAGGTACCTTTACTCTCCTTAAATTAAAAATAAATAACTTGATGTTATTACAAAAATGTCGCGTAGCAGCAGTGCCTACGACCCAGTTGAGTCTAACGCTAGGATCATTTACCGTATTTGCCTCAATATATGGCGACTTACTTAACTCAACTATGTTGTTTCAACTGGTTCTAAATTTAGGACAATTAGATTTAATGGGGTCCACCTCTTTACAAAAGAATCATGACCCTATTTTCACAAATATTTTATGTTTAAGACTTAATTAGTTAAATTTACTAGGCAAATTTTCAACATTAACCGTTTTTCTTGATTTAGAAATAAGAAAGCCCGAAGAGCTTTGACTTACATGCAAGTCCCTGTCTTGTTGGAGGATCTCCCTTCGTCAGCGGACAACTCCTCTTAAATTTTATCAAGAACAAAGTCTTTATCGTTCCATCGATAAATCAACTAGATTATTCCTCTAAAAGTTTCAGGTAAATACCCAATGGCTTGAAAAGTCACATAGAGTTCCTCTATTGGATGAGTAACGTCCTTGAGCTTTGTTACAGCTTTTCAGAGACTTGAGCAAAAAATGTCTATTGGCCCCTCGTCCCCCGGACGTATCGAAAAGAACTCGTCCAATAGGCGAACTAGGCTGGCCCGTGTGAGCACCTCGAACTTTAGTTTAGCCAATACCTCCGCAGGATCATCCGTAATATTTCTCAGTCCCTGCTATTCTGGAGACATGCTACAGAATAAGATGGCTAGTGCTTTATCCCTTCTGAGTACGTAATCCTGGTCTCGCCGTGATGTCTGGCCGTCTATCAGCTGTACGGTTCGATCTATGAAACCGTAGTATCTCTCGGCTTTTATAGCAAAAGAAATCTGGTTACTCCAGCTGACGTATTTGTCGCTAGATGGCAACACAGTTTTTACCGCCTCCATGGCTCGTTATGAAAGGTAAATTACAGCTCAACTTGTAGAAAATGCACTGTTTACTTAATTGTAAATGGCGCAGTTCACAGCCGTGCCCCCTCCCCCCCATCTGCAAGATCCCTTCATTTTCATAGTTTCTGTTTAGAAAAAGGGCGTTAACTAGGCCCATGACCTTGCTGTAATTATCAACGTCTAGATGTATCACGAAAATAGTGCATTGATCTGTCAAAGATAACAGTTAAAAATATTCTCAAGTATGTGAGAAGATAGCTGAAATTAAACGTATGGGAAATTAAACTAGCAGAAATTAAACTGGGACATAGTGGGGCTGCAATTGCAACCTTTTCAAAATACCACTGAATTGGCTGACCAGTTGCAACATTTATAGCAACATCTGCGGCAGGATCTTCCGCAGAGAGACATAAGCAACTTAATTGACTGCATACCGCACCTTATAACGGCTTATATAGCTGAACTTGGAGGATATACCACCTATTAACATTTCATCTTCTTATTGCCATCAATTCATAATAGTTATAATTGTGAATTAATATTCATTAATTTGCTCCCAAACTCTAATCATTTGCATATTTCCTCAAACGATACATACATTCTGAGTTTCATGACTGTAAATCAATTTCTTATGGATGCATATATGTTTTTTGTAACAGAATGTATATAGCAAGAACAACGTGACAATGCCTTTAAATTGTTCATGAAATGCCTTTAAACCATTCATTGTTCATTGTTTAAAATTCCTTCTAAAGGATCAAACTAACTAAATTAATATCTACATATTATTTAATTGATTAGATTACAAATACACTATCCAACAGAAATCTCCTTTCAGTCTCCAGAACTAATTAAATATTTAGTGGACTAAAATAAAATTCTAAAGAATTTTGAAATTTAATAGCATTTGCACTTATAAATCATTAAACATGATTTCTTTTTTCTACAATAATTTTTCTCATAACTAATTACTATAATTTAGACTAGTATAGCTCATAATGTATGCACTACAAAAAATATATTCGTATTTTTGCTAAATCAGTAAATCACATAATGTTGCAATATAAACCTTAGGAATACACAGCAGATTCAATTTCACAGACCTAAAATTTTAACAGAAAAAAATGCAGCACTAATGCTTTGTAGTTTATGCATAATAATGCATAAAGGCATACAGCATATATACAACACATGATACACATTTAAAATAAAATTTCATTAAATGCTTATGTAGCGAACTAACAGTTGATTGAAAAAAGAAAGAAAGAAAAAGAAAAAAAGTTATTAGAAAATATAATACAATGAAGATAAAGTCAGGAAAACGTTATGAAAATTTAAGTCAAATTACAATGATATGCAAAAGAAATATCGTCTATAAATTTATAAAATGCTGTTAAACTTTTTAACCTTTTGCTTACCGGTGGGACAGCGTCAATCCCAAACGAAGCAAAAAGACAGGTATTTGACATACCCTATCCCAAACAGTTTGATCCCCCCTTTGCTGGTATTGTGGCGTGTGCCGTCAAAGACTTCCAAGTTCATGGTTTTTTTTTACATAAGTTTGCCTTACGGTGAAGTGACGTAATGGTACTTCGTTAACAGACTTCCAAATGCATACAATTTTCATATGTGTACATTACGAGGGAATGCTGAAAAATCGTCGGTCGCCTATATTCCTTTAAGTACGTACAACTTGTCACATACTACACAGTACGTGAAAATACAGTCACGGGTTACTGTCACAAACTTTCAAGTGGGAATGAACGTACGAACCATTGATTCAACAGACAAACTCTGGAGCTTTTGATTGCAGTGATTTTTTCATTCCGGAAAACTTTTGATTACAGTGAATTTTTCATTCCGGAAAACTTTTGATTACAGAGAACTTTTTATTTCAAAGAAACTTCGATTACAATAAACTTTCCATTTCACAAAACTTTCGAATACAGTAAAGTTTCAATGTCAGAAATTTTTGGTTTTCAATATTGAAGTGCCAGTTCAAGGATTGTGGTGTTGTACAATGTTAACATGTTTCACATTTTAGTATTTTTGTGTTTTATATGTATGTATAAGTATTATATTCAGGTGTTATGGACATACCCTGTTTTTCTCTGCCAAAACTTGAGGGAAAGGGGTAAATGTTACATTGTTATTGCCAGTAAAATGTAACATTATAGAATTTTTGGAAAGTTTGCTACATAGAAAGATGGTTCCTGGATATTCAAGCAATAAGTACAAGGTTCCCGGTTGACCATCTGGAACAGAAATGTGCAGACGCCCCGGACACTTATCAATGGAGATGTTTGGGGTCACAAAAGGTGTCATGATGGGCGGTCCAGTGGGGAACTAACCTTTGGGTCGCAACTGGTCCACACGTGCTCTCGACAGCGTGGGAGTTTGGCCAGCTGGTGTAATAATTTCAGGACCTGTAGCCAATCTCCCGTGTCAATTTCTCTCCAGTAAAACTATATGTAACCTTATGCTTACCAATGGCATAGCAAGGGCTCCGATATCAGGACGAATCACCGGACAGGGGCGTCGAAAAGTAGGAGGACGCGTTTTGGGGATTTCGAGAGAGAGCACAATTTTTGAGAACAAGATCAGAAGTGAACTTTAAGATTCCAAAGTGCATGGAGTGAAAATTATGATGGAAGCGCCGCGCCCAGGTCACCCAAGAAAGGAGATAGGCCTATTTGCATGGAACGTACTTCAGTTTTTACCGCTCTCTCTCTCTAACCTCTGGAAACTGGTTCTCTCCCGTACTGGGTACGGCAGCAGTCGACTCGTCACTATGAACGCGTCATTTTGCTCACCTCATGGCCTACCACGTGGAACCCAAATTGAACTCTACTCTACTGATACTATGGATCCTATTATGTATAGGGGAAATACAAAGGAGATTCCCCAGGAGATGCCTGCAAAATGCATCGAAATTGTAGAAAAACTGCGATCAGGGAGCATTAACTATAACCCAAGTATGGATGACTTCTTACCAGAATTCTTGAAAATGATTGGAGACCAGCTTGTGGACTCTTTTGATAACGACAAGGAGCATTTCGTCAAGAACCCTGCCAGAATGAGATTCTTCCAAGGTAAGTGCATTCGTATTCTTTAATACTTTGAGAACCCCTCTGGATCCCTCCCGCAACGCATTCGCTTTGACGATGTGTATGAAGAATCCACCACTGAGCAGTTTCACATGCTCAAGGAAAAATTTTACAATGCCATCAAATATTGCCCCCCCCCCCTCGGAGGTGAGGAGTGAAACTAAATATCGTGTAGACGTGGAAGATCCCAATGCTTCGGCAGATGCAAATGTTACTAATGTTAACAAAGCTGTTAGTCTTAGAACTATTTGTAGCACTCCTGAAGGTCAAGATGCCTTGTTAAGCAGAACCCTCATATGATGCAAAACCGATAAACGTCCCTGATACTCTGAGCTTCGACGTGAGCTTTTCTACCAAAATAATGAGATAGGTAATGGATTTTTTTTCCGAGCCCTAAGTAAGTCCCGAGAGTCTGCAAAAGCTAGGCCGATATTACTTATTCGACCCCCTTCCCCACTCATAATCCCTTCCAAGCCCTTGAGACGGAAGTAATGGACACCGAAGATGATCCCAAAATTACTGAAGCAGAACCCAGACCCCAGCCCTTTCTTTGTCAACCCTTGCTCAGGGTGGCAAGTAAGGAAATTAATCAAAAACTTGAAATCCCTAACTTTGGCGCATACAATCGAGAAATGATCAGGCTTCAGTCGAACAATATTAATGATTATTACTTACTGCAAAAGATCCTGACTGAAAAGAAAATCTATTTCAGCTCGCTAAATTTAAAATCTGGAAACCTAGAAAGTTCCTTATCCACGGCTTTTCGGCTAATACAGAAATAGCTGAGATATTTGACGAAATTACTTTCCTAGGGCACCAAGCCGCTAGAATTACACAGCTAATGCACAGAACTCTGAGGGACCCCCCCCCCTCCCCCTCTTCCTTGTTCTTTTCCCACATAGTGGGAATCACTCGAATTTTCTTGAAATTAAATCTATGTTGCAGCTTAGAATTAAAATTACTCCCTTTAAATCATATGCCACTAAAATGTGCTTTGACTGTCAGTGCCAAGGACACTCGTCCGAGTGTTGCAGCTTTCCTAGCAGATGCCTTAAGTGCGCCAAGATGCATCATACCCGGGATTGTAAGCATTCAAGGAATTCTCCCTCGGTTTGCTACAATTGCCGGGGTGATCATCCGGCAAATTTCAGTTTCTGTCCGGCTAACCCAGCAAACAGACCCCATTAGGAGGAGTATTAAAGAAACTAAACAAAATCTTGCCCCCCCCCCCCCCTAGAATACGACGGAAGTTGCTTCTGAGGAGATACAAGCCGCTGAGACCACCGAAAATAATAGGGAATCGAAACCCCATCCTAATAAAGAAACCACCTTTGCTAATGTTGTCAGTAGGAGAAAACGCTGACCCCCCTCCCCCCCATAGCTGAGACCAACGGGAAAATGCAGGGCTTAAATAAGTTTATAAAACTATTCGATTGAATTAAGCAAGTCTTCGCAGGAATCCAAATGGAAAAAATTTTAAATTTTACCAAATTTTTGAAAAGTAACCTACCCAGGGCCAAGTTTCCATTGGACAGTCTCTCAACGATCCTCAGTGCAATACAGACGTTCTTCTTTTGAAAACGCCATGTATTGTCCTTGTTTTTTATCTGCTGTTTTTGAAATCATTTTTTGTTTTTCCGCCTTTGCCGTTTAATAGTTGACCCCCCCCCCCCCTCTCCCCATGTTGGGTTCTCAATGTGTTTTTGAATTATGAATGCACTTAGCGGTTATCTTCATAATTTGCTGTTGCAAGATCCAAATCAGTGGCTTTAGATAAACTATGTAAGCATTATAACCAGGAGATACAGCCCATTCAGGATATTGGCTACAATAACGGTGTACAAACACAGTGAAGTAGGTCGTACTCTCCCGTGCCTGACTAGGGTTACGCGACAATTCGTCGTGCATGATTCGTCGCGGGATAATTCATCGCGCATAGTTCGTCGTGGTCTAAATTCGTAGCAGCCTCCGTTCGTCGTAGAAAATCCTGTAGTCGGACCTGCAAGGAAAGTACTGAATGTCATGTTAGGAAGGGTACTAGTAGAGCTCCTCTACTACTATATAGAGGAGCCTTAGGTACTAGGACGGGGAGAATTACCCATTGTGTTGATGGGTGAGTCAGCAGTCCGCTTCTCGGACCTTGAGTATAGGATTACTTTGTGCACAGAATACTATATTCAGAAGGTTCACTCCCATAGGACCCTATGGCAACATCGTTAACATTAGATTTCGCATAGACACTAGCGCTCGATGAGCCAACAATCGCCAAATCAAGCCCGTATGCTACATTTGGCGAATATCGCTCTTTTGGCGATTTTATTTTAATGCGGCCGGGTAAAAAAACGTACGGGACTCTACTTATACAATTTTTTTTTCTTTCAAAGATCTGAGGGAAAATAGAAATACTTTGTTACCGTCATAGACAATTGATACTAATCAGTATTTAAGTTTATTGTGATACATTTAATCGCTATGCTGTTATTAATGAAGTATTTCTATTTTTAGTTAAATTTAATAGAGCAGTGAGATGATTTTTTTTTTGTTAATTAAAATTTGAGCTCATGCAAGATGTAAATTTATATTTTATAAACACATATATATTTTTTAATTAATTCCAAAATAAAAAATATTTGTAAGTGGTTTCATTTTGTTGAATAAAAATTTAAAGATATGAAATACAAATATTCCAATTTTTAATATATTCACATATTTTTAACAAAAAATACAATTTACATTCACATTTTACAGTAAAATATGCACTGTACAATTTCATATCTGAATTAAAATATAACAGATTCTGAAATAACCTCAAAAAAGATGCAGATATTATTCTGGTCAAAAGCATGGTTCTTGAAATTGGTTTTAAAAATGAATTTTATTGTTTTTAAACTGCAATTTTTTGAGGAGGACGAGGAGGAAGAAGAACGTAGATATACTAAATTTGTTATTCAGCATTTTTAAAAACATTTTTACTTGAAATGGATTTGTAAAGTAACTTTTAATGTGAGTTTCTGACGAGGAAAACAGAGACTTGCTAAAATCATTAATTTGCATTTTTTGAAACATTTGGGAAATATTTTAACGATACATTGCATATGAAGTAAATAAGTATTCTTGAGAATAATGATGTAGAAGATAAAATTAATATTTTGTGATTTGTGTAATTGTGTGGGGAAGGCTAGATTAAATGAATTTTATGAAATATATAGTGGAAATTAAAATTGGTAATAGTTATAGTCACCTGTAACCCTGGCAAGGGATCCCTTTGATGGGTACTCACAGCCGGGATCAGCTGCTTCCATGTTTATTATAGAGGTATGCTCCTCTATTTTTTATGATTAAAATTGTGTTCATTTTCAGCATTGCATCAATAATGAAATAAAAGTAAAAAATAAAAGGCATTCTATAATTGAAAGATTTCAGGTTTTATACATTTTATGATTGTGTTGGAGTTTAGTCAAAAGCATGGTTCTTGAAATTGGTTTTAAAAATGAATTTTATTGTTTTTAAACTGCAATTTTTTTATAAGGATGTGGAGGAAGAAGAACGTATATATACTAAATTTGTTATTCAGCATTTTTAAAGAAATTTTTACTTGAAATGGATTTGTAAAGTAACTTCTAATGTGAGTTTCTGACGAGGAAAACAGAAACTTGCTAAAATCATTAATTTACATTTTTTGAAACATTTGGGAAATATTTTAACGATACATTGCATATGAAGTAAATAATTATTCTTGGGAATAATGATGTAGAAGATGATATTAATATTTTGTGGTTTGTGTAACTGTGCGGAAGGCTAGATTAATTGAATTTTATGAAATATATAGTGAAAATTAAAATTGGTAATAGTTATAATCATTTGTAACCCTGGCAAGGGATCCCCTTGATGGGTACTCACAGCCGAGATCAGCTGCTCCCATGTTTATTATAGAGGTATGCTCCTCTATTTTTTATGTTTTTTATGATTAAAATTGTGCTCATTTTCAACATTGCATCAATGATGAAATAAAAGAATTAAAAAATAAAAGGCATTCTATAATTGAAAGATTTCAGGTTTTATGCATTTTATGATTGTGTTGGAGTTTGGTCAAAAGCATGGTTCTTGAAATTGGTTTTAAAAATGAATTTTATTGTTTTTAAACTGCAATTTTTTGAGGAGGACGAGAAGGAAGAAGAACGTAGATATACTAAATTTGTTATTCAGCATTTTTGAAGAAATTTTTACTTGAAATAGATTTGTAAAGTATCTTCTAATGTGAGTTTCTGACGAGGAAAACGGACACTTGCTGAAATCATTAATTTACATTTTTTGAAACATTTGGGAAATATTTTGACGATACATTGCATATGAAGTAAATAATTATTCTTGGGAATAATGATGTAGAAGATGAAATTAATATTTTGTGATTTATGTAACTGTGTGCGGAAGGCTAGATTAATTGAATTTTATGAATTTTACAAATATACAGTGGAAATTAATGTGATAACAATTTTAAAATCAACACTAACCCTGCAAGGGATCCCTTTGACGGGTACTCACAGCATATGAATAAATATATTGCATATGAAATAAAAAATTCTTGTGACTAATGTGTAGAAAATGAAATGAATATTGTGGAACTCCTCATGGCAGGCAAAACTTTTCATGGTAGGCATAAAAACACAGTGGTCATACAAAAGATTTTCTTCAAACTGTTGCAGGCGATCAGATTGGTGACCCCATTTGTAAGTCTGTGTGTGAAGTATTATAAGACAGAGCATCTTTTGCTGATTAGAGCCTAGAAATAGAAAAATACAAATCACATGCTTTTAAGCACAAAATTAAAATTTTAAATGGAAAACATTATGTGAATTAAATTCATTTTAACAAATATTAACATAAATTCTTGAAACTAAAATATGAATCATTTATTTTAATTTTCTGTAAGTAATTATGATTTATCAATTGGTGTCCAATGAAAATGGTAAAAAATGTAGATAAAAACTACTTAAAGGAGTATTTTTAAAGTTATATTGAATTCGTATTTTAGATACCAGAATGAATATACTAAATAATTTTAGAATTAATGAACATAATGAATATAATATTTGATTTTAGAATTATTACCAAACACAGTGATCGTTTAAAGGCACTGCAGTTCTAAATATTTATAATTGTGAAAGAAAAGTTTACATAGAATTAAATATTCTGTTAAAACATGTCATGCATGTATACATTTTAAAAGAATTAATATACATACCAAGGGGTAAGAATTGTTTCACATTTACTCATGAGAAAAATTTCTGAGTCTGCATTGTCTATCCATGACTTTTCATTACACATGGTAGGGGTGTAAAGCAGGCAATTGCAAATTTCAAGCTATGTAATAACATTCTTTTGTCCATATTTACATGTTGTTCACAAATCAGTTTATTCTTATGCGTCTAAAGATTTTGATGTAAAAGTTTTATGGCAACATTTAGTTATAATCACCTGTAACCCTTGGCAAGGGATCCCTTTAATGGGTACTTACAGCCGGGATCAGCTGTTCTCATATTTTTATAGAGGTATGCTCCTCTGTTTTACACATGCTTCACATGTTTTAACTGCCTGCTAGTATCATATGTGATTTAATTTGAATTCAGACATTTGGCTCTATGTCTTATCATTGTTACGAAACAATGACTTATACATTTCTTTGCTTTTTCTTCATGTAAATGACCACTGAAAAAATCCAAATTAATAGTCTCAAGAATAGAACACATATTTCTTCTCACATGTGACCCATAAAAATACATGTCAATGTGCTTGAAAATTTTATCACTAATACATTTCATGAAATTATAGAACTGGTTTGTGGGCCATTTCAAACCATATTTTAACTCTTTATATTTCTTGAAATACAAAAGCATGGTATGAAAGTCTAATGTTTTAGGACCTACCAATAAAGATTCACAGTCTGCACAAGAAACCTTTTTTAGATAGGATTTTGATAAGAATCCAGAAATATAAGCAATAACATTATCTTCGATGTGATCAGTAGTGGACACGTCTAGATTGCAAACATTAACATTTTCAAGATTATCAGTGACACTTATTCATCGATGATTAAAGTGTGCTCCTCATCATCATCCTCATAGAAAGCAGCTACAGATTTTACACTCAACTTGCTAAGTTCAATCAAATTAAAATCATTATCATCTTCACAATTTGATGCTGAACTTTTCTTGATAAAATTGTGAACAATGACAGAGCGAATAGCACTTAGAAACTGTGTGCAGTCAGGAATATCTCGAAAATCTCCCCGTTTTCTTACAGAGTAAAATGTATTCTCAAGGCAATCTTGATTCAACCTATTTGTCAATAGATATAAATGATCTTGACGTACTGTTTCCCAAATTCCAAGTACAGTATTCAAAGTAAGAACAAAACCTTTCTGGCAAGCAGGTTTCAACATTTTACCAGATGAGGTGATAAATTTCCAACTGGGAATCCATGCAGCCATTTTTTTCCAGAATTCTACATGCTCAGATGTAGCAGTACAGGCAGATGCTAGTAAAACTTTAGATTTGAACATCTTGGCATTTAAAGAATCAAACAAGTCATTCATTGTCCCTACAAATTCGGAAGTGTTCAGAGCTGTAGGGCTTATTTCATCTCCATAAACACCAAGACCTGCAGCAACAGAATGGCTGAATACTTGAGCAGCAAGCTTGACTTTCATACTTGCCAATCCCTTAGCAAAAATATGTTTCTCTGTTAGATTAGGAGCTATTATATACTTCTTTGAGATATCTTTCTTATGAAAAATTTCTATATCCCTCCAATTAGCTTCAAGAGTTCTCCTTTTGTCATTGCCCTCTTTCAATTCTAAAAACTTCAAAGTATGATTTTTCAAGTTATTTCTGACAGATTTTAGCAGGTGAGGTACATCATACATAGCAAATACTTTTGATCCATTGTTGATGAAGAATAGTCTTTCACTTGAAATGCCCAGATCTCTGTACAAAGCCTGGTTTGTAGGAACTAGAAAATAAAATGTAATCAAAATTAGACATGATGAAATACATCACATTTATATAATACAAATATATGTAATAAACTAGGCTGAATATTCTGCATTGCCCAGGCTTTGAAATGCAAACTGCTGTTTACATCAGAATTTCTAACCTGCTTAGAACATAAATAATTAATTTGCTGTAGGAGCGTAATACACCTACATAGCAAGTTGAAATTTGAAAATTGACCTGGTGTATTGTTCTGGAAGTTCTGCTACTCCTGTTCCAAATTTCACAGCTACTTGAAGCTTCAATTTTTCTGCTACAGAAAGCACAGGCAAGACATACAAGCATCTTCATTTATTATAGAAAATTCAATGCAGAATTTCAGACAGATATTAGCCAACTGCGATTATTAGAATGCTTAAATTTATATTTATTCAATACTTTTTGCTATACACGAGCAAGTTTGCATTTTTATTTTAGAATTAGATTCTTGTGTATTTGAAGCAAAGCTCTACCCAAAGCCTTGATATGTGATCAAATTATTGCACATATAATCTAATTATTGCACATATAATTATTGAACATATAAGTTTGATGATAGCAGATACATTACCTTGATCTCAAATACTAAGGAACACGAATCGAGCATTTTCACAGATATGTGTGTACACAAAAATTTTACTATTTTACCGAATTGTTTGGTTCTTAGCGAATGTTTGATGAACTAGGAGTTTTTTGTTTTCTGTTTTTTTTTAATCTTACATAAGGTCTAAGACTCCTTTATCGCTTAAAATTATGACATTTAAATGAAATTTAGCAAAATTACTCGACACATAGTGCATGTTCGAGGAATTAGAAGTATGTGTTTTCGATATTCCAAGAGGTCTAAGACCCTAAAATTTCACAATTTTAGTGAATTGTTTGGCACTTAGCATACGTTTGGGGAACTAAGAGTGAATTTTTAATGTTGCATAAGCCCTAAGACTCCTTTTATCGCTTAAAATTATGATATTTTAGTGAAATTTGCAAAAATTGCACAATACTTAGTGGATAATTACCGAATAAGAGATACGTTTTTAATGTTACAGCAACATCTAAAGCCTTTAAATCAGTATATTTTTAAAATTGTCACGCATTTTAGGGGAATAGAATAACACTTAAAGCTTTTTTTAAGGATATGTGATTGTCTACATGAAATTTAAATGAAAGAGTGACCCACTAGGGTAAGTGCACTACATTGTAATAACATTAAAATATGAAAGATATGCAATTACCACTTTAAAAGAAACGTGTAATGAGTTTTAATATCTCATTGCGAGACATTATTGACATGCAAATAGGAGTATCGTGATTTTGAGGCTGTAGGTGTATCATAAAACCATTCAATTCTTAACGCATGAGCACATTTGAATATACATATTTAAACAGTGTGGAAAATGACAGGACGAAACTGAGATCTGAGACAAAATGCTACACTTCCTAGGGAATAAATTCTAACTTCGTAGACTTTTAGAAAACTAGGGTTGAATTTTCAGTGATTCTTAGAGATTGAAACACCTCATTCTTTATGAATCTTCATACTTTTAGAGAATGGAACATAACTTAGCATTTATTTTTAATGAATAAGAGTATATAATTTCAGAATTTTGATACTAAACATAAATTTTATAAATTAATCTCTGTAAAGTGTAAATATCTTCCATTACGAAACTCACACAATAGACATTTGATATGATTCAAAAAAATCTATTTTTAATTTTTGTTTATATTTTATTTTAAAAAGCGAGATTAGTAAACCTGTTATACTTGAATGTATAGATACATAACCCACGAGTACACAGCCTTCTTAAATAGAACATGTTAAAAATGAGTTGATAAACGTAAATAAGCAGTTCAGTTTGAAAGATAGAAAACCATTTAATGAATCTATTCTTTATAAAATACACATTAACCATTATTTGTTGTACATTTAAACAAATAAGTTAAAATAATTTTCTTATCCCGCATTCATTGTCCTCTGATTTTAATGACTTGAAAAAATTTCGATCATACCTCACGATCACCTTTCGATCACCTTTCGATACCTTTCGATCATACCTTTCGATCACCACGCAACAAAACTTTCTTTGCTATGCAGATGTCAAGATTTAGAATGTCAAGATTTAGAAGTACTTGTTCATGTACACTGTTGTATATTTCTAATGGTGTACTATGAAGACATTCATGGTAATTTTGATCTTCAATTTGGGCAACACAACCAACACATTTGAAAAGTTTTCTTACATGACACATCACACTGTCATGAATACAAGAGATTAAATGGTCGAATGCAATTTTTTTTGGTCGTAAATAGCTGATGGTAGAAAGGTTACAGTGGCCTTTATTTTTAATATTTGAGTAGGAAGCCAGTCTATAAATATACTTTCTCGAAGTTTCATACTAATGTTGTTAACACAATTCATTAAACATGTTATTTGGTTTTTATCTAAGGTAATATGGCACTGTGTTAGACAAAATTTTGAATCATATAATTGAATTATCTTCTGTAAATGCAGTTTTCCATTGTCATTGAAACAGAACAATTCATTGCGACTGACGAAAGAGGTATCCGCATATAGAATATTGAACGACCGCAATTTTTGTGAAAATTCACTCCAAGTAGCAGGTGACAATGTAACCCCTTCACGCGTAGGCAATAGTTCATTTCGTTCGTTAGAGATATATCTCTATATATACACTTTTAGCTTCCCATGACGAAGTTTCAAATATACATAGACACCAGAACCTAAATGCCAACGACGGAGCGCATCTTGTACGGAATCTGAAGAAGTAGATCCAGTCGAAACAGATTCTGTAGTGGAGGATAACACTCCTCTGTGTGTTAGAGCACAAGAAAACAGATCTTGAGATGAGTTTCCGACCTCGGTGCGGACTTGTGAATTGGCAGTGGTAGATGTTTCTGCTGGGGCTATGGAAGACATACGATAGGTGTCTAACCAATCCACTGCAAACTTTAATGAGTGTGAATTAATCACATCTGAGACAATATCCACAGATTTTGTTTCTTCTAGGGCAGGAACCGACAACTCCACGGTATTTCCACTAGAAATTATCTGTTCGAGGGATGGCATACTTTGAATTTTAGACATTATTTGTAGATAGTAACATCCATGTACCACATTTACAGTATAAGATTTATTTTCAAAACACTACGATCTTAAAATACTATAAATTTGTCGCAGCTATGAACGAACCGAACCTATCCACTCAACGCCCAAGGTTGAAATGTCTTATCAAGCCACGTCATAAGTCCAATCACGTGACCTAAATCGGGTGTCGTGTGCAAATAGATTACATAAGATAAGATATGAAGCAGCTAGAACTTGTAATTTTCAGTGAATTGTACAACATTGGATTGTGCTAAAAGCAATTTTTATTTACATGAGAGAATTTCTACATTATTTTATTCATCTTCGAAATCATAAAGTGAAAATATGTATCAAACTTAGTTAAAGTTCATAATTTGAAATCACACTAACATTAACCCAAACAACACAAGGATGACTTAAATCAATCCTGTGGAAGTCATATGTAGGATTATGTGACTTCCTAAGGAAGTCCTGAAATCTCCCAGAGTCATCCAGAGGGTGTCCTGTGGAAGTCAAAATGGGACACTTTTTGTAGTACTGTGGGCATCCTTTGTAAGACGCTTTCTGGAATTTTTAGTATGCGTTTAGGCTTGTTATAGGATTCTTTAGGAACTTGTTGGATGCTTCTTGATATATTTCTGGACGCTTTTGGGATCTCTCAGGATAGTTCTTAGATGGATATAGGCTTGTTTTAGGAATTTATTGGATGCTTCCGGACATATTACTGGACACTTTTGGGATTTTTCAGGATAGTTTTTGGATGGATATGGGATTTTTAAGGATGTTTCTTGACATATTAGTGGATCCTTTTGGGATTTTCCAGGATAGTTCTTGGATGGTCACAGACTTGTTATAGGAACTTTTTGGACGCTTCTCGACATATTACTAGATGCTTTTGGGATTTTTAGGACAGTTTTTGGATGGATATCTGCTGTTATAGAATGGTTCTTGACATATCACTGGACACTTTTAGGATTTTTTAGGACTTATGTCAGCTGATTACAGAATTTGTTTTTGAACTTTTTAGATGGTTCTCAGTATATTGCAAAATGTTTCTGGGGTCTTTTTTTATGTATATTTTGATAAATTTTGCTATTTATCATTTATGATAAATAGCAAAAATAATAACCAGCCAAAATTTATCAATATTTTATTTGTTAAACATTATTTTATTACTTAAAAATTACTTTAAATAAAAATTAAATATTCCAAAATTATTTTCAAATAGTTTTATTATATTTCTACCAATTTCAGAGACTCACTTTGAAATAGCCTAAAATTTGGTCAATGGTTAAATCAATAGTGCTTGCATCAGTACCAATCAGTTTTACTAATAAGAATTTTAAAAAGCACTCATGTCGTATTTTAAACAGTGGTTGAAAAAAACTGCTTTATTTCGTAGTGAACTAAAACTACTTTTTTTTTAAAGTACTGACTACAAACCACTTTTAAAATGTATTCACTACATAACTACTTTAATAAGATGCATTTTTCCATAGCTTTAATTTCAGTTACCTTACACCTTTCTGGTAGGTCGGACGGTCTGGGTTTCAACAACAACAGCTTTAATTTGCACAAAAAGTTGAAGATATGGGTATACTATACTTTAGTAATTTAACATATTTAATTTACTGATCAACTTACCTTACCAACTTTAAGCTTTTTTACCCACTTCTGAAAACAATAAAATAAAACAAAAGTATAAAATAAAATTAAAGTAAAATATATTTATTTAAAAATATGATTGTTCAATTTTAGTAGAATTTGCAATCAGATAAGCAGGATCTTTTGGGACATAATACATCTGAATATATCCATATAAAAAATCAACTTCATGAAGCAATGGCCTTCCTAACCCCGCAGCATCGGAACTATTGTATAGTTAGTTTCTCCTTGTTCTCTCTCAGAAACAGGCATATGCATTCGACATCAGAATGTTCAGAGTTCCATCTCATCTTATTTGGTATTATGATATAGGTAATTAGCTCTGAAGATATCTTGTCAGCTAAAACAAGGCATTTTTGATTTATTCCAAAGAGCTTGGCACTTTGCAAATCGTACATCGTTGCACAGAACATCAAATTTCGTACAAAGGAAGATCACATATGTAGAATGGCACCTTGTTTGTTTATTGAAAGAATGTTAAAAGTAGCATCAAAACTCGATACACTAATTTTTAAAAGTAGCGAGTTACACTACAAACTATGATGAAAAAGTAGTGACTACTGTAGTTTCGCTACTTCGGCAACTGATTATAAGCATCTATCAATTTTTAATTGTCACTTTGGTCAGTGACTGTCATGAATTTTTACCATTATAGTAGTCATAGAATTTGAATAAGTACTAAAAAATTATATCTTATTTGAAGGGCTCAAATTTTCTTTAAATCCATTTATAAAATTTAGGAGTACTGAAGGTCATTCAACAATTAAACAAAGTTCTTGATCCTTTTCTCCTTCATATTTAGTACGAGATTAGTACGAGACCCTATTCATGTCTTTGATGAATTACTTAGCTCAGAAAAACTTTAAACACATTATTAGGTTACAAAGGCTAAGTTCACATCCGGATTAAGTACTGCAGAATGCTAAGATACAGGCATGGTATAATTTGTTGGTAGATATATTTCATGAAATCTGAGGAGATGCTTGTATTCCTAAACTAAAATAACACTAGATAATTCTCTTTATATCAATATCATTATTGTACAATAAAAACACAAAAGTTTGAAATCATTATTTATTTGAAGCTTTCTTTACAGAATATAATCTTCTCTCTTTTGCATGTCTCAGTCAATTTTTTATGACATCTTCAATATCGGATCTTGTCACATTCAGACCACCACCACCACCTTGAATAGCCATTACAGCATCTATTTGGGAGGATAAAAATTTGTATACATTAAAGAAACAGACAAAGAGCTCCCCATAGGGGTCCTGTTTGCAAAAAGATATCTGACATTTTATTTGAGGCTTACAGGAGTTTAAGAATGAGATTTTGACTTTTTTATTCCTGAAACCTATTCTTTGGTGCCGTTATATGAATGATGTATTTATTATTTGGAACCACAGTTTGAGTGACCTCCTGTGACCTCCTTAATCTTTTGAATAATGTCAATGATTTTTACCCCTCTATTAATTTTACCACTGAGTCTTATTTTTCTTTACCGTTTCTGGATGTTCTTGTTTCCCATAACTGTCTTGGGTTTCATACTTCTGTTTTTCGTAAACCTACTTTCACTAATTCTTGTATTCCCACTAACTCCTCTCACCCAATTTCTTCTAAAAAAAGCATTTTTTAATGCTTATCTTAATCGTGCATTTAATGTTTATTCATCTATTTCGGCTTTAGTTATTGAAATTGATTTTATCTTTAACCTTGGCCATGAGGCCGCTTACTTTTTCGAATTTATTTATAAAATCTTCTCCCATATTCGCTATCATTTTATTCATCCTAATACTAACCATCTTCCTGATCTTATGCCGTATAAATCTAGTCTTACTTTTCACAAAGCGATTTTTCGTCCTCTTAATTCATTTTTGCCATGAATTTAAGTTTAAGCCTGTTCATTCTACCGTTAATATGTTATTTAATCATATTCGTTCGGATAAATTTAAGGATAAAAATAACCATGTCAGGCTGGGGGTGTACGTTGGCCCCCTTTTATCTTCCGAAAATAACTTTAAATTCTACGTTGGTAGTATTAGACATATTGCCGGTATTTGTTTAGCCGAACATGCTCGCAATGTTAAAAATTGTAAACTGTCCATGGCTCTAGTCCAGTATGTTATTAACAATAATTTTTACCCTATGTTTGATAAGGCTTTTCTTTTAATTAGTTACAACCCACCCCCCTGTAATATTTCACTTTATGAATCCCTTTTTATTTATTTTTACTGTGAATCTATTTGCAATTTTGATCCCGTTCAGACCCTTAGTTATGCTTGGTGCCTTGTTCTCGACTCACTATGTGTTAAACCTTTATATGATTTTCTGAGTATTTAGTAGATATTTTATTTCGTTTTTTAACAACATTCTTCTCGGTTACCATTTAATTTATGAACCTTTTCCACTTTATTGCATTTTATAATTAAATTATATTCTAAATGCCTCGTATTTAAAAATGTAAATGGATTAATATGTCAATTTTGTCTGACAGTTGTCACTTGTATTTAAGCACATGTTCACCACTGATGAAGGGCATAGTAATGCTTGAAAGTGCTATAGCCGTGCAATTTTAGTATGTCGTAAAAGGAGATTTTAATAAGACCTTTAATTATGGCCAATTTTTTGGTTTCCTATTTTTAAAGAAACTTGTTTAATGTTTGTCATTGGCTCTCGTGAACATCAACTGTGCACTTTTACAGAAAGCACCAACATTCATAATGTTATATACAATTTTAAGATTTTATTTAGAAGCCCTAACTTTGAGATTTTAAGTGCTGAAATTCTCTATTTTTATGAAAAGTGCTAAAATTTGCAATTTGATTTAAAAGTGCTTAAATATTTATTTTATTTAAAAGAACTAAAATTCATAATTTTACTTGAAAGCAGATTTTTATAAAAAAGTGCTAAAAATTGAGATGTTATTTAAGTTTTAAAATATGCAATTTTGTTTAAAAACATTAAATTATATTATATTATTTAAAAGTGCTTTAAATCACAATTTTAAACATATGAAAAGAGCACAACGTACAATAGAATTACTGGCAATACCATCAGACTGCATGAGTGTAAATTCAAGAGTGAAATTTCAGGACGCAAATTTGTTTTTTCAAGAATTTAAAGACAAGTACTATCCCTGACATTTTCGTATCTTAATTTAGAAAGCATAGTGTAAATACTGATTGTAGTTATACTCACCAATAGCAATATCAACAACTTTCAGAGCAGAGAATCGTCTTTTGGTGTTCCCATACCAGTTGTATTCTCCTGCTACAGCATCTGCAATCGAATGTTGTATCAATGCCTAGTATCATCAGCATAAATAGTCCCTCCTAGTCCTCTGAATCTGTTATACTGCAAGAATATAATAAAATTACTGTAATAAAATTCAAACTCAACATAATCAATAATTTGTGCACTTTAGTAGAACAAAGCAACAATTAAATAACAAAGACAGAATATTCCCTAAATATAACATTGTTTAGATTAACTGGCTAATAAAATTAATGTAACAATTTTCACACAAATTTGTTTCATAGCGATTAATCAATATCAGTATCTATCTTGACACCATTATAAAAAAAATTTGAAAAATTATCTTTCCCAGCTATAAAGTGAATCGTTAGAATGCATGGGCATTATTTATTATAGGATGCATATGCGGGGGCAGCCACATATGCATCCATGCAGCGAGTTACTATACCTTTTGAAAGCTTAATGAATGCAATTAACCTTTGCCATAAATCCCAGGCCCAAATATTTTCCAGTTTTGAATAAAACTAAAATAAATACATTTTTAAAATATATAAATAAATACATGTTAAGTCACTTTATTAATTACTTATAAGGGAAGAGTCACATATTTTTAATCATTACTAGAAAAAAGTGGCAAAGTGTAAATTAGATACATTTCTTTTTCTGTTTTGAAATAATAAATACTTGAACTTTATTTCTGCTTTTAGTTTAAATTCTTGATTTTAATCATGCATTGTTAATAATTAAAAATTCATGAAACAAAATAGAAAAAAAAAGAAGCATACAAGTTGAGTGCCACCAGCTGGAGTCATGGCAAATGCCTCAACATTTATCAGTTCTTCCTCACAGGTGGCTAGGAGGGTAAGGTCTATTGGCTCTTCTGCTTCTGGTTCTGATGCTAAAAGAAAATAATGTTTAACATTCATACACATAATTATGTACATAAAATACATTCGCATCATAATATAAATGATTCTTTTTAAAAATTATAATTATATACATAAAATACATTCGCATCATAATATAAATGATTCTTTTTAAAAATTAATACATAGAAGTAACAAAACATCAGAAATTTCCATAGATAATGTGACCATGAAATCTAAGCTCTAGTGCAGAATTGATTATAGACAACTGTAAATACTTTTGATTATACAGACAATTATATCCTGCTCATCCTCATAAAATATCATTTTCAAATATTAAAGATCAGTTTCTTCCAGCAAACAAAAAATACTTTGAAACGTATCACTTTAAACAAGTAAAGTGTAACAATTTTCTAAAAAATACATACACTACCTAACACAGAAAAAGCAACACTACGGAGCTTTAGCCATATAATTATACAAATTGCAATACAAGCGCAGCTAGCCGTGGACGATGTATGTAAATGATATAAAATGCAAGTAGGTCACGTGATTAGAGTGGGGACAAAAGAAATGAGAACGGCAGATGAGCCAACTACTGTCTGTCACCTACGGAAACCTATTTTTTGTTTCAGAAGACATGTGTTGTTGAAGAGATGCCTGGCCAACGCTGCTGAAGTCCATTTCAGACAACTGGACGATCATGCGATGGAATTCATTTCAAGTCTAAATATGGTAGAGTGGTCGTACCGGCACTGAAACTCAAGTAGATGTGTTTACTGTGCAAAGGATTTCGAAAAAATGGATTGAAGAAGGGCATGTGAATTGTCGCAGTGATACAGGTCCATTCAGAAGTACGTCAGCACACATTGATTGACATATTCGAAGGCATGCGGTGGTGGTACCACAAACGACGACTGTCGACACTCTGCAGAATTTGTAGGGTACATTGGATGTTCCAATATCAGCGAGAACAGTTTCTCAACGATTGGTCGAAAGCTGCTTGCACTCAAACCATGCTTTACGAAGACTGTCATTGACGACAAGACACTAATGTGAAAGATTGCAATGGTGTTGGATATGTCAAAGCTTCCTGTATGACTGAATGGGACAGGGTAGTGTTCAGTGATGTGTCTTGGTTCTGTTCGAATGACAGTCATCATGTGAGAATCTAGAGGTGACATGGAAACAGATCTAATCCTGCTGTGACTGTTGAACGCCATACAGCTTGCCAATGTGGCATTATGGTTTTGGGATGTGTTAATAGCCAGTCACCTCTGGTTCGTATCAGAGACACAATGGCAGCACGACAATATGTGGATGAGGTGCTGTGGTCGGTTGGCGACCATTTTTGAAAGTTATCTTTTCTAAAACAATTTTATTATCCCAAACAATTTTATTATTTCTTCCAAGCAATTACATTATCTCTTCTAAACAATTGAATTATTATATAACATAAATTAAGAAAATATTACAAACAATCTTTTAATCTCTTCTGGTTCAATCTAATATTTACGAGCGGAACACAAGTTTACAGCATTATCAACATGTCGCTAACTAAAGTGATTCCATCACAAAACACAAAGGATCCTAATTAAAATTACTTTAGCATATTTATTACACTTTAGCAAGTCCCTTGTTTTTATAAACAATCATTTTCACAAATCATTAAATAAATTGACAGAATTTAGAAAATGAATTTTGATGCATGTTCTCCATACGCATTTTTTGTCCTACAATAATATTAAAACAACTTAATGTAAAGTTTTGGCTTGGGTGGTAGAGAACTAGCAGGCTTCAGAAATGAGGTCTGTGGTTCACATCCAAGTGAATTTTAAACTTATTTTTACTTAAATTTAAATTTTAAATTAATTTTAAACTTAAATTTTACAACTCATGCCACCATCTATTGTTACCATAACCAGAAACTAGCAATTACGTGAAAATTATAAATGAAAATTGAAGATAAATATTGGCATCTTGCGACATTAAATAGTACAAGCTACCATTACAGCATTAACTTCCTCCATTAATACTGCACTGTATATAATTATGCTGACTTGAAAAATAAAGACAAATAATAAAAATGCATTTAACATAAATATTGAAACTTAAAAATTTGCTGCAAGCATTTTCAGTGTATAAAAGCAATAAAATAAGATAATTAACAAATTTCTAAAACATATGACAAAATAAGTATATTATGCACATGCAGTATTAAAATTACCTGATTCATAACTGCCTAAACTGCTAATTCAAAATTAGCCAAAATTTAGAGCATCTGTGTATGTCTATTTTACAACTACGTGTATTAGATAATCATGTGCACATCAATAATTTTATTTACAATCGTTTCTTAATGTGAATACTCCTATGCAGCAATACCTTTTGCATTTTTTTACCAAATGTTCTATTTTGAGGAAATTCTGCAAAGCACTTTCTGGCCTGATTTTCAGTATATTTTTTTTTTTTTGGCAAATAATTAAAAACATTTATTTTTATAAATTATTCTTTTAAAAATGCTAAATATTTCCTTCAGAAAAAGGAAACTATTAGACGACAACAATGATTTTGAGGAATGTGAATTAGGTGGAGAAAAACTCTGTACAGTCCACGTGTTTTAATTATTTAGACAATATGTTTTAATATTTTCATAACAATTGTGTCTTTGGAAAAATTTCTATCATATAACTTTTATTTTTAACACCTTATGTATTGATTGCTACCTACTTTTGTATTTTCTAATAGATATTTCCTCTGGAATAAAAATCTTCTGTTCCAGAAAATAATATTCATTCATGTGAACGAGTATTTTAAAAGATAGTTTAAAATGCAGTACCATAAATGTTGAAAGTTTCAGAAAAGATGCTACTTTTATAAGAAAGCTGTTTGTTCTACAGCGTTTATTTGCAAAATTTTCAACATAGTAATTGTGAATCCATTTCTTCCCTTACATTACATTTGAAGACTAATGCAAATATCCAAAGATCTATAACTATTAAATTAGTTCTGGGACTCTTCTTTCTTCAACACGAAAACCAATAATCTTTATTGCATTTATCCCTTTCCTCATAAATTTAGAAGGTAAAAGAGTAAATATAAAGCGCCTAATCCACATGTGAAGTTTCCAATATTGTTTCTGCAGTTCAAAATAAACACTCTTCACCTACCTTCTAGCCTTGCTTACAAGTACCTTAAGGCACATGAACTTGTTATGTTGCAGTTAATGTTTATACATGCATTCGAAGGTATTATAAGTGCATTCGAAGGTCAGTCTTAACTTAAATTTAGATTTAAAAATAACACAAACATTACAAACCCTAATTGTATTTTTTACACACAATTTTCAAAATTTTAGTTTCCATTTAGCAAACAATATTCTGCAATCCTGTTCCCAAGCAACATTAAACAATCAACCATGCTGATAAGACAAGATTATAAAGAAAAGTTGTATGCCCTAATTGTAGACATGAAAATTCAAACTTTCGCTTAATAGGATGTGGCCAGTATGTCGTGCTGTAAGGAACACCCAAGTGTCGTGACACTCCACGTGCACTACTATAGCCTATAACGTTATCCACTGATTGTTCAACAATAGCGGTGGCAACATCTTCAACGACATCTGAACGAGTCGATTTGCGTCCTCGACCCGGATGAACTCCAAGATGTCAAGTTTTCTCGAATCGTGCGATCATTCTCCTGCGAGCCTGTGGAAGTAATGGTCCTTTGCCCAAATTCTTAAGTCGACGAAACTCTCGAAGTGCAGCTGCAGCATGTCGTTTGTTTTCATAAAACAGCTTCACAAGCAAAGCGCGTTCTGGCAGTGTGACAGCCACCGCTGATAAGAATGAAAATTTCCCAAATTTATCCCCTTTTATGCCCAGAACATAGTAGCTGCAAACCACGGGTTTATGCAAATGTTTGTTCTTACAGTGCGAAATTGCAGTTACAATGACAGTTTAAGTTTCTTCACTTTTCTATCTTCTTTTTTTTTCATATCAGCAAAAGAAATTAAAAAGGAAAAATTCCATATCGCATGTGTTTTTTTTTGTGATTATTTTGTGTCTTTTCAGCATATTTTCTGTTGTACAGCGCCACCTATCGGTGTTTCTGAAACTAATTTTTTTTCGCGTAATCCCTTTTCCCATGTCTTGAATAGTAGGTTCAACAATTTTGGAACCTTTACACTGAGTAGTTCGATGTATAGAGAGCTCAGCGTAGGGGTGTTTTAATTCTGACCACCCGGTATATATATATATATATATATATATATATATATATATATTACAAGTTAAAATAAAAATCTTCAACTAAATAGCACCTTAAAAATTATCAGCAGCTTAAGCGCGTTATTTCCGCAAAGGGAATAATTTATTACCTCCAGTCTTGACATTTGAAACTATAACAAGTAAACAACTTATATATTAAAAAATAATCACATAACAATATTGCAAACTTAGCATCAAATATTGCGCAAGTTGTGATATATGGAATGTGTTTTTCTACAAATATAATATATATTTAATACTGCTTGTTTATTATATACCTCAGATTTTTAATTCATTAACCTTAAGTCATTTACAAAATCCATGGTATAGTGCTGCCATCTGGTGATCTTTTCTCAACTTTTTATCTGATATTTGTAGGCATTAAATCTGCAATTTTTGGTTCTTAGCACAACTGTTTGAAATCCTTTTTTGCTGTTTTTGAGTTAATGGGATAGTTTTTAATCTTCCACAGACCCCTCGGAAGGCTTGAAGTACGGTTTTGTAATCCTTTTGTTTCATAATTATGAAATTCGGACACGTTTTTATCTTCTGCAGCTTTAACAGGATAGCTTCAGGAATTATTCTAAAGCCGTATTAATGTTGTGTATTTGTTAGTAATTTATTTAATCCAGACATATTCTAGACATTACTATTAGATATAATCCAGATTTTCACAAAAAAATTTTTATATGTACTTTCAAATGGTTTTTTTACCTTGCATTTCTCATAAGCAATATTGCTTATACATTCTTACTAATATGAATATACAACATGATAATTTAGCGATTGGCAAAATAGAAAATAAAAATTCTTGTACCCGGTATTTGGATATGAATAGGGCATTCCAAAGATCGACATCCTGTTACCCTGATCCGTGTGAAGACAATGTGATAGAAACCATACGCCAAAGGGATTTTAGATTTCAAACGTGCAAAAACAAAAACTGCAAAATTTGCCCAAATGCGTAACCTTTTCAAATCGACAGTGATAAGCATTCTCTTATTTTCTGTAAAGTTTTTAGATGCATTTACAGGCTTCGATGTTCAGTATGCCAGATGGCATAAGTTAGACAGACTAGTACACCATTACATCTAAGAATAAATGTCCATCGCAATAACATAAAACTTTATGATAAAGATCGAAATTCAGAAAAAATCAATTTGAATATGTACACTTTTACAAACATGGATTTGATTCAGTTAATATTTCAATTTTGGATATAATTCCAAATTCCTTTGACAGAATTTACTATGAAAACAAACAAATTTTAAGGCACCCTCATTGTGATTTTTGTTAGCCTGCTGCCTTCTATAGATTGTTTTAGATGTCTTCGATTACGCAATTTTTCAAACCTATGGATAAGAATTCTGATCAAAATGTGACAACTAAAAATGTTAATATTGATGTTGTGAAATCATCGGACGCGATCCAAAATGGATCTACATTTTTTGATATAGACTATAACCACTTTTACTATTTAAAAAACTTCAATTTCAGGAAATGCCTTTTAAGTAAATGCAAGTTATGCCCAAGCGCTAACCCTATACAGATTGGACAAAATTCTACGAGCCACTTTTTGTTCTGCAAGACTTTCAATGTAATCTATTGCATAGAGTGTTGCAAATGCAATATATTGTACATAGGACAAACCAGGAATCCATTACACATACGAATTAATTTGCACAGAAACCAAATCAAAAAAAGTCTTAATCTGAATCCTCCAACTACGAACATTGAACTAAAACATTATCACAACCATGATTTTTCTAATATTGTGGTAACAATTTTGGATATAGTACCTAATCTTCAAGAACGTTTATGGTGGGAATGCACGCATATTATGCAATTTGGTACGGCATTCCCTTTCGGACTAAACACTGCCTTATTCAAAGAGAATTTTAATTTAGAACCCTGTAAAAAAGTAAATTCACTCCCTATATCAAGTACATTATATCAGTGTAAAACCACTAGGTGGAAACGTGGTGGAAGAAACAGATATATTAGCTATACAAACACTCTTACAAATATTAAAAATTTAATGGACTTATTCAACAAAAATACTTATGTCAAATACAACTGGATTAAGAATATGGTGTTTGGAATCAAACTTAAATACTTGCCTCGAATTTGGGATTTCATCATTGATCATATAACATCATTGGATCAAAGAACAAATAATGACCTAACTCAAAATTTTGCCATATTGTTAGATTTTGTGAAATTGAGAGCTAAAAAATTTAATATTAACTTACAGAATCATCCTGAAAAAGAAGATCATACAGAATACTTTGTTACCACCTTCAAAAATAAAACTTTTGAAAGTATACCTATTAAGTTAATGCTCAATCAATTAAATAAATTGATACCTATAACTAACATCAAGGTTAAGCTCACTTACCGTTTTGTACGTCCCAATGGAAGAAAGTTGTATAATTATAATCACTTAAGTAAAAATACATCTTTATTTGTTTCAACGGTATGTAATTATCAAAACAGTACTTTTAGGGATGTGTACCATGATCATATTATTACAGGTAATCTTTCAGTGATTGAAGATCTACAATTAAGAAGAATGTTTGAAAAAGGTACCAAGTTCCGTAACCAGGAATATAACCACGTCAAGGAAGAATTCAATCAAGATCTGGATATATTTATTTATAAAATGGCAATTAAATATAGTTTGCCTATCACGGCCTTCGGAGAATGGAAATACAATATACTCAATAGATTTATCAATGAATATCATGGAAAACTAAAAATAAGCCAAGATCCCATGTTCCTAGTTCTATCAAGGACGTTCAAGATCGATTCGTGATTACATATACTGACAAAGTGGTTTCAAATTACGCATTTACCTGCAAAACATATTACCTTGAAACCTTACAGAAATGTTACATGGAACCTATTATGTATAAACCTTTACCATATAATATCGCAGTAATGTCAAAAAAGATCAAAACATTATACAAAAGAATCGGCATTAATTTAAAATCAGTTTCTTTCCCATATCTGGTCCTCATCCCAAACTGCATAAAATACCTGTAAAATTCCGTACTGTAACAGTGGGATGTAATTCATATTTAACCTTGGCTAACAGGAAACTACTATATATCCTCAAGCCTGTTGTTAAAGCTTTATTACTACAAAACTCTATTATGATAAAAAAAAACAGCAATGACGTCATAAAACGTCTAAAATTCTGCAATAAAGATATACAGTTTACAAGTTATGACTTCCGTGACCTTTTTAACAACATCGACCTTTCAAAACTACATGACATACTTCTATTAGTGCACGAGGAATACAATCTAAAAAATGTAATCCCCTATCGTAGGTATTTGGATCTTATCAAATTGGTTTTATACGAAAATGTGCTGTATAATGGAAATTAATTCTATCAACAAATTAAAAGGCATCCCTATGGGCGGGGGTTGCTCTTCAATCTTAGCAGACATATATTTATCATATTTTGAAAGGGGTAATCATATATTATATGAATTACCATATTATATATTCGTGGACGATGTGCTATTAGGAAAATCTTTGCATACTCCTGAATTTGATTTTAGCTTTTATCCCCAGGAACTGGAACTGATCAAGAATCCTAATACTAAAAAAGACGAAGTTAATTTCCTAGACATCACCATAAGATACAACAATATAAAAAAGGAATTCATACGGTATTGTACAATAAACGAGAAAATTTTGATATGAAGATTAACCAAATCATAGAATGGAATTCAAATTTGACTAAGAATATTTTCAGAAATATCATCAATCAATCCTCAGAAGAAATCTCAACAATAATACTTTCAATAATGATTGTATCAAAAGTAACAGAAGAATCATGCAAGAAGCATATAAAAAATATTACCCGATAAATTTTCTAAAACATCATTATAATTCCTTTTTTAAAAAAGAAGAATACTCATTTAGACAAGACATAGGTAATATGACATCATAACAGTGTATAACGTTGTACGCATGCGTTAAAATAGTTTACTTTAGGAAGTAGTCTTGTACATTCCGGATCGTTTGGTTGTCATATTGACTTTCTACGTTCTACCTCTCGTTATTCCATATCTCCCTTCATTTCTGTCTTCGTTCTAGAGCCTTCGATTTTGCACATATACCGGGGACCTGTCATTGTATTGCATTGGTTCCGTGAGCGTTGTCTAAACAGAAAAGTACTTTAAACGGGAATGAGAGGTCGCCATCCCTCTCTGCCATTTTTATGCAATATATCTGGCATCCCCCTTTACATATTTTTACGTTTTCTTTGATATATATATATATATATATATATATATATATATATATATATATATATTTCACCCTTCTTTACAGTCTATCTCCTTACCTTCACGATAATTATGGCAGATAATAACAGGAGTATTTTTAAATATTATAATATATGATATTATCATAATTACTTTTATTGTTTTTCAGATGCAGCAGCTTATTGTACAGTCCTTTAGTTACCACATCAGTCCATTCTCATTTCTCTTTTTTCATATACAACATTTTTCTATTAATGGCAAATCTCAGGAATATGTACCGGGTGGTCAGAATTAAAACACCCCTACTCTGAGCTAGCTCTCTATACATCGAACTACTTCCTCAGTGTAAAGGCTCCAAATATGTTGAACCCACTATTCAAGACATTGGGAAAGGGATTACGCGAAAAAAAAATTAGTTCCAGAAACACCGACAGGTAGCGCTGTACAACAGAAAATATGCTGAAAAGACACAAAATACACATTTGTAACACATTTTATTCGAACGTACCAAACATTCATATCACAAGGACCTTATCCACACAGGGAATGCTGCTCAATATGGTTCCCTTCTTCAAGATGTAAAATCTGCAGTCTGTGAACAGCTTGTTCAAGTGCGGATCGTAATTGGTCGATTGAGATGCTTCTCACATGCAGAGTAATACTGTCTTTCAAATCTGCCAAGGTTACCAGACGTCCTCGATAAACCAGACTTTTTAAGTATCCCCACAGCCAAAAATCACAGGGATTAAGATCTGGAGAACGAGATGGCCAGGTTGTCGGAAACGCACGACTAATTACTCTACCATTAGTAAAATGTTGCCGAAGAAACTGCTGTACACAGAGTCCAATGTATGGAGGCGCTCCATCTTGCAGAAAGGTAATTGAATCAAAACTTTTGTGCTGTTGCAGTTGGGGTACAACAAAATTTTCGAGCATGTTTTTGTACCTCCTGGCCGTCACTATGCATGTCACAGGGGCATTGGGAGTAGCCTCTTCGAAAAAGAAAGGTCCAAGAATGAATGTGGCTGTGAATCCACACCAGACTGTAACTTTCGGTGAGTGAAGTGGAATCTCTTGGAAGGTACGAGGGTTTTCCGTGTCCCAAATGCGACAGTTATGGGTGTTGACTGTTCCACTTAGATGGAAATGCGCTTCATCGCTCCATAGAATCTGCCATGGCCACGATGCATCCACTTCAACTCTAGCCAGAAATGTCAATACAAAGGTCAATCGCTTCTCCCTGTCGATGGTCAGCAAGTGGTGATTGTGACAAATTTTGTACGGAAAAAATTTACTATGTTTCTCAGTACGTTCTGCACTGTGCTGTAGGGAACACCCAAGTGTCGTGACACTCCACGTGCACTACTATAGCCTATAACGTTATCCATTGATTGTTCAACAATAGCGGTGGCAACATCGTCAACGACATCTGAACGAGTCGATTTGCGTCCTCGATCCGGATGAACTCCAAGATGTCAAGTTTTCTCGAATCGTGCGATCATTCTCCTGCGAGCTTGTGGAAGTAATGGTCCTTTGCCCAAATTCTTAAGTCGACGAAACTCTCGAAGTGCAGCTGCAGCATGTCGTTTGTTTTCATAAAACAGCTTCACAAGCAAAGCGCGTTCTGGCAGTGTGACAGCCACCGCTGATAAGAATGAAAATTTCCCAAATTTATCCCCTTTTATGCCCCGAACATAGTAGCTGCAAACCAAGGGTTTATGCAAATTTTTGTGCTTACAGTGCGAAATTGCAGTTACAATGACAGTTTAAGTTTCTTCACTTTTCTATCTTCTTTTTTTTATATCAGCAAAAGAAATTAAAAAGGAAAAATTCCATATCGCATGTGTTTTTTTTTTTTTGTGATTATTTTGTGTATTTTCAGCATATTTTCTGTTGTACAGCGCCACCTATCGGTGTTTCTGGAACTAATTTTTTTCGCGTAATCCCTTTCCCCATGTCTTGAATAGTAGGTTCAACAATTTTGGAACATTTACACTGAGTAGTTCGATGTACAGAGAGCTCAGAGTAGGGGTGTTTTAATTCTGACCACCCGGTATATATATATATATATATATATTACAAGTTAAAATAAAAATCTTCAATTAAATAGTACCTTAAAAATTATCAGCAGCTTAAACGCGTTATTTCTACAAAGGGAATAATTTATTACCTCCAGTCTTGTAATTTGAAACTATAACACGTAAACAACTTATATATTAAAAAATAATCACTTAATATTGCAAATTTAGCAGCAAATATTGCGCAAGTTGTGATATATGGAATGTGTTTTTCTACAAATATAATATATATTTAATACTGCTTGTTTATTGTATACCTCAGATTTTCAATTCATTAACCTTAAGTCATTTACAAAACCCATGGTATAGTGCTGCCATCTGGTGATCTTTTCTCAACTTTTTATCTGATATTTGTAGACATTGAATCTGTAATTTTTGTTTCTTAGCACAACTGTTTGAAATCCTTTTTTGCTGTTTTTGAGTTAATGGAATAGTTTTTAATCTTCCACAGACCCCTCGGAAAGCTTGAAGTACGGTTTTGTAATCCTTTTGTTTCAGGATTATTAAATTCGGACACGTTTTAATCTTCTGCAGCCTTAACAGGATAGCTTCAGGAGTTATTCTAAAGCCGTATTAATGTTGTGTATTTGTTAGTAATTTATTTAATCCAGACATATTCTAGACATTACTGTTAGATATAATCTAGATTTTCACAAAAAATTTTTTATATGTACTTTCAAAGTGTTTTTTTACCTTGCACTTCTCATAAGCAATATTGCTTATACTTTCTTACTAATATGAATATACAACATGATAATTTAGCGATTGGCAAAATAGAAAATAAAAATTCTTGTGCCCGGTATTTGGATATGAATAGGGCATTCCAAAGATCGACATCCTGTTACCCTGATCCGTGTGAAGACAATGTGATAGATACCATACGCCAAAGAGATTTTAGATTTCAAACGTGCAAAAACAAAAACTGCAAAACTTGTCCAAATGCGTAACCTTTTCAAATCGACAGTGATAAGCATTCTCTTATTTTCTGTAAAGTTTTTAGATGCATTTACAGGCTTCGATGTTCGGTATGCCAGATGGCATATGTTAGACAGACTAGTACACCTTTACATCTAAGAATAAATGTACATCGCAATAACATAAAACATTATGATAAAGATCGAAATTCAGAAAAAATCAATTTGAATATGTACACTTTTACAAACATGGATTTGATTCAGTTAATATTTCAATTTTGGATATAATTCCAAATTCCTCTGACAGAATTTACTCTGAAAACAAACAAATTTTAAGGCTCAATACTGCATTTCCTTTTGGATTAAATCAAATAGTTAATGGTCACAATATAGTAAAAAATGACTTATTCAATGCTTCCATTAAAACAACAACAGTATATTCTTTGATGCAAACTCATTCACACAAAACTACACGCACACAGAGGGGAATACACAAAAACAAACACTCCATTAACTTAGTGCTGTTGGCACATTTCAGGCGCGGTAGCCCAGTGGTCTGCGCGCTGGATTTTGCACGCTGCCACAACTGTCGCCGTGTTCATGCGGAGTAGGATCACGTTAAATATGTGGGTCCGTATGTCCTTCCGAGAGGTTGGTGGTAGGGGAAGGAGGGTACGGTCCCTATGGATGCCTCCCCCACTGGGTTCCTGTCAAATTTGGGTGGCACTTCCCGGCCGTCCAAACAGTTACCTTACACGTTTCTGGTAGGTCGGACGGTCTGGGTCTCAACAACAACAACTCCATTAACTTAGACTTCAAATCTCAAATAAATCATCACTGTACACTTTTTGAATCTAACTATAAATGGAAACACATTAGAAACTGGGTATTCTCCATCTAAAAACCACATTTAAATAAACTTTTTAATTCACTTATAGATTTTAATAATAAAAAGCACTTCGGACACCTAGTTTTTGACCTTTTATTAACAAGAGCAAGCAAGACTTCTAGATGTTTACCTCACACTTTCACACCAAAAAGAAAAAACCAACCAATCTTATTGTGTTATTAATTACACACATCCTATATTTAATTATTTCAACTTCACACAAATTTTTAAAAAATTCCAATCCTTTTTCCTAATTAAAAATATTAATATAATAAAAGCATATAAATATCCAGTACCATTAGGACGTAAAATATACAACTAAAATCTTTTATCAAAACATTTGAATAATTCTATATCTTGTTCGTGCAATGAAACATGCAATCTTCCCTTTATTGACCCACAACATAGACACATAATCACCGGAAATCTCAATTTAATTCAGGAACCTCATCTCAAACAATTTCTCAGCTATGGATCCATATACAGACTCCCACTTCTTTATAATAAAGTGAAAATAATACAAATATATTTTTAAAATGTCAAGTAAGTTCCACTGCCCTTTTGAAGCCTTTAAGAGGCTTTGAAGCCTTTTTGAAGCCTCATGTGGCATGTCAAACAATTGATTCAACAATTTCCAATTCCTATATATACACATAATTACCAAGACATAATTAAAGAGATCAAGTTACTACAAGACAAATTTGCAATCACATATGTTGATAAGGCATCCTGTAATTATGCGTTTATCTGCAAAAAATTTTATTTGGACGAACTTAAATTGCAACTGAGTATCTCTCCTTCATTAACTCCTTTATACACTAATATCAATGTTATAAGTAAACAAATAATAGCTCACTACATACTTCTTAAACTAAAATACAATCTCAATTTTCCTTACTTGGTACTCATACCTAAATTCCATAAAACAGCTATTTCTTTTAGAACAGTCACTATAGGATTTAATTCATATACCATAGCTGCTGACAAACAACTTTTAATCATACTAAATCAAATTTATGATTATTTTACTACACAAAAAACACATATAATCAAAAATAGTCTAGAACTAATTAATAAAATAAAGCTCATCCCTTACATACATGATGTAAAAACCTTTGATTTCAAAGACCTTTTTAATAATATAGGCATTAATGATTTATATAAAGTCATACTACATTTATATGAACAATTCACTCAAGCAAAAAACATCTCATTTCCAAAATTCAAAACTTTATTAAAATTCATTTTGTTCAAACAGTATATAGTTCAAGGAAAATGCATATACAAATTAAATAAGGGAATACCACAGGGAGGTATATCATCCACCATACTGGCCAACCTTTATCTACATTTTTACGAAATTCAGAGCCCTTTCAACAGTCATATAATGTACAGATATATTGATGATCTAATTATTATTGGAATTACTAATGAGGCCAATGAATTAAACTTTGATTTCTATCCACCCAATCTGCAACTAATTGAAAATGTATATACATCCAACTGGATCAATTTTCTAGACGTCAGTTTAAAAATTCATAATGCAGACACACTAAAATTTAAACTCTATGACAAAAACAGTAACTTATAACTTCAAAGTAAATAAACTTTAACATTTCTCTTCCAATCTTTCAAAATCTGTATATAGAAATATTATTAATAACTAGTCATTAAGAATCAAAATGTTAAGTACACTGTTACTACAAAGAACATATTCATAAATTCATAAACACCACTATCAAAAATAACTACCCCCCAACCTTATTTTTTCTTTTATTAAAACACATTTTAAATTTAAATTCAACACCTTGCTAAAATTACAGCAACATATTGACAAATCATACTCTAATAATTCTAAATAATTCTTCATCTCCATGTTTTCTTAAAAATGTTCAGTTAAAAAATTCGTATAATTAACTATAACCTGCTTTGAGATAAGCTGCTTAGTCAGTAACAAAAATCACTGTAACCTGTTCTAAGATGCTTGGTCAGTTTCATGCTATTTCAGCAGTTCAGCAGAACAAGGGGTAGATATATATTCATTATATTATTTCGATTTTACCTTAAATTACATTGTATTCTCATTTAAATAATTTGCCACAAGCTGGTGTAATAGTATATATTATATTCATAATTGTTTTCTTTGTGTATTTAATCCACTTTGTATTTTCTTCTACGTCGGGCCATGTGCATTATTTCTGTAATACATTTTACAGTTGTGTACACAGAAACGTAGAATCAGCATTAATGAAACATATATGGCCCTTGATAACGTACATGGTTTCAGAAATGCTTTTCATATTCCTTTTATTTCATTTATATTCATTTTATACCATTTATTCCATATCCACACTTTTTGGGAGCTAGAAAAGGCCTAGCTCATCGAGCTACACTTTGTTTCTGTTTTGCAATTTTTCATCTTATACATTAAGTAATTATACAATAGTATTTACACCTTGTATGCTTATGTAGAGAACCAGGGGATTAGTACCTTAGGTAACTGCATTAGATATGAGTTAAATTACCTTCTTACATGCTCCCATATACAAGTTTTAATTCACCCTTCTTTACAGTCTATCTCCTTACCTTCCCGATACTTATGGCACATAATAACAGAAGTACTTTTAAATATTATAATATATCATATTATCATAATTACTTTTATTGTTTTTCAGATACAACAGCTTGTTGTACAGTCTTTTAGTTACCATATCAGTCCATTCTCATTTCTCTTTCTTTACATACAGCATTTTTCTGTTAATGGTAAATCTCGGGTATATGTATATATATATATTACAAGTTAAAATAAAAATCTTCAATTATATATATATATATATATATGTATATATATATATATATATATATATATATATATATATATATATATATATATATATATATATATATATATATATATATATATATATATATACGAGAGTAATCGAGACACCGTTTAGCAACGAGACTCTAGGCAACAACCGTTTAGCCGTCGAGACTCCGTTTAGCAACACAAAAAAGGAAACAATCATTTGGAACTAACCTTTATTAAATAATGAACTACAATGGTCAGACTATTTTTCGACATAGGTACCACCATTGTTTAGGCATTTATCCTAGAGGGCACGAGTGTTTGGATGCTCTCGTCAAAGAACGATGCCGCCTGCGATTGCAACCATTGGGTAACAACGGATCTGACCTAGTTGTCGTGCCGGCACTGCTTGCCAGCAAGAAAGGACTTCAGATGCTTGAAAAGATGAAAGTCACTGGATGCGAGATCCGGGCTGTAGGGGGGATGGTCAAAAACTTCCCATCGCAACCCCGTAAGGCATTGTTGCGTGTTACGCGCAGTGTGTGGTCGTGCATTGTCATGAATGAGCAAAATTCCGTCCCGTATCATGCCACAACGCTTATCCTGTATTGCGCGATGCAGTTTTCTAAGCGTCTCGCAATAATGTGCCGCGTCGACTGTTTCTCCGCGTACCATGAAATCCACCAGCAAAACGCCGTTGTTGTTGAGACCCAGACCGTCCGACCTACCAGAAAGGTTGTAAGGTAACCGTTTGGACGGCCGGGAAGTGCCACCCAATTTACACCGGAACCCAGTGGGGGTGGCATCCACAGGGACCGTACCCTCCTTCCTCTACCACCAACAGCAAAACGCCGTGTCGATCGCAAAAACACTGTATACATCAATTTGCGACACGTGATTAGTGGCTTGGCTTTCGTCTGTGGTGGCGATGACTTGTGCATCCATTCCATCGATTGCAGTTTGGATTCCGGGGTTACGTCACACACCAAGGTCTCATCACCAGTGACAATTCGGCTTAAGAAGGCATCACCCACTTCGTTGTACTGTGTCAGGAAGTCTAGAGCACTGCCCTGACGTTTCAATCTCTGCTGCTCTGTCAGATTGTGAGGTACCCACCGGGCACACAGTTTTCGGACTTTCAGTTTTTTGGACACAATCTCGTGCAGAATGACCTGGGAATTTGAGGAAATTTTGGGAAAGTGTCGTTATGGTGAATAGTCAGTTCTCCATAATCTTAGCATTAACTGCTGCAAGCAAATGATCATCTATAAGAGATGGCCGCCCACTTCGTTCGTTATCGTGAACATTTTCACGTCCTTCATTAAATTGCCGCACCCACCTTCTGACCATGAAATCGCTCATCGCATCGGGTCCGTACACTTCACAAATTTGTCTGTGAATTTCAGAAAGCTTTGGTGTTCCTCGCATTGAGAAATCGGATGACCGACCGTTTCTCGCATGCGGCAGGATGCTCGATTTTTTTAAACATTTTTAACTCTCACCTAACAATCGCCGCATAAGTCAGCGATCTGAAACTGTCTTTCCTTGCTTGTCCCCCATGGACCAGTGAATTATAAATCTTGTATATTTGTCATAAAGTGCTTCTAAACTGTGTATTAGCTATTGCGCTGCAGTTTTTTCTGTTGCTGAAAATTTTTCTTTGCACCTTGAAAGTCTGGTCCCACGAGTCGGTGCTTTGACGTAGCCGGGGGGCTCACCCAAACTTAATTTGGGTATTAGACCGACTCTGTTTGAAAAATTTATTGTGGTAAAACTTAGCTGTTTCATATTTGATTTATTTTGTTGACTGACATCACAAGTTGTGATGTCAGAATCTGGAGATGAAGGGTCAGCCTCTTTGGCTGACAAGTTGAAAAATGAAATGGAGCCTGAAGTTTGGAACAGCTTTCAAAATATCATGGAAGTCTTGAATTCCAAACGAAATAAATTGAATAAAGAGGACTCCGCTGTTATCTTTAATGAAGTTCAAAGCATGTTTATGCAGTATTATGTAGTTAAAAATAAGTTGGAAAAGTCTCTAAAACAGAACGAGGAAGTTCTGAAAGCAGTGGAGGAATCGAGCAAAATTAGTTATGCTGCTGTTGCTGCTGCTCCTAGAAGAGATAGGAGCATCAGTCGAAGACGTCAACAGGAACACATATTGCTTGTGTATCCTGTGGATAAGGAGTTGAGTTCTGATAGTGTTCAGAAGGAAATAGCGAAGAACATCAACCCTATAAACCTTAAAGTCAAGGTAAAATCGGTTAGGAATGTGAAGAGTGGAGGGGTTAAAATCACTTGCGAGAAGCAAGAAGATATTGAAAGCTTTGAAGAGGCAATTAAATTATCTCAAAGTTTGAGAGATATTGTAAATGTAGTAAAACCGAAGAAGAGAAATCCACGAGTGATTTTGTATAATGTGGAAAAAACGATTAATGCTGAAGAATTGGTTGCTACATTAAAAGCACAAAATGAAGAAGTGTTGGATGGAGAGGTGAAGGCTCTATTCTCTATTAAAAGTAGGAATGAAAAGACTCTTCATTGGGTGTTGGAAGTAGAACCAAGTGGTTTTAAGAAAATTATGAAAAGAGACAGATTATATATGCAATGGACTATTCTGAACGTTAAAGAATACTTGCGAGAGACTAGATGTTTCAACTGTAACAGGTTTGGACACATCGGAAAAAATTGTAAAAACGATAAAACTTGTATGAAGTGTGGAAATACTGGACATGAAAGTTCAGAATGTAAAAATACTTTGAATTGTATAAATTGTGTATATGCTAATGAAACTTATAAGAAAAGTTTTGAAGTAAAACATAGTGCAGCTGACGTTAAATGTCCAAGTTTGGAACGAGAATTAGAGTTTAGCCGGTCTAGAATTAACTATGGCTAATAATTGTTATTTCTTACATTGTAACTTGGCTCATGCGAAGGCTGCTAATTTGTTGCTGTCTCAGTTTGTTGTTAAAAATGATGTTAATGTGATTAGTGTCAATGAACCCTATTTTTATGATAATAAGTTAGTTGGATTTAGTAAAAACATCAAGATGATGTATTTTGATAATAGCCCAAGAGCGGCAATTTTAGTTTTTGGTGATTTTTCACCACTTGTATTATTTGTAAATAGAGATATTGTTGTGATTATGATTGTAATTAATTGTATTAAGTATGTAGTTGTAAGGATGTATTGTTCACCTAGTGAAAATTTGGAAGATGATGTATATATATTGCAGGATATATTGTTTAAATATGGAAATTACAATATTGTTGTAATGGGAGACTTTAATGCAAAATCTGTTTTGTGGGGAATGGACCCCACAGATAATAGAGGGGAAAAAAGTTATGGAATTTGTAAATTCTAATGGTTTGACTATTATGAATAATCCTAACAGCCCACCTACCTTTGACTGTGTCAGAGGTAGGAGTTAGGTTGATCTTGTTATACTAAAAGTCGAAAATCTGGATTTGTTTGTGGATTGGAAGGTCTTGGATGAGATCACCTTGAGTGATCACAGATATATAACAATGAATCTTAAACATGCTGATGTTGTGTTATGTAAAAATAATGTTAAGTTTAAGTATAAAAACTTAAACTGGTTAAAGTTAAAAAGTTAATTATATAAGATTGTTAATGTTGATTATGTAAATATAAATTCTATAAGTGATATGAATGAATTTATTGAAAATGTTACTTTATTGTTAATTAATGCATGTAAGAAATGTAAATTATATAAAATTCTCAATTACAGCGAACAGTGAATATGCCTTGGTGGTCTCATGAAATTCAGATCCAAAGATCTAAAACACGAGCAATAAGAAGGAAATATCAAAAAACGTATGATCTGGAATGTCGAAATAGGTTGAAGATTGTTTATAAGAGAGAATTGGCAATTCTCAGAAGGCAAATTGTTAAAGCCAAGAAAAGAACTCTAGTACAATATTTAGATAACATTTCTGAAAAGGATTCATTTAGTATTGGGTGTAAAAATATAGTTAATCCTAAAAGTGGATTAATGAAGTTTGTATCAGTATTTAAAGTGGATGGGGAAAAAACAATTAGTTTAGAAGAAACAGTGGAAACTATACTTAAGTATCATTTTCCTGATAGAGAATATGAGGAATCTATTAGTAGGTACAAAGCTGAAGAAGAAAAGTGGGTTAAAGCTGAAGAAATTCAATATGTCTTACAATTTATAAAAGGTGGTAAAGCTCCAGGACAGGATGGAATACCCCTTGAGGTATTCTGGGATTTATTCCTAATGGATGAAGATTGGTTTACGGGCATATTTAATAAATATTTACGAATGGGAATGTTTCCAAAAATGGGGAAGAAGGCCTTGGTAATCCTTTTGGATAAACCGAAGAAAGAGAAGGCTAGTGTTGAAGCTTATAGACCAATTTGTTTATTACCTATTTGGGGAAAAATATTAGATAAAGTTATTGTAAATAGAATTCTTTATCATTTGGATTTTAATAACTATTTCAATGAAAATCAATTTGGATTTAGAAAAGGTAAAAGTACTAATGATGCTGTGAGTAGAATGAAAAATATTATTGAAAATAATAGGGATCGTAAATTGCATTCGGCTCTGATCTCTTTTGATATTAAGGGGGCTTTCAACATGGTTGATTGGACAATTATGAAGATGTTAATTGCAGATTTGCCTATTACAAATAGGTTGAGTGATACTATTAGTGATTTCTTGAGAGATCGGGTTATTATTTATAACCAAGGTGGAATTGATATAGAAGTTAAAAATAGTTGTGGGTTGCCACAAGGATCTAATTCTGGTCCGATTTTATGGCTAATTATGACAAATACTCTGCTAAGAAAGCTCTACAATGAAAATTTCGTCGATATGGAACTTTTAGCATTTGCTGATGATTTCCTGTTCATAGTGGCAGGAAAAAATCGAGCAATTTTGAAAAATCAAATAGAAAAAGCTTCAAATTACATAAATGATTGGAGTAAATGTAATAAACTTGAGTTAAGTATTGAAAAAACTCAATTAATGATAGTTCCAGTTAAGACAGACCTTAGAACTATGTTTAGAATAGTTATTGATGGTAAAGTCTTCAGGAATAAAGAAGAGTTGGAGTATTTGGGATTCAAACTTGATCCATATCTTAAGTTTGACAAACATTTGAAAAAAGTTAAAGACAAAGTGTTTGATTTTACAAATAAGTTAATAAGAATTTCGAGGAAGACATGGGGATTAAATGGAAAAGTTCTAAAGCAAATTTATGTGAAGGCAATAGAAAAAATGATACTTTATGGTTGTGAAGTTTGGTATAATGGACACTGTAGGCAAGTTAATCAACTTACTAAAATGGCAAGAAGTTGTCTTTTGTTGATAACAAAATGTTATAGGACTACTTCGACTGAGGCTTTGTATGTGATAGCAGGAGTGTTACCAATAGAAATTAGAGCAAAATTTCAAAAAAGTGTATATGAGTATAAGACAAAATCTAAAGATGTGGAATTTTATGATGTTAGCATTAAACAGGGTGAAATATATGAGTATAAAAATAAAATGAATCCATATAGCTTTGAAGCAATACAATATGGAAAAGAAAAACCTAGAGGTATTGGGTATGAAATTTATACTGATGGATCTAAGATGGGAGAAGAAATACAAAAGGTTGGTGCAGCTTTTTTAGTATTTAGGAATGATGTTGAAATTTGGAAGAAAAGCTTACGTTTAGCAGATAGATCTTCAGTATATTTAGCTGAACTCCTGGCTATCCATGAATCCATTAGGTGGATTAAGAATAATTTGGAAGCTATGAGGGGAGAAGAAATCACTATTTTTAGTGATAGTGAAAGCAGTTTGAAAAGTATAGTGAAATTTGAAGAAACCCATCATTGGATATCAGAAATAAAGAGGAATATCAATTACCTCTTGGCAAGAAGAATTAGAATAAAATTGATGTGGATCAAGGCCCATGTGGGCTTTGGCGGAAATGAAACAGCGGATGAATTGGCTAAAGAAGCTACTATTAAAGATCAAGTGGACCAAGAGGTGAAGCTTACATGGACACAAGTCAAAACTCAGGGGAAGAAGGAAATGATGAGGATCTGGCAGAAGAGATGGAGTGAAACATCGAAGGGAAGATGGACCTACGGACTTATACCACAAGTGGAAAGTAGAAGATGTATATCAAATTTCTACTTCAATCAGGTGATAACTGGACATGGAGTGTTCCCGATGCATCAATTTAAACGTTTTGGGAAGTTGAATATTTGTAAAATTGATAATTTGATTGGTGATGTTAATCATTATATTTATGTTTGTAATAGATTTAATGTATTAAGAGTGAAATATTTTCCGGCAAATTTTGCTGATATATGTTTGAAGGATTTAATTAAATCCGAAAATGCAGGAAATGGTATATATTATATCATAAAGGAATTGATGGATATTTATAATATTTAGTTGTTTGTTGTTTTATATCATAAAGGAATTGATGGATATTTATAATATTTAGTTGTTTGTTGTTTGTTGTTTTATAACCAAAGTTATGGTTATTCTTGTTTTTGTTTTGTTGATTTTTTAGAATGTTATAATATTGTTGAAATATATTGTATGCTGTGTTGCAACTAAAGTTTAGTTGAATTTGTAAATTGGTTTGAAAATAAAGGTCTTTGACCAGGTTAGGGACTTTGTGATTCCAGACAGAGGATGAGTTTCAGAGGTTCGAAATTTAATTGGTTGTTTTTGTTTTTGGCCGCTGTATGATATTCCGTGGCTGCTTTGCTGGGGCGGTACTTGGATTGGTGTTGGAGTTTGCAGGATTTGGTGTTTGCATATCCCTGGGGTGGTCCTTGGTGCGAGCGTCGTTGCGTCAGGCGGTGTATCTTGTGCCCGCTATGGCGGCGGCGGGTCAGCAGCGTGGCCTCGTATGTCCAGGAAACTGGACGGATCGAGGGTAACAAATGGTTTCCTTGCTTGCCACCCTACAGATAATAGAGGGGAAAAAATATTGATTTTGTAAATTCTAATGGTATGACCATTATGAATAATCCAGACAGCCCACCTACCTTTGACTGTCGAAAGCCCAGACCATTCGGCTCGTCCAAGGACTTAGAGCAGCAAGTTGAATGGCCGGGAGAGTTGTAGGAATTGGGTTGATCTTGTCTTATTAAGAGTAGAAAATTTGGATTTATTTGTAGACTGGAAGGTTTTGGATGAGATCACCTTGAATAATCACAGGTATATAACAATGAATCTTAAAATTGTTGATGTTGTGTTATGTAAAAATAATGTTAAGTTTAAGTATAAAAACTTCAACTGGTTAAAGTTAAAAAGTGAATTATATAAGATTGTTAATGTAGATTATGTAAATATAAACTCTGAAAGTGATATGAATGTATTTATTGAAAATTTTACTTTATTGTTAATTAATGCATGTAAAAAATGTAAATTACATAAAAATTCACAATTAGAGCGTAAAGTAAATATGCCTTGGTGGTCCCATGAAATACAGATCCAAAGATCAAAAACACGAGCAATAAGAAGGAAGTATCAAAAAGTGTATGATCTGGAAAGTCGAAATAGGTTGAAGATTGTTTACAAAAGAGAATTGGCAATTCTTAGAATGCAAATTGTGAAGGCTAAGAAAATAACGCGTGTACAGTATTTGGATAATATATCTGAAAGAGAATCATTTAGTATTGGATGTAAAAATATTGTTAATCCTAAAAGTGGATTAATGAAGTTTGTTTCAGTAATAAAATTGGATGGTGAAAAAACCATTAGTTTAGAAGAAACTGTGAAAACTATACTTAAGTATCATTTTCCGACTAGAGAATATAAGGAATCTATTAGTAAGTATAAAATTGAAGATGAAATGTGGGTTAAAGCTGAAGACATTCAATATGTTTTACAAAATATGAAACGTGGGAAAACTCCAGGACCGGATGGAATACCCCTTGATGTATTCAGGGATCTGTTCCTAATGGATAATGATTGGTTCACTGGCATATTTAATAACTGTTTAAGGATGGGAATGTTCCCAAAAATGTGGAAGAAGGCTTTGGTAATCCCCCTGGAAAAACTGAAGAAAGAGAAGGATAGGGTTGAAGCTTATAGACCAATATGTTTACTACCTATTTGGGGGAAAATATTAGATAAAATTATTGTAAATAGAATCCTTTATCAGTTGGATCTTAATAACTATTTCAATAAAAATCAATTTGGATTTAGTAAAGGTAAAAGTACTAATGATGCTTTGAGCAAAATGAAAAATATTATCGAAAATAATAGGGGTCGTTAATTGCATTCGGCTCTAATATCTTTCGATATTAAAGGGGCTTTCAATATGGTTGATTGGACAATTATTAAGAAGTTAATTGCAAAATTATCAATTACGAATAGGTTGACTGATATAATTAGTGACTTTTTTTGAGAGACCGTGTTATTATAACCAAGGTGGAATTGATATAGAAGTTAATAATAGTTGTGGGTTGCCACAAGGATCAAATTCTGGTCCGATTTTATGGTTAATCACGGCAAATACTGTGTTAAAAAAGTTTTATAATGAAAACTTTGTGGATATGGAACTTTTGGCATTTGCGGATGATTTTCTATTCATTGTTGCAGGGAAAAATCGAACAATTTTGAAAAATCAAATTGAAAAGGCTTGAAATTACATAAATGATTGGTGTAAATGCAGTAAACTGGAATTAAGCACTGAAAAAACTCAATTAATGATTGTTCCAGTAAAGACAGACCTTAGAACTATGTTTAAAATAGTTATTGATGGTAAAGTTTTCAGGAATAAAGAAGAGTTGGAATATTTGGGGATCAGACTAGATCCGTATCTCAAGTTTGATAAACATCTGAAAAAAGTTAAAGATAAAGTGTTTGATTTTGCAAATAAGTTGATAAGAATATCGAGGAAAACATGGGGATTAAATGGAAAAGTTTTAAAGCAAATTTACATGAAGGCAATAGAAAAAAATGATACTTTATGGTTGTGAAGTTTGGTTTACTGGACATTGTAGGCAAGTTAATCAACTTACTAAAATGGTAAGAAGTTGTCTTTTGTTAGTAACAAAATATTATAAGACTGCTTCGACTGAGGCTCTATATGTGATTGCAGGAGTTTTAGCAATAGAAATTAGAGCAAAATTTCTGAAATGTGTTTATGAGTATAAAACAAAATCTAAAGACGTGGAATTTTATGATGTTAAAATTAAACATGGAGAAATATATGAATATAAAAATAAAGTGAATCCATACAGCTTTGAAGCAATACAATATGGAAATGAAAAACCTAGAGGTATTGGGTATGAAATTTATACTGACGGATCTAAGATGGGAGAAGAAATACAAAAGGTTGGTGCAGCGTTTGTTGTATTTAAAAATGATGCTGAAATTTGGAAAGAAAGCTTTCGTCTTGAAAATCGATCTTCAGTGTATTTAGCTGAACTCCTAGCTATCCATGAATCTATTAGATGGATCAAGAACAATTTGGAGGTTATGAGGGGAGAAGAGATCACTATTTTTAGTGATAGTGAAAGTAGTTTAAAAAGTATTGTGAAATATGAAGAAACACATCACTGGATAACAGAAATTAAGAGAAATATTAAATATCTCTCGGTAAGAAGAATTAGGATAAAGTTGATGTGGATTAAGGCTCATGTGGGCTTCAGCGGTAATGAAAGAGCGGATGAATTGGCTAAAGAAGCTACTGTTAAAGATCAAGTGGACCAAGAGGTGAAGCTTACGTGGACACAAGTAAAAACACAAGGGAAGAAGGAAATGATGAGGATTTGGCATTAGAGATGTAGTGAAACATCAAAAGGAAGATGGACCTACGGACTTATACCACAAGTGGAAAGTAGAAGATGTATGGCAAATTTCTACTCCAATCAAGTGATAACTGGACATGGATTGTTCCCAATGCATCTATTTAAAAGGTTTGGGAAGTCGAACATATGTAAAATTGATAATATGATTGGTGATGTTAATCATTACATTTACTGTTGTAATAGATTTAATGTTTTAAGAGTGAAATATTTTCCTATTAATTTTACTGGAATTTGTTTGAAGGATTTAATTAAATTGGAAAATGTAAGAACTGGTATTTGTTATATTATAAAGGAATTGATGGATATTTACAATATTTAATTTGGCTTTGTTTGTTGTTTTATAACCAAAATTATGGTTATTTTTCTGTTTATTAAGTTACTAAATAGTTGTTATATTGAATGTAATATTATAGTTGAAAAGTAAATTGTATATTATGTTGCAACTAAAGTTTAGTTGATTTTGTAAATTTTTTTGAAAATAAAGGTCTTTGACCGTGTTAGGGATTTTGTGATTCCAGACAGAGGATCGGTTTCAGAGGTTCGAAATTTAATTGCTGTTTGTTTCTTTTGGCCGGTGTGTGATTTGCGGCTGCTTTGCTGGGGCGGTACTTGGATTGGTGGTGGTGTTGCAGGATTTGGTGTTTACATATCCCTGGGGTGGCCCTTGGTGCGAACGTCGTTATGTCAGGCGATGTATCTTGTGCCCGCTATGGCGGCGGCGGGTCAGCAGCGGGGCCTCGTATGTCCGGGAAACTGGACGGATCGAGAGTAACAAATGGTTTCCTTGCTTGCCAATGACTCAGCAGAAAGAACGCGCATGCTTGAACTAACGAACGCAGCTATTCCATGGCGAAAATGGAAAACGGAACTTACTTTCTGGATTACCCTCGTGTAATATATATATATATATATATATATATATATATATATATATATATATATATATTACAAATGAAAGATCTAGGAAAAGTACAAGGAATATCATGAAATACAAGGAAAAACAGAAACAAATAAAGGAGTGCAAACGGGGTATCAGTAATATCTAGGAGGATTGTGACCCCTATACCGGGTTAAAGCGTGCTTTTATTCCCGGTAAATACTCCCAGAAACAACCAATCGCCCGAAGCAGCTCCAATTCGCGTGTACAGGAAAATCAAAATCCTAAGGGAATATCAAAACCAGAAAAATAAAAGAATCATAGGACATCCCAACATGGGTTCACACCAAAATATGAAAAAGGGAATCCAGAGTCTAAACACATATACGAATTAAAAGCACAAAGTTACAGTGACGAAGAAGTTTCCAAATAGTTAATTGGCAACAAGTCTTAGAAATTAGCATAAATTACACCATCACCACGTAGTTTTTTACAAAATGCTAAGTAATAAGTCTTTAGAAAGCCGAGAGGAAAACCGTTCTTTAATGCTTCCTTTATCAAATGTCTTTCACATATATTTCGTTGTTCACATATATTTTGCTGGTGGCTGTTCTTCACTACTGGTGGATTTATATTTATACAGTTATGAAAACGGTACACATATACTCAATAAGATTATGTACTTCCGTTTCGTAGATGACATCTTGATCGGCCATCTTGTTAAAGATTTTCAATTTGACTTTAATTTTTTCCCTAGTAACCTTGAACTTATTGAAACTGTAGAAAATAACAGTGGTGAAGTGGTGCTTTTGGATATCTCAATATATCGAAATCCTCAAGATCATCTATGTTACAAAACTTATGATAAACGTAAGAGTTTCAATTATAATATTAATTACATCACACCTTGGAGTAGTAATATGAGCATTGGGGTAATGAGAAATTTGATTGTTAATCATTTTGTAAGATATAGTAAATTAAATTCTACCAATAAACAGCGAAATATATGTCAACGACATTTGATAAAAGAAGCATTAGAGAACGGTTTTCCTCTCGGTTTTCTAAAAACTTATTACTTAGCATTTTGTAAAAAAACTATGTGGTGATGGTGTAATTTATGCTAATTTCCAAGACTTGTTGCCAATTGACTATTTGGAAACTTTTTCTTCACTGTAACGTTGTGCTTTTAATTCTTATATGTGTTTAGACTCTGGATTCTCTTTTTCATATATTGGTGTGAACCCATGTTGGGATGTCCTATGATTCCTTTATTGTTCTGGTTTTGATATTCCCTTAGGATTCTGATTTTCCAGTACACGCGAATTGGAGCTGCTTCGAGCGATTGGCTGTTTCTGGGAGTGTTTCCCGGGAATAAAAGCACGCTTCAACCAGGTATAGGGGCCACAATCCCCCTAGACATTACTGATACCCCGTTTGCACTCCTTTATTTGTTTCTGTTCTTCCTTGTATTTTATGATATTCCTTGTACTTTTCCTAGATCTTTCATTTGTAATATTTTTGAGATGTGTATTAAGAGCAGCAAATCGCGCCTATACTCATTTCACCTTTTATATTATTCTATGGATTGTAGTCTCTTATAAGATATATATATATATATATATATATATATATATATATATATATATATATATATATATATATATATATATATATATATATATATATATATATATATATATATATATATATATTTCACAAAAAAAATCCACAAATGTCAAACTAGTGAGATTTTACATTCTACGGCATAAAAATACCTTTAAATCGGTATACAAAAATTAAAGTTTATTTTGTCCTTCAGATCCATAATTGCTATATTAGAGCCATTTGTGTGACGGATAATACTGAGTGTAAGTGTATATTGTTCACAACCAACTTAAAACTGTAAGTCACAAACAATTATCTCGTGTGTGTACAATAAATAAGAATATAATTTTACTCTAAATAATTTTGAAATGCAGATTTTAGTGGGGAAATTTTACAATTTGCCATTGCTTTTATCGAATTTTTTTAAACATCTATTTCGCAGGATTTAGATGCTTAAAAAGATATAGTGGCTAATATGGATGCAGCATAAAATTACGGAGGAGGTAGGGTTCATGAAGGATTTCCACTTCTTTTTCTGGAGAGAGATATCACTTCCTATTCAAAAATTTACATTTTCATTTCAACATCTGTTTTTCAGACTTAGCTTTAGGTACAGCTTAGATGCAGATTAATATAGATTATACATTGAATTCCGGAGGGGTTGGTAGGGTTCACTAAGGATTTCCTGGTCTGAATATGTAACTTCTGATTTTTCCAAGCATTCATATGACTGTATGAAATAAGTGTGCAAAAAATATAGAAATACTTAATAATTCTTTCGAAATTGAAGTGTACACATAATTTTCCATTGCATAAAGGCTCATTCATATTTTTATAATTTTTTATATTAAAAATTGCAATTTTGCCAAACTTAGACATAAAAATAATTGTAAAATATATTGCTAATTTGAATGAACGATTACACGTACGTAAGTTGCTAGAAATGTAATTGGCCAGAGAATTTTTAAATGAAAAGTGCAATAAAATTTGATATTTGTTTACCATATTTAAATTAGTAAATATTTTTATTTATTTTCCAATAACATTTAAAATTATTGTATTTAATATTAAAATATTTAAAATTAAAATAATTTAAAAGTATAAAAGCATTAAAATTTTGCCCCTTTTTAAATTTTTAAGAAAATTTACTTGAAACTATCACGTCGTAGAACACCCAAGGGTTCCGCAAAACATATCTTGAAAAACGCTGCATTATCCTATGTGTGTCGGAAAAGCAACACTGCTCCCACAAACTGAAAAATGCCAAGCAAATTTGCTTAAAATGTTACAAATTTTGCATTTTTTAAATGACAAATATTCCCTCCTTTCAAATAATCTTCAAATTTCGTTACCGATTCTTGTACTATATAAGAATTGAATAATACACGGATTCTACACATATATTTACTACGAAATCTCTCATAGAATCGTTTTATTCAAATAATAAATTATATGCATGTGTGTCGAATATTTCTTTAACTAATTTCAAACAATCCGTATGCAGTACACAGAGTTCTTAAATACATGTATTTCAATAGTATTACTTGAAAACCATATTAGTCGAATTATTATTTGATTTATAAATAATCAAACCAGTATTTGAAATACTACTGTATACTTTGATAAGTTTCCTATCATCTTCCTTAATAGTCTGATACAAATAATCTTCTAAACAATCATCTAGATAATCTGTTACAAATAATAATCTTCTAAATAATCTGATACAAATGTATCTCGACATTCTCATACGCAATCTGATATGCAATCAAATTATGAACAATATTCTTTATTCGTCTGTCTTTCCCCTCCAATTGCGCGAGTTGCCAGAATAAACCTGAACTAGCAATAAAACGACGTTTGGCGTGTGGCATAAGAGATTCTACTTCTGAAGGTTCTGAATCGGCATACGTTTGGCCTTATCGCGTCAAAGTATCCAGATGAAATTAGGTGAAAACTAAATGTTCTAGCTAACTATTGTTTATAGCTAGTAAGAACATTTAGTTTTCACTCCAATTTCATCTGGATACTCTAACGCGATAAGGCGTGAGTAATTTGTAGTGCTTTAAAAGTCCGTAAATGAGTCAATATGCAACTGTGTACCCTTATCATTCATAGAAAATTTATTTTAAAAATGGTTTCCTATGCATCCCGAAAAAGTGCTGTGATCTTTTTAATTGCTACAAAAATGATATGAAATCAAACTAACATGTATTACATTGCAGCTTGCAAAAAAAGTTAAAATGTTTATTTTCGTTAAAGAATCTGTATCACATGCCAAAAAGAAAGTGAAACAGAAATATAAATTTGATAGTGATTCTTCTAAATCTACTAATGAAGACTATAAAGTCCCAGTTATATACCAGAAGTGTGTAATGAAGAGAAGCAAGGTGCTGAAACACAAAATTGTAATCAGCTACTTCTGCTTTAAAATCTAAACTAGTTCTTGTTTATATGGAACAATAGAAATTTGTATACTTTCAAGTACAATATTTAAAGTTCAGTCCAATGATGAAAACGTTAAGAGAAACAGAAATATATGTTAATCACCTAAAGATTTTTTTGAATTAATCTCCAAAATTCAAAAGAAAGTAAGGCAGGCAAGTTATCGTGAAGAAATTCAGTTATTAACCTTAGCTCCATTATACGCGCGCAAGAGCGCTCCATTATACGCGCTCAACCTTAGCTCCATTATACGCGGATGCGCAAGAAAGTCAGTGAAACTATTGAAGCGACTGACTGTGAAGTTCGCCAGTCCTCTAAATTATTAAAAAGGAAATGTTATCTTTGTCAAAGCTAGAAAAAGAAAAAAGTTTACAAGTGATTATACAATGCTGATGAGTTGAGTTTTTAAGAATAATGCCAGGGCAGAAGGATAAAGTCAGAAAAAAGAGTTTGAAATTTTAGTCAGTAATTGTGGAAATTATTTTGTATCGAATTCAAATGTTTGTTTTCTATTTTTAGGCTAATTTTTCTATTATATTTTTATTTGTATTAAAAAAAAATCCAAAATCACCATATATTAAAATAAAAATCACTCACAGACTATTTTGGATTTTTTCTTTTTAAATTTCAGAAAATTTTCTTGATTCAATTTTTTTATATTTTTTATGATTATGAAAAAATTTCATGGTCTTGCAGAAAATTATATAATTCGGGCTAACCATAAACAACTTTTAGTAGTTAATTTAATGGGACAATTGCCCAATGCAACTGAATTTGATTTTGAATTGCTATGTTTGCCTATATCAAAAAGCAGAACTTAAACCACCACCTGTGCAACAGTGTAAGAGCCTACTAATGTGATGTTAAAACATAACTTAGGGCAATTTGAAAATTATCAGGTTGAAATATTGAAATTAAATAACATTTTCACCCCCTGAAATGCAATAAAACATTTCTTCTAATCAAGAATATCATTCTTTCTGATATTTACAGATAAATAAAATAGTCTCTCTTATCATTTTAATATTTACCCTGTCTTATAGTATTTATTTATCGATTTTATAAGAGGAATGAATGCAAGGAAATACTTATCTTTTAATTTACTGTATTCATAACTAAATTGACTTATTTTGATCATATATTTTATATATAAATTTTACAGCTATAACCAATAACAGAAAAAGGTTTACTGTCATTGGTTTACATAGCTATAAGATTCATATATATGATCAAAATAGGGTAGTTTAGTTATCAATACAGTAAATTAAAGAGAAATATTCCCTTGTATTTATAACTGCATTTCTCCTATTAAATTGATAGGAATCAATAATATTTTTTCACATGTTATGTTTTTAATATATAATCCAATGTGATCAATTATTAATAAACTATTTACTAAGCCAATTATTTTTACTGTTGACTTAATGAAAATACAGCCATTTTACATCTTACAAAAAATAATTCTCAAATTCTCCAAAAAACACTTCTCTAATTTTTTTTACCATAAGAAGGTTACTGTACAGAATTGGACAATATTGAAAATACATGTATTTGAAATCCATTTTCAAAATACTTTTGTATTTTTTATTTTAAACTGAAAAAACTAAAGTATTTTGGTAATGTATCGAAAATACATTTTTAAAGTATTTTGTATTTTCAAAATACTCAAAATACATTTCTTTAGAGTATGTTTAAACTGCAAGTGAACAATTTTTAAAAGATAAAACACGGTTAATCTTTATTTTGTCTAGTCATTGAATTCATTTCAATGAGTTAATCTAAACATCTTTTTCAATCTGCTGATAAAAATGTTAATTATTGGTGTAACGAACTCGGCTCTCAGTTCCAATTGCTGATCGCCTTGAGCCCGTTCGGTGGTTCGTTTCTATACTAAGCAAAACACTTCCATAATCACACGGCACATTTATTACATCTTCCCAGTCTTCTTGGCATGGACAGAGAGGGGTTCGTAACAATTGGGATGTTTATGGTCTCTAAAAAATACAATTTATGTTATAAACGTTACGTTCATATAATGATGTTATTTGGTAGATGGCTCTATGTATATAAAGGAAAGGGGTAAAAAGAGAGATTGGCGTTACACTCTTTGTAAAAACAGAAACATAGGCAATCCAAGTTCTGCTGTGCATTCAATTTAAAAAAATAATAATAAAATAAATAGTAGCAATGCAGTTAGTTATTACAGAGACATGAAAAAAGATGGAAAATGCATCTGTTCATAATGAAAGTGTATCAAAAGAAAATTAGTGGATTATGATGTGCACCGTATTCAGTATTAGATCGAAAATGTTTACAGAGATATCTTTTGATGATAATAGAAAAGTAGAGACGAAATGCTAATTATCCTAATCTAAATAGATCAAATTTTAAAAAGCATCTAAAGTTAAGATTTTTATTTTATGCAGTAGTACCTCAATTTAACGAATATTTTTGCTAGTCCCTTGCCTTTCGTCCAATCATGGTTACACAATATTATGTAATACATTCTATTGGTAGAAAAAATTTTGCGATATTATTTTCAGAAAAACTGGGCATGAGTGCCTTGCAGCACATTTGTACCGTATTGGTATGTTTGTTGAGGCTGCCTGCCCTCTATGTGATGTAATGCATCTATGGATAAACACCACCTGTACCGCTGTAGAGTCATCCATGGTGCTAAGGCTTCCTGATATTAGGAGGCTAGAGGTCTATTGGGGCGATATTTGAACTTTCGTCATTGTTTCTCATTCTTTACTTTTCCCTTATTTTTGCATTTTGTTCATATGCCCTAGCCAACCATTGGAAATAAAAAAAATTCAGAAATATGTTTTATTAAAATATGTATTTCTCAAGATCTCCTATGGATAAAGCTCAGATCATGACTGATTTAGAGTTATCATCACATATATTGAAGGGGATAGTCGGTTCACTAAGGATTTCTATTTCCAGTTTTTTTTTTCATTTCCTATTCAAATTTTTTTATTTTACTTGAAATGTCTATATTTCAAAATTGGCTATAGATAGAACTTATAGATTGGCTATAGATAACTGATATGGATCCAAAATAAAATTCTGGAGGAGGTAGAGCAGTTCACTGAAAATTTTTACTTATAGTTTCTTTTCCACTTTTGGTTCAAAAATTTTTCTTAAAACTTTATTTTTCAGACTTGGCTATAGATAGAGCTGGGATGATGACTTTTATGAATTCAGAATTAAATTCGGGAAGAGATTAGGCATTCAAAGAATATTTCCACTTGTGTTTTTATTTTGTATCAGTTCTGTTTTATATATATTTTTTTACTTAACCTAATTGAAACATCTATTATTTAATCTTTTACTTAATTCAAACATTTATTTCTAAGGATTGGCTACAATTAGAGCTTACATGATGACTGATATGGATTCAACGTTCTACAGGGGGTGCAGGATTAACTAAGGATTTCCATTTTTAGTTTGAGATGCCACTTCCATTTTTCTGAAAATTCGCATTACTGTAAGAAATTTGTATGCAAAAGAGAATTAAAATGCTCATCAAAAAAGAAGTGAATAAACAATTTGCCACCATATAAAAGTTTCTTCATAATTTTTTATGTGTTTGTTTAATTTATTTTATTTATTTATTTTTACTTTATTACCATGAAGATTTAAAATTTAAAAGAGTTTAGTCTTTAAAGGCATACTTTTTACTACATTCCAATCCTTTTAAAATACCAATGTTAATATTTAACAAATATAATGTTTGTTTATTTCCAATAAAAATGTATGACAAATATTCTTTAACACTGAGAATTCAATCAAGTCTAACACACAGCAATATTTAATTTTTTTTAAATGTATTTTGAATTTTTTTAAATTCGAAAAGTATTTTGTATTTTATTCTCTAAAACCTATGTATTTTGTATTTTATATCGAAAATACATTTTCAATGTATTTTGCCCAACTTTGTTACGGTATAAAGAACATGTAAAAAAATTATCAGGAAATTTACATATAGAGCTCATCTTAAATAAAAAAAATTATTTTTGCTGAAATTAAAAAACAATTTTTTTTCACATTTCAACTTTAAAGCAAAAAATAACAAGATTTTAATTAAAATGTTATCAAAATGCATGCTGTTAGACAATAAGCATATATTCTAAAATATCCGCCGAAGAATAATAAACAATGACCCACACTCCAAAATATTTAGTACAATATACCATTAAAGCATTGGTAAATATATCACTTAAAGCATTGATAATCTAAATTACTTCATAGGAATGCTGTTGTGAATCTGAGATTTGATTTAAACTTTTATGTCAGCTTTATATGTTAATAGATGCAGTTACCTGATCTGCAATGAGAGCAGGGTACAAAAAAAGCGGTATCGCATCGCAAATTGCGATAGAAAATTTTTGTTTTGCTATGTAAAAATAAATATGAATCGCATTTTGAGACTTTATTTTAAAAATCACAACAAATGATTCGTAACGGTAAAAAAAAATCTTTCCGCATACGTGCATAGCTCCTGTAACATTCATTATTTTTTTCTTTTATATTTCAAACCCGGCATCTCGATATGTTTATAGGTACATTTCTTAAGAACTAGTGAAATAATAGTTGTGAACTGCAAGTCAAAATATCGAAACTGCTATAGAAATGAAATTTTGATTAGCAGTTTGCTAATCAAAAATATTCCCTTATTTTGCACCCTTCTTCCTCTTCAACGCAGACCGTCCAACCTACCAATAAGGTATAAGATATCTATTTGGACGACCAGAAAATGCCACCCAATTTAGACCGGAACCCATTGAGGAGGCATCCACAGGGAACGTACCCTCCTTCCTCTACCACCAACCTCTCGGATGGACTTAAGGACCCACATGTTTAACATGATCGTACTCTGCATGAACGCGGCGACAGTTTTGGCAGTGACAGAAATCGAACCCGGGCGTCCAAGTGCAATTCCCACGAACTAACCACGCCCCTTATTTTGCACCCTGAATGAGAGTCTGATTAGAACTTTGGAAATATTTTTATAGGCAAAGATTTCTCAAGAGTTTCATTTTTAATAAATTAGAAGCCGGCTGCATGGCAGCACTTAATATATCAGTCCCCATAGAAATTCACATTATTGTGGCATATAGCAAAGCAAGTTTTCTGCTACCATTGCAGGTATTAATTATTTCATATTGATAACATGCTTCTTTAAAACAAAATATAAATATACCTCACTTCATATTACGTTAACCAAATGAGTTCTTAGAATGTTAGCTATATTGTACACAAATATTTGTTCAGAAATTATTTAAAAATTGTGCTTTGTGTACAGGGATAACTAAAATGTGTAAATCGATGAAAGTAAGAATGTCAAATGTTTGTTTTTAAGCTACACTAAAAATTACGTGCACAGTGATTTAAAAAAAATTATATGCATCCTGAGATTGTTATTTAAAAACATCATATCAATTTCATAACAAATCTTTTCAGACATAGTTAGAGATGTGTATCAGTAAATTTTCCATTTTTATTTCATTTTAATAGATTTGAAAATTAATCCTTTTTACACTGCTTTTTAAAAAGCAAGTAACTTTACAAGTCTTTGATTATTTAGTTTTTTTAATTTTGAGGAAGATGGTTCAGTCATGATAACAGTCATGTAAAAATAATTTGCGGAGACTGAAAAACGGTGTCCAAAATTTGCAATAAGTTTCATGATATATATTTTAGCTAGATTACATTTAAGACTGCCGGATTATCAGCTGTCGAAATGAGGTAAGAAATAAAAAAATTAATTTAAAACAAAATATTGGGCAATAAATATATTTTTCCAAAAGCATTAGACAAAATGGTCACTGTACAGTACGTGAAAAACATTTAAATTAATTTATATATTATAAAGTAAACTTCTATAAACAGAAATTTGCATACAAAAGCATTTAGTCTATTACAATAAATATACCTTAGTACAGCTGAATAGACCTGAACATAGCCACCGTCAGATATTTTGGGCATATACAACAAATGTGCATCCCTCCGTATTTTACAAGTTATTGATCTATTTTTACAAACGGTTTAGGCAAAAAGGGGTCCTGTTTGTGGAACAGTTCAGTTGTTAGTGCACGGGGATTGCACTCGGATCACCCAAGCTTGATTCCCAGCTCTGCCCTAACTGTCTATGTGTTCATGCGGAGTACGGAAATGTTAAATATGTGGGCCTGTAAATTCTTCCGAAAGATACAGTCCCAGCGGAAGCTGCCCCCACTGATTTCTGGTCTAAATTGGATGACACTTCCTGGTCATTTAAACAGATACAGGTCAGATGGTGTGGGTAAAAAAATGAAGCCTCCCGAGCCGCTGTGCAAAGAATTCTTATGCTTTACCTATCAATGACTCTGTACTAGGGTACGGTTTGAGAGGTATGGAATACTATTTTAAGTAATGTTTCAGTAATAACTGAATTACAATTAAAATAAATTAATGACATTAACAAATTTATTGAAGTGAAACCCCGGTTTTGTAATACAAACATTATATGCAGGAAAACAAAATACAAAGAAAACCCCATTTTAATTAGAATATAAAAATCAAGGAAAATATATAAGGAAATAAATAGACCACTTATCAAGTTTTACTTTTTCATTTGATAAAAATTTAATCAAGAGCAATTCCAAATATATATTTGTATATTTCATTCAAGATTGATTTGGTTTGAATAAGAATTTTTTACCTTTACCTAAATATAGAGACTTGTAAGTTTCTTTATTGTAAACAACTATGCTACTTCTAATTTATACAAAAAAAATTGAAGCAGATAATAAATAAATATCAAAGAATGTAAAGTAAAATTGAATAAATTAAAACATCAGGATATTTGTCAAATTTCCTATTAACTATTAAAAAAACAGCCACTTCCTTATAGCTTAGATATGTCTACCAAAGACTTGCTGTAGCTCGAGACATGACAAAGCTTTTCTCTGCTGAAATATTATAATAATTTTTTTTTATTTTTTTTAAACTGTTGTTAGGTAAGCAATACTTGCATTACTTCTATAGACTGCATACCACTGGACAAAATCTATATAAAACTGACAATATTTGGGAAACAGTTGGAGAGTTCCTACAATTACGACAGGTGACCACCAGTCATGATCAGAGAGTTCGAAAACTTTTCATAACCACAGCCATTTAAAAACTTGTTTGGGTCACAGTGCAGTTATAACCAGAATGACCAAGGATTTTCTCAATCAATGTTATGTGGTCACATGATGCATAAAACACATGTTTTGCTTGAAATGCTGTCTAGAATCATGCAGAATAACTATGCTATTTTTTCTGATGAGTGACTTGATAACTGATAAACAATTTTTAACTGAGATGACCATTCAGTTAACTTTTCAAACACACCCTTGACATGTGCAAAAGTTATATAATAAAAGCAATGCGCAAATCATTGATTGTTTCAAAGCTGGACCTAGTCTTGTTTAACATAAATGATAACAGAAACTGAATATCGCAACAAAATTACTTACTTCTACGAAAGAAAGCTTGTTGAATGAATGATTGTCCAAAAGTACATACAAAATTAGTTAAAATATATTTCTACATGTGTGTATGCCTGCATTGTATAACTATTTATTACCAGACATGGGGTGGTTTGCGTAAAAAGATGCTAGTATGAATTGTTATAAAGATTGGCAAATAACTGATCAGTTACACATGCAATGTAATTTTTACATATAGATATCTTTACAAATTCTTGGCCAGAAAAACACTGGATAGCTTTCTGATATTTTATAAACAGCAAAAACTTCATTGTGTTCATCTAGCCTTTCTGAGGTTTAACAATTTATGCAGTCTTTTAGTGTGTACTTTTACACGATTGATAACAATTTGATATTTTTGTAAATAATACTTGAAATTGATATAAAACAATCTTGAAATGATGTTAGATTATTGTTAAAAGGAAATCTGCGTTGTTATACATATTAAAATCCAACACTTACTCGAATGATACTTCGTTAAAATATTATATCTATCGTAATAACCATAATAGCATTATAGCGTAAAGATAGAAAATAGGATGTACGGGAAGCGAAGTGACTTTTGGGTCGTATATCAGAATACCCACCCTAGTATGAGCGGGACGAAGGTGGAGCAGTAGTAAGTAGGAATTTGGACACCTCGTATCAATATATGCGTTTTATACACGTCTAAAAGCTTCGCCCCATGTAGGGCGGGATGCTCTGTTGATTGACATTACTCCATAAGTTTGTGTTTACGTCACATTGGCTCCGTCTCCAGTCCATTGGCTCCGTCTCTGTCTCAATATACACTATCTGGCTTAGGGCCGATCCCACCAACGTCTGTTAAAATAGTGCTAATGTCTGATTAAGTAATCAGTCACTAAATTTAACGGCCCACTAAAGGATGCTTAAAAAACATCCCGTCCCACCAAGCTATTCGACTGTTAAAAACGTTCCGGTTAGTTAATCAATGATTAAACCGATTTCTAGATGATACGAGTTCTCTGATTGGTCCGTTATCTCTATCTCGAAAATACAACTTCAACTTCTACATGTTTACGTTCTTACTTCTCGTAAGGGAGCAATTTATTTATTTTTGTGTTATATCAAATTTGTTCTACAGGAATAATATAAATATCATTCACGCTTACACAAATATATATACATTATGAGAAAAGATTTTGTTATAATTTAGCGGGAATTCTTTCTTTTTTAAGGAAATACGTATTTGAAATTAATGCATATATTTCTAATTTAAGACGTTACCCAATTAAAAAAATCTCTCTTTTTAATTGTATTACGATCAGTATATATAGTTTCTTTAATTCGCACTATAAATACTACTTCAATGTGGTAGATTTGTATGAATGGTACTGCCAAAAATGTAGAGAAATGTGTGTGTGTGGAATGGAAACAACCATAAATGTAATTTCAAAACTTGGGTTGGGAACCAGTGATTAGTATGCTCTGCTATGTACCACAATGGTGCTATTAGATCATGATGCAAATCCATAAAAAAGTAATGCACAAAATTGAAAGAAAAATATATTCCTAATAACAAATTTAAAAGTATATTATGCTTTTGTTTCATGTATAACCCTACAATAGGATAGGTATTAATTAAATAAGCCCTATCCAAGAGCCAGGCGGTGCGTCAGTTAATTTGGATGAGCAAAATACATACTAGCAGGGTTGTGAAATCAGTAACTCAAACCGTGGACTTCAACTTCTCTTTTTTTTCTACTGTCTGACACAGACTTCTCCTATTTTCTAATATCTGACTCCAATACTGATATAAATAGCAATTAGTTTTATATTTTTTGTATCAATAGTTTTTTAATTGTTAAACGTTGGATGTTTTCTTAATTTATTGCCTAAAAATCTCTCTATATTAAAAAAAAAAGTAGCTAACGCCACCACTGTTTGACAAATGTCTCATTTCTCGAGATTCTTTGCTTCGTACTACAAAACCTATTGCATATAAAAATGTGAAATTTGGTACACTTGTTGAAAAAGCTTCGGGAAATACGCTGAAATAAATTGTTTTTTGATATATATTGTAATTTATGAAATACTTAATATTGAAGTCAAGGACAAAATATTTGAGTTGCGAGTTCACGTCCTGGATAGACTAATTATAGCAAGACCACAAATTTTTGCAGGCAGGTACCCACGTGGGTGAATTTTTCCACTTCTTTTAATTTTGATGTAGCTTTTGAAATATTTTACTTTTTATGCACTTCTGAAGTGAACTTTTTTTTTCGTATCGGCACGTCTAGCGATTTCTCTGTCTCGTACCGTAAAAATTATAGTATACCGAAATATGAAATTTGAATTTGTATACCAAAATTTGAAAAATATGAATTAATGTAACATACCATCTAAAGTTTAGTTTTGAATTTTTTTATGTACACACAAGTTTTCAGTTTGACTTAACGTACAGGGTTTTAAAAGAAAAAGAGAGGGGTTGGGAGCAGGAGTTCGATGCTCAAATAGATATAAAATGTTTTATTAAATTGATTTCAATTACATTTTAAGAACAGGTGTCATATTGTCCTTTTCTCTGCGATTTTTACCTTGGTGACATAGAAATGCCACCAAGTCTGTCAGACAGCAAGTCTGCCATAACCGAAATGCATAAAAATATAAAATTAATATTGATTTAATACAATTATATAAATTTTGATTAAATAAAAGAAGAGCAGCCATATTGATTATTTTATATAGAAATGGTCATTCTCTGTCGAAAGCCACAATGGTGTAATAGTCGTTTATGCAACAGTCGATTTGTAGCAATTTGAACATGAACCTATGCCTGCTGTGTGAGTTTCACTCGCCCACTAAAAAAACATCACAGAAAGCAGTTCTACTGGCTGTCGGAGATTTCACATAGCAACAGGTATTCCGTGGCACGTAAAGTACAGTTAGGTCCATACAGTGGATGTAACATGAAAATTAGAAAATTTTAAAAACATTAAAATGACAAATATACAAAAGAAAGCAAATGTCAACAACTTATTTTTTTAAATACAATGTAAACCCATTAAAGTGATATTTTGATTTTATTCCTCACAATGTATACAAAATATAAAATTAACTGCAAAATTGAAAAATAAAAATCCTATTAGCCACCTCCATTGTGCTCAAAGTCAACCTACTGCACACTAGCTATAATAAATATTTTTTTTATTAAAAGATTTAATTTAACTTATTACTATCATCTACTGTTATTTAAAATACGTATTTTCAAAAATACGTATATAAATAAAAATATTTAAAAGTATGTATAAAAATACGTATTTTATACGTATTTTTGAAAAATACGTAGAAAAATTGTAAAATAAAATACTCCTTGCACAGGCGTAGTTAATTTCCAGCTTGAACTATAACTTAGAATTTAATATTCTAAACTATCTAATAATGCGAATTACTAGACGGGATCGTATTCTAAACTAACATCTCTGTGCACAGGCGCAGTTCTCTGAAGCCCCTATTGGTTCTCTGAAGCTCCTTAGCAATCACTTAAAGATCAGGGCACTACACTATCTGAGGAATTATACAGTGCATTGAAAATTCGCATAGAGGAAAGGCATAGTAAACTAGAAAATATTTTAAGGTAGTTACATAATTATAGCGACTTTAAAAAAGAAAATGAAAATGAAGAAAAGAAGCTAACAAAGTCAAATTTAGTTAAGTTCGCCATAAATTTCCACAAAAACATTTATGAAAAGTAAACACAAACCTATCCAGAGGAATTCGTTGAAGATGATGTTAATATCGGAAAAGAATTGTCTCTCAAGAAGAAATTAAAATTAGCTATAAATAAAAAAATTGCCACAAACAATAATACAAAAGTAATACAAAAAATAGATTTATCCAAAACTGTCAGACGACAGATCGAGTTGTTAGAAGGTGAAGGACTTCGAGGCGAATATTTAGAGAAAGTATTTCGCTCATTATTAACAGTACCACCAACCAGCTTGGATGCAGAAAGAACATTTTCAACTGCAGGTGTACACAAAAATACGTTCCAGGCTTAATAAGAGTTCAATAGATGCATTATGTTTTTTACGATCACATTTCAAAAATATGCAGTTAATAAATTAGTTATTTTTATTAATAAATATTATATAATAGACTACACAACAAGATTTTTATGTGATATTTACTGTTCTTAATAATAATACTATATATTTTGTTCCTTTAATATATTATAATACTGTAAATATTTTCTGTTACTAATGTTATAAATTATTATTTTACTGCTCTTATAAATAATATTTGATTATAACATTTGTTCCTTTATTTTATATTTGTACATAACAAAATTGTTTATATTTTTATAGTTTATGCATTTTTTGTTTAAAACTAATAAATATAGCAAAGAAACAACTGTGTTTTTGTACCTTTTTTGAAAAATTCCTAATACCGGCATTCCGGTATAACGTTTAAAAAAAACACCGAATACCGATATTGTATTTTTGGTCCGGTATTGCAATCACTAATTATGATGTTGCACGATGCAGAAATAGTTGTCAGAATGGAATGTTCTCTAAATCAAAGTAGGGAATCCCAGAATCCCACCAAATAATCGGCAAAAATGAAAATGGGATAATACGACATCTGTACCAGATTTTATTCAAAGAAGAAGGGTTTTGCACCTTACAATTTTCAGAAAAGAACCGTAATAAATTCGATTCCATTGTAATGATTATACAGGACATTCACAATAAATAAACTGATTTTTTAAATTACTTATTAAGCAGAATACCTGTGGTTTCACTAGTATAAAATAAAGCAAAAGTTTGTGAAGTATTTATCACTATACTTTAGTAATGTTTCCGAAAATGCCTTGAACTTATAATGCAGTGTAAACTGGTTATACTGAACTAGGGTTATAATGACCACTTGTTTATAATGTACTAAATTTAAAGTCTATGAATATTCAATAATGCCTTGAAATTATGATGCAATGTAAACTGATTATACTGAACTAGAGTTATAATGACCGCTTGTGTATAATGTACTAAATTCAAAGTCTTTATGAATATTCTATATACATTTTGTAATTAGGCTCCATTTTAAGTGAGCTCATATATAAGAAAACTTCGGTTATCTAAATTTATAAGAAAACTTAACCAAAAATTACTTCGAATTGAATTCATGGATAATGCATTTTAAAATGGTTACAAATAGCAAAATATAAATATAAAATTATTTGAAAACTGCAAATTACATGTAATTTCAAATAAATATCCTTATTTGAAGCCAATAAAACTCACAAATGTATATAAATAAGGAAAAATATTTAAATTACATCAGAATGCTACAAAAATAGCTTTAAAGTAAAATCTCATTAAAAATACAGCATAAAACAAATTTCAACAATATCAATCAGTTCAGCGATATATGACGGAGGTGGTGATTTTAATCTCTTTGTGTTTTGTCTTAACTTGTGTGAAGAAAACTGATTTACGAATAAACAAACTTTGTTACATTTTAATTAACAAACTGAAATAAAATTAAGGGTTCTTTACATTGAACTTCTCAAATACTTTACATCAAACAGGGGTCCAGCATAATATTTCAAGTTTGACGGAGATCTATTTATAAAATTTCAAAGTGTTTTCACATTAATTGAAACTTAGTATGAACTGTTTTGTATAAAATGAGCAACAGTACATTGAAATGTATATATATATACAGTATCCACTCTGTATAAATAATTCTGTTTACAGTTAAATCTTGCTATACGACTAGACTCAAAATCAGTAATTTACAGGTTACAATTATATCCTAACCTTTTACATAATATGTAACTTCCCAATCACAATCTGTCATGCATTTCAAGAGGCTGATATTGCAGCATTTCTATGACAAACATTTACATTCATCATAGAAAAAATTTCTGAAAATTCTATACATAGCAGGATTAGAAATTTTAGCTCAGAAATTTCCAAAAGATTCTTTTACTTATCAGTACCATATAAATAACATTGCATAACGTTTGCCATTTCTTATACATTGAAGAAATAAACCCATATGTAGATTTTTTTGCTATTCAGATGAAAACGTCTACTTCTCATTTACAAATGAAAATTTTGTACCCTGTATATTGTGTAATCAAACTTCATTTGAAGAGAACTCATGTATAAGAAAACTTCACAATAAAATACTATGAACTAAATTCTTATATATCGCATTTTAAAATGTTTCCAAATAACAAAATATGAAAAAATTATTTTAAAATTGTGAGTTCAATCTAATTTTAAATAAATATCCATTTTTGGTGGTGATAAAACTAATAGAAATGTATATAAATTAAGAAATTATTTAAATTAAAACAATATACTATAGTAAAACTGTCACTAAAATTACAATATGTAAAAAATTTGTAATGGTATCAACCAGTTTGGAACAAGCTCCTTCTTTAAAATAAAAAAACAAAGCATTCATGTCAAGAAAAGCAAAGAGACAGACATAAAAACCTTCTTGCCCTTGGTGTAATTGCTATGTCTTTTTATCCTGAAAAATTAGATATTTCTTGTTTCCAAAACCGGTTGATACTGATACTATTTGTTATATGCTGTAATTGTAAAGAAGCTTTTACTTTAAGGATAAAAGCATATGTGATTTGTAGACTATCCGGCAAGTTATGCCTAATCATAAATAAAGAAAATAATATTCTGATTATTATTAAGGCCACATTTGATATTATGCGACTGCTTCTGCATATCATGTGACCACATAATCAAGGTAACCGGGGAAAGTTTTTGGTCAATCTGGTTATAATCGTACTGTCACTGAAGTGAATTTTCAAACGGCAGTGGTTATAAACAAGATCCCCAAAACTTGTGTTACCTTACCAGTAAAATAAACTATCATTTTGCTGCCATGAAAAAGTTTGAATTGTGGTAACATTCAAATATAATTATTCAAATTAATCAGATTTTACTGTATTAAAACATGAGCTTAACATCCAGGGGGAAGTCAGTAGAATGCAAATTTGTAAAACGAAAAGAAGAGTTTCATTTAACCAATATTATGAACTATTTATTACCAGTTATAAACCATCTTTGCGCAAGTACTGCTATAAACAAAATAAAATTTTTATGTTGTTTTATAATATTGTGTTTAGGCGAACAATCATTGTTCATTGTTCAAACTATTGAAGTACATGGTATAAATAAATCAAGCTATTGCTACATCAATACCGTTGTGCATCAATTAAAAGATAAAATATTAGGGCAAATATCTGGTGTATATAACAGAAAACAAAGTACTTCAAAAATCACTTCACATTTGTTATATATCCATTAAAGCATTTTAATGTATAACACTTACCAAACTTGACAGCCAAAAAAAATTCATTTATTTTATGACATAAAAACCGAGCTGAAGGTATATACGCAACAATTTTACAAATTGTCTAGGGAGTAAAGTTGATCAAAATCCAACAAAAATATTTAACATACGGTACAATGGTGACATACGGTGGTAACATACGGTACTATTCTAGAAAGCAGGTCATACAAAAGTGCATATTACATTCCAATCCCTGTGTTCCCAATTGCACCACAATACTCAAGGGATATAATGACAATAATAGTAATGATAATAATGTTATTGCTATTGTGTTATATATTTTAACCTAGAGAAGGGTTTTTGTCGATAAATTTGGTATAGTAGTGCTATACCAAATTCAACGACAGTATTCGCTACTGATAAGATAACGTCATTTATTGACTTATATAGGTAAATAAAGTTATTTTTAAAACAATTGTGTGTTGAAATTTGAAAGTGAATTTTGATCACTTATTTTTGATATTAGTTATTAATTTGTGAAGACACATTTCACTTTATTTCCTATATAACATAGAAATTAAGTAAAGAATATGACTTTCCGCACAATCAATATAATAAACTAGAACACAATATAAAATGCAAGGTAAATAAATATACGTATGCTCTTTTTTTTTGCTGCATTTTATATTGTTATCCTGTTTATTATTAACATAGAAATTATCCTATCCTATTTTCAAAGATTTCTTTTACTAGTGTTGTCATTAGAATCATTCATAAAAAAAATTAACATTTCGTGGAATAAGAGAGACTTTTGCAAGAACAATTTTAAATATGTTAAACTTTTAATATATTAAGTATGTGTGATACAAAATGTCTTGCTCAAAAGAGTGAACACAATAAAAGTCAATTCAGGAGAAATTATCACAGCATACAATGGCAAGATACTTTAGAATGCTACTTTGAAATTTGAAAAAGGTCCTTTCTATAAGGTACCAACTAAACATAGAAGCAAGTCCATGGAAGCATTCCAATTCAGACAGGAAATATTGAAAAATGCAATTTCTATCTTTGGGAAATACAATAGGGATTACCATTCATACATATAAATTTAAATCTAATAACTAACTATTGATAAATTCATTTATACCCATACATACATTATGTTTGTTACAGACAATGCTTATTTTTCAGTTTGGCTTTGTAAATAAACAGTACAGCATGCATAACTTCAAGTAAATTGAAGTTTTGAAAATATAATTTCTGAGATTATATGCAAATAAATATAAAAATTTTATTCTAAACAAGAAAAAATTACGGACAATATATGAAATTTTTAAATCAGACCATATAGGACAATTTCTATAACTGGTTCAAGAATAAAACAGCCTATCTGATATAATAAACAGATCGGCCGAAATATTGCAGTACAAGTTTAATTCTCAGATATTAATTCAAGACTTGAGTTTAATTCAAGACTTGAAATTCTGTAATTTTAGCATAATTCAAAAGCGTACATTATGGTTTAAGAAGTTAAGAAACTTGTAGCATAATATAAACGAAATATATGCATTACATACCTGAGTAGTGTATTGTAAATACTCCTAAATGTCTTTCAAACTTTCACTGACTTCAATAAATAAGCGAAATTGGCTTTATTTTCCCCTATGTTGTAAAAACTTTCAAACACTCTTCTTTCAGAAAAGAAATATAAAAGAATTCCATCTTAAATAAAATTTCATCTGGAAATATCGAACGATACAGAAACTAATCAACCGTTAAACCTTGTTATATTTTAACGGTTGTTGGTGGGATCGGCTCTTAACATATGTGTAAGACGTCACATGGGCTTCACCTCTGGTACCGCCCATATTTACTAAGGGAACCTTATCTCAACATATGCAGAGTTACCACTTCTGTTATCTTATCAGGCGAATGTCCACAAGTGTCCGTGACATTCAAAGTGATCGGTCGTTACCGGTGAACACAGCCATAATAGCGTTCCTCTGTGAAGAGAAATGAATTAAACGTTTCCCGCTTTTTCTCAAAACTCTCGATCAATTTCCTGTTGTCATGGGTTGGATGAGCAGTTCTTTTGTTGTGTCTGAAAGGTTTTTATAATCTTGTGACAATGGTATGTTAATGGTATTTTTGTTTATCTAACATATATCTTTTACAAATTGTTTAATTTCCTATGGCGTCGTAGTTCATGTTTTCTTTGTTCTTTTAGATCGGCGATGCTTTCTTTAATTCTCTAACATAGCTCGGTTTTGTTTCACATTCCTTGCTATGGATCTAAAATTTTTAACCCTATTGAGTTAAAACGCATTTTGGGGAGTTGTCAAAAAGTAATGTAGAAGTTTTTGTGAAGGAATGAAAAGCTAATGATGTGGTATTTAAGCCTCAATGCTGTGCGGAACTTTTTTCGAAATATCATAAAAGAAAATCATTAAATTTATATGTATAATATTATAGAACAATGCTATAATCAAAGGGAGAGGGAGAAATATCTATTTTATCCATTGCTACTAAATATATATAAATAGTAAACTAATGTACAGCTTTAGTATAAAGACTTTATTTCTTGTAATGTGTAATCATTGTCAGTTTTGACAGGGGCGTATTTCGAGGGGGGGGGGCGGTTGTTAGGGAGTTCATCCCCTGAAATTGAAAAGTTTTAAAAATGCTACCTAAACACATGTGATTAAAAAAAATTATTGAATCCCCCATTCAATTTGTCGTTCGGAAGTCCTTGAACTAGAAAAATCGTCCCTTCTTCCAAAAACTTCCAATGAATAAGAGCTTTTAGAAATTAAGCATTCAAATGAAAGTGTTCTGGCTACTGCTTCATTGCAATAAATTGGGAAAATTCCTCCTACTGAAGTCTCCAAATTTAGAAAAATCCCAGTTCCTGAAGCTGACAGAAGAAGCTAAGATCAAAAGCCAGTTATTTAGAGACAAGAGGTCTTAGCGGTCTAATTAAAACATTTGACTCAGACAAAATATAAGAATTTTTTTAAATAATTCACCCAAGCCTGACCTATCCCGAGGGTACTCAATGCCAGTCCCAACCTGACCCATCCCGAATTTTTTTGCAATACATTGAAGCTTATTGTCTCGTACGATGACCCAAATTTGCTATTTAAGGAATTAAATACAATTTGTATTACATATAGTAATAAATAAGAAAGAACTCATTTGAAAAATCTGTGCAAATCAAGAATGAGCTTAACTATAAAGTGAGTTTTTATGTATTATTTTGGTTTGATAATATCAGAGATTAAATGCACAATTAAAATTTAATAATCTTAAATTAAAAGTGTAAGATGTTTAGTAGAAATGTACCGAATAAAGATTTTGCCGAATACCGAATATTCGGTAGTGGTTTCAGACACCATAAATTCTCAGATATCTGTAAAGGATATTATTTCCATGGTAAAAATGATTGTAACACACTTTATCCCTCTCCATTGGCTTGTTTCAATTTGAAAAATATTCAAGAAAAAGAACTCAACATATCTCCGAAAAAATTAGTCCAAGACTTACCAACACGATAGAACAGTACTTACCATATGCTAAAATGCATATTAGAACAAAACAAGGAAGATCAATCATGCATAAAGCATTGATTATGAAACACTTTCCAACTTCAATGCAATTTTATTTAAACATCTCTAAAATGCAATACATTCCTCGGTAATATTTTTAAAATTATTGCAATACTACATATTATATTTGAAAACTTAAAATTTTATCGAAAAAAATGAACTTCATTCAAATGACGGCATTGAAATATAAATTGCCTGGTTAAACATCTCTAAAATACGATACATTTCTTGGTAATATTTTTAAAATTATCATAATACTACAATAATTTATTATATTTCAAAACATCATCAAAATATAACACGCCTGACTCTCTATAAAAGCAGCATTTCATTCATAAACTTTTTCCCATTCATTTCATTCATCACAATACTATAATAATTTATTTTATTTAAAAATTTCAGACCATGGAGGTACAAGTAATTATACTCTATGCTTAAACTTTATCGAAAAAATCGTCTGCTTCTCTGTTGAAGACCCAGACCATCCAACTCATCCAGAGACATGAGCAGCAGTTTAGATGGCCGGTCTGCTTCTCTGTTGTGGTTGTTGAGACCCAGACCGTCCGACCTACCAGAAAGGTGTAAGGTAACCGTTTGGACGGCCGGGAAGTGCCACCCAATTTAGACTGGAACCCAGTGGGGGAGGCATCCACGGGAACCGTACCCTCCTTCCCCTACCACTCTCTCGTAAGGACTTATGGACCCACATGTTTAACGTGATCGTACTCTGCATGAACACGGCGACAGTTGTGGCAGCGTGCAAATGGTCTGCTTCTCTGTATAAAATCAATGAATATTTCATTCATATCAGCTATATTGCAGACTCCATGAACCAAATAATTTTGCGTTAAAGAAATGCAGCAATTCTTATGCAACTCATCTACATCTTTTGGTATTTACATTCTCCATAAGTGAAAATTAGGCTTCATTGTAGAAATAATCAAAGTTGGATGATCTTTTAAACTCATATATATTGTAATTGTATTCACATATATTGTAATTGCGTTGTTTCAGTATATAGATGCAACGAATTTAAGCAAAAATAAATCAGTTTTAGGACGGATACAACACTAAATATGAATTAAAAAGAACTTTAAAAATCACGATTTTGACACAAGATGGATGCCATATTTTATTTTGAAGTGGGTCATGTGATCACTTATATAATGGTAACATGATCTCTTCATATAAAAGGTGTAATTATTATTTTAATTTTTATTTCAAAAACTACTGAATATATTTTGCTGAAATTTTTTTTATAGGAACAGATTGGATATAAAGAATTTGGTTAAATCCGCCATTTTTTTTTGTCGCCAAGACTGGCGCCAACGCGTACGGTGTTTATAAATTCTTAACGGACGCCATCTTGAACTTTACGCGTAAGAAATCTAAACATAGCTAATTAAAAATGCATAAAAATACCGATAATTAACAATACTTATTAAAAATACGAAATTACTAAATTTACGAGAAACGATACTTAGAAAAAATAGCATAAAAATGCCGATAATTAACAATACTTTTAAGAAAAGATTTGTTAATTATTATTTAAATTTAAGAAAAACGATACTTAGAAAAAAGTTTGTACTTTAACACAATTTAAGAAAAAACGATACTTAGAAAAAAGTTTGTACTTTAACTAAATTTAAGAAAAAACGATACTTAGAAAAAAGTTTGTACTTTAACTAAATTTAAGAAAAAACGATACTTAGAAAAAAGTTTGTACTTTAACTAAATTTAAGAAAAAACAATACTTAGAAAAAAGTTTGTACTTTAACTAAATTTAAGAAAAAACAATACTTAGAAAAAAGTTTGTACTTTAAAGAAATTTAAAAGAAACGATACTTTACGTGGACAACAAAATAAAAACACAGTACCTGGTTTAATGAAATCCAAAACTTTTCAAAGAAAAACACGTGTAAATATCCAAATTGCACAAATAATTGTTTCCACATTGCGGTCATAAAAAAACTCTCATTATTTCTATGTAAATTTTCTGCTTCTACATTATTTCATCTAATAACATGTGCTATCTTTAATTCCTGTATGATATTTACGTTTTTAACACACTCAGACACGTTTTTACACACACACACCAACAACAAAACAAAAATAAAATGGCCGCAGCCGACTGCATCAGAAAGCTAAAAGGGGTGGGGTTGCCGGAATTTCCAGAAAAAGCAAAATGTTGCGCAAAGCAGGCGCGCCACATTTGGCCATTAGGCGCCACAATTGGCTCGTGAAAAAAAGTTGAAAACTCCAAATTCTTTATATCCAATCTGTACCAAAAAATGTTTGAAAAATTAGGTCCCATAGGGTTCAATGTATTTCATTTTTTCAACCCGAGTTCAATCCAAAACTAATTGGGTGATATTATTCATTTATATTCCCATTGGTCCCACAGACCGTCTGAACAACATACTAAAATTTCATTGTGATAAAGTCTTTTTTACGGCAGTTAGCGTGCTAACGGACAGACAGACAAAATGAACAAAGTCATAAACAGTTTTCAACTATGTTGTAAAGTGTTAAAAAGGCTATTTCATTGTATGCTACAGAATGTGGCAAAATTGAAAATTTAACATCTGATCAATAGATTGTTTTAAAAAACACCCTTCGTCTTCTATAACCATTCGAAGAAATCACCAAAATGATAAGTGCTTCAGAATCAATAATATCTGAAGTTACCCCAACAGTGATTACTCTAGGGTGTTATTTGTTAAAAACTGGAAAATAATTTTTTGGTGTGAACACAGTGAAAGACAACTTGAAAACAAGTTTAGATACGATTTTACGATATATATACAAATGACAGTTTCTCATTAGCTACACATCCCGGTAGCAGAAACAAGGCGGCGGGTGCCGCAGATTACTTTTGTTCTTGCAGATCAATTTCATATAGTTTAAAATGTATATGTATTTAAAAAAAAATTATTTTAACTTCGGTTTTGCAGATTATTGTACCTAGTCTTGCATTTTCTGCAAGACAAAATGCAACTTTGCACTTTTTTTTTTCCGCGAGACCAGACCTCTTCCCTGCGCCTGCACGTATTTATATTGTGTGAAAGAATGTCATTGAGAATGGTGACCAGAAAATGGACGTGCATGCGCAGTTCTAAAATGGCGCATGGCCTTCTTGTGAGAATAACTACCACAGTGCGCTGTGCTAAAATGGCTGCACAGTCTGAAAAAGTGTCGTGTTTTAATTGTAATGAACAAGTATTGTTAAAAAATTTAAAAGCCCATTATTTTCGTGCTCATCCGGCAGTAAAAGTTCAATATAAATCGCTTTCGAATAAAAATGTCGCTGATTTATTTAAAAAAAGAGATAATGCAACAAGTTCTAGAAAGGATTCAGAAGACATACGTAAATTTTTAAAAACTGCTTTGATTGAAAAATATGGTATGTCATATTTTCAAGATTTTAAGTATATTTCAACAGATACCAAATTTAAGCAATGTCACATCAAAAGTTGCGAATAGAGTTATAGAAGAATCAGGCAACTGTTTATCATGCTTTCAATAATATATTGATATTATTTGATGAATGTATAATATTGGCAATTGATGTGATAAATAAATAAAATGCTTTTTTTTTTTTAAAGGAACACTGTGCTAGTGTTTTTATTTTAACATTTTCCTTTGATGCATTTTTAAACAAATTCAAAAGCCCTCATCGATGGATTCATTTAATTGTAAAAATGTATTTTTAATAGTTATCATAACTGGTAAAATACATTTGCTTGTGTGACACAATACATTTGTTTGTGTGACAGAATACATTTGCTTGTGTTATGGGTGTTGCAGATTGATACAGAAAATTCTGCTACTGGGGCTACATTATTGGATCCAAGATTCAAAACTGCTTTTTTTAACAAAGATGAAAAATGTGATGCGGAGGTAAAAGCAAGAATAAGCTTTGATGACACAAGCAGCAAAAAAATTTCTTCTAATGAAGAATTTAATAAAACTCAATTAAATTAGGGCACAAACAACCTCTAGAATGATATTCATACACCATTCTGGGATTGCTTTCATGAATTTACCAACCCTGTCAACAATAGAAATTCGGCTTCTAGACAGAAAAGCCTGTGTTATGCTCGTGAACTTGATACTTATCTTGAACTACCCTTTTATCTAAAAAAAAAATAGTCCTCTGGTGTGGTGGGGTTAAAACGAACATAAATATCCAACACTGTCAAAATTTGCCAAAATATACTTGTCTGCACTAGCAAGTAGTGTGTATGTGTATAGCGAATGCTTGTTTTCAGAGGTAGGGGGCCATCTATGGAAAAAAGAAACGAAATAGGTTAATGCCAGAAAATGCCTAGAAACTTATATTTTTGCACCATAATTTAAAACTGCTGAACTATAACTATAAATAAAAAGTATATATGCACTGCATTTAAAATACAGAAAGTAAATTACTCTTAACAAAAAATTATTTTGGTTTGTGATAACGATTTTTATGATTTCTTTCTCATGTTTGAATTGCCAATTTTGCTTTTAATTAAAATTTAATTTGTTGGTAAAACACTATGTATATGTAGTTGTAGATTTTTATTTTTCGTATTTAATTTTTTTTTTTAGAAATTCATTTAATTAATCTTTTATATAAAATAAAAATTGTTCACACAAAAAGCATAAATAAATTGTAGTATTCGGTGGCCGAATGTCATAACATTCGGCTTTTAGGCCGAATATTCGGTACATCCTTAATGTTTAGGATGCAAATATATATAAATTCAAGGACAATAATTCGTCTTATCCAGTGTGCTTAAATAAGTTTTCATTCAATATTTATTATCAAAAAGAAATTGACTGATATGTGTTTTAATTTAAGTATAGATTTTATTTAATGTTGATAATTTAGAAACGACTGAGCTTCCATAAATGCATCGGAGAAAGCAGGGTTCCCACGGGCCTTTAAAAACACTTAGAAAGGGCTGATTTTTCATTTTGTTCTTAAGGACCCATAAAAGGCCTTATTTTTTGTTGAAAGATCTTAGAAAGTCTCTATTTTTATTTCATCTATTTCTTTTGTCCATCGTGAATAGTTTTTCAAATAATTGTGGCACACGTGATGAACATGTACGCCATGACTCATCTTTCAGCTATTTGCTGAGCAGTGTTAGAAATTTGAACTAGGCGTCATTTGATGCCTATAGTTTTGACTTTAGGTGCCAAATAGACACAGCTAGTTGCCATTTTTACATCTCTAACAATAACAACTATTTTATAGTCTATTTCTGTTAAAGATATAAATAAAGAATAATTCAGATTTTTGTATTAGATATTGTTTTAAATCTTAAAATATGAAATAAACAGATAAAGAAACCCCAGAGAAAATAAAATAGAAAAAATTGCTAATTTGTTTTTACTTGGTAAAAAAGGACATAAAAAAATAAATTAAAAAACAAAAACATACTTCTATTTAACAATTTTGAATTCTGGCTGTCTTGTACGATCATTATCCCAATACCCCTTCATTTCACCCCATCATGTTTGAAAATTAATTTTCCTGAGTTAAAAGAGCAATTAATATAAAAGTTGTAGTTGATTAAAACAGTTTGCAAAAATAGAAAATATTTGATAATAAAACTGGATAAACCGAGAATTGCATATAAATGTAGATTTGAGCAACCTTTCCATATGATCTTTCTCGTATTATTTGCAAATATAAGAATTAAACACATTTGAAATTAATATCAGGGGTGATTGTGTTCCGGAAATTTTAACTTGCTACTTCCGGGATTTTTTTATGAAATTGACAATTAATTCCTTTTTTTAACGGTTTTTTCTTCTAAAATCGTTTTTTAAAACCCCAAAGGATGTAAAATGTTTAGCTTCCCATCTTTCCTTCCTTTTACATGAATCTCTCCCCTCCTAGATTAACGCTAAAGGGGGAGAAATCTATTTTTAGGTACATAGTCAGGCTCAGGAAGTGGTCTGTATGTAACGTGTATTGAAAAAATGGAACGAGACAAAGCGACCATCGGCACCACCCCAGCATTCTTCTCAAACAACAGTGGTGCCACCCCAGCATTCTTCTCAAACAACAGTGGTGCCACCCCAGTATTCTTCTCAAACAACAGTGGTGCCAGTTCAGCAATTTTCTGGCCCTGGGCTACTTTTCTAAAATTGCAGATTTTTGACCTGTTTTATTTATATTTTTCTTGTTGAATATATTTGCGAAAATTTTTCCATTTTTTTCTTTATTTGCCTGTTTTTATAAGTTTAGCAATGCATTTTGTTTAAAATAGTCATGGGTGTAGGCGTGTAGAGAAATAAATGCCATTGAGCTATTTTTTGCAAGAATTAGGGCTAGTTTTCATCATGTGATCTGAAACAAGGATCACATCACTATCACATGTTATGAGAAAAAGCAAGTTATTGTTTGTGTTTACCGTGTTGTTTACAAAATAAGTTGGAGAGTTGATAGGGTTTTTTTCTTCAAGCAAATGCTTTATTCATGCTTTTTTTTTTTGTAAAAGTTTTTATTGAAGTCTTAACGTGTTATTATTTTGGTATTATTTAAATATGTGTTTTGAATTTAATAGAGTTTTTTTGTGGGATTATTCTTTGTTCCTGCAATTTCAACCATAAGCATCCACCCATTTTCTTTGTGTAACCAGCACTTTGAAAGGAAATTTGTTTCAGTAGTGATAATTTTTTTGACAACTCCGGTTGCTTTGGCTAGTCAAGGACACCTCGGTAGGAATTTTAAGGAACGGATTTAAAATGTTTCTTCCTCACAAGCAAAATATTGCAAACAATTAACCAAAGCCAGGAAGTTCTTTTTAGAAAGGAGGCCTATGTTTTGGCTGTGAAAAGCCAGAATAGAATATTTATTTTTGGGTTTTTTTTTTTATAATTTTGCTCTGCTAGAATTGAAATAAAGTTCCTAAATGAAGATGACTGTAAAGATATAACTCATTTGGATAAGGATGTAAAAAGTAAGTTTCGACTTGATTGGCTGAAAAAAGAGGAGCCATGGAGATGTAATTGAGAAATGGTGTAAGAAAATTGCGGCTCCGGGTGGATGTTTCTGCATCTGGTGTTCGAAAATTTTTCTATATGATAACGATGGTGTGAAAGCCCTCCTGAACCATGCTACATCCACTAAACATAAGTCATGGAGGACTTCAGTTAAAAATTCACTACATTTATATTCTTATAGTGGAGCAACAACTCCAAACAATGAAGAAGCCAGGAGTCTGGATTTGAATACTAGAAAGGTTCATGTTGAATCTCTTATGTTCTTTTATAGGGGAACACTCCATCCCTTTTAGTATCGGACCAGATTTGATAGACTTGGCTAAGATCTTGAATAAAAATCCAAATGCTTTGAAGGCTACACATGAATCACACGACTATTGCATATAAAATGAAATATGGTTTGGCAAACACTCTTCAAAACAGGATTGTTGAGACATTGAAGAAGGTAAAATTCTCTTTGAATTTGGATTAAAGTACAAGTAGATCATCCAAAAGTATACTTACTGTACGTGTTCAATATTTTTGTCCTGAACAAAATAATGTAGTTATTCAACATTTAGTTTCTTTTTCTCTTAATGTTGGTACTGCTGCCAACATTTACAACCAATTGGTAGAGTTCATAGAAGCAAATGGGATACCTTGTGTAAACTTGGTCAGCATGCTTATGGATTCTTGCAACAGTATGCGAGGAACTAAGAAAGGAGTTGAAACTTTGATAAAGATTAAAAAGGCTCCACATCTTTTGGACATAGATGGGGATACATGTCACACTGTAAACAATAGTTCTAAATAGTTTACCAAGCCATTTAATATGCACATTGAATCTTTATGCAATAACATGCATTTTGATTTAGAAAGTGTAGATAAACGACACTTGTTTTTGGAAATATGTGCTGTCTTAGAAATAAATCGACTAGCTCCCTTATCACGATGTTTTATCTGCTATCGATCAGATAGTTTTTTTGTGAGATGCACTATTAATTTTTTACTATTCTTTTATGTCCAAAAGTGACCAAGAATTGTATAAAACTGATTTGGAGAACATTTATAAGAAAAGTAATCTTACAAAGGACAAATTATTTAAACTTTCCAAAATACAAACTGTTAAATTGACTAAGCAAGGAGCAGAAAGAAAACAGAAAATCATTAAGAGTCTTTTTATATTCATGAAAACAAACCATTATTGCAAATTGCTGTTTATAAGGACATACTGTCTGTGTTTAATCAATATGTTAAGATGTTTCAGAAGAAGGAACCAATGGTTCATGAAATACACGTTCAATTGTTTACCATGTTCAAAGAGATATTGTCTTTTTTCATAAAGCACGAGTTGATATCAAGCTTCAAAAACATTAAAGATGTTCTTAAAGTAGATTTGGAAAGCAGTACTAATCTATTACCTGATAAATTGATTTATGTTGGGCCAGAAGCAACCAAAATAATCACATCATCTAAGAAAAAGGACCATTCAGTCCCCGCCTTTAAAAAAACAGCTTAAGGATGCTTATATTCTATGTTCAAAGTATATGATTGCAAAGTTGCCTTTTGATAATTCTACCTTAATATATCTGTCTGGTATAGACCCTTCCCTTAGAGGCCAAACAACAACATACTTGGCACTTACTAAATTACCCAATAAAGCCAGTTCTGTGCTAACAGATGACTAAATGGACTCACTTGATTTAGAAGTCAGAAACTATCAGATTTGTGATAAAATAACTGAAAACAGGATTTTTGATATTATTGGTAATGATAAAAAAAATTTAAAATCTCCTAAACGGATAGATGAATATTGGACTGCTGTTTCACATATGATTTCTGATGGTGTTAAGAAGTATCCTGTTTTAACCAAACTTGTAAAAGCAGTAATTTAATGTTTCCATGGACCTGCCTTAGAAAGTGCATTTAGTTTTATGGTGAACATAGTTACTGAACACAGGACAAGTTTAAACATACAAAGCCTTAATAGTTATCAAACAATTAAATATGATTTGTTAGCTAAAAAAGTTCAAGTTTACAAACATTTGATGTTGCAGACCCCATTAAAACACCAGTAGAAAAGTACTTACTTAACAGCATGTTGTACAGTTGGAGTACATATGATAAGTCGTTAAATAAAGAATTCTCAAGTATTCCTCAACAGCAAATGACTGAGAAAAAAAGTACAACTATTTCTACTGACCCAAGAAAGCAATTGTGTACTGGTAATTTTCTTGTCAAGCCCACTGTCTCAAATGGAAGTACAATTGCTCTTGTTTCTAACGAGCAATTAGGCAGTACTTCAAATGATCTAGCCGAGTCTCTAAAATCTGTTGCTGCCCACCCAATGCCTGCTAAAGAACAACATAAGATGGCTAAGAAAATAATTACTCCTACTTGCCTCACTCAGTAAGCAGTTGAGTTCTGGTAGTTTCGTTGCCAATCCCATTATTTCAGAAGAAAGTGCAGCTGCTTTTGTATCTAAAGAGTCATCATGTAGTAATTCAATTAGTGATCTGGCCAGGTCTCTAAATCTAAAAACTAATGGTGTCCCAATACCTGCCAAAGAACAGTTGTGCAGTAGTGATATGACAATTCACACACCTCATAACAGTGTTCTGAACTTGCAATCCAATACTATGATGGAGAATTGTGACGGTGCATTAACGAGATCATCAGCAGTTCAGAAAGGGAAAAAGTGACCTGTATCACAAGGCACTTCCGAAAAGTTGCCCATTAAAAAGCCTAAGTGTTCCACAATTACAAGTTTTTTTTTTAAAAGAAATAATTCATGTATTTTTTAGGAATGAATTGACCAGTGTAGTGTAAATAGTTTGTTTTTTAATGAAGTAATTCATCTATAATGTAAATATTTTTCTTCTATAAACTTAGTTAATTAGAACAAGCTACTATAGATAGATAGTTCAACATGCTTAATTTATATTTTGTATCATTATTTATCCCAAGCAATTTTAAATGAATTATTTTAAAAGTTTGAGACTTTTAGGTCAAACATAGTAGGGTCAATCCATGTCAAAACAACCAATATTTAAATAATTGTTCACCACACCATCTCAGATTTTAATAATTTTTTTTTACATAAGTAGACCGTCATGTTAGAAGTTATTTCCCAAAATATTAGATTTTTCCCACATATCTTCTGAGTAAAAAATAATTTTCAAATATGCAAATTAGGTGTTACACGCGTCCATTTTTTCACTTTTATTGCATAAATTCTGGAATTAGCTGTAATATCACTACCAAATTTGGTGTCTAGGGGTACTTTTTGGTGCTGAATTCAATAAAATAAACGAGAAGCTTCTATCTCCAATAGATTTTTAGATAATATATTTCAATTGATAACTCTGGTAGGCCGTTCCACAAGAGGGACAAGTCCTAGATTTTTTTCCTTTGGAACTTAGCATTATTAAGGTCTAATAAATTAATGGTTAAAAAATTGTGATGGTGTCTAGCCTCAGAAAATTATTTTGAAAAAAAGTTATTTTTCATTATGGCTTGCACCATGTTCAGTGAATTATATGAATTACAATGGGCCTGCACTATAAAATTAGCACAATTTAAAATGTAATCTTTCCGTCTGCTAACATAGTTATTAATTTAATATATTTACACTAGGTTGTGCTATAATTTTATAGTATATTTATATATTGTGTTTGGCGACTGTGGTTAGGCTGCCTGCATGTGCCGTCGCGGATGAAGTTGTAGTAGGAAACCTGCAAGAGGGTTTCCATCAAATTAGATGGACGGTTATCATCTGGTGGAAAGTAGCGTTATATTCCGTTTAGGTCGATATTATGCGGACTGCAATATACAAGTATAAGAAATTTTTATATATTTTTAAATTCAAACCCTGTTTTATAGCTATGTTGTGTAATATATGTTTGACTGTAGCTGTAATATAAGAATAAATACTTTAAAAGTCATTGGACATATTATTCCAGCTAACAGGTAAGAATGAAAATAATTTCAATAAAATCAAAGCCCCCAATTCCCTCCTCCTATATGTAGATAGGTGGAAAAAATTCCATTTTTTAAGATCTATTTTAATGTTAGTTATATATGCATTGGTGAGATCTAAAAATAGTATATTTTTCATTTTTTAAAGTAGTTTATTTTTAAATATTTTCTTTCTTGATAAAGAAAAGTTATAAAATAATTATGTTTTATCTATAACAGGAATTTTTTTAATGATAAATTTAAAACATTACACAAAAGGAATAGCAGGAAAAAATAATTTTAAAATTAAGCGTAAATTATTAAATATAATAAATAGGAGTAAATTATTAAATTTATAAGAACAAATTTAAAAATGCTTTTGAAAAAAATATTATTAAATATTATATTAGAATTTGTTTTAAATATTTACAGATGGGAAACCTTTTTGCCACTTATGAAAAAAATAAAATTTATAACAAAAAGAAACAATAATTTACTCTGTTTATTATATACATAAAAAAAATTACATATTAATAATACACATTGTTAAATAATTAAAAAAATGAAAAGCCAGTTTATAATTAAATCTTTTTTAAGAATATATTATTATATATAATATTGAAAATTATTAAAAAAAATAGCTGTTTGTAAGTAAATGGTTGAATATTATGAAATGGAAGAAACAATTTGCTGAAAGATAAGTAAAGCATAAATTTAGTGCTATTAAATCATATTCCTTCACTAGAAGTACTTGCGTAAATATTTTATATTTTTCCTTCCCAACTTTACCAGCATTTTTCTGAGAAGGAGTAAAATGTGACTTGTACCTTTCTATTATTCTTTTCCTTCAAAATAACGCACACACATGCAGACCCGTAAAAAGCGGGAGGGGGGGGGGTAAGGGGCCTCTCCGGACCCTCTTTTTTTTATTTAATTTTTCCCTGTCCTGGCCAGGTTCCCCAGCATATGGGAGGAGGGGGGTCTCTAGCTCGGATTTATTAATTAGAAAATTTTATGATCAAATACTTCTTGTGAAGTTCTTTAAAAAGTTTGGAAAGATTATTATGTTTTATTTTCAGAAAAATAGAAAAGGATAGAGAAAAGGAATCGCTCCATTCTTCAATTCAAGCTCTATTTTAATGCTATATACACATTTAAATGTATATATCTAGCTTCTACAACTGTAGGAGTTAGAAACCGTAAAATTTGACACTTTTATCGGTAATTTATTTTTAAATATATTTGAAGAATTACAATTTAAATAACACTGTCATCTAACGTTAGTAAACGAAATATAATTTGCTACCTTCTGCCGTAAGACAACAACCATCCGGTTAATTTGATGGTAGCCCAATGGCAGGTCGCTCAATACCTGTCCGCACTTGATGGCAGCCAAATTACATCGTTTCCGCAACCGCACTTGCAGGTAGCTTAACCACTTCGGTGTTTGGCACCAACCATCCTTTGTTTACATGACAGTTACTGCATGTGATTTAATCTTCTGTGGATCAAAAACCTACTTAAACAGTCTTTTTTTTTTACTGCATTAGATCTAATGAACTAATTAATGTTTTATTTAATATTTTCTTATATAAAAACCAGCTAAGTTGGTTATTTTAGTTTAATTAAAATGTCTTCAGAAATAGAAGATTAAACAACATGCAGTATCTGTCATGTAAACAAAGGATGGTTGTTGCCAAACACAACATACAAATATACTATAAAATTATAGCGCCACCTAGTGTAAATATATTAAATTAATAACTATGTTAGCAGAGGAAAAGATTACATTTTAAATTGTGTCAATTTTATAGTGTAGGTCCATTGTAATTCATATAGTTCACTGAACATGGTGCAAGCCATATAATGAAAAATAACTTTTTCAAAATAATTTTCTGAGGTTAGACACCATCACAATTTTTTAACCATTAATTTCTTAGACCTTAATAATGCTAAGTTCCAAAGGAAAAAAAATCTAGGACCTGGCCCTTTTGTAGAATGGCCTACCAGAGTTATCAATTGAAATATGTTATATCTAAATATCTGTTGGAGATAGAAGCTTCTCATTTATTTTATTGAATTCAGCACCAAAAAGTACCCCTAGACACCAAATTTGGTAGTGATATTACAGCTAATTCCAGAATTAATGCAATAAAAGTGAAAAAATGGACGTGCGTCACACCTAATTTGCATATTTGAAAATTATTTTTTACTCAGAAGATATAGGTGGGAAAAATCTAATATTTTGGAAAATAACTTCTAACATGATGGTCTACTTATATAAAAAACATTATTAAAATTTGAGATGGTGTGGTGAACATCACTGGTTGAACTGACATGGAATGACCCAGTAAAGATTATTTGAAACACCTATTTGGCTATCATCTAGCTTTAGTTAGCATAACAGAATATTTTAAAAAATATTTGAAACACACCGGCTCTTCTTATTATGTAGAACATGAAATACATGGACTTCTATTTAGATATAATGCAAGATCAGGTTTTATTATTTTTTTTGCATTTGAAACTTTGAGAGATTTGTCGAATTTCCAACTGATGTCTGCTTGCTACCTACAAGTCTAATATATTGCCAAAAATATTGCATAATTTTTTAGGAAATTTCTTTGTATGTTCAGGAAATTGGACTTAGACTCACAATCACCCCAGTAATATATTAAAAGGGAATATTAAGCTAAATTTAGTTTTTTTTTTTTTCCCTTTGCTAATTTCATTGAAATATGGGATTTCATTTTAAAATCTTTAGAAGACTATGTTCATGGGGGGGGGGGGGGGATTTTCGTATTTGCCTGGAGATCGGCAGTCAATGCAAATATCGCAGCTTCATGAAGAAATGCAGAATTTGCAGCTAGTGTTCAGTATTTGCAAGTCAATGACAAGTTTTTATGTTTTATAGTTACTACCAGGGTAAGAAATTAACGGGGGCTGTGCGTGAACTGCGGCCAAATTTTTGTCGTTTGCGGCCATGATTTTAGAATTGGGGGAGGGGGGGCAAATCGCAATTAGAATTAAACTACTATAATTTACCAAAATTATTTGAGGTTGGTCCTCATATCGAATAGAAAAACATTGTTTGTGGCGCTAACTAAAGATGTGTGTGTGTGTTGCTTCTTGTGCCGAAAATTCTAAATGCACCACTGTTCGACCATAATAATAGCCATGATTTTTCTTAATTGATCTTCTATTATTAGAGGGCTTATAGTTATAGCTCAGGCAAGGAGAGGAAGGAATAAAGATTAGGCAAAAGCTTTTAGACCGAAGCTCATTAGTCTCTGCGGTACTCCTGTAATCACGAAATACCAAAACGTTAAGAGAGAAAAACTAATAAAAAAACACTGCCTTAATATCTTCAAATCCTATTTATATTGAAAGTACTAAAAACCGAATGACTTAAGATACACTTCAAAATAACATAATAATAAAGGAAAACATAGGAGGGGCTAATTAGTGGTAAAATGGTAATTTGAAATAATTTGCTTGAAAAGGAAATTTAAGAAAGAATAAAAATAATAATTCTTTTCAAATTTGAGGCTCCAAGCAGTCGCATGGGTTACTTGGCCCTCGGGACACCGCTGGATATGGTTTTTTTTATTCATGTAGTATTTATATTCTCTTTTATCCGTGGTTACAATTCAAAATTTTGTATTTTATACAATTTTTTTTTCAATTTCCTATAAATGAATCATTTCACTCTGTGCAGATTAATGTAAATTATTTATTATTTCACAATCATTATTTTACTCTGATTTTCAGAAGAGCATATAAAATATTTATTAAATAATATGTACATGTGTATCGTAAATTTTTTCATTTTTTAATATTAACAATGGTGGGCAGTTATAAATTATGGCTGAAATAATAAGTTTTATATAGCAATTATGAAATTGTTATAGATTATAATAACAATCTAATCCGTATCCATCGGTTCATTTTGCTTTCCCTGCAATACATGGTAATGTATAAGGAAAGTATTGGAATTATGTTGAAAATCGCAACTTAGTTTTCGACGGATCTGCACATTTTGATACCTCTAGAACACAAGAAAACTATTTTTGGCATAATATCTGTGTATTTGTGTCTCTGCGTGTGTGTCTGTCTGTGCAATGTATGCATCCACTCTAATTGAAAAACTAATTGGCTGAATTTCATAAAATTTGGTAAGTCCCTTATGGGTGACCCTGTTGTTGATTAGATTTTGGTACAATTCGGGATCAAAGCACCTGCCTTTTTAACACTTTACAACAAAGTTGAAAAGTGTTTATGACTTTGTTCATTCTGTCTGTCAGCACGATAACTGCCGTAAAAATGATTTAATCAAAATGAAATTTTAATATGTTTTTCAGATGGTCTGTAGGACCTATGGGAATATAAATGAATAATATCACCCAATTAGTTTTGGATTGAACCCGGGTTGAAAAAATGAAATACATTGAACTCTATGGGACCTAATTTTTCAAACATTTTTTAAGCGGATTTAAAATTCATAAATTGCTTCGAAAGTTTTAGGTAATATTCAAATTATTCCATAAGATATATAAAAATATTTTCAGCAAAATATATTCAATAGTTTTTTAAATAAAAATTAAAATAATAATTACACCTCTTATATGAAGCGATCACATGATCATGATATGAAAAGATCACGTGACCTACTTCAAAATGAAATATGACATCCATCTTGTCTCAAAATCATGATTTTTAAAGTTCTTTTGGTACTTACATATTAACGCCACCGCATTGCGCCAATAAAGAGCAATCTTGTTGTTCGCACGCGCACGCAGTGATCTTTTGGATTACTTGTTGTTTGCTCATTTTTGACGCCATTTTTTTGTGCTACGAAAATGCGTATTTGGGGTTTGCCAAAAACAGAACAAGATGCAATTTTATTTTTTCAGGAGCGAAATATTTTACCAAAAAAAAAGAAAATGTACCAATTCACATGACATAAAACTTTATTTTGGTAAACGTAAGTTTTGGAAATGTAATTTAAGACAGTGTGATCAGCAAGTGGGACTTAGAAAAGACAACTGGTTTGAGGGGAGCAGAATTCCATTTTGTTCAGCTTTGAGATTCATATACTGCTGGTGCGAGGAGTTGATGTCGATTAAATTTTGTGAAAAGCAACTTGATTTATCAGATAAAACTGTTATAGATTGGAACAATTATATGCGTGAATTATGTGTCTTGGATATGGAGAATAAACCAAACAAGAAAGTAGGTGGACCAGATTGCATTGTGGAAATTGATGAAAGTTTGTTTACTAAACGTAAAAATAATTCTGGTCGAGTATTACCCGAACAGTGGGTGTTTGGTGGTATATGTAGAGAAACAAAAGATTCGTTTGTTGTCATTGTTCCTAATAGAACTGGCTCTACCCTTCTTGATAAAATTATTGAAAACATTGCAGATGGTAGCACAATTTATTCTGACAGTTGGAAAGGTTACCAAACAAATAGAATAGAAATAGAAGGATTCCTACATGCTAAAGTTAATCATAAATACAATTTTATTAATCCTGATACAGGAGTTCATACACACAGTTGAAAGAATGTGGGGCAGTGCTAAATGGAGGAACAAGAGACATAGGGGGACAGCGAGACATCATTTGGAATCTTATTTATCAGAGTTCATATGGCGACAGCATAAGGTGAAAGAAAATAAGAGACTGTTTTGAATCTATGTTAAACTCTATATCGGCCTATTTTTCACCGAAATCCGATTGATTACTTTGTTTTTAAATAAAGTGTTTTGATTTTAAATAAAGTGTTTTATTTTATGATTTGTCGCAAAAATTTTAGGTGTAGATTGGCGGCACTTAAAAACCGCCAAATCTGTAGCTGCGGTGGCGTTAATACATAAGTACCGTTCTTTTTAATTCATATTGAGTGTTGTATCCATCCTAAAACCACTTTATTTTTGCTGAAATTCTGTGCATCTACATACTGAAACAACGTAATGACAATATATTTGAGTTTGATCATCCAAATTTGATTATTTCTACAACGAAGTCTATTTTTCACTTATGTAAAATGTAAACAGGATGAGTTGTATAAGAATTGCTGTATTTTTTTAACACAGAAGTATTTAGCTCATGGAGTTTGCATAGCTGTTATGATTGAAATATTCATTGATTTTACAGAGAGGACGATTTTTTTCGATGAAGTTTTACGTATAGAGTTTAATTACTTGTAGCTCTATGCTCTTAATTTTTTAAATAAAATAAATTATTTTAGTACTGTGATGAATGAAATGAATGGGAAAATGTTATGAATGAAATGCTGCTTTTATAGAAGAGAGAGCCAGGCGTGTTATTTTTTCTATGACGTCATTTGAATGAATTTCAATTGTTTTCGATGAAGTTTTCAAATATAATAACTTATCGTAGTATTATGATAATTCTAAAATTATTACCGAGGAATGTATCACATTTTAGAGATATTTAAACCAGGCAATTTATACTTTAAGTTGTTACTGTCAGTTGTTTTCGATGAAGTTTTCAAATATAATAAATTATTGTAGTATTATGATGATTTTAAAAATATTACCGAGGAATGTATCACATTTTAGAGATATTTAAACCAGGCAATTTATATTTCAATGCCGTCATTTGAATGAAGTACATTTTTTTCGATGACGGTTTAAGTTTTCAAATATAATAAATTAATGTAGTATTGTGATAAGTTTTAAAATATTACTTAGGAGTGTATTGCATTTTAGAGATGTTTAAATAAAATTGCATTGAAGTTGGAAAGTGTTTCATAATCAATGCTTTAAGCATGATTGATCTTTCTTGTTCTTTTTTTGCAAAATGGCTTACAAATATTCCTGTATCCACTCTAGCTGAAAAACTAATTGACTGAATTTCACAAAATTTGATATATAAATCACTGATTGATTAGATTAGATTGATTAGATTTTGCTACGATTCGTGAAAAAAAGAACCTGCTTTTATTGCAAAATGGCCCCCAAAATCTAAAATAAAAGACTACGTAATGCTGAAATGCATCAATTAAATGCTTGTTTTTTATGTAATATTTGACAACGAAAAGAATAAGACCAACCCCATTATTCTCTAGGACTAGTCGTTCTCGAGATATTTTAGTTTTTCCACATTTTTGCTATGCCAATTTGGAGAATAAGTCCAGTTACCAAATGAAAATGAAAGCTGAATTAAATGTGTAAATTTAGTGTTTCAATTGATTATGCATGTTATTTAGTGCAATTAAACTCAATATTGTTAGTTTCGTGACAATCCTAATATACAGGAACATAAAATTTTATACCATAAGGTGAAAATAAGGGGTTCTTAAAAGAGCAATGATGGTTATTCGAAAGTTATTTCCAGATTTGTGTGGCAATGTTGCTTAACAATCCTGCTTTAAACATTCATGTGTCATGTAAGTGCTAATACACTTCTTTATGATAGGAAACAAGAAACATTAATTAAAGAGAAGCAATAAAACCTATTGTAAACAACGCCTGGGCTCAAAGTTTAAAATTCTCATTTTTAGTTAGTAGTTGGTCACTGTCCGGTCGATTCATGAAGAGGCCTGTTGACTCTTCAGTCACAATTGAAAAATGTGCAGTGTTTTTTTCAACTTGTTTGATGGTATTCAAAATTGTATTTAAATATTTTATATATATGCAGAAATTTATAGATATATTTACATATACTTATTTACAAGTTTATTACATGGTAGACATAAATCAAATTACCGATCTTTCTTTTCTCTCATACCTTGAACTAGCAAGTACTTTGGTCAGGTGCAATGCACCAGTATGACTGCTAGCAAGAAAAATAGGGGATCTACTTTTCTAAGATCTATTATTTAGCTGTTAACGCAGAGGGGAGGGGAGATTTAAGAGATTGGCAAAATACAAAACTTATTTTTTCTGATAACATAAATTTACAGAAATATTTTTATTTTTTAATGAGTAATGTTTTACTCATTAAACAAAATGTTAACATGTATTTATTATTGCTAGCTTCTAATTTAGACATTGAATAAATTCTCAAAACTTATTTTCGGTCAGTATCCCCATCTTTTCTATCAAAATTTAGATTTTTCATTTATCTGTTTTCTGAATATTTTTAACATCTATTGTCACCTGAGCAGTAAAGAACAATGAAAAATCCTTTACGTGATAACTGGGTGTATCTATAGCTCCTTAGTTATAGTCCAGTCAATAAAGGCAAAAAAAAAGGCCATAGCCCACAACAACTTTAGGGACAGCTGAATTTTTGTGCACAAGTAGTACATGTTGGGAAATGTATTTTCCTAAAAGTCTCCACAGCTACCTTGCTTGCTTTCCTCCCCCCAAAAACTTTGAAATTGTAGTGTCTCAGAAATAAATTTATATTTCATGAAGGAGACATCAGACAATAATGTAGTTGGTTTCAAATACCTCATGGAATATGTATATGTTCTTTAAACATGGTTAAATATCTTTTCACACCAGTGCAGAATATGTAAAATTTGAGAGTTTTTATCAAAAATTTGTAGTTATTTGCCTGATATATATTATTTTGGGCCAATTTATTTCCCTTTAATTAGCTTACAAATACCCAGAATTTTTTAAACTTTAAAATGATGTATAGTGTGTGCAGCCAATGGTAAGAAACATCAGAATGCCATTTCCTTTTCATTTCCAACTTCGTTGTAGATACTGCAAAGAATAAAGTTTACAGATTGAGATTAGTGAGAAGTTCATTGTCTGATATAATAAACTGTTTCCACATTAACGATTTCATTTGATAATTGTTCCATAATTTTTGTGAGAGTCCAGTGTCAAAGCTCACCTTTTCTTCACAGGTCAATTTTTGTAAGCAGTGAATGATGATGAAGCAATCATCAATAAAGCAATGTGTATTGACCAGTCATGGATGCTGGCTGATGAAATCTGTAGGATGAAAACACTCTTATTGATCCATGATGCACTGCACCTACTTTTTTACACATAAATGAAGCATTGTCAGAATTCTGGGGATCTTCATTGACCACCAACGGACAACATGTAGAACTGTGAGAAAGTCGTGTAGCAAGGGATGACAGTGATCTTATAAAGTTTGTGAGCTGATTAAACCAGAACAATCTCTTTGCTCAGATGTCAGGTGAGCTATAAATATGTGATAATTTTTAAGAGCTATAAATATGTGATAATTTTTAATATTTTCCTATTTCTAGTTTACCAATTGCAAAAGGTGTTCTTACAAGGAAGGTCTCCTGACCGACACCCACCAATTTTAATTAAAAGATTACTGTGAATAGTATGGGTCTGACAGAACACATTGTGCAAGTACCAGCGGCCCTATAGCAATAGAAACGATACAATAAATTATTGAAAATTGGTTCTGGGTTACCAGAATCTATACGTTATCCCGATTTGGGGATTATTCATTATGATTACTGTTTTGACAATCGTGAAAGCTGAAAATCTCTGAAGATGTAATATTATAAAAATTCGGTTAATGCCTAGATCCTGGGCATATGAGCGTCGTATTTATAAGTAAGACACCACTGAAAGATTTTGAGTAGTTGCGAAGCAAGATCTTTAGAAAGTCCTGCTTTACACCATCTTGGGGCACTTCTCCTAGCAGGAGGAAGCTCTTGTGCAGTTTTTAACAAAATCAATAGTAATACTAAACAATGAACACTAACAAGACAGTACCTACTAATACAACTCATCAGCTTTTGAATTGAAGTCTCACTTTTTATAAACTTGTCATAAATTAATCTATAGGACAAATCCAATTTGGTGGCACTACGACCTAAATTAATGTAACTTTAACAGACTTATTATTTTATGGAATAAATGTATTGCAGAGGTGAGGAATAGTAAAGAAATGTTCAAAATAGAAATATGTGCAACACCAACTACATTTCGCAAACCTTTGGAAAGAAAAATTGGCCAAAGAGCAAAGAAAATAATCTGATGTATGAAAAACAAAATCAACCAGAGTTTGAAAACATCCTAGGTGTGAATATGTGTATCCACAGGAATACCAAGAATATTTCCACATATCAATAAAATGTGGAGAAGAAAATTGATTGTGCGTAATCGCTTGTAATTTAAAAATACTGTCTCTTTTGTATAAATGAATGTTGATTTGCTTAATCATAACAACATCTGAAAATTTTCTCACAAAGTTCTTCGATAATCGAAACCCGTACTTATCTAGGAGTTAAATGAGAGCTGTAGTTTTAGGAGGAATGTTAAGTAAATTCATATCTTTATGAGATGGAACACAATTATTAATTAAATCTTGGTTTCTAAATACAGACCAAGAATACCAAAAGTGTTTCCTGTGGAGTGATTTTGAAAAAAAATTCCTTTACAATTGTATAAATATTGCTTGCTTGAAACATGTTCCTTTCCACATTGATACCAAACTTTCCCGTTGGTTCAGGGTATACAGTGAGTAGTCGAGATAACAGATTGCTACTTTTACTAATTATGAGCAGTATTGTGTATGAATGTGTTATGGAATGTATATATTGGACAACATTTTTAATTTGTTTTTCTCCTGAAAACGCGAGTGTTCATCCAGAATATATTTCCTTATTGAAGTCCGATTGATCGGCGTTGAAAATCTGTTCATCGCTAAAATTTGAATGTTTGACAAAAGTAGTAACATCCTTTACGAAAGCTTATGCAGAGTTTCATCTATCCATCTGTTCGACTGTTTCCCGAGGCGATATGGTTTTTGTTATTTTCCTGCTGACAATACGGTACTTTTTCTTAAATGTGGTTAGCTATTTTCGCGATGCTGAGAATTTCACTCCTAAATCAATGGCTTTAGAACAGGCCCAACGCTTTAAATCACAATCATGTACAACGATGCATTTTTGTTTTGTTTCCTGGAATTGTTCGTATACAAAATCTTGAATGGTTTTTAATTTTTGTACGCAATCACCCAAATTTCCAATTTGTTTTTTCCAATTTTTTAACTGCTGCAGGTTTTTTACTAATTTAAAGCGATATTGTACAAGTCGTAGAGGGCGACATGATCATTTACTTGTATTTCTCCAATATTGCACTGCAGCTTCCTTATATTCAAAACTTATGTTCGGTATCTGTACGTCACCTTCATCAGAACCCAAATTAGCATCAGCACTAATATATTCTGGATCGCTCTCGTCGTCAAGCTCGTAATCAGAGGATCCTTCCTCAATCCCCTTTCTTTGCATCGAAGTAACATATTCATGTATGACTTCATTGATTCTGTTTTTTAGATCTCTTTCTTCGTGGGTGAAAGAAGTTATTTGAAAATCATTTTGAGTTTATTCCTGATGAAGCATCCATATTACGTTGCATACGTTGATGCTAGTCATTTCGAATTAACGGAGCTCAAAATTACGAAAAAATAAATAAACAACAATGCGAAATTGCAAATGTAAAAAATATTCAAATAGTTTAAACACACTGCTCTATCAGCCTTTGATAGCGTAAAAAAAATCATGCAACGAGCTTGCATTCAAACAGTAGAAAGAAATAAACTATAAAAAATGTCGCTGGAAATACGAAATGTGCAGTACTACCGAACAGTAAGCGAATCAAAGAGCAAAGCAAACGAGCCGATGCACTGTTTTCATACTTATACTCGGGGAATGTGACGTATACTGTAGGCCAACGTTGGCACAGACTTCTGCAGTAAGGTTACATTTGGCGATGAAAACTATTTTTTTTCAATATTTTATTATGTCATTTCTATTGCTATAGGGCCATTGGTACTTACACAATATGTTGTGACAGACCAATACTAGTCACAGTAATTTTTTCATTAAAATCGGTGGGGGGTCAGTCAGGAGACCTTCCTTGTTAGTAAATCAGACTGTCCATCTCATTACTATGAAGTTGAACAAATGAAGAATTTACCTTACAGAAATCTGTTAGGTTGTCTTTCATTTTTTTTTCAAGTAGGACTAGACCACACATTTGCTATGCTGTAAATATTCTTTCACAATTTAAAAACAATCTAGAAATTAAACACTGGATGTTTTACTTATTATGATATGTAGGAAAAGTTAAAGTATTGGATATTTCTGGTTAATTGTTTGGATTTCAGATCGTTTGTTTAATGTCTGAGTTGAATTACATTTGAGTTCCTGCAGATTGTATCTTAGCTGATCGGAATATGCTGATTTTTCGTTATCACTGGAAATTAGCATACTCCGGAAGCGTCATAACAGATGACGGGTATAAATGCCTGGTGCCAATAATGGCGCTTAAGGCGACTCTTCAGTTAGCTTTCATACCCATGTTAACCTATGGGGGAAGTTCTCTGCAAATTAAATATTAGCAAATAAATAATTTAAAATTCTGTTTTTTGCACATGATTGTAGACAGTTTAATGCATTGAACTCGGTCATCAATTTTTTAAATTGTACTTTAAATATATCTTGAATGGAGTTAATTTGTCAAAATTTCTTAGATAAAACATCACTTTCTTAATTGCGCTATAAAAAATTAACTATCAAATGTTTCACATTTTGAAAAGCAGGGTTCAATAGATTATACTTTTGGCTTCTTTTTAAGATTTTTATTAGATTTTTGAATTCATTTGGGATTAGTATATTTGAATAGTAAATAGTGTTTTAACTGCTGAAACTTCCGATTTTCAACATTAGCCACACCTCCTATCCTCCCAGGGGAAAAATGGAGGTTGAAAATTCTTGGTGTGGAGATTTGAGGGGTGGGTGGATGATAGACTGGTATCGGGGAAATGAATGAAGGGGTACATTTGTTGTGTTTAGCATGTGTCTTTTGACTTTGGTCCAGTAAAGAAAGAAAAGTCCTTTGCGTTACATTTTGTTGTATTAGAACAGTTAATTCGGCTCACGCTGGTTTAATGTTTTTCTTCTTGCATATATTTGTTCCATGCTTATTTAATGTAAATATTATATTACTTGCAGTCTTTTAGGTCACCGGGGGGGGGGGGGGCTTCTGGATTGTAAATAATATGTTAGTATGTATAAAATTTTGGTGAACTAGTCACATTTTTCCCATCAAAAATCCTGCTTTGATGAATTCTGTCCCGTAGTTGAATTTATGAGTAAAGATTTAGTCTTGGGATAAAGGCTGTACCGAATTTCGACAAATTCTGTGGGTAGCTTTTGAAATAGCCCCACTTAAAATTGAGTCCATGTTTCAAGTTAGCTATTAATTAAAAAAAAACACAGTTTAACCTTTTATAGACATAGCATTATGCAGACAGTGTTTTTCCGCAAATTTATTTGAAGGAAATGATATCATGTCGCTTTACAAAAGATTTAAAACCAGTGTGTTTATGTAGCGCAGAAGTTTTTTTAATTTTTTTCCCGATTTAAATAATAAAGAAATGCATATAAAACAAATTTTATCGAAATTGTATTTTTGACTGGATTTTATCGAATACGACCTTCAGGTTTAAAGATTGAGGGAATTATTGATATTTTCAATTTATTATGTCACCTGTTTTTCTTAGTAAAAATTTTTGAATCTCATAAAAGTAGTGCGAATACATACCTGCCAACTTTTACGCATTATGCGTAAAATTTACGCATTTTAACTGCTCTTTACGCATTTCCGCATTTATTTGAATTTTTTAACATTAATAGGAAATCAATCTCCGGCGAAATTCTCAGGCTTTTTATGTTTGAAATTTATCAATTAACCAGACATAGTATAATTCCTCGGAAACACCGCATTTCCTCTTTTTTAACACTAATATCTACCATTTCCGGGATCGTAGCAAATCCATAATAAAATGCAGGGTAATGCCAATCAAATTAACGGAGATTCACGGCCGCGTGTAACGTAAATTAAGATCTCGATCGCTTATTTTATAAAAGTAATAAATATACTTCTTCAAAGGTTGTCTAATTCAGCATAAATCGCTAAAATGTTATTTTGTTCATTAATTTCGCATAAATACTGCGATTGCGCAATTCAGTTTGTTCTCATGAATCGCCGAGAGTACAATAGTATCTTTTTCCATCCATCTCAATCTTCTAAATATTGCATTTTTGATTGACTAAACTAGCTTATTTTCATATTCTAATTAATTATTACTGTTAATTTCTTAATTATTTTCGCATAAACAGTGCGATTACGCAATTCAGTTACTTCGTGTGAATTACTGAGCGTACGTTAGTATCTTTTTCCATCCATCTCCATCATTTAAATGTTGCATATTGGATCGACTAAACTAGCTTATTTTCATATTCTGATTAATTATTACGGTTAATTTCTTAATTATTTTCACATAAACAGTGCGATTGCGCAATTCAGTTACTTCACGTGGATTGCCAAGAGTACGTTAGTATCTTTTTTCATCCATCTCCATCATTTAAATGTTGCATATTAGATCGACTAAACTAGCTTATTTTCATATTATGGCTAATTATTAAGTTAAATTTTTAATTATATTTGCATAATATAAATTTTTCTATTTAAAAAATGGGTATAAACTCTGAAGGGATATTTTCCAAAAAGTGGTATTAAAGCAATGATTTAGGCAAATAAAAGGGAAACCATTTTGGCAGGAATATAATTCAGTGCTATATATATATTTTTTTAATTAAAGATCAATATTTGTTACTCTCTTTAGTGAAAACCTGTGTTTTGCCAAACATAAATATTTGTCTTCATTATAAAGTAATTCTCACCGGATAAAACCTTTATATATTTTTTGCTTTATAATTTATTGTCCTGAAATTTTATAAAATTGGTGTCCTGAATTTTCATATTCTATCAGTAAACCTGATATTTAATGCAATATTTTTAATGCAGGTACGTGTATATAGTTGAATTTATTAGAAATGTCGTTTGCGCGTGTAGTTTAAAAAAGAAATCAGTATAAATGTCATTCACGCAAAATTTTACACATTCCAATTTTCCCAGGTTGGCAGGTATGCGAATAATCTTCTACTAATACACAGGTATATCTACTAATCTACGAGAATATAAGTAGTACGGGTATGTCTTCCCATACAATTTTGCGCTTTCATTTTGAAATACATTAATTCAATTTCATATTTTTTGTAAATTTATTTACGGAATGGACCAGGATGTTTTATTCTTCAGACCTGCCTGTGAAGATAATTTTGAATAGCAAAAAGATACAATCTGAAACACACTATATGTGTTTCGTACTCACAGATTGTGATAATCGTTGAGACTTTAAAATTGATGCAAGGATAGATCGTTAAATAGAAATAAAGTGTATAATTTAAGCTTTTTAATATTCACTTATTTAGGAATGCCCCACACCAGTGGGATATTTTAATATTCAATTTGGCGAAGTTTATATATTAAATTCAGGTCGGATCAGGCCGTGTCAAAATAAATAAAGCTTAAAATAAATCAAAACCGTAAAAGAAAAATTTGAAATTACATATGAAACAAAATTCTCAATTAATAAAGTTCATTTGTTTTCGATAAAGTTTTCAAGTATAATAAATTATTGTACTATTGTGATAATTTTAAAAATATCACCCTTGAATGTATCGCATTTTAGAGATGTTTAAATAAAATTGCATCGCAGTTGGAAAGTGTTGTTGTTGAGACCCAGACCGTCCGACCTACCAGAAAGGTGTAAGGTAACCGTTTGGACGGCCGGGAAGTGCCACCCAATTTAGACCGGAACCCAGTGGGGGAGGCATCCACAGAGACCGTACCCTCCTTCCCCTACCACCAACCTCTCGGAAGGACTTACGGACCCACATGTTTAACGTGATCGTACTCCGCGTGAACACGGCGGCAGTTTTTTGGCAGTGGCTGGAATCGAACCCGGGCCTACCGAGTCCAACTCCAGCGCGCTAACCAATGGGCTACCGCGCCCTCAGTTGGAAAGTGTAGAAGACCCAGACCGTCCGACTCATCCAGAGGACATGAGCAACCATTTGGACGGCCGGACAGTTGGAAAGTGTTGAAGACCCAGACCGTCCGACTCGTCCAGAGGACTTAGAGTAACCAGTTGGAAAGTGTGTCATAATCAATGATTTATACGTGATTGATCATTCTTGTTAAATCTTTTCCGATTTGAATAATAAAGATATGTCTGTAAAATAAATTTCATTGACATTGCATTTTTGACTGGATAATATCAATTACGGTCTTCAGGTTTAAACATTGTTATTATTGATACTTTCGGGGATTATTGATATTTTCAATTTATTATGCCATTGTTTTATTATGACAAAAAATGTTGAAACTCATATATTGTACGTTGTACGAGTAATCTTCTACAAAGATAACGAGTAAAAGATATGAGTAATCTTCTACAAGTTTAATCTCTTTTGTACTGTGATTGTTTGTCTGGTGGTGGAAATATGAAGTCCAATAAATAAATGAAAATAAGAAATCCAAGATACTGTTTACTTTAAAATTTATCACTGATATTTTATTCAATTTCTTCTATGATTTTAATTTCTGTTCTTAGATTTCGAATGTTTCTAAATTATCAAAATTAAATCAATTTTATTCTTAAACACAGTTCCGGCGATTTCTTTCCTATAACAAATGTTGAATAAAAATTTATCTGAGCGAACTGTCATAATTTGAAATCAGCATATAGATAATGCGAATTATTGTCCTTAAATGTATTTATTCCAAACATCTTACACTTTTACTAAAATTATTAAATGTTAAAAATATTCATAATTATGTCATAATTAAAGAAAATATTATCTATCTATACTTACATAGAAAGTTTAATCACATTGAAAAGTTTTTAACAACACTAACAAATTGTGGCATATGACATGTTTGTTTTGCTACTGCTGCAATGAATCTTTGATGCTAATGAATTCTAACTAAATGGTCATTGCACTGTTCACTGATAAATGAAGAAAGCATTTTTAAAAACATAATCCCAGTCTTTTTTCATCCCTTCTCGTCTTTAACCAAAATGATAAATAAAAATTCATTTTATAGTAATGCTCATTCTTGATTTTAATTTTTTTTAATTTGAAATTAATTTTAAAATTTGGGTTCCTTTACATTTAATACTATATGTGATGAGCTTGTGTTTAATTCCTTAAATGATAAATTTTAATCAGCATACAAGCCAACAGGTTTCAATGTATTGGAAAATATTCAGGCCGGGCCGCATTGGGGTTGGTTTTGAGTGTTTACAGTACGGCTCAAGTGAATTCCAATGAAAAAATCTCGGGCTTTGGACGAGTCAAATCTTAACGTTTTTGAACCAGGAAAAATTTTTTAATTAGACCTGTGCAGACCTCTAGTCTCTAAATAACTGACTTTTGATCTTTGACTTTTCCTTTTCTTCTGCCGGCTCCAAGAACTGGGATTTTTCCAAATTTAGATAATTCCCCCCCCCCCCTTATTGCAGTGACGCAGTAGCCGGAACACATTTTTTTTTTTTAATTCTTAAATTCTAAAGACTTCTTACTTATTCCCATTATTTATTTATTTATTGAAGGTAAAAACGGGTTGCTTTTCTAGTTCAAGGACTCCAGAATGACAAACTGAATGATTGAGTAAATATCTTTTATCACATGTGTGTTTAGGAAACATTTTGACACTTTTTATTTTCGAGGGGGGGGGTTGAATCCCTCCCCTCCCTTAAATACACCTATGCATATGTGCTTAACATGTGTGTTAAATTTTTAATTGGCTGAATAACTGAGAAATGCCCAGTCTAAAGTGAGACATACATTTGAAATTTGGTGCATGAGTGAACAGTCTGAAAAAGACAACTGAAAAAATTGGATTATTTAAAAAATCGTGTTTTTGGGATTTGCTCATTGGGAGGCCGTTGAATTTCAATGGATATTCAGCTAGTGTTTAACTATTTGGTAAACCAATTAGTTTTTCCCATTAAAATTCTTGCTGCTTTAGGTTCTGTCCCGCAGCTGAATTTATGAGTGTACAAAGATTTAGTCTTCTAGGTCACCGGAAGCTTCTGAAAGGTTTGGAACGACAAATACATGCAGAATAATTATTATATAGGTATTTATTGAATTACAGTATCTGTATAAATGAAATCATTTTTCCTTTCTTGTTTGTAAATAATTTTTATTGTTTGTATAAATAGTCAGTGAACCAGTAGTTTTTCTCCCTCAAAATTCCGACTGTATTAAGTTCTGTACCGAAGTTGAATTTTTGAGTATACAAAGATTTAGTCTTCTAGGCCACCGGGGCTTTTGAAGGGTTTATAAAAACAAAACACATACAGTACAATTATTATATAGGTCTCTATTGAGTTACTATGTTAACAAATGAAATCATTTTTCTGTAAAAACGCCGTGAAAGTGCAGTACCGCTACTAGAGACTAGCTATTTGAATAGAATTGCAGTTCCGCAGTGCCTGTGTAGTGGCAACCGCCATTGCTATTCATTACTATGCAGAACCCGAGATTTCCGAGTAATCCCGGTTGAAACAAATCATTTTCAACACAAGGAATTTTCATGCTAAATACTATAATTTCCAAATACATCCTGCAAGGCTAAGAAATGCGGTTTGTAGAATATCACATATTTTTAGTGCTGTATCGTCCATTTCAAACTTCAAATTTCATACAATGCACTCTAATGTATACTATTTAAAAAGGAAAATGATATATTCAAAATGACTAAATAAATATTAGTTTTATACCATCACTCTGGACTCATAGCCATATAAATATCATTAATTTTATTTTTAATTCCAGTTTTTTAATACACACATTTTAGTGTTGTACCTGGATTAGTCTCCAAAACACACATTGACATACATACATATATATATATATGGACTTGAAGAGAATTTTTTCGAAATGAACTTATCTTAAGCCTAAAGCTCTTTCATGTGCAAGCTTTTTTGCTTGATTTTTTAGTTTTCCTATTTTCATTCCTTATTTTTGAAATTTGTTGATTGTCATTATGCTTTATTATTGCATTATGCTTTATTATTTCCTCTTTATGTCTTAATTTCTTTGTATTTTGCAGAAAATTTTGGAATAGTGTTTTATGAGTTACTACTTACATTCTAACATTGGATTTACTAATTTATTATATATATATATATATATATATATATATATATATATATATATATATATATTTACATTAGAATTATATTCATAGGCGTGCACAGACATTTTTATTAGGGTGTGCTGCACATAAAAAAAATAAAAATGTATGCGTATATTAGGGAACGTCCATATATTACGTCATCAGTTTTTAAAGATTTTTCGACCCCCCCCCCCCTTCCCCCTGTGTCATCAACCGTCATCATCGGTCTACTTCCTCCCCCCCCCTCTCGTCATCCGTCCTTAATTAACAATTTGTTTTGTAATTGTGTACATTACCCTTGATTACGTCATCATTAACAGAACCCCCTCAGTCATCAGTCCACCCCCTCCCCCCAAAATGAAGACGTAATATATGGACGTTCCCTTACAAGCTAACCGAAGTTGTTTGATAGTTAATTAAAAAATTTATATATATATATATATATAATTATAGAAAATAAATATAGAATAAATTATAGAAAAACATTAATTTAAAGACGGCCGCAATTTTTAAAAGAAAGCAAGTAAAAAAAAATATTAGTGGATTTGAACTATTGGTGCATAGGAGTAACAGACAAATTATTTTTTTTTTATTAAATGGTCGAGCCGCCAACTGAAATTTTGTCACCGAACCAGAAATTTTGTAATTGGACCACTTGAGATGGATTGACCCTATTCACAACCCAAGATAATATAATAGTGAAAGCGAGCACATTATTCATAATAATCAATCTGGATTTATTTAACTACCACAATGAATTAAAACATCTTGGTACTGAAAATCGCAGATTGCAAGATGAAATAACCATAAAATTTCAACGACTAACTGCAAAAATTAAAGAGAATGTCAAAGATTGTCGCAATAAAGAAATTTCCGAGCACAAATAAGAATTATGAAGTATAATTCCAAAATTCCAGTGATAACAAGATCAAGATGAATTAGGAAAAAAATAAAAAAAAAACATTTTGGCTTTCACCTCTTGAAGCTGTGATTCAAGAACTTAATAGTTTATTCAGCAGCTATTTTAAGTACTTATAGGTTGTGCAGACGAAGTAACTTTAAAAGCTAATGAAAGTCCATGTGTGGATCCGCTATTTGAAAAGAAGGTATTTGAATTAATGACCTGGAATTTTAGCAGCTCAACATAGTACAATCTTTTCTTGTTACCCGAAGGATATATTGACGGGCATAGATTTTCCAGAAAATAGAAAAATTAATGTGGTGACCAATGCTCCAGGTTCAGATAGGGATTTTAAAATGACTAAAATCATAGACAATTTGAGAAATGAAAAAGAAACAATACATACTGCTGGATAAATTCCTTTAATATAGTTTTGCCTCTTAGCATATGTTATAAAATAAGACGCCGTTCACCTGGTATAATAGATTTGAATTCTTCAATTACTTCGGAATAACTAACTGATGAAGCCAACTCCTGTTCAATCTACAAAATTATTAGGGAATCTAAGCGTTGTTGTGACATTGTACTTCTTCTCCTGGGCACTCCGTAAAACCCCGTCCTTGAGAGGAACAACTGGTAACTGGCAAGGTGGCAAAGCACTTGATAGAGTTGTAAACTGAACCATGCATTGACGAACGTTCCGATAGTTTAAACCAATCCAACCACTCTCGGATGATGTTTGTCGTACTTCCTTTTAGAACAGGACAATTATTACTTCGCAGCAATCTTATTTCCGCTTCTAACTCATCGAAAGATATTTTAAATTGGTCGGAAATTAATTTCAAGTTGTTTCTATCAACATTTAAATTCAACAATTCTTCCATTGCTATGACAAGTTGACACGTCTCCTGTTCAAAACGCTGATCGATTCCGCAGATCATAGAATCAAGGACTGGGTAGAAATAAGTTATTCTGACACACACACACAGAGACTGTTTGATTCGTGATCAGGGATGCTTGAAACGTGCTCTCCCGTCGAAAACTCGAATTCAAATTTTCGACCCCGTCACAATACTTTCCTTATACATTATGTATATAAGGAAAGTAAAAATAAGTAAAGCATAACTCACTCAACCCCATCAAGTAATTTTGTATCCATATTGTGCAGAAAAAAACAACAGAGCACTAAAACATTATGTAGTATGACTGCTTTGTGTGTTTTTAAAATCAAACTGAATTTTTTGTTATGGCTACCGGAAGGAAGTGTGTAATTAACGCCATCTACATGTAGGAATAGGAAGCAATATGAACTTATTAAATTTTATTAAGTGGAAATTTAAATGTTATTTTGAATTATGAAGTCTTTTAATTTTGTTATCAATATAATGAACAGGAAAACCATTATTCTGTTGCAGCTCTGCAGCAGGGATGTCCGAACTTCTGGGGTCCTCCAGCGATACTTAGTTTTTTAAAGAGAGTCCGACGATTATTTCTTTATTCTTATTTCTGTCGTTTCTTGACTGCCTAATCATCATATGTGAAATAAAGAATCGTCAGCTCAGTAGTGTCCCCGTTTATTCGAATAGGATTTAAAAACAGGCAAATGTTTTAGATACAACAAAAAATTATGCGTTTTTTTTTTTCTATTTTTTTATTTTTCTAGAACGCTTGTTGGCGAATTTTTTTTCATTGGGGAGTCTAAAAAAAAAAAAAAAAAAAAAATCGAGCATTAGAGTGTGCTGTAGCACACCCCGTGCGCACGCCTATGATTATATTGTAATCGGTTAGGAGAACTCTTTGGTTATTCCTTGACAAGAAATAGAATGGATAGGAAACTTTCCTTTCAGTAAGTGGGAAAAGCCTCCAGTTACATTTTTTTCATTCTTTCATTCATTTACCTCATCCCCCAAACCACACACCCTTCTAAGATTCCCCCCTTTATCCTCTTGGACAGGCGAGCAAATCATAAACTATAGAGGTCCAAGGGCCTTTCGTCACCTTACTTACTCTCATTGGCTCATCAGATGCCAATCATTGGGAAAAAGGAACTGCCCATCTCTTGAGCCACTGGGTGCAATTTTCAAGGGAACGGAGATTTTTTTTAACTGAAGCATCCCCTTAAGCTTTGAGCTTGTTGCTCGTGATATGCTTGTAGAGGTTATTGCTCGGAGGTAGTTTTGGATGAGCTTGTTGAAGCTCTTAATAAGCTTTGAGCTGGTGTTAAGCTGTGTTATGTAAATAGCTGATATGTTATGACTAGGCTTGGTATTAGAGCGATGTTCTTCTGATGTACTTTATGTAAGCTGCATCAAAATTAATGATACCTGTTATTATTCTTTCTATTTTTATATCATTTCGTAAGTAATAAATTTTATTTTTATTCACTGCTGATTGCTCTCCTATCACTTCGTGCTCATACCTGCTGGAAGAATGTGAACAAAAAGATCGCTAGTCACCATTCTCCTGGACTATGTTCAAAAATTCAGTTTTACTTTTTGATTCACTTACCTCGTTCTCTGGAATGACTCACAGCGTTCTTTCAGCAGAGGTCTTCATGCAGATTGAATATTTGACACGTACACACACTCATTTTCATATTTTCAGGACTGATCTCGGAATTTGTTCCAGTAGGTGCCGATCCCCGTGTATAGGGCCTGATGGGGTAAAATGGGTATAAAATTCATTGTTTTTTAATGTTCAGTTAAAATTTTCTAGTAAATGTTTAACAATTCAAACTTTTTTTTTTGGTTTTCCTTTACATTGCATTTTATGGGAATGAAAATGCACAATTTTCAGGCTATAAAATTTTGTGTGCAAGAAAAGGTTTCACAACTGTATGTTTGTTATACTCATTTTACCCCATGCAGGTGAAAATGGTATAGTGTGGGGTAGGGTATACAATAATTTAACAATGAAAATTGCAAAATAAATACACTTACCAAAGATTACATAATGATATATGAAAAAAACAAAGTAGTAAGCCATTAAAAATTTTTAAACTTTTTTTAAATATGAAATTGAAGTTAATACATGTGAAATTTAATAATGAATCTCGCTTCATTGCAAATGTTTATTAGCAACGTTTTTTCCCTGACAAAATCCTATCATCTCGCACTTTGAGTGAAAAAATACTAGTTATAAATGTTAAAATTTACCAAAAACATAATGTCCCCGATTATTAAATGTTGGTTCATTTAAGGTGTCTATTATTTGTTTCTTTTCAACAAAGTCTGTGTCTTTAGCCTCGGGAAAAACATAAAACTCGCCGATCTTAGATTTCTCCCAAGAATTTTACCTCATACATATGTCCTTCAATGGCCATAACTTTGCCAATGAATTCTTGTTTTCGCTTTTCTCCCAAATACACTACCTTTACCCATGCATCCACAGATATATCTACAGTGGAAATTTCTTCTATGCATTCTCAGGGTTCGCATTCGTCCTAAAATACCTAAAAGTTTGAAGCTTCCCTTGAATTCCTAAAATTAACCTAAAATTTTGTAATGTTTTTGCTGCGGCGTCAAATTTACTCTACTATCGCCCGAATACATTCCATTCATACGGCAATCGATGTTAAAAAAGACTTCAGAAATTAAAACGTTGTTCAAAATAGTACTCATCTTTTACAACGACGACAAAAATGTCAATCACGCCAAATCGCCGATTCTCAATGGTTAAATCCTCTCCGTCCGCGGGCGGTTTTAGTGAAATACGATCGCAAGACGAATGGCGACCCACGTGATCATTTACAGACGGGAGTTTGGGGGAGATTCTTTTGTTTGTGCGAGTGGGAATCTCCAGCGCAAGCTAACAAACCTAGAAGCCTTTAACCTCTCAAAGAAATAAAATAGAAAAAGACGGGTTCGATTGTTGAATAGTTTGCTTCCTCAGATTTACTAGATACATCACGAAGTTTCTCTTTCTTTGCAAAGTTAAAATTTTGCTCAACTATTCTTTGTTGGGAATCAATTGTGTGCAAAAATTTTGAAGAATTTTAGGTCTAAATTCAATAATACAAATATAGTTTGTCGGATTATGATTCTCTTACGCCCCTCATTACGTAATATTTGATCAACATCATGTCAAAACAGGAGGGTAGAGAAGGAATTTTTATCTGCTGTTAGCAACCTCTCTAGGTATTGATGATATTAAAGGATATCTCTTCAAAAGGATGCATTGCGCAGGGGCCCGGACCACATAGCAGTTTATGAAGAAAAGCAATAGATAAAATAAAATACGGCATAGTAGGGAGGTCCCGCAATTGGATCGCCACGCTCCCCATAAAAAATAAATTAAAAATAATGAAAGAGCAGAAATGTGAAGAATGTTAAATAAACACATTCCCGCTTCCAACAGATAAAACTTTTAAACAATTTTGATTTCTTTTTAAACTTAAAATTTTGTCAAAGTATTCCATGTTTAGTATGCATCTGGGATGAAAAGTACCAAAGATTTGAACTTTGTAAGAATTTTTGTTCAAAAACCAATATTTAAAATTATAGTTTTCTGGACTAGAGTTTTTTTGAGCCGCAGGAACTTGTATGTGTGTTTTTGTTGATTCTATCAAAACAGAGGATGATTGAAGGGAAATAGCTGTGGCTAGATTAACGGGTTGCAGTAGCTTTGATGAAATATAGGATAACTTATTTCCCTCATATTATTTAATTACTGCCTTCGGCGACCAGCCCTATTGTTTTTCAAAAAAGTTTTTAAACTTGCAATACCTTTCTTGCAGTAACTGTCGATCGCACACCTACGTTGCGTGCGCGAGTCACGGCTAAGTGTGCAGTTTATGAAGTGTTGATCTTGTACCTCAGCTACGCGCGCAAGTTACGGCTAACGATGTAGTTCATGAAGTAGCTGTCGATCGCACGTCTCCGTTGCGCGCTCAAGGCATGACTAATGGTTCAGTTCATGAAGTAGCTGTCTATCGCAAACCTCAGCTACACGCATAAATCGTGGCTAGCGGTGCATTTCATGGAATAGATGTCGATCACACGCCTTCGTTACTCGCGCAAGTCATGTCTAACGGTGCAGTTGATGAAGTAGCTGTCATTTGCACACCTCAGCTACGCGGGCAAGTCACGGCTAACGGTACATTTAATGAAGTAGCTGTCTATCTCAGCTACGCGCGCAAATTACGGCTAACGATGTAATTCATGAAGTAGCTGTCGATCGCACGTCTCCGTTATGCGCTCAAGTCATAACTAATGGTTCAGTTCATCAAGTAGCTGTCTATCGCATACCTCAGCTACATGCATAAATCGTGGTTACCGGTGCAGTTCATGGAGATGTCGATCGCACGCCTTCGTTACGCGCGCAAGTCATGGCTAACGGTGCAGTTGATATAGCAGTTGTCAATTGCACACCTCAGCTACGCGGCCAAGTCACGGCTAACGGTACAGTTAATGAAGTAGCTATCTATCTCAGCTACGCGCGCAAGTTACGGCTAACGATATAGTTCATCAAGTGGCTGTTGATCGCACGTTTCCGTTACGCTCGCAAGTTATGACTAACGGTGCAGTTCATGAAGTAGCTGTCAATCGCACACCTCAGCTACACGCGCAAGTTATGGCTAACTCATTAAGTAGCTGTCAATCGCGTTTCCGACCGTAATGCGGGCACACGGGTAATGATACAGCTGCTGCGTATAAAAGGAATCGTCTTTTATTAGCGGGTGTATGCAATCCACGTACGATATATGCAATAACGACAATTCTACTGCATGTAATAACGATATACACGCTGCGCGGGCACATGCAATCTGCATAGATTTGAAATACCTGTCAATCGCGTTTCAGCCCACTACGAGGGTTCAAGGCTAACAGATAAACACTTTTCCCAAAATAAATTGGCTTTTATTAGCATTATTTACTTTAAGCCCGCCCGCTGAGCGGGTGCATGCAATCCTTGTACATTACATGCAATAACTACTAACTTACCAGCTAGATGTTTGCTCTTATGGCCGTATTTTATTTTACTATTCTTCAAAAATTTTAAATGTGATTTTGAGCTTTTTGGATTCTTTTTTTTTTTTGTTAATTACATTAAGATTTTCTTTTTTTGTTTATATAAAGTTGTTTGAAAACTAAACTAACATTTTTCTAACATACATATATATATATATATATATATATATATATATATATATATATATATATATAGTGTGTATGTATGTATATATTTACACAAAAAATACCTGTGATAAAGTGGCCACTGGATACTGAGTGATAATTTGAATTTTTAATTCTACAGAGCATTAAAATGAAATAGGAGCAAATATTCAAAAGATTACCTTTTTCTTTCAATGATGTTTGTTTTTTGTATCAATTCTTCTTTAATTAATGAAAAGAACGGTAATTAAACAGTACTAATAATAGAAATAATAAAAATTAGCTCCTAAAATTTACCTAAAATTTTGAAAAAAAATCCTTAAATTCCTACCTAAAATTTTTAGAAAATCTGCTATGATCCCTGCATTCTGATGTAATTTCAACTTCGTTTAAACTTTTCTTGTTGGTTTTTACTTTTTTAGCATTTCGGGTATCAGATTCATTTTTCAATCTTATCATGACTTCTTCAGATGTTAAAACTTCACCCGCTTTTGATTAAACACATTTTTGTTTCAATTTTGAATTTGCAATGCCCTTTCTTTGTGAGACTAGAAGGCTTTGGTGATATGGCAGATAAAATGGCAGTTTTCAAATCCTTATAAGGAGAGACAATCATTGAACTTGAAGATTAGCCTTCTTCTATAGGCATAGGTGATATGGGAACATCGTGTTGAGAGATTAATGGCATTGATTCATTTGGCAACAGGAACATGAGGCATTACACTAGAGGTAGATGAAGAACCTTCAGTAACGTCATCTGTTGATGGTGTAATTCTGTGTACTACCGCTTCACGATTAGGAGGATAAATTCCACTGCCTTTGAAGCCTTTGATGATATTTTTTTTACTGACATGTCTTCAAAAAGTTTACCTGAAAGGTAAGAGAAAACAGCTTTGGTCACACTCTGAAAGCGACTTTCTCGAAACCATAGCTTCAGAACGTCTTTCCATTTTCTTTTCAATGGTGAAAATACACCAACATCTAATGCCGGCCGTCCAAACAGTTGCTCTAAGTCCTCTGGACGAGTCGGACGGTCTGGGTCTTCAACCAACATCTAATGGTTGAAAGGCATGGCTGGTGTTTGGGGGTAAACACAAGATGATTATTTGTTTTTCCATGGTACGTCTAATAGTCTCGTATGTCATATGACTTCCATGACCATCATAGATGAGTAGCACAGGTTTTTGTAATGGCTCAACATACTTTGAAAAGTTTTTCATCCATTGTTCAAAAACTGTATCGTGCATCCAGCTTGAATCTGTGCAGCCATATATAGCTGCAGGAGGTCACCATGAGTCCATGTGTCATACAAATGAAGGCTTTTGTAAACTGTAAATGGTGACATGTATTTCCCATCTGCAGAAACACAAAAAAGCACTGTGTATATGGTTTTACCACATGTTGCAGATTTTAAATATGCTGTGCGAAAATTTTTAGCAACAAAAACTCCACAGTTCCAAGAGTCAGTGCCAAGGCCTGCTTCGTCCAAATTGAAAATTCTTTCGGGGCTGTTTATTAGACTGTTTTCCTCCAATAAAGCTTCATAGGTATTGAAAAAGCTATTCACACAAGAATGTGTCAAAGCCAATGCTCTTGCTTTCATCAGCAATTCCGGTTTCCTATCCCCTAACTCCTTCAACCACCTCTTCTCAAAATTTCGAATTCAATCAGCACCTGGTATACCATTTGAAAAAGGAATTGCTCTAGAAATGGGCAATGATTTAACAAAATTCTGTACAATGAATTTCAGATCTTTTCGGTCTTGAGGATAACCACACTTTACCATAAATTTTAATGACTGCATGATAATATTTTCTTCCAATGAGAAGACTGTTGATCTTCCAGATCCTTTACGTGAAGGATTTTTTACCACCCATCTTCTCAAAGTTTCATAAGGAATTTTGTATTGTTTAGTAGCATTCTATATCAATTTACCATTGTCAACATCTCTAATAGCCAGCTCAAGACTTGCATCTGAATAAGACTGCACTTTTTTTTTTAACATATGTCCGAGGCATTGCAGGAAACCTGAAATATATATAATAGCCTATATATATATAATCAAATAGGTCTATAAGTTACTTTAAGTATTTTCTTAGTGATCAGTAGGTAGGCACCAATTATAAATATGCAATGACTGGTTTAAAGTTAATGTTTTGAATAGGTAGCCTATTAAATAAGTAAAGAGAATAATAATTAGCTTATATTCTTTTTTAACGTCTTTGAGTTAAACATTTCTGAAATATTGTGTTCTAACATTTTAATGCATTTTTAAAACTCAAATCGATTCTGCTTTCATTAAAATAAAAATATTTATCCCTAAAAACTCATTATACACCCTAAAGACAACTGCACATATTAAGCCTAACACTTGCCCATTTTACCCCATTTATGAAATCTGAAAAAACACAGCAAAAACAAAAAATAATTTCTTACCTGTAATTTAGAAAAGTAATAGAAGTGTTCAAAAAATGCAATGAGGTCAGTAGAAAATTTTATCAATGATTCTGAGCTGCAAGATGAAGTTTAATCAGTTAACATGTGGCATGAAACTGTGCAGAAGGGTTTCTACTGTTGCCACTCACATAAAACAAACTATAGTGACAAAAATATAGTGTGGGGAAAATATTTAAACACCAAACAATCATCTGTAGTTTTGAAAACTGTAAATATGTTTGAAAATTTAAAAATGTGAAACAATATATTTTGACTACCCATTTTACCCCATCAGACCCTATAGGTAACCCATGCTGGAAACATTGCCAGTTCGTCAGACAAAGAATATGACAATTGGATCTTCAGATCAACTGACAGATTGTTAGATCGGCAGGTCGTCAGTAACAGTACTGGCGATGGTAGCATGAGTAATTGTATTTACGGTATAGAATAAAAACGTTGTCAATTAAATACAGGGTCTGTATAAAAAGAATCGGAAAAAAAATTTTCCTGCCATGAGTGTACATTGTAGTGTGCTCGCAGAGCGCATGCTCGGTAGTGGGGAATGTGACCTTCAAGACACGCCAGGCGACAGTCGCCTTCGAGCTTTCATTCAGGCTACATTGTGTTTTTAGTGGACCCCTGTAGAGTGACTCGGTGCAAGCGCGAAATGCAGCAAACGATTGAACAGTGGTACGCGATAAAATTTTGTGTTGGATTGGGGAAATCGGGTACGAAGACGTTGACCATGATTCACCAAGTGTTCAAGGATAAAAGCATGTCATAAACAGCAGTTTTTAAGTGGCACAAGCTCTTCAAAGATGGCCGAGAGAGTGTGCAGGACGAGCCTCGCGCTGGACGGCCGTCGACGTCAAGAACCGATGACAACGTGCAATGTGTGCATAAAGTGCTGAATCCAGACCGTTGTTTAAGTGTGCGAATGGTCGCAGATGAAATTGGCATTGATAAGATGAGAGTGCACAATGTTATCACTGAAAATTTGGTGATGCGAAAGATCTGTGCTAAACTCATCCCGAAGGTCTTGATGGATGGGTGAGCAAAAGCAGGGGCGAGTGCTTGCGAAGACTTTCTGCAACGCGTTGAAGACCTCGGCTTTTTGGACATCGTCATCACGGGAGACGAAACTTGGATATTTGAATACAACCCGGAAACAAAGCATTCGGAATGGCACACTGGGGGATCACCTCATCCAAAAAAGGCTCGAATGAGCAAATCCAGAGTGAAAGCCATGCTGATTGTTTTCTTCAACGCAAAGGGGATCGTCTACTATGAATTTGTTCTTGAGGGGCAGATAGTGAATGGTGCTTTTTACCTAGAAAGGCTAAGGAGACTGAAGAGAAGGGTCAACCGTATGAGGCCAGCCATCACCGGAAATTGAAAATTGCATCACGACAATGCAACCAGCCACACCTGCTCCAAGGTGACCGACTTCCTGGTGATAAACGGCATCGCAAAGGTTCTCCAACCCCTTTACAGTCCCGACTTGGCACCAGCAGACTTTTTCCTTTTTCCAAAAGTGAAATTCTCCCTCAAAGGATACCACCATGGGACCCTAAGTGCCGTCAAAGAAGCTTGTATGCATGCCCTTAAGGACCTTCTGGAATCCGCCTACCAGGGAGCCTTCGAGTCATGGAAATGCCGTTGGCAAAAGTGTGTCGACGCTCAAGGGATGTACTTTGAAGACTTTTGAGGTATTGTAGCAATATCTGTAATAAATCTATTTTTCCGAAATTTTTCCCGATACCTTTTATACAAACCTTGTACATCGTTAGTGGTTAGTGTTAGCGCATGCTGTTTAAACGATTGATTACTTCATGTCAGTATTTAAGAAAGATGGCCTTAGTCAAGAAGGCATGACTGGTGTAAGAATGATACGCTGTTGTATTTGTTTGTATTATGTGAATGAACTTTAAAACGGTTATTTAATCTTTTTAAACTGTGCATGAAAAACTGTCTAGTCAAGTTACATGCTAAGCCTATATTTTCCTGAAGTGTGACCTCATAGAGATGGAACTCGAACAACATAACGAAAGTTCGTGAGTATTATCAGTTCCAACGTGGACTTCCTAAATGTTCTTATTTCAACTTGAAACGTTTTTCTTTATTTTTTATTTTATTTTATTTTTTTTTACCTAAGCCCAGCCTGGGCCGTTAAGCCATACGCCGTCTTGCGAAAGTCCAAAAGGAGAAGTACCTTTAGTGTCAATATCTCCCAATTTGGAACAAATAAGGAGATGTCCATTTATAAAACCACTTCCACACAAAGGGCAGGAGGCAGAGACTGCCACACCTATTCTATTGAGATGCTGCTGAAGATAATCATGGCCCGTCAACATTCGAAAGCATGCTACGCCTGTCTTTCTGGACAATTCTGGAGGAATCCTATTTTTAACGTGTAAAAGACACTCCCAACACTTCCCGGCAGCAGCCTCATAATACCAGAGTTTCCTGATGTCTTTAAATTTAGCCTTGATCAATGTTTTATGATTTCTCAAAGGGGGGGGAGAATGGTGCTGTGGCAAAGACAAAGCCAATTTGGCGAGTGCATCCGCTTCCTCATTGCCAGGAATTCCGACATGACTTGGAATCCACTGGAGAACAACTCTCTTCCCATTTTCAATAAAATGACCAGTAGTTTCCTTACAAAGGACTTCTTCGCGAGAGAAAGAGTGTCTTCTATTCACCAAAGCCTGAAACCTGTAAATATGTTTATACTGCATTTTGTTAAAACAGCTACCAATTATTAGAGGCAAGATTCCAACTTCGTTAATAAATGTGGATTTTATTTACCAAATGGCTTTTTCTTATTTTATCTTAACATTGTGTTACTTCTGCTAAATATTACAAGTTAAGGCAATTCACATCACGTAACTGTAGTACGCGGACTTACCCAGTTTGACCCGATAGGGATCAATAAGCATTAAGTCTTGAAATTTGAAAACAAGGTTATGGGTCCAGTTTACAGCATAAGATACGAGATATCACCAGTTGATGACTCACCCAGAATGATGAAAAGTATTTAGAGTCAAATTGATGGGAACCGCCTAAGTCCGCCTATCAAGTGCAAACAAAATCAAGGAAATAAATTGAGGTCTTTCCACTGGAGAAAATTTTTAAGAGGAAACATGGATATGCCATTGCTGACAGGAGATAATTATGCCACTTGGAGTAATGGTATGGCTTTTGCACTTAAAGCTGAGGGCTGCTATGGGTTTATTGAAAGGAGTGTTAAACCAATCGATGAAACCACATCCCGACGTGACCAAGACGAATTCACCCACAAACAGGATAAAGCACTGTCCATGAATGAATGAATGACATGAAGGTGGGTGACTCCAAGAAAGCCCAGCACAGTGACCACAGGTCTACTGTAGTATCCCCTGAAATGAAAAAGTCCCTTAGAAAAGAGGCCAGTAGCCGAAGCAAAAATCAGCAGGCACTTGACAGGAATGTCATGCAATTCCCAGGTTTCGACCACATGTCAACCCAAGTGTTCAAACCTATAAGCAGAGAATGCCTCATATTCACAGAGTATGTGTGCGGTGGTTTCTTCGCTATAATTACAGCCTCTGCAAAGCGAATCCTTAATGATATAGGATAATCCATAATATATAGGTGTCTTTTAAGGGTGCAGTGCCCAGTGAGGAGCTCAACAGCCCTTCTGATGCCAGTTCTACTGAGCTTGAATAATTCCTTTTGACGTATACTAAGGCACTTACAGTTTAGCTCTTTTGCCTGCCTTTGGCCCTTAGTATTATGCCAGTTCTCGCACTGAAGCTTTCTGAAGATGTCATAAATAATTCTTCTAAACAGTTCATTAGGAACAAACATCCAAAGCTGGTTCAGGACCTACAAAGGGTGTGCTTGAACCTTGTCTAGCCAACTCATCAGCCATTTCATCACCTGGAATTCCTGAATGTCCAGGCACCCAGTATAGTATGACTTGATTGTTGCTAGCAATCTTACGAAGTGCAGTATAGCACTCCCAGACAAGAGATGACATCATAGTAGACTTCCCTAAAGTCATAAGAGCAGCCTGACTGTCAGAGCAGATAAAGATTTGGTTGCTCCTGTAATTTCTGTCAGAGCAAATTCTTCAATACATTAGAATAGCAAAGACCTCAGCCTGAAAGACAATAGCGTAGCTGCCAAGAGGGTAAAATAGTTTTGTACCATCATCCGGACAGCATACTCCAGTACTAGTGCCTATCTTAGAGCCATCAGTGTACCATACAATACATTTCTTATTGCCCTCTTCCAGTTATCCCGTGAAGGGACCTGAATTTTATAAGGCTTGTCAAACGTATATCTGACAAGAATGCCATCAGATGGCATATGGAGACAAGGATGATTTATAACATTACTGTTCAGGTTGCTCCAAGATAAATACTTTTGAGTAATTTTTCCAGTGTTTCAGATATTTAAATCTGTTCATGCATATGAGAGCCTCAGCTTCAATGTGCATGTCGAGTGGGTGCAATCCAAGCAAAAGTTCAAGAGTTGCAGTAGGAGTGGTTTTCATGCATCCAGAGATCGCAATACACACCATCCTTTGAAGCCTAATTAAATCTAATTTAGCAGTTTCACATCTAATTCTAGACCACCATATAATGGAGCCATAGGTAATGATGGGACAGATTACCATATTGTAAATCCAATGGATAGTCTTGGGATTCAATCCTCAGGTTTTTCCAATAGCATTTCTACATGACCAGAAATGTCTTCTGGCTTTAGTTGTGCAGTATTCAAAGTGTCTCTTCCAATTGAGACCCATATCAAAGTAAATTCCTAGAAATTTTACCTCCAAATGTGTAAGAATAAAAGATTAAGAATATGTTTTCTTGTAAATGCAACCATAGCTTTTGCTGATTAAGAGAGACCTGCATTTTTGCACCATGACTCATCACTCCTAAGAGCAGTGGACATCATGTCAGAGACACTTTTACCAAACTTGCCTCTAGCAATGATTACATCATCATCAGCATATCTGACACAGGATACACCAGAACTAGTTATGTTCTCCAAAAGAGTCTACAACTAAGCACCAAAGCATTGGTGAAAGAGCACCTCCCTGTGGACAGTCTGCCAAAGCATGCACCATCATGTTATCACAAACGTCAGCATATCCAACACAGGATACACCGGAACTAGTTAAATTGTCCAGAATAGAGTCTACAATTAAACACCAGAGAATTGGTGAAAGTAGGCCTTCCTGCAGAAAGCCTGCCAGAGCATGCACCGTCTTGTTGTCACCAAATAAAGATGCACTGATATACCTATTAGATAATAGGTTCTTGATCCAATAAGAGATCGTCATATCGACACCTTTCTTATCAAGAGCATGTAGGGTGGTGTCAATGGGCACTTTATCAAAAGCACCTTCAATGTCAAGAAAAGTAGCTAAGGAAATTTCCTTAGATTTAAGTTTCTCTCCAGTATAAAGGAGAGACTGTAAAGGGCAGTATCAGTAGATATACCCTGTTGATAGGCATGTTAAGAGTTTGACAGTGGCATTGAAGCCAGAATCTCTTCCCTAATATACCTGTCAATAAGCTTTTCAATAGTTTTTAGAAGGAAAGACATAAAGCTAATAGGCCTGAAGGACTTGGCCTTATAATAATTGTCTTTACCAATCTTTGGAATAAAGATTACCTTGGTACTGTCATACCGCCACGAGAAAGTCTCTGAACAGGGTTGCCACAAGTAGACGAGTCAAAGAAAGGAGAGAGAAAGGTTTAAAATCAACTGCAACATTTGCCAATTCGACCTTATCGATGCAGGGAATGCTGCTCAATATGGTTCCCTTCTTCAAGATGTAAAATCTGCAGTCTGTGGACAGCTTGTTCAACTGTGGATCGTAATTGGTCGATTGAGATGCTTCTCACATGCAGAGTGATACTGTCTTTCAAATCTGCCAAGGTTACCAGACATCCTCGATAAACAAAACTTTTTAAGTATCCCCACAGCCAAAAATCACAGGGATTAAGATCTGGAGAACGAGATGGCCAGGTTGTCGGAAACGCATGACTAATTACTCTACCATTACTAAAATGTTGTCGAAGAAACTGCTGTACACAGAGTCCAATATGTGGAGGCGCTCCATCTTGCACATAAAGGTAATTGAATCAAGATATTGGTGCTGTTGCAGTTGGGGTACAACAAAATTTTCGAGCATGTTTTAGTACCTCCTGGCCGTCACTGTGCATGTCACAGGGCCATTGGGAGTAGCCTCTTCGAAAATGAAAGGTCCAACAATGAATGTGGCTGTGAATCCACACCAGACTGTAACTTTCGGTGAGTGAAGTGGAATCTCTTGGAAGGTACATGGGGTTTTCCATGTCCCAAATGCAACGGTTACGGGTGTTGACTGTTCCACTTAGATGGAAATGCGCTTCATCGCTCCATGAAATCTGCCATGGCTATGATGCATCCATTTCAACTCTAGCCAGAAATGTCAATACAAAGATCAGTCACTTCTCCCTGTCGATGGTCAGCAAGTGGTGATTGTGACTAATTTTGTACAGGAAAAAATGCACTGTGTTTCTCAGTACGTTCTGCACTGTGCTGTATTGTATGGAACACCCAAGTGTTGTGACACTCCACGTGCACTACTACAGCCTATAACGTTATCCATTGATTGTTCAACAATAGCGGTGGCAACATCGTCAACGACATCTGAACGAGTCGATTTGCGTCCTCAACCCGGCTGAACTCCTAGATGTCCAGTTTTCTCAAATCGAGCGATCATTCTCCTGAGAGCTTGTAGAAGTAATGGTCCTTTGCGCAAATTCTTGAGTCGGCGAAACTCTCGAAGTGTAGCTGCAGCATGTCCTTTGTTTTCATAAAACAGCTTCACAAGCAAAGCGCATTCTGGAAGTGTGACAGCCATCGCTGATGAGAATGAAAATTTCCCAGTTTTATCCCAATTTATGCCAAGAACATAGTAGCTGCAAACCAAGGGTTTATACAAATTTTTGTCCTTATAGTGCGAAATTGCAGTTACAATGACAGTTTAATTTTCTTCACTTTTTTATCTTCTTTTTTTTCATATCAGCAAACGAAATTAAAAAGGGAAAATTCCATATTGCTTTTTTTTATTATTATTATTTTATGTCTTTTCAGCATATTTTCTGTTGTACAGCGCCACCTATCGGTGTTTCTGGAACTAATTTTTTTTCACGTAATCCCTTTCCCCATGTCTAGAATAGTAGATTCAACAATTTTGGAGCCTTTACACTGAGTAGTGCGATGTATAGAGAACTCAGAGTAGGGGTGTTTTAATTCTGACCACCCGATATTTCAAGGGATTGTTCAGATTATTTATAAATGGCCTGATGCTGATTTTACCTTGAACAAAATACAAGTAGAACTTTCCGCAGAAGAAGGTTGGCTAGCTCAACAGAGTCAAGACCATGATGTGAGTGTCAATTCTGCTTATTCTATTTCCTTTAAAAGTAAAATTGTATCAGAAGGTAAAAATCAACTGAAAAATGTTCATGTTAAGCCTAAGGTTAATGTAACTCAAATTGGACCATGTTATATTTATAAAAAAATGGGTCATTTAAAGAAAGATTTCTCTAGAATGAAATCTAAAAACATTACTAGCATTGTTGAGCTAAATGACAAATCCAATATAGAAACCAGTTTTGCTGTAGATCCTGCTGATAAATTCAATTGGGTTATAGACACTGCTGCCAAGTGGAAACCCCAGGCCGTCCGACTCGTCCAGAGGACTTGAGTAACAATTTGGACGACCGGTCACACACACACTGCTGCCATGTGTCATTTCTGCAACAACAAATCATTGTTCCTAAATTTCAAAGAAATGAAAGGCACTTCTATGTCGCTGGCAGTAGGAAATGTTGAAAGCCCATTTGAAGCTATTGGTACGGTCAAAATGTTTGTGATTGTAAATGGCCAAAAAAATAATATTGTGTTAAATGATGTAATATACTCACCCAAATTATGCCGTAATCTTTTAACTGCTTTGATACTAGAAGAAAGTAATTTTAATTTTCATGGGGGAAAGGGTATATACTATGGTTCTTTACACCTAGTGAGGAAAAATACTTTTACACTAAAAGGAAAGAAGGATTGTACTTCTTAAAACCCCAGTATGAACTTAATAATAGTAAGAACGATATCAAGGATCATAAAAGTAAACCTGAAAATAGAGATAAACATAGCAATAGAAAATTTTAAGGACAAAAATGTTGGTTTAGAAAATCAAGAACAGAAAGGTTTAAAAACTGATTTCAAAAGTTGCAAAAAGGGTAAAAAGCTAATCAATGACAAGTTTAGTATTTACAAGAGTAGCTCGTTTACTGAGTCAAATGACAAAATTAAACTTTGGCATCTCAATTTTGACTATTTATATCAAACAAGTAAAGTTTCGGCTGTTAATGGACTACCTAAAGTTCAGGAAATTAAATTGCAAACATTGCATGTTAGCCAAAACTAAACGGATATCTTATTAAACCAATTGGTAGAATAAGATTCACAAAACCCTTGGAGTTGTTACATATGGATGGATGTGGGCCATTGCCTGTTCAATCATTAGATGGTAACTGATATTTCTTATTTATCATAGATAATTTTAGTAGAAAGGTGTTTGTATACTTTCTCAAACAGAAATCACATGTTTTTGAAATCTTTAAGGAATTCCAGATTAGGGAAGAAAGACATTTAAACAGAAATATTTTAAATGTTAGAACAGATTGCGGTATGGAATTCTGCCATAATAAATTCAAAACATATTTAAGCAAGCAAGGGATTAAAGCCGAAAGAACTAACGTTTATACACCTCAACAAAACTGAGTTTCAGAGAGGTTTAATCTTACTGCTTTAGATTGCATAAAAGCAGTGCTTAATGATAGTGGAGTAGATGAAAATTTATGGGCAGAAGCAATCTCATCTAGGGTTGCACTGAATATTCGGTTGGTATTTGGTATACTGCCTATTCGGCAGTCAAACCTAATATTCGGTTAGTAAACCGAATAGTAAAAAAAATTTTAAAATATTCGACAATTGGTAAAGCACATTTTTTTTATACAATGAATGAAAGTTATAGTATCATAGTATATAACAATTAATTTTTTTATAAAATATGCAGCTAAAAAAAATCAATTATCATTTCACAAATATTAAAATAAGGTGAAGGTGATTAATATATATAAAATAAAAACACTTGAATGAATATTCAATTTTGCAGTATTTTAATTTCTTAAGTTTTACACCATATGAAATATTGTTTAAAAACATGAACTAATTATTCTTTGTAATCAAGGTTTAATAGAGGTAAGTTGTGATACAGGAACATTAGGCGTTCTGCATTTTCAGGTTGCAGCCTATTACGTTTTGGTTCATAAACATTTTGTGCTTCTGACAATAAGCATTCACTATCAACGCTGCTAGCTGGTGCAGACAAGTACTTTCTTGCTATCTTTGCAAGTATGGGGCTGGAAATTCATTAGAATTATTTATCTATTGAAATGAATTGTAATGTTTATTTGAAGTTGTTTCTGTGGATGTAGCAATTTCACTAAAGCACTCACAAACGGAATTGTGCACATTTTGTTAAAAAGAATTATCCTTCTCTTTTGGTGTAATTTCTGTATCACTTGTCGTGAACGTCAACTCATTATTAGTTTCCTGCATTTTTTGTTTGAGAGCAGATACTGCCTCTTCAACTTCATCTTCATTAGTGATAAATGCCGTTTTGAAACGTGGGTCTTGCAGAATTGATAAAAAAAAAAAAATAATTTGTTTTTGTAAATGTCTGAAAAGTGTTCTTGCCAGTCCAGTCTTCAATGTCTCTTTCATTGTACCAACACCGAAGAATTTTGGTCCATTCTTTGATAAGTAGCATTTCAAAGTTGAAACAGTTGGAATTACTTCTGATAGAATTGATTCTTTACTACTTATAATTTTCGTAATTTCTTCAAATGGCTGGAGAAAACGAAGGATAGTTTCTACGGTGCCCCACTCATCTGCTTTTAAATTTCTAATTCCGTACTCTGTTGAAAATAACAAAATAGCCTTTTTTGTTCTACCAGACATTCTAACATGTAGAAAGTTCTGTTTCATCTTGTGCTTACATCTTGTATAAGTTTTTGGGGAGTTATATGCAACTCTTCTGTTTATATTTTTTGTAGATTAGTACAGGCCAGGGGAGAATGATTGAAATGTGTAACTATTTTTCTTGAGTTTGAAATAATATCTTTAACTACTCTTTGCGATTCAATTCCATCATGTATAACTAGCTGCAGAGTATGAATGAAGCAAGATGCATTATTTGTGTGCATCCCTAACAGCTTTGACCATGTTAGCTCCATTATCTCGACTCAAAATATGTAATTTTTTAGATACATTCTAATCTGATATTAGTTGTTTTAACATTTCACCAATATTTTGTCCTGTGTGACTGCCAGAAAAGTGCTTTACATTAAAAGCAGCACATTTTCTTTCAAAATCAGTAGTAGTAATCCAATGGGCAGTAAAACTAATAAAACTGCAATTGTTAACTAAAGTCCATATGTCAGATGTAACTGAAATTGTTTCAGCCATTTCAATTAGTGATGATAATTTACTTTTGAATTTTAAATGAATATCAGATATGGCATTATCAGTTTAATAATTCTTTGATGGTGTTTGGTACTGAGGTTGGGATTTTTTTTCATACGATTTTTAAAACCAATATCATTTACAATGCTGAATGGTTGATTGTCAATGGCAATCATTTCACCTATGGCATAATGTAAATCTACTGATCTTGCATTTTTGATATCCCACAGGGTTTTTTTTCTGAAAACAAGCCTGTGAAGTTTGCTGTTTTCTTTTTACACCACGACTACTGCATGGGCTGTCTTGATCTGCATCAAACACTTCAGCTTCAGATTCCACATTGCTTGAACTTATATTTTCTTTCAGTTGATGTGGATGATTCATTTTCAGATGGTTATTTAATGCAGTTGTAGCTTTTCTTCCAATACCACCTCCAGAAACACAAATTTTACAAAGCTTGCATCTAGCCTTCATTGCATCCTCATCTAAAATCTCAAAGAAATCCCTAACAGGACTTCTCTTTTTAGTATAAAAACTCATTCTTCTTTCTTAAATACTAAAAGGCAATGTCTGTCTGTCTTATATACCGAGTGGTCAGAATTAAAACACCCCTACTCTGAGCTCTCTATACATCGAACTACTCAGTGTAAAGGCTCAAATTGTTGAACATACTATTCAAGCCATAGGGAAAGGGATTACGCGAAAACATATTAGTTCCAGAAACACTGATAGGTGGCGCTGTACAACAAAATATGCTGAAAATACACATTTGTAACACATTTTATTCGAATGTACCAAACATTCATATCACAAGGACCTTATCGATGCAGGGAATGCTGCGCATAAGGTTATCCATTGATTGTTCAACAATAGCTGTGGCAACATCGTCAACGACATCTGAACGAGTCGATTTGCGTCCTCGACCCGGCTGAACGAGGATGTCCAGTTTTCTCGAATCGAGCGATCATTCTCCTGAGAGCTTGTGGAAGTAATGGTCCTTTGTGCAAATTCTTGAGTTGACGAAACTCTTGAAGTACAGCTGCAGCATGTCCTTTGTTTTCATAAAACAGCTTCACAAGCAAAGCGCGTTCTGGCAGTGTGACAGCCATCGCTGATAAGAATGAAAATTTCCCAGTTTTATCCCCTTTTATGCCCAGAACATAGCTGCAATCCAAGGGTTTATGCAAATTTTTGTGCTTACAGTGCGAAATTGCAGTTACAATGACAGTTTAAGTTTCTTCACTTTTTTATCTTCTGTTTTTTTTTCATATCAGCAAAAGAAAAATTCCATATCACATGTGTTTGTTTTTTTGTGTCTTTTCAGCATATTTTCTGTTGTACAGCACCACCTATCGGTGTTTCTGGAACTTTTTTTTTTTTCGCGTAATTCCTTTCCCCATGTCTTGAATAGTAGGTTCAACAATTTTGGAGCCTTTACACTTAGTAGTTTGATGTATAGAGCGCTCAGAGTAGGGGTGTTTTAATTCTGACCACCCGGTACTATAGGGGAACCTGGGGAGCCTTGACCACGTTTTCAGAAAAGTAATTTTCTAAATTTTATTTTGGCAATTAGAAATTAATATGACAGTAAATACAATCTGCAAATCGTTACTTTCAGTTGTTTTCCGCGGCGCAGTTTTCTGCTACCGCGGTGTAAGAATGGATTGCGATTGACGTTTGTATTTTTATATTTGTATCTACAGGTTACAAAAGTAAAAAAATCGGAAATAGATCACGGATTTTCCGAAAATATTACGAAATGAGAAATTGTTCAAACATATTATTAATGAAATGAAACTATTTTATTTCAACAGTAGCGCTAAAAACGACGCTTGTGCGCGATCCTCCTTATATTTCGTTTTATTATGAAACTATTTTTCCAATTTTACAATCTGTCAGCATCGTCAATTTTTTTTATAATTATTTCGTATTTTATACAGAAAAACTATTGTTCAAACGTAATATTAATGAAATGAAAGGCTATTTTGCAGCAGTATCGCGAAAAACGGCATTTGTGCGCGATCCTCCATATATTCAGTTTAATTGTGAAAATAATGTCCACTTTTGCAATCTGTTAGCATTGTCGAATTTTTTTATAATTATTGCATATTTTATACAGAAAAACTATTGTTCAAACGTAATTTAATGAAATGAAAGGCTATTTTGCAGCAGTATCGCGGAAAACGGCATTTGTGCGCGATCCTCTTTATATTTCGTTTAATTGTGAAAATAATTTCCACTTTTGCAATCTGTCTGCATTGTCTAAAATTTGGCTTATCAAAATCTCCCGGTTTTTTCATATTTTCGCACAAAAATCTCCTGGTTTTTCATATTTGGAGGTTGGCAGCTATGGCTTTGCAGGAAACTAAATTAAAATTGAAAACAATGCTGAAGTACAGAGGATATCACATATATAGGAAGGATAGAGCTTCTGGAGGGGGAGGAGGTTTGGCCTTCTTCATCCGAGACCTCAACTATCAAAGTATAGACACTCATTCAGATGAAAACTCAGACCTTGAAATTCAGGGTATTAGAATCCTCTGGAGAGGAAAACCATTAAATATTTTCAATGTCTACCATCCTCCCAACCAAAATCAGTTACCTGATTGCTTTTCCGGTTTTATGGACAAGAATTCCATCATTCTTGGAGATCTCAACTGAACTCCAAACACTCCGCTTGGGGGTGTTCCAGTGATAATAATAGAGGCCTAGATCTTCTCCAACTTGCTGACGATAATGACTACATGATACTTAACGACGGAACGTCCACACATACCTCTTTTAGCTATGATACATCTGAGGCTCTGGACATCACCATGACTATCTCGGAATTATCTAATCAATGCTCTTGGTCAGTCCATGATAACATTGGAAGCGATCATCTCCCAATTATTATAGAATTCAGAAGGAGACAAAGAGTTTCGTACCCTATTGATAAATTCTGGAATTTCGGGAAAGCTAATTGGGCATCTTTTAAAGAATCTGTTGATGAGGATTTGGCTTCGTTGCCATCCTGGGAAGATGTTAACCAAAGTTGGCAAATTTTCAGAGCAATTATTCTCAGGCACGCCAGGGCTTTCATCCCTAGAGGGAACATCAAACATTTTGTGCCTTATTTCTCACAACATTCCGCCACCCTTGATCCCCTCTTTGAGAGGAGAAAACATCTTTTGGAATCTGCCAGGCATTCGGGGGACAACTTAAGACCAGAGATCGGCAAGATCAATGCTGAAATTAAACTGACTTACACTCGGCTAAAAAGATCCCGTTGGAACGAGATATGCAGTAAAATTGATGCCAGGACTCCAGACTCAAAACTTTGGAAACTACTCAAGGGAATCAACAAAGAGCAAACGCAATATGAAAAATGCAACACAATTAAAGATAACAATGACCAAATGTTTATAGACGACAAATCAGCTGCTAATGGCCTTGCTTTCCATTACCAACAAATTAGCAGATTCAACTTCACAAGCGAGGATAAACCGATTCTGCGCAAGGCTAGAAATGTTGTACACGGATGTCGCAGCACTGATCATGGAGACCATACTCTGATCACTCATTTTAATGGACAGGAGATGCTTCTTGCATTGGCTTTTCTGGATCTCAGAAAATCTCCGGGTCCGGATGGGATTCATGGAGCTTTGAAAACCTTGGATCCATGGGAAAACAGAAACTGCTAGACTTGTTTAACCTCTCCTGGAAAAAGGGCGTGTGCCTCGAGAGTGGAAAAAGGCCACAGTCATGCCTATTAAGAAGCCAAATAAAAACTCTGGCTCGCCTGAAGACTATATGCCTATTGCACTGACCTGTACTATAAGTAAATTATTAGAGAAAATGGTCCTCATCAGGCTCCAGTAAACAACAGTTTACTGGAGCCAGTTTCTAAACAACAATAATCTACTCCCTGGCGAACAATATGGTTTTCGGAGAGGCCATAGCACTATTGATCTTGTTCTATTCTTCGCCCAAACTATTAGAGACGCACAGAACTACAGGCCTACTCATCACAGTGTAACAGCTCTATTGGATCTCACTAAGGCTTTCAACAGAGTCTGGAAGCATAAACTTATTATTAAATTACACAATACCTTTAACATCCAAGGTAATGCTTTGGCTTGGTTGTCTGACTATCTCAATCAAGGTTTTATTAGGGTTAAGTTCAATAAAACCCTCTCGGACAACTTTCACCTTAGCCAGGGTGTTCCCCAGGGAACAGTTCTCAGTCCAACTCTTTTTACTCTATGCATGGCCGGATTCGAGAAAACTGTCTTCTCCGGGGTTAACATTGGAATTTTTGCGGACAATATCGCACTTTGGAGTAGTGGTGAGGTGGTTAAAGAGGTCGAGCTGGAGCTCAACAAGTCACTGGCAGCCATGTCCAGGTTTGCAGAAGAGCTCAAGATAAGTTTTAACCCTGCCAAGTCTATTACCACTTTCTTTACAACCAATAAACACATCTATAACTATCAACCATCCTTAATGCTCAACCACCATAGACTTCCCTATGAGAAACATCCTAGATATCTGGGTTTCGTTCTCGACCCCGAATTTACATGTAACAAACATATAGAATATATAACCTTGCAAGCCAGGAAGCGTTTAAATATCATTAAACATATAGCTGGTAGAGATTGGGGTGTTGACGCTTCTACTCTCAGGACTTCCTATCAAGCTCTCATCAGACCCATTCTTGATTATGGCTTTCCTATTTACTGCTGTGCCTCAAAGACAAACTTGAAAAAACTGGAGGGAGTTCAGCTAAGCACCGCTCGTATCATTACTGGAATGAAACGAAGCTGTCCATCAGAGATTGTACTTTATGAGGCGGATTTGCAGCCTCTTATTGACAGAAGATTGGCAGGATTGGTCAAACACTTCAATAGACTTTACAGTCTAAACCAAGATAATAAAACTGCCGGTTATTTAAAAAATTGGACTTGTAACCAGAGACTCAAGAAAAATAGTCCATTCAGTCAAATTAAATCTCACTAACTAATCGCAGAGAATGTTGAACCACATTTTCTACATAGTAATATCTAAATCCTTGTGTAGAATTTTCCAATGTTCATTTCCATGAAGGCCTTGAAACTACTCAAAATAAGAAAGATTGTTTACCCGTTTTTCTTAAACAATTGGCCCTGGAGATTATTGCCAAAATCCCTCCAAATTATATTACTATCTCTAAATGATATTACTATCTATAGATGGTAGTAGAATGGACGAAAAGGCAGGAAATGGAGTTTTTATTAAAACACCTACAGATGAATACTCGATAAAACAACGAAACCGACTATTGCTCGGTTTTCCAAAGCGAATTACTAGCAATCAATATGGGACTTGAGATTATAATGAGTGCGGGCAACTATGGAGGTATCTGAATACTATCTGATAGCCGTAGCTCTATTCAAGACCTTAAAAACTGGACCCACATTGGAGATAAAACCAGCTTATCTATCCTTCAGAAAGTAAAAATCATCTCCCACCAGCATGAAATACACTTTCAGTGGATCCCGTCCCATGTGGATATTCACGGAAACAAACTGGCGGATATTCACGGAAACGAACTGGCGGATTCCCTTGCTAGGGAGGGACTGGATCTTCCTGTTCCTGCTGCCAAGGAGCTTACTTACCTGGAACTATTCTCGAGGCAAAAGGCCCAAAACAAGGAAAAATGGCTTCTGCCTCCCTCTCATGTTGCCATTCGTAAGAAATGAAAAACAGTAATGCGAAAAGGAAAGAGAAAGTAATATACAAAAAGATCTACAAAAAAGTGGAGCTAATAATAGTAAGGCTGATGTTGAAGAGGATGTAAAAATAAAAGTATTATTAATACAAGAGAAAGAGGTGATGTCTGGCTAATATAAGATACTATGAATAGATTTCATGAAAATCCAGCTGAACTAAACTTTTTAACTATTCCATTTACTAAATAAGAGGGATATTTATATAAATTGCTTGTAATTTTGAGATTATTTATATGCATAGCATAAAATTTTTTATCAGATAATCTATAAATTCTAAAAAGCTGATTAAGTATAATATTTCTAAGATTTTTAAATATATATTTTCAATATACTTAAAATCTTACTGATGGTGGATGTGTTTTTACTGAATACTACTGAAATTTTCTGATTTTTCTACTGATGACCCCGTTCAGAGGTTGGCATCTCGAAGGTTGGCTCTCTTGATCGAAAGGTGAATTGATAAGAAAACATACTTCGGGATGAGATAGATATTTGAAAATTGGAGTACGGGTAGATAGTTTGGAAGGAAGAAAGTGTACAATTTCAGTTCCAATATTTTCCCAGTGGAAGTATCTACGGGAAGTACACGGGTCGATCGTTCAATGAAACCCCCTGGAAAAATCAAATTTTTCGAAAACGTTCTCTGGGGGGGGGGGGGGGGCTTTTATTTTGGTTTTAACGTGAATTTTATTTTGGTTTTAACTCACCAAAACTTTCGAAAAGTGAAATGATAGAAAAGCATACTTTGCTGTAAGATAGAGGCTTCAAATGTGGTGTATGGTTAAGTCGTTCGAAAGGAAGAAATTGTGCAATTTCAGATTTCCAATATTTTCTACTTAAGGAGGTGCTACACACCAAAATGTTCGATTTACCAAATAAATGAGAAATGGCTCCTTTAAAATTGGATAGAGGCTTGAAATTAGGTATATGAACTAATCATTTGATGGAAACACCCAAGACGAGTATAGTTTTTCAAAGACGTTCGTTTAAGGGGGTGCTCTAGAGGAAAACTTTCGAAAGGTGAATTGATAAGAAAACATACTTCGGGATGAGATAGATATTTGAAATTTGGAGTACGGGTAGATAGTTTGGAAGGAAGAAAGTGTACAATTTCAGTTCCAATATTTTCTACTTTAGGGGGGGGGTGTCGCATACAAAAATGCTAGATTTTCGGAATGAAGTAGAAATACCCCTTTTAGAACGTGCTAGAGGCTTGATATTTGGTATATGAGCAAATCATTTAATAGAAAACCCAAGAAGAATGGAGTTTTTCAAAAATGTATACAGGCAGGGTTGGCAAAAAACCAGGTTTTTTTTTTTAAATCCTTTTCTAATTACATGTATACATATTTATAAATAAAATTTGACATTAACTAGAATAATTAATGTTCAAATAACAATTAATATTCCTTCTGAAAATAAGTAAATAAACAATTGTTGCTATTTATGTGGACATTCAAATCATATTAGATTTTAATAATTGATTTAGATATACTATTTTTGAAATTCAATGTATACAAATACAATATAATACAATAGTAATTGTTTACTACATAATTCATGGAATATTGCTCTTAGATTCATCAGTAATGGTGCTAAGTTGTTTAAAATACCAATAATGTATATATTTCATTTACTGAATTATTTTCTTAAAAAATAATAGAAAGAAAACTAGATTCTTATTTCTTTATTCCATTTAAAAATTAAAAACAACTTTAGGATTTAACATTTTGAACAAAAAAAAACAAGTTTTGCAGTTTTCTCTAAACCCAGTCTGTTACGCAATTTTGATTGTACAACTCCAAAAGAAGAAGAAATTCTCTCGGCATTCGCTGTAGTTGCTTTTGCAGTAAGAATTACTTCAACTTCCTTCAACACATCAGCATTAAACTTTTTTATATCATTTTCTTGCATTCACCACCATTCTATAACTGTTACATTTTCAATAAATTCCTTTTGAAAAAGATATCTTTGGAATGGAAAACCTTTGGCACAAAATGCAATAAGTTGTCTTATACTTAATGTGATAGTTTAATAAGAAAAATACTATATTCAAATATTGACACGAATGCACTAAAATATGGGAGGATGCATGAAAAAGATGCCATATATTATTTAAAATTCATGAATATACATGTTAAATCATATGGGCTCATTATTGATGAAGATCTTCCATTTTTAGCTGCCACACCTGAAGGCCTAATAGATGACAAGGGTATTGTTGAAATCAAATGACCAGCTTCATGTTCCGAACTTACTCTTGAAGAGGCTATATTTCCAAGAAAAGTGACATTTTGGTCAATAAATAAAAAAACAAACACAATTTTATGTGTGAATAAAAAACATGTTTTTTACTACCAAATCCGAGGGCAACTACATATTTCCAGAAGAGAATACTGTCTTTTTGTTCATTGGACACCCAATGGTGTAAAAATTGAAAAAATAGAAAGATATGTTTTATTTTAGGAAAACCATATGAAGCACAAATTAATAAAATTTTATCATGATTATTTACTGCCTGAATTGCTGAATCCTCATGTATCTCGGTCCTTACCGATAAGGAATCCAGAATACATTCTTCATGCAGAAAAAATGCGAGTAAGAGACCCAAATGAAAACAAATCTCAAATATGAGCAGTTTTTCTACCAATTTCATTTTTAGTATTATAATTATATAGATGCTTTGAACCTTGTATATATGTCAATTTTATGCTTTGTATTAATTTGTGCTTAATTGCGCTGTTTGACTTTTTAATTATTTATCATGGGTTTTATCGAAGTATTTTATTTTTCTTGTTTGTAAATAATTTATTATATGTAAAGAATTTTGATAAATCATCTTTTTTTTTTCCGCCATCAATAATCTGGCTGCGTTATGTTCCGTCTAATCTCTAAAAGTACAAAGAGTTCGACATTCAGGTCACCTATTGTTTCTGAAGGGTCTGGAAAGACAAAAGCACGATGACCAGTTATTATATGCCTTTATTTAATAACTATGCATAAATTGAAACAAAATAATTTTTCTTGCTTGTAAATAATTTACTATATGTATAGAATATTGCAGTATCAGCCTTTTTTCCGCCATGAAATATCCAGCTACGTTAGGGTCTGTCCCTTAGTCGAATCTATATGTGTGCAAATATATAGTCATCTATGTCACCTATTGTTTCTGAAGGATCTGGAAAGACAAAATTGTGATGGACAACTTTTAAATAGATTTTTATTAAATTACTAACTCTGTAGTTGTAGAAATGAAATAATTTTCCTTTTTTTCGTTTACTATATATATATTTTATACTATTAGAATTATAATTACTAAATACATTTTATACTATTAGAATTATACATATACTTTGAACATTGTTTATATGTAAATTTTATGCTTTGTTTTATTAATTTGTGTATAATTGCGTTTGAGTTTTTACTTATTCATCATGGGTTTTAACGAAGTATTTTATTTTTCTTGTTTTTAAATATTTTATTATATGTAAAAAATTTTGATAAGTCAGTTACTTTTTCCGCCATCAATGATCTGACTGTGTTAGGTTCCGCCAAATAGTCGAATCTATAAAAGTGCAAAGTTATAGACATTCAGGTCACCTAATGTTTCTGAAGGGTCTGGAAAGACAAAGGCACGATGGACAGTTATTATATGTCTTTATTTAATAACTATGTATAAATTGAAACAAAAGAATTTTTTTTGCTTGTAAATAATTTACTATATGTATAGTATATTGCAGTATCAGCCTATTTTTCTGTCATGAAATATCCAGCTGCGTTAGGGTCTATCCCTTTATTGAATCTATATGTGTGCAAATATTTAGCCATCTAGGTCACCTATTGTTTCTGAAGTGTCTGAAAAGACAACAGCGCAGTGGACAAGTTTTAAACAGATTTTTATTGAATTACTTACTAACTTTGTAGACTGTAGATATGAAATAATTTTCTTTTTTTCGCTTACAAATATATTTTATAGTATTATAAATATACAGATACTTTGAACCTTATATATATACATTTCATGATTATTTTATTAATTTGTGCTTAATTGCGTTTGTTCAGTATTTTCTTAATTATCATCATACTTTTTTATATGGAAATAGTATCTCACTGTACTTGATATATATATATTTGTGTATAAAAAATTTAAAGTACATGTAAAGAATTTTGATGAATCAATCACTTTTTTCCTTTATCAAATATCCGGCTGTGTTAGGTTCTGTTAATTAGTCTAATTTATAAATGTACAAAATTTAGTGATCTGGGTAACGCTGTAACTGTATGCAATTTTGTTTTATTAATTTGTGCTTTATTATGTAGTTTCACTTTTTCCTTAATGTTTATATAGATGTTTATTGAATTACCATTTCTGCATAAATGAAATCAATTTCTCTTATGACCATAGTATGCTGGTTTTACCCTTTTCCTGACTTGTAAGCAAAATATGGAGAAAACATTTTAGCAAAAATAAATATGTGTATTTGTATTTTGTTGTTCTGTATTTATTTGTGCTATTGCAATTCACTTCGGAAAGATTTATCTACCTCTGGAAAGCTATCTGTCATGCAGAACATTTGGAAGCGAATAGAAAAATAAGTGACATAGTTAACAAATGCAGTATATTGAGTATACATGCATCGCAAAGTGTTAGTGTTGTCTCATCTATTTCAAACTCATAATGGCATAAAATGCCCTCTAATGTACTATTTAAGAAGGAAAATAATGAAATAATCTAAATGAATAACAAGTAAATGTGAATTTCAATAACCACTCTGGACTGATGTGTATAGAAATATTAATTTTGTTTTGTTTTTTTAATTCCAATTTTTAATACACATAATTTGCTGTTATACTTGGATTAGTCTCCAAAACACACATTGAAATTACACATGCGTACACTAGCATTATCCCCCATATTAGAAAAGATCTTTGGTTATCTTTCAATAGAATAGATAGTAAATCTTGGTTGGTGGGGAAAAGCCTCCAGTTATGTTTATTGCTTTCTTTTATTTAGCTTGTTCATTAGACTGCTTTCGGTTCCAGGGTTCTTGAATTAGAGCAATATCAACCTCACCATTAGTCATCTTCTTACCAAGAATAGTAGAAGCAGAATGACTATTGTACAGGTTAATCTGCACAACATTAATACTGTTCCTAAAGCAGAGAAGAAAGGACATCAGAGACTAGGAAGAAATATTCTTCCCAGTGTCATGAGAATGATCAATGCCTAGCACTTCATCTCTTTTTGATTCCTGCAAACGTCTTTCCAACTCATCCTCAGATATTGATAAAATAGAATGCAGCATGCTTTCAGAGCTGGTATTAATTTCCAATTCATCAAGTTAGTATCAACACTTGTGATACTTACCTGAGAGGTTGCCTGGTCTTATGGCAGAGCCTCCTTCTCCATCTTACTTTGAGGCTTTTCATTTGGGTCCCGAAGTACCTTGAAGATTCCTCGTTCCAAACCAGTGTATGCGCCAAAGTTGGCCTTTCATATTGCCTCAACAGCCACCAATTCAACCTCGAATATCCATCTTATAGAGCAGGGTTCCACAAATTTTTGCAGAACACGCCACTCCTCCAAGTTAAACTCCAGGTTAAGCCGCTTCAGCAAAATACCTAGCTCTTTGGTGTACACATTCTTGGTCTTAAAGACAACCTTGACAGATTTAGGTAGTTCATTGGCACTCCGAACTTTGAGTGCCTTACCTGAAACCTGTCTGTTATTGTTCCACAGTCATTACATTATCGCACTGAAGAACCAAGTCTTGTGCATTCAAACCAGAACCGTGGATCTTGGGAACTTGCTCACCAGAGGGGATATCATCTGTTTTGTTGAGTATCACCATCTTGATGAGATTTTCTTCCTTGCTCAGCATACCAGAGGGGTATGAGTCTTTAACAACGGCCATCTTTTATAACCTGTATTGCATGTGCAAATGATCCAGGTTGGATGTCTGTCCTTGGCCTCTTTTTCGTGACCAGTTTTCTTGGAGATGGTGTGATGCCGTCTGACCTAGGTTGTTTGGTACCTCCAACCTTCTCTGTATCAGCCCCAACATTCTTTAGCTTCTAATCCTGCTGCTTTTAAGCGTGCCTCCTATTGCACCGTTGTGTCTTGGAGATTACTTACTTCACCCCGCCCATGGTTTATGTGCTGCTCATAACTCCACCTCCACCCACAGAAAGGTTGCTGGTTTCCTCCTTTTTGCCATGGTCCAACCCCAAAAGAGTTGTTTCAGTGGCTGATTGTGTTTCACATGAAGGTGTACCCAATTCATTAGCATGTTTATCACTGTAGAGACCTGATGAGCTAGATAAAAAAGGCATGTCTGAACTCTTCATGTTGTATCCTCTGAATAAAAACCATGCATTACTTCCAGTTCGATTGGACCCTCCACTAGGCTCCATCTCTCCACACTTTTCTAACATGAAAAGTATAACCGCTGGAGTCATTCGCAAAGCTAAATGTTGTAGAGTGCACCATAACATGCACAAGAGCCAGCAAGAATCCAAGGGGGATTTCTCGATATGAAACACTCCACATAATCCAACCAACTGCACCAAGGGAGATCTCCGGAACCGTTTACTACAAACGTTTCTTAAAAGCAATGTTACAGATACACACAGCTCTGCCCTTTCTGCAAACCTATTCCCAAGGCCAAACAGTATACCTTACAGCATATGCTGATGGGTGGCATACCTGTCAACTTTTACGAATTTTTCGTAATTTTTACGAAAATTCTCTTATTTTACGATTTTACGCGCGTAATCAATTTCTTTACGATTTTTAATATTTTTTACTAATTACGCCTAAAAATCGCTCCAATTTGCCGATTTATCGCCAAATTTATATTTTTACACCAAAATGTCGCCAAGCATTTGGATTGCTTGTCACACGAGACTGTTCGCGTTCTCGTGTGACAAGCAATCCAAATGAACGCAGACGTTCTCGTGTGACAAGCTCTATTTATTCTGGTACTTCCAGCACGCAGCGTTCAAGAAACGGACGGCAGACAATGCTCGTCTTTCTAACCCGGAAGTGTAGGCATAAAATCCCCCACAGAAAGGAATCAAAAATAAGTTGTAGATTTTTGTTTCCGTAATCACCGTGATGTATGTTATCATATATATCATTAATACATATGTTGTCATTGGACTCAAAGGGGAAACAGAAGAAAAAACTTCGCACAGCATTTGAAAATATTTGTTTTACTTTTACCCCTTTTTGTTGAGTCCAAAATTACCAGTTTGCATCCATTTTCTTCTTCTAATGATTTCATATCAGAACAATAGACCTAATTTATTTTTATAGTGCGAATAAATATAAAGAATTATTTTACTAAGCAAATTATATTTCGCTTAAATTTTAAGATGAGCAATTCAGGCTTTGCTGAGAGTACATAATTGCCTTTTTCCATACATCTCCATCCCCTGATTATTACACATTAACTTTACTAAACTAGTTTATTTTTATATTTCAGTTGATTATAAAGGTCACCTTTTTAATTATTTTCATATAAATAGTAATTTTTTTTTTTCATCTCTGCAGCGGTTGCCGAGAGAACGCTATTATCCTTTTCCATCGATCTCCATCTCCTTATTGTTGCACATTGACTTGATTAAATTAACTTATTTTCATATTTTGGTTGATTATAAAGGCAAATTTTTTTAATTATTTTCACATAAATAGTACGATCGTGAAATTCAGTTTTTTTTCGTGGGCGTTTCCGAGATTACGCAATTATCCTTTTCCATCGATCTCCTTCTCCTTATTGTTGCACATTAACTGGACTAAAGTAGCTTATTTTCATAGTTTGGTTGATTATAAAAGTTAATTTTTTAATTATTTTCATATAAATAGTACGATCATGAAATTCAATCTTTTTCTATCTGAAGCCCTTTCTGACACATTTTTATGAAAAGATATTTTTGAACAAAATAAACATTTTCTTTAAAATATACTGCCACCAATTTTTATTTATGTGTAGACACTAGACAATGCACATTTTAATAATACATGATAATTTTATGAATGTGTTTAAAAATATACTGCAGTTTAAGAACAAAAAATTTGTGTCTTCCCAATTGTAAAAAAAAAATTTTTTTTGTGAAATTAAGTTCATAAATCCTGACTATTGTAATGATTTAAATTCAACAAAACTGACAAAATAAAAGCATGAGTTATTATAGATAACAAAATCATAGTTTAGAATTAATATAAAGGAATGTGTTAAAATTAAATTTGCCCATGTATTTAAACAACCCTGTTCTTAAACGCAATTGTCAAACTTGCATTTTCTAAATATAATAGAATTATATCATTTTTCATCATTACATAACGAATTATATCATCATTACATAACGTAACGTTCTGTCAAAATATTTTGAGAGATGAAGGATACAATGTAAATAATGTACAAATGAACATGCATACAACTGTTTCCAAAGAGATCTCAAAACAGTTGTGTGTTTCACATATTTGTGCATTATTTACATTGTGTCCTTTGAAAATCAGATTTATGTCGATTTGTTCTGTAAAACTCATTTTACGCGCTATTCTGATTTTTTTTTCAAAAATCTTCTGATTTTTACTCCAAATAAGTTGGCAGCTATGATGGGTGGTACCAGAGCTCATAAAGCAGACATGATATTTACTTAAGGCTTCGGCATTGATGGCAGCTGAGAATGATAGCTCAAGTACCTCGAGATTGCAACACCCATATTCACTAAAGAAGTGAACCCCTAAGGATTTTTACAGGGTGAGGCAGTTAGCCTCACTCTGTCAATAAATTTAATTGTTTTTCACGTATAGCTCTTCACTGACATGTCTAGATAAATCCACTGCTACTTTGCAACAGTCTTCATGGCAATGTGCAATATAGTATTTTTATTAGCTTTAAATTTGTGCATGACAACAAGTGGGTTATGGGCCTTAGCAGCCCAAGTGGTTACTACTAAAAATTAAGCATAATGTACAATATTTTTGAACAATTAGCTTGCATTTGTAAAAATTGTTAAAGGCTGTATGCATTTCTGTGTCTTTTCATGACACAATCTGCAGGAGTGGGCCGAATGTTAGTCAATATTAAGTAAACAGACAACTTATCATCATAGCGATATGGTTAAAAGTTAAATTATAAATTTACTTCCGGTTAACTGTTTAGAGTCTGGATCATTTGTTTTGTTTCAGAACTGATTTCATTTGAGATCCTGCAGATTGTACTGTGGCTGACTGGAATATGCTAATTTTCCGTATTAGGGTCAGGTATTGTAAAATAGTTATAAAATTAGCAGGTTTTTCATTTGCAAGTTGGCTTAAAATATATTATTTTCTTTGACAAGAAAATTATACAGAATGTACAAGTGAGTTTTTCTTATATCATTTCAACATTAATTTCAGTAAAAAAAAAATGCAAATTGGTATTGATAATACAATTTTAAAACATGCTGCCTATTAACTATTTAACCCCCAAGCTGTAGGGTAAAATAGGTAATGCATGGGTTAAAATAAGTATACCTGATTTTATCTTATAATGCACTTTAATTATAGAAATACTTTTACATTAGGATGAGGAAAGAATATTTTTGCAATGCTTTCACAGCATATCTAGGAGGGAGGGGGTGTCCTCTATGGTCCATTATTGGATCATGAAAAATGTGATTCATCAACTTCAGATATATCATCTTTCTCTGGACATATAAAATAGGAACTTCCTCTTTTTTTTTGGCGAACTTGACTGTATATTTCTTATCATTGTGAGAAATAATTATTCCAGCAATTGGCTCGTTGTTTTCCCAAGGACTGCTACTATCAAATGGATTTTCCCAAGGACTGCTATATCAAATGGATATCCACAGGAAGCTGTGAATTGCATGTCACGTATAAGACATTGTTCCTCAACTTCTGTCAGATATGTATTTCGTCCTGATCCTATCTTTCTACTGACCCCCTACACAATATTAAATAAACTTTCAAGTGTTAATTGTGAAGTGGACAAACCAAACCCCTTATTTAAACTTTTTCTTTTGTAAATACTTTCTACTTGCTCCTTATCATTGGTACTGGGGTGATATGCCAATCACAAGCAATTTTAACTTCCAGTGTTATTAGATCAATGTAAGAATATAAACTTGAATGGGAAGTAATTTGAAAGAAAAATAAATGTTATATTTGAAATGTACTTTATCGTAATTCTTAGCAAGCAGTCTTGTGGGTTTATAAAATAAATGACAAACCATTTGGAATTATATGACAGGATACACTAAAATCAGTACACTCAACATTATATAAGTGTATTACTACAATGAGTTTAACTAATGGAATTTTAATCAGATTTTGAACTTATATTTAAACACATAACAGGATGTTGTATAAAGTATATGTAATTTCATTTTTCTATTATTCTTTTTTGTAATTTCATTTTTTTATTATTCTTTTTTGTAATTTCATTCTTTTATTATTATGTAAATTTATGGGATCCCATCAAGCACATAAACACAATCATAGACAAAAATTGGTTTGGAGGGAGGGGGGGGTTATGATACAAAAAATTTAACTTTTCCTAATAATGCATCCTTTTCCTCCATAAATCTTATTCCAAATTCCTATTTCATGTCATGTAAATATTGCAACTATATTAAATTATATTCCATGCTTCTAATATTAACAAAGTCTCAGTAATTCCTCTTCCTCGACCATGCCATCACTAACTTTCTCATATGAACCTGCATCCCAATCACATTATTGAACCAATAACACAAAGATAACATGTTTCCCATGCCGCCATACTCTCCATAAGTTAATGTCAAACGGACATAATTTGTATTTAGGAATATTCAGTACTGGATGACTACTTGTGGAACTTACTGGACCAGGTTTGCTATTTTTTCTTTTGTATTTGCATGTAATATGTATGACTTGCTTATCTTTCGAATGTTTTATTTTCTGCATTATTGAGCAAGATTATATTTTATGCTGTTAAAGAATAAGATTACAAATAGATGGTAATGAATGAAAGTTAAGTTAAAAATTAAAATTGAGATGATTAAAAATTTACTTTATTAAAGGAAAATTTTGTGTGGACCACTTAAGGATTTTAAGTGAAAAAGTTAAGATTGAAAGAAAATAGAATAATTTAATATCTTGATTTTTACAGAAAAAGTTTGTTTTGAAAACGAACTGATTTGAAGAAATTTTAGAACTCAACTTTATCCAATTAATTTCTTTGTCACCAGGGGTCAAATTCTTTTGTGTTCCTTGAGTATAGTTTATTTTTGAAATTACAGTTTATTTTATATGTATAATCTTTGTGAATGGTGTGCATGTGTTGGATTTTCTCAACTGATTTTCAGTTCTCTTTAGGCATTTTGTTTTCACTCTTCGACATGCACCCATGTGGGATTGTGGTTTATGCACTAAATTATCCTGAATTTTTCCTTCTTGAAGGTACGTACAAAGCATTTGAATTCGAAAAGAAAAATTGTAGTGTATTTTATTTTACTGGTGATGTATGTAGTTAACTGCTATTTATTCTACGTTAATAATAGAATCCAATTTTGCGATAATTTTATTTGAGGAACTTACTTTTCCGCCTAACCTAATCAAATTGAACAAAGAGACACGTTTATAAAGGGCAGGCTAAAGAAAATGAGATGGAGAATATTTTACTATTTAAATTGTATGTATTATTGTTAATTTAGTTGCAATCATTTTATGTGATGTATAAAAAAACAAAACTGATATTTCACTTAAATGAACACCCCAATTTTATATGCATTTTTTTTTTACAAATGAATTTTAACTCTTCTATTTCATGCATCTTATTGTGTGCCGCAGGTGATCGCTGAGCATCTTTAATTAACATTTTTGAACTTGCAGTAACTCTTGTTTTTGTTCCAAAAAGTGTTGCTAAAAACTTGAAGCACTTTGTTCGGCGACTACAAGCTTTGCAGAAGATTTTTAACGCTTTCTTATTACTCTTGAAAACGAATATTTCATATATGTAACTTTCCTGCATATCTAGATTATAATAAAATGAACTGCGTATTTGTTAAACATAACATTTATTTAATTTAAATAAAATTACTTTGTTATTTGTATGCATAACGCTAAACAGGGACAGACAAGACAGGAATTTGAAAACAATTCCATAATATTATATACTCTTCTAAATGCTACTAAAATTAGCTGTGTGTTTGTTAAAGGGGCTCTGGACCCTTAAAAGTGCCGTAAACAGGACGAATTTCCATATTTCACGTTTTATTTTGTACCTCTTCTCCTATACATCGCTAATACCTAAAAATTTTATGGTTAATAAGAGAATACTTGTAGAATATAGTTTTTTTCAATAAGTTGAATCTTATAATAATATTTTTAAAAATAGTATATGTTCATGAATTTATTAAAATTTTATCTTGGTATAGGATGCTTGCGCGCATGATTGCAACACAACCATTGCTTTCATAAACAAAGGATATTGCTGATTATGAATCAAAAGTATCCATTTAAAAAATCTTGGATCAAAATCAAAACAATTGCATAACTAAAGTTTAAAAAAGAAATTTTAGATTAAAAATGTAATTACATCTTAAATTTAATTTTAACATGTGAAATTATTCAAATGTTTTGTATTTGAACTAAGTCTGGAATGGTTTTTGCATTATATTCAGCAATGATTTTGTTGCAATCATGCGCGCAATAGCCCTATATTAAGATAAAATTTTAATAAATTCATGAAAATTATATTATTTTTAAAAATATTATAAGATTCTCCTTGTTGAAAATCTTTAGGTATCACCGATGTATAGGGGGAAGTTGTACAAAATAAAACGTGAAACAGAAATTCGTCCTGTTAATGGCACTTAAAAAGGGTGCTGAGCGCAATACCAATAAAATTACTTTGTAGAGAAGATGCCTCTATGTAAGAGTGTGTAGACAATCCGAAAGGTATGTATAAATTTTTTGCGTATCCTCTTCTCATCGTGTATAGACGATAATAAAACATTTTGTGCTTACAAGCGCATTGTGTTGTAAAGGTCGTCAAAACTTTAGTTTCTTCCGTGCTAGTTCCCCTTGTTTTCAACCCAACCCCTGTCCCCTTTTTCGGCGGTGAGCGACGAGAGGCGTGCGCGCGAAGTCCTCCGGCTTCGCCTGCGGACTTTGCGCGCACGCCTCTCGTCGCTCACCGCATTAAACTCACTTCATGGGTATTAATGTCCTTCGCGTATTCCTTAATCCTTCGCGTCGGGGAAACATGTCCTGTGTTTAGGGGAAAACGTGTCCTTCCCGTCGGGGAAACATGTCCTGTGTTTAGGGGAAAACGTGTCCTACTTGTCTTTCGCATCGGGGAAACATGTCCTTCGCGTCGGGGAAACATGTCCTGTGTTTAGGGGAAAACGTGTCCTACTTGTCTTTCGCGTCGGGGAAACATGTCCTGTGTTTAGGGGAAAACGTGTCCTTCGCGTCAGGGAAACATGTCCTGTGTTTAGGGGAAAACGTATCCTACTTATCTTTTGATTAGAGGAAAACGTGTCCTTCCCGTCTGGGAAACATGTCCTACTTGTCTTTCGCATCGGTGAAACATGTCCTGTGTTTAGGGGAAAACGTGTCCTACTTGTCTTTCGCATCGGGGAAACATGTCCTTCGCGTCGGGGAAACATGTCCTGTGTTTAGGGGAAAACGTGTCCTACTTGTCTTTCGCGTCGGGGAAACATGTCCTGTGTTTAGGGGAAAACGTGTCCTACTTGTCTTTCGCGTCGGGGAAACATGTCCTGTGTTTAGGGGAAAACGTGTCCTTCGCGTCAGGGAAACATGTCCTGTGTTTAGGGGAAAACGTATCCTACTTATCTTTTGATTAGAGGAAAACGTGTCCTTCCCGTCGGGGAAACATGTCCTACTTGTCTTTCGCATCGGGGAAACATGTCCTGTGTTTAGGGGAAAACGTATCCTACTTATCTTTTGATTAGAGGAAAACGTGTCCTTCCCGTCGGGGAAACATGTCCTACTTGTCTTTCGCATCGGGGAAACATGTCCTGTGTTTAGGGGAAAACGTGTCCTACTTGTCTTTCGCATCGGGGAAACATGTCCTGTGTTTAGGGGAAAACGTGTCCTACTTGTCTTTCGCGTCGGGGAAACATGTCCTGTGTTTAGGGGAAAACGTGTCCTACTTGTCTTTCGCGTCGGGGAAACATGTCCTGTGTTTAGGGGAAAACGTGTCCTTCGCGTCAGGGAAACATGTCCTGTGTTTAGGGGAAAACGTATCCTACTTATCTTTTGATTAGAGGAAAACGTGTCCTTCCCGTCGGGGAAACATGTCCTACTTGTCTTTCGCATCGGGGAAACATGTCCTGTGTTTAGGGGAAAACGTGTCCTACTTATCTTTTGATTAGAGGAAAACGTGTCCTTCCCGTCGGGGAAACATGTCCTACTTGTCTTTCGCATCGGGGAAACATGTCCTGTGTTTAGGGGAAAACGTGTCCTACTTGTCTTTCGCATCGGGGAAACATGTCCTTCGCGTCGGGGAAACATGTCCTGTGTTTAGGGGAAAACGTGTCCTACTTGTCTTTCGCGTCGGGGAAACATGTCCTGTGTTTAGGGGAAAACGTGTCCTTCGCGTCAGGGAAACATGTCCTGTGTTTAGGGGAAAACGTATCCTACTTATCTTTTGATTAGAGGAAAACGTGTCCTTCCCGTCGGGGAAACATGTCCTACTTGTCTTTCGCATCGGGGAAACATGTCCTGTGTTTAGGGGAAAACGTATCCTACTTATCTTTTGATTAGAGGAAAACGTGTCCTTCCCGTCGGGGAAACATGTCCTACTTGTCTTTCGCATCGGGGAAACATGTCCTGTGTTTAGGGGAAAACGTGTCCTACTTGTCTTTCGCATCGGGGAAACATGTCCTTCGCGTCGGGGAAACATGTCCTGTGTTTAGGGGAAAACGTGTCCTACTTGTCTTTCGCGTCGGGGAAACATGTCCTGTGTTTAGGGGAAAACGTGTCCTTCGCGTCAGGGAAACATGTCCTGTGTTTAGGGGAAAACGTATCCTACTTATCTTTTGATTAGAGGAAAACGTGTCCTTCCCGTCTGGGAAACATGTCCTACTTGTCTTTCGCATCGGTGAAACATGTCCTGTGTTTAGGGGAAAACGTGTCCTACTTGTCTTTCGCATCGGGGAAACATGTCCTTCGCGTCGGGGAAACATGTCCTGTGTTTAGGGGAAAACGTGTCCTACTTGTCTTTCGCGTCGGGGAAACATGTCCTGTGTTTAGGGGAAAACGTGTCCTTCGCGTCAGGGAAACATGTCCTGTGTTTAGGGGAAAACGTATCCTACTTATCTTTTGATTAGAGGAAAACGTGTCCTTCCCGTCGGGGAAACATGTCCTACTTGTCTTTCGCATCGGGGAAACATGTCCTGTGTTTAGGGGAAAACGTATCCTACTTATCTTTTGATTAGAGGAAAACGTGTCCTTCCCGTCGGGGAAACATGTCCTACTTGTCTTTCGCATCGGGGAAACATGTCCTGTGTTTAGGGGAAAACGTGTCCTACTTGTCTTTCGCATCGGGGAAACATGTCCTGTGTTTAGGGGAAAACGTGTCCTACTTGTCTTTCGCGTCGGGGAAACATGTCCTGTGTTTAGGGGAAAACGTGTCCTACTTGTCTTTCGCGTCGGGGAAACATGTCCTGTGTTTAGGGGAAAACGTGTCCTTCGCGTCAGGGAAACATGTCCTGTGTTTAGGGGAAAACGTATCCTACTTATCTTTTGATTAGAGGAAAACGTGTCCTTCCCGTCGGGGAAACATGTCCTACTTGTCTTTCGCATCGGGGAAACATGTCCTGTGTTTAGGGGAAAACGTGTCCTACTTATCTTTTGATTAGAGGAAAACGTGTCCTTCCCGTCGGGGAAACATGTCCTACTTGTCTTTCGCATCGGGGAAACATGTCCTGTGTTTAGGGGAAAACGTGTCCTACTTGTCTTTCGCATCGGGGAAACATGTCCTTCGCGTCGGGGAAACATGTCCTGTGTTTAGGGGAAAACGTGTCCTACTTGTCTTTCGCGTCGGGGAAACATGTCCTGTGTTTAGGGGAAAACGTGTCCTTCGCGTCAGGGAAACATGTCCTGTGTTTAGGGGAAAACGTATCCTACTTATCTTTTGATTAGAGGAAAACGTGTCCTTCCCGTCGGGGAAACATGTCCTACTTGTCTTTCGCATCGGGGAAACATGTCCTGTGTTTAGGGGAAAACGTATCCTACTTATCTTTTGATTAGAGGAAAACGTGTCCTTCCCGTCGGGGAAACATGTCCTACTTGTCTTTCGCATCGGGGAAACATGTCCTGTGTTTAGGGGAAAACGTGTCCTACTTGTCTTTCGCATCGGGGAAACATGTCCTTCGCGTCGGGGAAACATGTCCTGTGTTTAGGGGAAAACGTGTCCTACTTGTCTTTCGCGTCGGGGAAACATGTCCTGTGTTTAGGGGAAAACGTGTCCTTCGCGTCAGGGAAACATGTCCTGTGTTTAGGGGAAAACGTATCCTACTTATCTTTTGATTAGAGGAAAACGTGTCCTTCCCGTCTGGGAAACATGTCCTACTTGTCTTTCGCATCGGTGAAACATGTCCTGTGTTTAGGGGAAAACGTGTCCTACTTGTCTTTCGCATCGGGGAAACATGTCCTTCGCGTCGGGGAAACATGTCCTGTGTTTAGGGGAAAACGTGTCCTACTTGTCTTTCGCGTCGGGGAAACATGTCCTGTGTTTAGGGGAAAACGTGTCCTTCGCGTCAGGGAAACATGTCCTGTGTTTAGGGGAAAACGTATCCTACTTATCTTTTGATTAGAGGAAAACGTGTCCTTCCCGTCGGGGAAACATGTCCTACTTGTCTTTCGCATCGGGGAAACATGTCCTGTGTTTAGGGGAAAACGTATCCTACTTATCTTTTGATTAGAGGAAAACGTGTCCTTCCCGTCGGGGAAACATGTCCTACTTGTCTTTCGCATCGGGGAAACATGTCCTGTGTTTAGGGGAAAACGTGTCCTACTTGTCTTTCGCATCGGGGAAACATGTCCTGTGTTTAGGGGAAAACGTGTCCTACTTGTCTTTCGCGTCGGGGAAACATGTCCTGTGTTTAGGGGAAAACGTGTCCTACTTGTCTTTCGCGTCGGGGAAACATGTCCTGTGTTTAGGGGAAAACGTGTCCTTCGCGTCAGGGAAACATGTCCTGTGTTTAGGGGAAAACGTATCCTACTTATCTTTTGATTAGAGGAAAACGTGTCCTTCCCGTCGGGGAAACATGTCCTACTTGTCTTTCGCATCGGGGAAACATGTCCTGTGTTTAGGGGAAAACGTGTCCTACTTATCTTTTGATTAGAGGAAAACGTGTCCTTCCCGTCGGGGAAACATGTCCTACTTGTCTTTCGCATCGGGGAAACATGTCCTGTGTTTAGGGGAAAACGTGTCCTACTTGTCTTTCGCATCGGGGAAACATGTCCTTCGCGTCGGGGAAACATGTCCTGTGTTTAGGGGAAAACGTGTCCTACTTGTCTTTCGCGTCGGGGAAACATGTCCTGTGTTTAGGGGAAAACGTGTCCTTCGCGTCAGGGAAACATGTCCTGTGTTTAGGGGAAAACGTATCCTACTTATCTTTTGATTAGAGGAAAACGTGTCCTTCCCGTCGGGGAAACATGTCCTACTTGTCTTTCGCATCGGGGAAACATGTCCTGTGTTTAGGGGAAAACGTATCCTACTTATCTTTTGATTAGAGGAAAACGTGTCCTTCCCGTCGGGGAAACATGTCCTACTTGTCTTTCGCATCGGGGAAACATGTCCTGTGTTTAGGGGAAAACGTGTCCTACTTGTCTTTCGCATCGGGGAAACATGTCCTTCGCGTCGGGGAAACATGTCCTGTGTTTAGGGGAAAACGTGTCCTACTTGTCTTTCGCGTCGGGGAAACATGTCCTGTGTTTAGGGGAAAACGTGTCCTTCGCGTCAGGGAAACATGTCCTGTGTTTAGGGGAAAACGTATCCTACTTATCTTTTGATTAGAGGAAAACGTGTCCTTCCCGTCGGGGAAACATGTCCTACTTGTCTTTCGCATCGGGGAAACATGTCCTGTGTTTAGGGGAAAACGTGTCCTACTTGTCTTTCGCATCGGGGAAACATGTCCTTCGCGTCGGGGAAACATGTCCTGTGTTTAGGGGAAAACGTGTCCTACTTGTCTTTCGCGTCGGGGAAACATGTCCTGTGTTTAGGGGAAAACGTGTCCTACTTGTCTTTCGCGTCGGGGAAACATGTCCTGTGTTTAGGGGAAAACGTGTCCTTCGCGTCAGGGAAACATGTCCTGTGTTTAGGGGAAAACGTATCCTACTTATCTTTTGATTAGAGGAAAACGTGTCCTTCCCGTCGGGGAAACATGTCCTACTTGTCTTTCGCATCGGGGAAACATGTCCTGTGTTTAGGGGAAAACGTATCCTACTTATCTTTTGATTAGAGGAAAACGTGTCCTTCCCGTCGGGGAAACATGTCCTACTTGTCTTTCGCATCGGGGAAACATGTCCTGTGTTTAGGGGAAAACGTGTCCTACTTGTCTTTCGCATCGGGGAAACATGTCCTTCGCGTCGGGGAAACATGTCCTGTGTTTAGGGGAAAACGTGTCCTACTTGTCTTTCGCGTCGGGGAAACATGTCCTGTGTTTAGGGGAAAACGTGTCCTTCGCGTCAGGGAAACATGTCCTGTGTTTAGGGGAAAACGTATCCTACTTATCTTTTGATTAGAGGAAAACGTGTCCTTCCCGTCGGGGAAACATGTCCTACTTGTCTTTCGCATCGGGGAAACATGTCCTGTGTTTAGGGGAAAACGTGTCCTACTTGTCTTTCGCATCGGGGAAACATGTCCTTCGCGTCGGGGAAACATGTCCTGTGTTTAGGGGAAAACGTGTCCTACTTGTCTTTCGCGTCGGGGAAACATGTCCTGTGTTTAGGGGAAAACGTGTCCTACTTGTCTTTCGCGTCGGGGAAACATGTCCTGTGTTTAGGGGAAAACGTGTCCTTCGCGTCAGGGAAACATGTCCTGTGTTTAGGGGAAAACGTATCCTACTTATCTTTTGATTAGAGGAAAACGTGTCCTTCCCGTCGGGGAAACATGTCCTACTTGTCTTTCGCATCGGGGAAACATGTCCTGTGTTTAGGGGAAAACGTATCCTACTTATCTTTTGATTAGAGGAAAACGTGTCCTTCCCGTCGGGGAAACATGTCCTACTTGTCTTTCGCATCGGGGAAACATGTCCTGTGTTTAGGGGAAAACGTGTCCTACTTGTCTTTCGCATCGGGGAAACATGTCCTGTGTTTAGGGGAAAACGTGTCCTACTTGTCTTTCGCGTCGGGGAAACATGTCCTGTGTTTAGGGGAAAACGTGTCCTACTTGTCTTTCGCGTCGGGGAAACATGTCCTGTGTTTAGGGGAAAACGTGTCCTTCGCGTCAGGGAAACATGTCCTGTGTTTAGGGGAAAACGTATCCTACTTATCTTTTGATTAGAGGAAAACGTGTCCTTCCCGTCGGGGAAACATGTCCTACTTGTCTTTCGCATCGGGGAAACATGTCCTGTGTTTAGGGGAAAACGTGTCCTACTTATCTTTTGATTAGAGGAAAACGTGTCCTTCCCGTCGGGGAAACATGTCCTACTTGTCTTTCGCATCGGGGAAACATGTCCTGTGTTTAGGGGAAAACGTGTCCTACTTGTCTTTCGCATCGGGGAAACATGTCCTTCGCGTCGGGGAAACATGTCCTGTGTTTAGGGGAAAACGTGTCCTACTTGTCTTTCGCGTCGGGGAAACATGTCCTGTGTTTAGGGGAAAACGTGTCCTTCGCGTCAGGGAAACATGTCCTGTGTTTAGGGGAAAACGTATCCTACTTATCTTTTGATTAGAGGAAAACGTGTCCTTCCCGTCGGGGAAACATGTCCTACTTGTCTTTCGCATCGGGGAAACATGTCCTGTGTTTAGGGGAAAACGTATCCTACTTATCTTTTGATTAGAGGAAAACGTGTCCTTCCCGTCGGGGAAACATGTCCTACTTGTCTTTCGCATCGGGGAAACATGTCCTGTGTTTAGGGGAAAACGTGTCCTACTTGTCTTTCGCATCGGGGAAACATGTCCTTCGCGTCGGGGAAACATGTCCTGTGTTTAGGGGAAAACGTGTCCTACTTGTCTTTCGCGTCGGGGAAACATGTCCTGTGTTTAGGGGAAAACGTGTCCTTCGCGTCAGGGAAACATGTCCTGTGTTTAGGGGAAAACGTATCCTACTTATCTTTTGATTAGAGGAAAACGTGTCCTTCCCGTCGGGGAAACATGTCCTACTTGTCTTTCGCATCGGGGAAACATGTCCTGTGTTTAGGGGAAAACGTGTCCTACTTGTCTTTCGCATCGGGGAAACATGTCCTTCGCGTCGGGGAAACATGTCCTGTGTTTAGGGGAAAACGTGTCCTACTTGTCTTTCGCGTCGGGGAAACATGTCCTGTGTTTAGGGGAAAACGTGTCCTACTTGTCTTTCGCGTCGGGGAAACATGTCCTGTGTTTAGGGGAAAACGTGTCCTTCGCGTCAGGGAAACATGTCCTGTGTTTAGGGGAAAACGTATCCTACTTATCTTTTGATTAGAGGAAAACGTGTCCTTCCCGTCGGGGAAACATGTCCTACTTGTCTTTCGCATCGGTGAAACATGTCCTGTGTTTAGGGGAAAACGTGTCCTACTTGTCTTTCGCATCGGGGAAACATGTCCTTCGCGTCGGGGAAACATGTCCTGTGTTTAGGGGAAAACGTGTCCTACTTGTCTTTCGCGTCGGGGAAACATGTCCTGTGTTTAGGGGAAAACGTGTCCTACTTGTCTTTCGCGTCGGGGAAACATGTCCTGTGTTTAGGGGAAAACGTGTCCTTCGCGTCAGGGAAACATGTCCTGTGTTTAGGGGAAAACGTATCCTACTTATCTTTTGATTAGAGGAAAACGTGTCCTTCCCGTCGGGGAAACATGTCCTACTTGTCTTTCGCATCGGGGAAACATGTCCTGTGTTTAGGGGAAAACGTATCCTACTTATCTTTTGATTAGAGGAAAACGTGTCCTTCCCGTCGGGGAAACATGTCCTACTTGTCTTTCGCATCGGGGAAACATGTCCTGTGTTTAGGGGAAAACGTGTCCTACTTGTCTTTCGCATCGGGGAAACATGTCCTGTGTTTAGGGGAAAACGTGTCCTACTTGTCTTTCGCGTCGGGGAAACATGTCCTGTGTTTAGGGGAAAACGTGTCCTACTTGTCTTTCGCGTCGGGGAAACATGTCCTGTGTTTAGGGGAAAACGTGTCCTTCGCGTCAGGGAAACATGTCCTGTGTTTAGGGGAAAACGTATCCTACTTATCTTTTGATTAGAGGAAAACGTGTCCTTCCCGTCGGGGAAACATGTCCTACTTGTCTTTCGCATCGGGGAAACATGTCCTGTGTTTAGGGGAAAACGTGTCCTACTTATCTTTTGATTAGAGGAAAACGTGTCCTTCCCGTCGGGGAAACATGTCCTACTTGTCTTTCGCATCGGGGAAACATGTCCTGTGTTTAGGGGAAAACGTGTCCTACTTGTCTTTCGCATCGGGGAAACATGTCCTTCGCGTCGGGGAAACATGTCCTGTGTTTAGGGGAAAACGTGTCCTACTTGTCTTTCGCGTCGGGGAAACATGTCCTGTGTTTAGGGGAAAACGTGTCCTTCGCGTCAGGGAAACATGTCCTGTGTTTAGGGGAAAACGTATCCTACTTATCTTTTGATTAGAGGAAAACGTGTCCTTCCCGTCGGGGAAACATGTCCTACTTGTCTTTCGCATCGGGGAAACATGTCCTGTGTTTAGGGGAAAACGTATCCTACTTATCTTTTGATTAGAGGAAAACGTGTCCTTCCCGTCGGGGAAACATGTCCTACTTGTCTTTCGCATCGGGGAAACATGTCCTGTGTTTAGGGGAAAACGTGTCCTACTTGTCTTTCGCATCGGGGAAACATGTCCTTCGCGTCGGGGAAACATGTCCTGTGTTTAGGGGAAAACGTGTCCTACTTGTCTTTCGCGTCGGGGAAACATGTCCTGTGTTTAGGGGAAAACGTGTCCTTCGCGTCAGGGAAACATGTCCTGTGTTTAGGGGAAAACGTATCCTACTTATCTTTTGATTAGAGGAAAACGTGTCCTTCCCGTCTGGGAAACATGTCCTACTTGTCTTTCGCATCGGTGAAACATGTCCTGTGTTTAGGGGAAAACGTGTCCTACTTGTCTTTCGCATCGGGGAAACATGTCCTTCGCGTCGGGGAAACATGTCCTGTGTTTAGGGGAAAACGTGTCCTACTTGTCTTTCGCGTCGGGGAAACATGTCCTGTGTTTAGGGGAAAACGTGTCCTACTTGTCTTTCGCGTCGGGGAAACATGTCCTGTGTTTAGGGGAAAACGTGTCCTTCGCGTCAGGGAAACATGTCCTGTGTTTAGGGGAAAACGTATCCTACTTATCTTTTGATTAGAGGAAAACGTGTCCTTCCCGTCGGGGAAACATGTCCTACTTGTCTTTCGCATCGGGGAAACATGTCCTGTGTTTAGGGGAAAACGTATCCTACTTATCTTTTGATTAGAGGAAAACGTGTCCTTCCCGTCGGGGAAACATGTCCTACTTGTCTTTCGCATCGGGGAAACATGTCCTGTGTTTAGGGGAAAACGTGTCCTACTTGTCTTTCGCATCGGGGAAACATGTCCTGTGTTTAGGGGAAAACGTGTCCTACTTGTCTTTCGCGTCGGGGAAACATGTCCTGTGTTTAGGGGAAAACGTGTCCTACTTGTCTTTCGCGTCGGGGAAACATGTCCTGTGTTTAGGGGAAAACGTGTCCTTCGCGTCAGGGAAACATGTCCTGTGTTTAGGGGAAAACGTATCCTACTTATCTTTTGATTAGAGGAAAACGTGTCCTTCCCGTCGGGGAAACATGTCCTACTTGTCTTTCGCATCGGGGAAACATGTCCTGTGTTTAGGGGAAAACGTGTCCTACTTATCTTTTGATTAGAGGAAAACGTGTCCTTCCCGTCGGGGAAACATGTCCTACTTGTCTTTCGCATCGGGGAAACATGTCCTGTGTTTAGGGGAAAACGTGTCCTACTTGTCTTTCGCATCGGGGAAACATGTCCTTCGCGTCGGGGAAACATGTCCTGTGTTTAGGGGAAAACGTGTCCTACTTGTCTTTCGCGTCGGGGAAACATGTCCTGTGTTTAGGGGAAAACGTGTCCTTCGCGTCAGGGAAACATGTCCTGTGTTTAGGGGAAAACGTATCCTACTTATCTTTTGATTAGAGGAAAACGTGTCCTTCCCGTCGGGGAAACATGTCCTACTTGTCTTTCGCATCGGGGAAACATGTCCTGTGTTTAGGGGAAAACGTATCCTACTTATCTTTTGATTAGAGGAAAACGTGTCCTTCCCGTCGGGGAAACATGTCCTACTTGTCTTTCGCATCGGGGAAACATGTCCTGTGTTTAGGGGAAAACGTGTCCTACTTGTCTTTCGCATCGGGGAAACATGTCCTTCGCGTCGGGGAAACATGTCCTGTGTTTAGGGGAAAACGTGTCCTACTTGTCTTTCGCGTCGGGGAAACATGTCCTGTGTTTAGGGGAAAACGTGTCCTTCGCGTCAGGGAAACATGTCCTGTGTTTAGGGGAAAACGTATCCTACTTATCTTTTGATTAGAGGAAAACGTGTCCTTCCCGTCTGGGAAACATGTCCTACTTGTCTTTCGCATCGGTGAAACATGTCCTGTGTTTAGGGGAAAACGTGTCCTACTTGTCTTTCGCATCGGGGAAACATGTCCTTCGCGTCGGGGAAACATGTCCTGTGTTTAGGGGAAAACGTGTCCTACTTGTCTTTCGCGTCGGGGAAACATGTCCTGTGTTTAGGGGAAAACGTGTCCTTCGCGTCAGGGAAACATGTCCTGTGTTTAGGGGAAAACGTATCCTACTTATCTTTTGATTAGAGGAAAACGTGTCCTTCCCGTCGGGGAAACATGTCCTACTTGTCTTTCGCATCGGGGAAACATGTCCTGTGTTTAGGGGAAAACGTATCCTACTTATCTTTTGATTAGAGGAAAACGTGTCCTTCCCGTCGGGGAAACATGTCCTACTTGTCTTTCGCATCGGGGAAACATGTCCTGTGTTTAGGGGAAAACGTGTCCTACTTGTCTTTCGCATCGGGGAAACATGTCCTGTGTTTAGGGGAAAACGTGTCCTACTTGTCTTTCGCGTCGGGGAAACATGTCCTGTGTTTAGGGGAAAACGTGTCCTACTTGTCTTTCGCGTCGGGGAAACATGTCCTGTGTTTAGGGGAAAACGTGTCCTTCGCGTCAGGGAAACATGTCCTGTGTTTAGGGGAAAACGTATCCTACTTATCTTTTGATTAGAGGAAAACGTGTCCTTCCCGTCGGGGAAACATGTCCTACTTGTCTTTCGCATCGGGGAAACATGTCCTGTGTTTAGGGGAAAACGTGTCCTACTTATCTTTTGATTAGAGGAAAACGTGTCCTTCCCGTCGGGGAAACATGTCCTACTTGTCTTTCGCATCGGGGAAACATGTCCTGTGTTTAGGGGAAAACGTGTCCTACTTGTCTTTCGCATCGGGGAAACATGTCCTTCGCGTCGGGGAAACATGTCCTGTGTTTAGGGGAAAACGTGTCCTACTTGTCTTTCGCGTCGGGGAAACATGTCCTGTGTTTAGGGGAAAACGTGTCCTTCGCGTCAGGGAAACATGTCCTGTGTTTAGGGGAAAACGTATCCTACTTATCTTTTGATTAGAGGAAAACGTGTCCTTCCCGTCGGGGAAACATGTCCTACTTGTCTTTCGCATCGGGGAAACATGTCCTGTGTTTAGGGGAAAACGTATCCTACTTATCTTTTGATTAGAGGAAAACGTGTCCTTCCCGTCGGGGAAACATGTCCTACTTGTCTTTCGCATCGGGGAAACATGTCCTGTGTTTAGGGGAAAACGTGTCCTACTTGTCTTTCGCATCGGGGAAACATGTCCTTCGCGTCGGGGAAACATGTCCTGTGTTTAGGGGAAAACGTGTCCTACTTGTCTTTCGCGTCGGGGAAACATGTCCTGTGTTTAGGGGAAAACGTGTCCTTCGCGTCAGGGAAACATGTCCTGTGTTTAGGGGAAAACGTATCCTACTTATCTTTTGATTAGAGGAAAACGTGTCCTTCCCGTCGGGGAAACATGTCCTACTTGTCTTTCGCATCGGGGAAACATGTCCTGTGTTTAGGGGAAAACGTGTCCTACTTGTCTTTCGCATCGGGGAAACATGTCCTTCGCGTCGGGGAAACATGTCCTGTGTTTAGGGGAAAACGTGTCCTACTTGTCTTTCGCGTCGGGGAAACATGTCCTGTGTTTAGGGGAAAACGTGTCCTACTTGTCTTTCGCGTCGGGGAAACATGTCCTGTGTTTAGGGGAAAACGTGTCCTTCGCGTCAGGGAAACATGTCCTGTGTTTAGGGGAAAACGTATCCTACTTATCTTTTGATTAGAGGAAAACGTGTCCTTCCCGTCGGGGAAACATGTCCTACTTGTCTTTCGCATCGGGGAAACATGTCCTGTGTTTAGGGGAAAACGTATCCTACTTATCTTTTGATTAGAGGAAAACGTGTCCTTCCCGTCGGGGAAACATGTCCTACTTGTCTTTCGCATCGGGGAAACATGTCCTGTGTTTAGGGGAAAACGTGTCCTACTTGTCTTTCGCATCGGGGAAACATGTCCTTCGCGTCGGGGAAACATGTCCTGTGTTTAGGGGAAAACGTGTCCTACTTGTCTTTCGCGTCGGGGAAACATGTCCTGTGTTTAGGGGAAAACGTGTCCTTCGCGTCAGGGAAACATGTCCTGTGTTTAGGGGAAAACGTATCCTACTTATCTTTTGATTAGAGGAAAACGTGTCCTTCCCGTCGGGGAAACATGTCCTACTTGTCTTTCGCATCGGGGAAACATGTCCTGTGTTTAGGGGAAAACGTGTCCTACTTGTCTTTCGCATCGGGGAAACATGTCCTTCGCGTCGGGGAAACATGTCCTGTGTTTAGGGGAAAACGTGTCCTACTTGTCTTTCGCGTCGGGGAAACATGTCCTGTGTTTAGGGGAAAACGTGTCCTACTTGTCTTTCGCGTCGGGGAAACATGTCCTGTGTTTAGGGGAAAACGTGTCCTTCGCGTCAGGGAAACATGTCCTGTGTTTAGGGGAAAACGTATCCTACTTATCTTTTGATTAGAGGAAAACGTGTCCTTCCCGTCGGGGAAACATGTCCTACTTGTCTTTCGCATCGGGGAAACATGTCCTGTGTTTAGGGGAAAACGTATCCTACTTATCTTTTGATTAGAGGAAAACGTGTCCTTCCCGTCGGGGAAACATGTCCTACTTGTCTTTCGCATCGGGGAAACATGTCCTGTGTTTAGGGGAAAACGTGTCCTACTTGTCTTTCGCATCGGGGAAACATGTCCTGTGTTTAGGGGAAAACGTGTCCTACTTGTCTTTCGCGTCGGGGAAACATGTCCTGTGTTTAGGGGAAAACGTGTCCTACTTGTCTTTCGCGTCGGGGAAACATGTCCTGTGTTTAGGGGAAAACGTGTCCTTCGCGTCAGGGAAACATGTCCTGTGTTTAGGGGAAAACGTATCCTACTTATCTTTTGATTAGAGGAAAACGTGTCCTTCCCGTCGGGGAAACATGTCCTACTTGTCTTTCGCATCGGGGAAACATGTCCTGTGTTTAGGGGAAAACGTGTCCTACTTATCTTTTGATTAGAGGAAAACGTGTCCTTCCCGTCGGGGAAACATGTCCTACTTGTCTTTCGCATCGGGGAAACATGTCCTGTGTTTAGGGGAAAACGTGTCCTACTTGTCTTTCGCATCGGGGAAACATGTCCTTCGCGTCGGGGAAACATGTCCTGTGTTTAGGGGAAAACGTGTCCTACTTGTCTTTCGCGTCGGGGAAACATGTCCTGTGTTTAGGGGAAAACGTGTCCTTCGCGTCAGGGAAACATGTCCTGTGTTTAGGGGAAAACGTATCCTACTTATCTTTTGATTAGAGGAAAACGTGTCCTTCCCGTCGGGGAAACATGTCCTACTTGTCTTTCGCATCGGGGAAACATGTCCTGTGTTTAGGGGAAAACGTATCCTACTTATCTTTTGATTAGAGGAAAACGTGTCCTTCCCGTCGGGGAAACATGTCCTACTTGTCTTTCGCATCGGGGAAACATGTCCTGTGTTTAGGGGAAAACGTGTCCTACTTGTCTTTCGCATCGGGGAAACATGTCCTTCGCGTCGGGGAAACATGTCCTGTGTTTAGGGGAAAACGTGTCCTACTTGTCTTTCGCGTCGGGGAAACATGTCCTGTGTTTAGGGGAAAACGTGTCCTTCGCGTCAGGGAAACATGTCCTGTGTTTAGGGGAAAACGTATCCTACTTATCTTTTGATTAGAGGAAAACGTGTCCTTCCCGTCGGGGAAACATGTCCTACTTGTCTTTCGCATCGGGGAAACATGTCCTGTGTTTAGGGGAAAACGTGTCCTACTTGTCTTTCGCATCGGGGAAACATGTCCTTCGCGTCGGGGAAACATGTCCTGTGTTTAGGGGAAAACGTGTCCTACTTGTCTTTCGCGTCGGGGAAACATGTCCTGTGTTTAGGGGAAAACGTGTCCTACTTGTCTTTCGCGTCGGGGAAACATGTCCTGTGTTTAGGGGAAAACGTGTCCTTCGCGTCAGGGAAACATGTCCTGTGTTTAGGGGAAAACGTATCCTACTTATCTTTTGATTAGAGGAAAACGTGTCCTTCCCGTCGGGGAAACATGTCCTACTTGTCTTTCGCATCGGTGAAACATGTCCTGTGTTTAGGGGAAAACGTGTCCTACTTGTCTTTCGCATCGGGGAAACATGTCCTTCGCGTCGGGGAAACATGTCCTGTGTTTAGGGGAAAACGTGTCCTACTTGTCTTTCGCGTCGGGGAAACATGTCCTGTGTTTAGGGGAAAACGTGTCCTACTTGTCTTTCGCGTCGGGGAAACATGTCCTGTGTTTAGGGGAAAACGTGTCCTTCGCGTCAGGGAAACATGTCCTGTGTTTAGGGGAAAACGTATCCTACTTATCTTTTGATTAGAGGAAAACGTGTCCTTCCCGTCGGGGAAACATGTCCTACTTGTCTTTCGCATCGGGGAAACATGTCCTGTGTTTAGGGGAAAACGTATCCTACTTATCTTTTGATTAGAGGAAAACGTGTCCTTCCCGTCGGGGAAACATGTCCTACTTGTCTTTCGCATCGGGGAAACATGTCCTGTGTTTAGGGGAAAACGTGTCCTACTTGTCTTTCGCATCGGGGAAACATGTCCTGTGTTTAGGGGAAAACGTGTCCTACTTGTCTTTCGCGTCGGGGAAACATGTCCTGTGTTTAGGGGAAAACGTGTCCTACTTGTCTTTCGCGTCGGGGAAACATGTCCTGTGTTTAGGGGAAAACGTGTCCTTCGCGTCAGGGAAACATGTCCTGTGTTTAGGGGAAAACGTATCCTACTTATCTTTTGATTAGAGGAAAACGTGTCCTTCCCGTCGGGGAAACATGTCCTACTTGTCTTTCGCATCGGGGAAACATGTCCTGTGTTTAGGGGAAAACGTGTCCTACTTATCTTTTGATTAGAGGAAAACGTGTCCTTCCCGTCGGGGAAACATGTCCTACTTGTCTTTCGCATCGGGGAAACATGTCCTGTGTTTAGGGGAAAACGTGTCCTACTTGTCTTTCGCATCGGGGAAACATGTCCTTCGCGTCGGGGAAACATGTCCTGTGTTTAGGGGAAAACGTGTCCTACTTGTCTTTCGCGTCGGGGAAACATGTCCTGTGTTTAGGGGAAAACGTGTCCTTCGCGTCAGGGAAACATGTCCTGTGTTTAGGGGAAAACGTATCCTACTTATCTTTTGATTAGAGGAAAACGTGTCCTTCCCGTCGGGGAAACATGTCCTACTTGTCTTTCGCATCGGGGAAACATGTCCTGTGTTTAGGGGAAAACGTATCCTACTTATCTTTTGATTAGAGGAAAACGTGTCCTTCCCGTCGGGGAAACATGTCCTACTTGTCTTTCGCATCGGGGAAACATGTCCTGTGTTTAGGGGAAAACGTGTCCTACTTGTCTTTCGCATCGGGGAAACATGTCCTTCGCGTCGGGGAAACATGTCCTGTGTTTAGGGGAAAACGTGTCCTACTTGTCTTTCGCGTCGGGGAAACATGTCCTGTGTTTAGGGGAAAACGTGTCCTTCGCGTCAGGGAAACATGTCCTGTGTTTAGGGGAAAACGTATCCTACTTATCTTTTGATTAGAGGAAAACGTGTCCTTCCCGTCTGGGAAACATGTCCTACTTGTCTTTCGCATCGGTGAAACATGTCCTGTGTTTAGGGGAAAACGTGTCCTACTTGTCTTTCGCATCGGGGAAACATGTCCTTCGCGTCGGGGAAACATGTCCTGTGTTTAGGGGAAAACGTGTCCTACTTGTCTTTCGCGTCGGGGAAACATGTCCTGTGTTTAGGGGAAAACGTGTCCTACTTGTCTTTCGCGTCGGGGAAACATGTCCTGTGTTTAGGGGAAAACGTGTCCTTCGCGTCAGGGAAACATGTCCTGTGTTTAGGGGAAAACGTATCCTACTTATCTTTTGATTAGAGGAAAACGTGTCCTTCCCGTCGGGGAAACATGTCCTACTTGTCTTTCGCATCGGGGAAACATGTCCTGTGTTTAGGGGAAAACGTATCCTACTTATCTTTTGATTAGAGGAAAACGTGTCCTTCCCGTCGGGGAAACATGTCCTACTTGTCTTTCGCATCGGGGAAACATGTCCTGTGTTTAGGGGAAAACGTGTCCTACTTGTCTTTCGCATCGGGGAAACATGTCCTGTGTTTAGGGGAAAACGTGTCCTACTTGTCTTTCGCGTCGGGGAAACATGTCCTGTGTTTAGGGGAAAACGTGTCCTACTTGTCTTTCGCGTCGGGGAAACATGTCCTGTGTTTAGGGGAAAACGTGTCCTTCGCGTCAGGGAAACATGTCCTGTGTTTAGGGGAAAACGTATCCTACTTATCTTTTGATTAGAGGAAAACGTGTCCTTCCCGTCGGGGAAACATGTCCTACTTGTCTTTCGCATCGGGGAAACATGTCCTGTGTTTAGGGGAAAACGTGTCCTACTTATCTTTTGATTAGAGGAAAACGTGTCCTTCCCGTCGGGGAAACATGTCCTACTTGTCTTTCGCATCGGGGAAACATGTCCTGTGTTTAGGGGAAAACGTGTCCTACTTGTCTTTCGCATCGGGGAAACATGTCCTTCGCGTCGGGGAAACATGTCCTGTGTTTAGGGGAAAACGTGTCCTACTTGTCTTTCGCGTCGGGGAAACATGTCCTGTGTTTAGGGGAAAACGTGTCCTTCGCGTCAGGGAAACATGTCCTGTGTTTAGGGGAAAACGTATCCTACTTATCTTTTGATTAGAGGAAAACGTGTCCTTCCCGTCGGGGAAACATGTCCTACTTGTCTTTCGCATCGGGGAAACATGTCCTGTGTTTAGGGGAAAACGTATCCTACTTATCTTTTGATTAGAGGAAAACGTGTCCTTCCCGTCGGGGAAACATGTCCTACTTGTCTTTCGCATCGGGGAAACATGTCCTGTGTTTAGGGGAAAACGTGTCCTACTTGTCTTTCGCATCGGGGAAACATGTCCTTCGCGTCGGGGAAACATGTCCTGTGTTTAGGGGAAAACGTGTCCTACTTGTCTTTCGCGTCGGGGAAACATGTCCTGTGTTTAGGGGAAAACGTGTCCTTCGCGTCAGGGAAACATGTCCTGTGTTTAGGGGAAAACGTATCCTACTTATCTTTTGATTAGAGGAAAACGTGTCCTTCCCGTCGGGGAAACATGTCCTACTTGTCTTTCGCATCGGGGAAACATGTCCTGTGTTTAGGGGAAAACGTGTCCTACTTGTCTTTCGCATCGGGGAAACATGTCCTTCGCGTCGGGGAAACATGTCCTGTGTTTAGGGGAAAACGTGTCCTACTTGTCTTTCGCGTCGGGGAAACATGTCCTGTGTTTAGGGGAAAACGTGTCCTACTTGTCTTTCGCGTCGGGGAAACATGTCCTGTGTTTAGGGGAAAACGTGTCCTTCGCGTCAGGGAAACATGTCCTGTGTTTAGGGGAAAACGTATCCTACTTATCTTTTGATTAGAGGAAAACGTGTCCTTCCCGTCGGGGAAACATGTCCTACTTGTCTTTCGCATCGGGGAAACATGTCCTGTGTTTAGGGGAAAACGTGTCCTACTTATCTTTTGATTAGAGGAAAACGTGTCCTTCCCGTCGGGGAAACATGTCCTACTTGTCTTTCGCATCGGGGAAACATGTCCTGTGTTTAGGGGAAAACGTGTCCTACTTGTCTTTCGCATCGGGGAAACATGTCCTTCGCGTCGGGGAAACATGTCCTGTGTTTAGGGGAAAACGTGTCCTACTTGTCTTTCGCGTCGGGGAAACATGTCCTGTGTTTAGGGGAAAACGTGTCCTTCGCGTCAGGGAAACATGTCCTGTGTTTAGGGGAAAACGTATCCTACTTATCTTTTGATTAGAGGAAAACGTGTCCTTCCCGTCGGGGAAACATGTCCTACTTGTCTTTCGCATCGGGGAAACATGTCCTGTGTTTAGGGGAAAACGTATCCTACTTATCTTTTGATTAGAGGAAAACGTGTCCTTCCCGTCGGGGAAACATGTCCTACTTGTCTTTCGCATCGGGGAAACATGTCCTGTGTTTAGGGGAAAACGTGTCCTACTTGTCTTTCGCATCGGGGAAACATGTCCTGTGTTTAGGGGAAAACGTGTCCTACTTGTCTTTCGCGTCGGGGAAACATGTCCTGTGTTTAGGGGAAAACGTGTCCTACTTGTCTTTCGCGTCGGGGAAACATGTCCTGTGTTTAGGGGAAAACGTGTCCTTCGCGTCAGGGAAACATGTCCTGTGTTTAGGGGAAAACGTATCCTACTTATCTTTTGATTAGAGGAAAACGTGTCCTTCCCGTCGGGGAAACATGTCCTACTTGTCTTTCGCATCGGGGAAACATGTCCTGTGTTTAGGGGAAAACGTGTCCTACTTATCTTTTGATTAGAGGAAAACGTGTCCTTCCCGTCGGGGAAACATGTCCTACTTGTCTTTCGCATCGGGGAAACATGTCCTGTGTTTAGGGGAAAACGTGTCCTACTTGTCTTTCGCATCGGGGAAACATGTCCTTCGCGTCGGGGAAACATGTCCTGTGTTTAGGGGAAAACGTGTCCTACTTGTCTTTCGCGTCGGGGAAACATGTCCTGTGTTTAGGGGAAAACGTGTCCTTCGCGTCAGGGAAACATGTCCTGTGTTTAGGGGAAAACGTATCCTACTTATCTTTTGATTAGAGGAAAACGTGTCCTTCCCGTCGGGGAAACATGTCCTACTTGTCTTTCGCATCGGGGAAACATGTCCTGTGTTTAGGGGAAAACGTATCCTACTTATCTTTTGATTAGAGGAAAACGTGTCCTTCCCGTCGGGGAAACATGTCCTACTTGTCTTTCGCATCGGGGAAACATGTCCTGTGTTTAGGGGAAAACGTGTCCTACTTGTCTTTCGCATCGGGGAAACATGTCCTTCGCGTCGGGGAAACATGTCCTGTGTTTAGGGGAAAACGTGTCCTACTTGTCTTTCGCGTCGGGGAAACATGTCCTGTGTTTAGGGGAAAACGTGTCCTTCGCGTCAGGGAAACATGTCCTGTGTTTAGGGGAAAACGTATCCTACTTATCTTTTGATTAGAGGAAAACGTGTCCTTCCCGTCGGGGAAACATGTCCTACTTGTCTTTCGCATCGGGGAAACATGTCCTGTGTTTAGGGGAAAACGTGTCCTACTTGTCTTTCGCATCGGGGAAACATGTCCTTCGCGTCGGGGAAACATGTCCTGTGTTTAGGGGAAAACGTGTCCTACTTGTCTTTCGCGTCGGGGAAACATGTCCTGTGTTTAGGGGAAAACGTGTCCTACTTGTCTTTCGCGTCGGGGAAACATGTCCTGTGTTTAGGGGAAAACGTGTCCTTCGCGTCAGGGAAACATGTCCTGTGTTTAGGGGAAAACGTATCCTACTTATCTTTTGATTAGAGGAAAACGTGTCCTTCCCGTCGGGGAAACATGTCCTACTTGTCTTTCGCATCGGTGAAACATGTCCTGTGTTTAGGGGAAAACGTGTCCTACTTGTCTTTCGCATCGGGGAAACATGTCCTTCGCGTCGGGGAAACATGTCCTGTGTTTAGGGGAAAACGTGTCCTACTTGTCTTTCGCGTCGGGGAAACATGTCCTGTGTTTAGGGGAAAACGTGTCCTACTTGTCTTTCGCGTCGGGGAAACATGTCCTGTGTTTAGGGGAAAACGTGTCCTTCGCGTCAGGGAAACATGTCCTGTGTTTAGGGGAAAACGTATCCTACTTATCTTTTGATTAGAGGAAAACGTGTCCTTCCCGTCGGGGAAACATGTCCTACTTGTCTTTCGCATCGGGGAAACATGTCCTGTGTTTAGGGGAAAACGTATCCTACTTATCTTTTGATTAGAGGAAAACGTGTCCTTCCCGTCGGGGAAACATGTCCTACTTGTCTTTCGCATCGGGGAAACATGTCCTGTGTTTAGGGGAAAACGTGTCCTACTTGTCTTTCGCATCGGGGAAACATGTCCTGTGTTTAGGGGAAAACGTGTCCTACTTGTCTTTCGCGTCGGGGAAACATGTCCTGTGTTTAGGGGAAAACGTGTCCTACTTGTCTTTCGCGTCGGGGAAACATGTCCTGTGTTTAGGGGAAAACGTGTCCTTCGCGTCAGGGAAACATGTCCTGTGTTTAGGGGAAAACGTATCCTACTTATCTTTTGATTAGAGGAAAACGTGTCCTTCCCGTCGGGGAAACATGTCCTACTTGTCTTTCGCATCGGGGAAACATGTCCTGTGTTTAGGGGAAAACGTGTCCTACTTATCTTTTGATTAGAGGAAAACGTGTCCTTCCCGTCGGGGAAACATGTCCTACTTGTCTTTCGCATCGGGGAAACATGTCCTGTGTTTAGGGGAAAACGTGTCCTACTTGTCTTTCGCATCGGGGAAACATGTCCTTCGCGTCGGGGAAACATGTCCTGTGTTTAGGGGAAAACGTGTCCTACTTGTCTTTCGCGTCGGGGAAACATGTCCTGTGTTTAGGGGAAAACGTGTCCTTCGCGTCAGGGAAACATGTCCTGTGTTTAGGGGAAAACGTATCCTACTTATCTTTTGATTAGAGGAAAACGTGTCCTTCCCGTCGGGGAAACATGTCCTACTTGTCTTTCGCATCGGGGAAACATGTCCTGTGTTTAGGGGAAAACGTATCCTACTTATCTTTTGATTAGAGGAAAACGTGTCCTTCCCGTCGGGGAAACATGTCCTACTTGTCTTTCGCATCGGGGAAACATGTCCTGTGTTTAGGGGAAAACGTGTCCTACTTGTCTTTCGCATCGGGGAAACATGTCCTTCGCGTCGGGGAAACATGTCCTGTGTTTAGGGGAAAACGTGTCCTACTTGTCTTTCGCGTCGGGGAAACATGTCCTGTGTTTAGGGGAAAACGTGTCCTTCGCGTCAGGGAAACATGTCCTGTGTTTAGGGGAAAACGTATCCTACTTATCTTTTGATTAGAGGAAAACGTGTCCTTCCCGTCTGGGAAACATGTCCTACTTGTCTTTCGCATCGGTGAAACATGTCCTGTGTTTAGGGGAAAACGTGTCCTACTTGTCTTTCGCATCGGGGAAACATGTCCTTCGCGTCGGGGAAACATGTCCTGTGTTTAGGGGAAAACGTGTCCTACTTGTCTTTCGCGTCGGGGAAACATGTCCTGTGTTTAGGGGAAAACGTGTCCTACTTGTCTTTCGCGTCGGGGAAACATGTCCTGTGTTTAGGGGAAAACGTGTCCTTCGCGTCAGGGAAACATGTCCTGTGTTTAGGGGAAAACGTATCCTACTTATCTTTTGATTAGAGGAAAACGTGTCCTTCCCGTCGGGGAAACATGTCCTACTTGTCTTTCGCATCGGGGAAACATGTCCTGTGTTTAGGGGAAAACGTATCCTACTTATCTTTTGATTAGAGGAAAACGTGTCCTTCCCGTCGGGGAAACATGTCCTACTTGTCTTTCGCATCGGGGAAACATGTCCTGTGTTTAGGGGAAAACGTGTCCTACTTGTCTTTCGCATCGGGGAAACATGTCCTGTGTTTAGGGGAAAACGTGTCCTACTTGTCTTTCGCGTCGGGGAAACATGTCCTGTGTTTAGGGGAAAACGTGTCCTACTTGTCTTTCGCGTCGGGGAAACATGTCCTGTGTTTAGGGGAAAACGTGTCCTTCGCGTCAGGGAAACATGTCCTGTGTTTAGGGGAAAACGTATCCTACTTATCTTTTGATTAGAGGAAAACGTGTCCTTCCCGTCGGGGAAACATGTCCTACTTGTCTTTCGCATCGGGGAAACATGTCCTGTGTTTAGGGGAAAACGTGTCCTACTTATCTTTTGATTAGAGGAAAACGTGTCCTTCCCGTCGGGGAAACATGTCCTACTTGTCTTTCGCATCGGGGAAACATGTCCTGTGTTTAGGGGAAAACGTGTCCTACTTGTCTTTCGCATCGGGGAAACATGTCCTTCGCGTCGGGGAAACATGTCCTGTGTTTAGGGGAAAACGTGTCCTACTTGTCTTTCGCGTCGGGGAAACATGTCCTGTGTTTAGGGGAAAACGTGTCCTTCGCGTCAGGGAAACATGTCCTGTGTTTAGGGGAAAACGTATCCTACTTATCTTTTGATTAGAGGAAAACGTGTCCTTCCCGTCGGGGAAACATGTCCTACTTGTCTTTCGCATCGGGGAAACATGTCCTGTGTTTAGGGGAAAACGTATCCTACTTATCTTTTGATTAGAGGAAAACGTGTCCTTCCCGTCGGGGAAACATGTCCTACTTGTCTTTCGCATCGGGGAAACATGTCCTGTGTTTAGGGGAAAACGTGTCCTACTTGTCTTTCGCATCGGGGAAACATGTCCTTCGCGTCGGGGAAACATGTCCTGTGTTTAGGGGAAAACGTGTCCTACTTGTCTTTCGCGTCGGGGAAACATGTCCTGTGTTTAGGGGAAAACGTGTCCTTCGCGTCAGGGAAACATGTCCTGTGTTTAGGGGAAAACGTATCCTACTTATCTTTTGATTAGAGGAAAACGTGTCCTTCCCGTCGGGGAAACATGTCCTACTTGTCTTTCGCATCGGGGAAACATGTCCTGTGTTTAGGGGAAAACGTGTCCTACTTGTCTTTCGCATCGGGGAAACATGTCCTTCGCGTCGGGGAAACATGTCCTGTGTTTAGGGGAAAACGTGTCCTACTTGTCTTTCGCGTCGGGGAAACATGTCCTGTGTTTAGGGGAAAACGTGTCCTACTTGTCTTTCGCGTCGGGGAAACATGTCCTGTGTTTAGGGGAAAACGTGTCCTTCGCGTCAGGGAAACATGTCCTGTGTTTAGGGGAAAACGTATCCTACTTATCTTTTGATTAGAGGAAAACGTGTCCTTCCCGTCGGGGAAACATGTCCTACTTGTCTTTCGCATCGGGGAAACATGTCCTGTGTTTAGGGGAAAACGTGTCCTACTTATCTTTTGATTAGAGGAAAACGTGTCCTTCCCGTCGGGGAAACATGTCCTACTTGTCTTTCGCATCGGGGAAACATGTCCTGTGTTTAGGGGAAAACGTGTCCTACTTGTCTTTCGCATCGGGGAAACATGTCCTTCGCGTCGGGGAAACATGTCCTGTGTTTAGGGGAAAACGTGTCCTACTTGTCTTTCGCGTCGGGGAAACATGTCCTGTGTTTAGGGGAAAACGTGTCCTTCGCGTCAGGGAAACATGTCCTGTGTTTAGGGGAAAACGTATCCTACTTATCTTTTGATTAGAGGAAAACGTGTCCTTCCCGTCGGGGAAACATGTCCTACTTGTCTTTCGCATCGGGGAAACATGTCCTGTGTTTAGGGGAAAACGTATCCTACTTATCTTTTGATTAGAGGAAAACGTGTCCTTCCCGTCGGGGAAACATGTCCTACTTGTCTTTCGCATCGGGGAAACATGTCCTGTGTTTAGGGGAAAACGTGTCCTACTTGTCTTTCGCATCGGGGAAACATGTCCTTCGCGTCGGGGAAACATGTCCTGTGTTTAGGGGAAAACGTGTCCTACTTGTCTTTCGCGTCGGGGAAACATGTCCTGTGTTTAGGGGAAAACGTGTCCTTCGCGTCAGGGAAACATGTCCTGTGTTTAGGGGAAAACGTATCCTACTTATCTTTTGATTAGAGGAAAACGTGTCCTTCCCGTCTGGGAAACATGTCCTACTTGTCTTTCGCATCGGTGAAACATGTCCTGTGTTTAGGGGAAAACGTGTCCTACTTGTCTTTCGCATCGGGGAAACATGTCCTTCGCGTCGGGGAAACATGTCCTGTGTTTAGGGGAAAACGTGTCCTACTTGTCTTTCGCGTCGGGGAAACATGTCCTGTGTTTAGGGGAAAACGTGTCCTACTTGTCTTTCGCGTCGGGGAAACATGTCCTGTGTTTAGGGGAAAACGTGTCCTTCGCGTCAGGGAAACATGTCCTGTGTTTAGGGGAAAACGTATCCTACTTATCTTTTGATTAGAGGAAAACGTGTCCTTCCCGTCGGGGAAACATGTCCTACTTGTCTTTCGCATCGGGGAAACATGTCCTGTGTTTAGGGGAAAACGTATCCTACTTATCTTTTGATTAGAGGAAAACGTGTCCTTCCCGTCGGGGAAACATGTCCTACTTGTCTTTCGCATCGGGGAAACATGTCCTGTGTTTAGGGGAAAACGTGTCCTACTTGTCTTTCGCATCGGGGAAACATGTCCTGTGTTTAGGGGAAAACGTGTCCTACTTGTCTTTCGCGTCGGGGAAACATGTCCTGTGTTTAGGGGAAAACGTGTCCTACTTGTCTTTCGCGTCGGGGAAACATGTCCTGTGTTTAGGGGAAAACGTGTCCTTCGCGTCAGGGAAACATGTCCTGTGTTTAGGGGAAAACGTATCCTACTTATCTTTTGATTAGAGGAAAACGTGTCCTTCCCGTCGGGGAAACATGTCCTACTTGTCTTTCGCATCGGGGAAACATGTCCTGTGTTTAGGGGAAAACGTGTCCTACTTATCTTTTGATTAGAGGAAAACGTGTCCTTCCCGTCGGGGAAACATGTCCTACTTGTCTTTCGCATCGGGGAAACATGTCCTGTGTTTAGGGGAAAACGTGTCCTACTTGTCTTTCGCATCGGGGAAACATGTCCTTCGCGTCGGGGAAACATGTCCTGTGTTTAGGGGAAAACGTGTCCTACTTGTCTTTCGCGTCGGGGAAACATGTCCTGTGTTTAGGGGAAAACGTGTCCTTCGCGTCAGGGAAACATGTCCTGTGTTTAGGGGAAAACGTATCCTACTTATCTTTTGATTAGAGGAAAACGTGTCCTTCCCGTCGGGGAAACATGTCCTACTTGTCTTTCGCATCGGGGAAACATGTCCTGTGTTTAGGGGAAAACGTATCCTACTTATCTTTTGATTAGAGGAAAACGTGTCCTTCCCGTCGGGGAAACATGTCCTACTTGTCTTTCGCATCGGGGAAACATGTCCTGTGTTTAGGGGAAAACGTGTCCTACTTGTCTTTCGCATCGGGGAAACATGTCCTTCGCGTCGGGGAAACATGTCCTGTGTTTAGGGGAAAACGTGTCCTACTTGTCTTTCGCGTCGGGGAAACATGTCCTGTGTTTAGGGGAAAACGTGTCCTTCGCGTCAGGGAAACATGTCCTGTGTTTAGGGGAAAACGTATCCTACTTATCTTTTGATTAGAGGAAAACGTGTCCTTCCCGTCGGGGAAACATGTCCTACTTGTCTTTCGCATCGGGGAAACATGTCCTGTGTTTAGGGGAAAACGTGTCCTACTTGTCTTTCGCATCGGGGAAACATGTCCTTCGCGTCGGGGAAACATGTCCTGTGTTTAGGGGAAAACGTGTCCTACTTGTCTTTCGCGTCGGGGAAACATGTCCTGTGTTTAGGGGAAAACGTGTCCTACTTGTCTTTCGCGTCGGGGAAACATGTCCTGTGTTTAGGGGAAAACGTGTCCTTCGCGTCAGGGAAACATGTCCTGTGTTTAGGGGAAAACGTATCCTACTTATCTTTTGATTAGAGGAAAACGTGTCCTTCCCGTCGGGGAAACATGTCCTACTTGTCTTTCGCATCGGGGAAACATGTCCTGTGTTTAGGGGAAAACGTATCCTACTTATCTTTTGATTAGAGGAAAACGTGTCCTTCCCGTCGGGGAAACATGTCCTACTTGTCTTTCGCATCGGGGAAACATGTCCTGTGTTTAGGGGAAAACGTGTCCTACTTGTCTTTCGCATCGGGGAAACATGTCCTTCGCGTCGGGGAAACATGTCCTGTGTTTAGGGGAAAACGTGTCCTACTTGTCTTTCGCGTCGGGGAAACATGTCCTGTGTTTAGGGGAAAACGTGTCCTTCGCGTCAGGGAAACATGTCCTGTGTTTAGGGGAAAACGTATCCTACTTATCTTTTGATTAGAGGAAAACGTGTCCTTCCCGTCGGGGAAACATGTCCTACTTGTCTTTCGCATCGGGGAAACATGTCCTGTGTTTAGGGGAAAACGTGTCCTACTTGTCTTTCGCATCGGGGAAACATGTCCTTCGCGTCGGGGAAACATGTCCTGTGTTTAGGGGAAAACGTGTCCTACTTGTCTTTCGCGTCGGGGAAACATGTCCTGTGTTTAGGGGAAAACGTGTCCTACTTGTCTTTCGCGTCGGGGAAACATGTCCTGTGTTTAGGGGAAAACGTGTCCTTCGCGTCAGGGAAACATGTCCTGTGTTTAGGGGAAAACGTATCCTACTTATCTTTTGATTAGAGGAAAACGTGTCCTTCCCGTCGGGGAAACATGTCCTACTTGTCTTTCGCATCGGGGAAACATGTCCTGTGTTTAGGGGAAAACGTATCCTACTTATCTTTTGATTAGAGGAAAACGTGTCCTTCCCGTCGGGGAAACATGTCCTACTTGTCTTTCGCATCGGGGAAACATGTCCTGTGTTTAGGGGAAAACGTGTCCTACTTGTCTTTCGCATCGGGGAAACATGTCCTGTGTTTAGGGGAAAACGTGTCCTACTTGTCTTTCGCGTCGGGGAAACATGTCCTGTGTTTAGGGGAAAACGTGTCCTACTTGTCTTTCGCGTCGGGGAAACATGTCCTGTGTTTAGGGGAAAACGTGTCCTTCGCGTCAGGGAAACATGTCCTGTGTTTAGGGGAAAACGTATCCTACTTATCTTTTGATTAGAGGAAAACGTGTCCTTCCCGTCGGGGAAACATGTCCTACTTGTCTTTCGCATCGGGGAAACATGTCCTGTGTTTAGGGGAAAACGTGTCCTACTTATCTTTTGATTAGAGGAAAACGTGTCCTTCCCGTCGGGGAAACATGTCCTACTTGTCTTTCGCATCGGGGAAACATGTCCTGTGTTTAGGGGAAAACGTGTCCTACTTGTCTTTCGCATCGGGGAAACATGTCCTTCGCGTCGGGGAAACATGTCCTGTGTTTAGGGGAAAACGTGTCCTACTTGTCTTTCGCGTCGGGGAAACATGTCCTGTGTTTAGGGGAAAACGTGTCCTTCGCGTCAGGGAAACATGTCCTGTGTTTAGGGGAAAACGTATCCTACTTATCTTTTGATTAGAGGAAAACGTGTCCTTCCCGTCGGGGAAACATGTCCTACTTGTCTTTCGCATCGGGGAAACATGTCCTGTGTTTAGGGGAAAACGTATCCTACTTATCTTTTGATTAGAGGAAAACGTGTCCTTCCCGTCGGGGAAACATGTCCTACTTGTCTTTCGCATCGGGGAAACATGTCCTGTGTTTAGGGGAAAACGTGTCCTACTTGTCTTTCGCATCGGGGAAACATGTCCTTCGCGTCGGGGAAACATGTCCTGTGTTTAGGGGAAAACGTGTCCTACTTGTCTTTCGCGTCGGGGAAACATGTCCTGTGTTTAGGGGAAAACGTGTCCTTCGCGTCAGGGAAACATGTCCTGTGTTTAGGGGAAAACGTATCCTACTTATCTTTTGATTAGAGGAAAACGTGTCCTTCCCGTCGGGGAAACATGTCCTACTTGTCTTTCGCATCGGGGAAACATGTCCTGTGTTTAGGGGAAAACGTGTCCTACTTGTCTTTCGCATCGGGGAAACATGTCCTTCGCGTCGGGGAAACATGTCCTGTGTTTAGGGGAAAACGTGTCCTACTTGTCTTTCGCGTCGGGGAAACATGTCCTGTGTTTAGGGGAAAACGTGTCCTACTTGTCTTTCGCGTCGGGGAAACATGTCCTGTGTTTAGGGGAAAACGTGTCCTTCGCGTCAGGGAAACATGTCCTGTGTTTAGGGGAAAACGTATCCTACTTATCTTTTGATTAGAGGAAAACGTGTCCTTCCCGTCGGGGAAACATGTCCTACTTGTCTTTCGCATCGGTGAAACATGTCCTGTGTTTAGGGGAAAACGTGTCCTACTTGTCTTTCGCATCGGGGAAACATGTCCTTCGCGTCGGGGAAACATGTCCTGTGTTTAGGGGAAAACGTGTCCTACTTGTCTTTCGCGTCGGGGAAACATGTCCTGTGTTTAGGGGAAAACGTGTCCTACTTGTCTTTCGCGTCGGGGAAACATGTCCTGTGTTTAGGGGAAAACGTGTCCTTCGCGTCAGGGAAACATGTCCTGTGTTTAGGGGAAAACGTATCCTACTTATCTTTTGATTAGAGGAAAACGTGTCCTTCCCGTCGGGGAAACATGTCCTACTTGTCTTTCGCATCGGGGAAACATGTCCTGTGTTTAGGGGAAAACGTATCCTACTTATCTTTTGATTAGAGGAAAACGTGTCCTTCCCGTCGGGGAAACATGTCCTACTTGTCTTTCGCATCGGGGAAACATGTCCTGTGTTTAGGGGAAAACGTGTCCTACTTGTCTTTCGCATCGGGGAAACATGTCCTGTGTTTAGGGGAAAACGTGTCCTACTTGTCTTTCGCGTCGGGGAAACATGTCCTGTGTTTAGGGGAAAACGTGTCCTACTTGTCTTTCGCGTCGGGGAAACATGTCCTGTGTTTAGGGGAAAACGTGTCCTTCGCGTCAGGGAAACATGTCCTGTGTTTAGGGGAAAACGTATCCTACTTATCTTTTGATTAGAGGAAAACGTGTCCTTCCCGTCGGGGAAACATGTCCTACTTGTCTTTCGCATCGGGGAAACATGTCCTGTGTTTAGGGGAAAACGTGTCCTACTTATCTTTTGATTAGAGGAAAACGTGTCCTTCCCGTCGGGGAAACATGTCCTACTTGTCTTTCGCATCGGGGAAACATGTCCTGTGTTTAGGGGAAAACGTGTCCTACTTGTCTTTCGCATCGGGGAAACATGTCCTTCGCGTCGGGGAAACATGTCCTGTGTTTAGGGGAAAACGTGTCCTACTTGTCTTTCGCGTCGGGGAAACATGTCCTGTGTTTAGGGGAAAACGTGTCCTTCGCGTCAGGGAAACATGTCCTGTGTTTAGGGGAAAACGTATCCTACTTATCTTTTGATTAGAGGAAAACGTGTCCTTCCCGTCGGGGAAACATGTCCTACTTGTCTTTCGCATCGGGGAAACATGTCCTGTGTTTAGGGGAAAACGTATCCTACTTATCTTTTGATTAGAGGAAAACGTGTCCTTCCCGTCGGGGAAACATGTCCTACTTGTCTTTCGCATCGGGGAAACATGTCCTGTGTTTAGGGGAAAACGTGTCCTACTTGTCTTTCGCATCGGGGAAACATGTCCTTCGCGTCGGGGAAACATGTCCTGTGTTTAGGGGAAAACGTGTCCTACTTGTCTTTCGCGTCGGGGAAACATGTCCTGTGTTTAGGGGAAAACGTGTCCTTCGCGTCAGGGAAACATGTCCTGTGTTTAGGGGAAAACGTATCCTACTTATCTTTTGATTAGAGGAAAACGTGTCCTTCCCGTCTGGGAAACATGTCCTACTTGTCTTTCGCATCGGTGAAACATGTCCTGTGTTTAGGGGAAAACGTGTCCTACTTGTCTTTCGCATCGGGGAAACATGTCCTTCGCGTCGGGGAAACATGTCCTGTGTTTAGGGGAAAACGTGTCCTACTTGTCTTTCGCGTCGGGGAAACATGTCCTGTGTTTAGGGGAAAACGTGTCCTACTTGTCTTTCGCGTCGGGGAAACATGTCCTGTGTTTAGGGGAAAACGTGTCCTTCGCGTCAGGGAAACATGTCCTGTGTTTAGGGGAAAACGTATCCTACTTATCTTTTGATTAGAGGAAAACGTGTCCTTCCCGTCGGGGAAACATGTCCTACTTGTCTTTCGCATCGGGGAAACATGTCCTGTGTTTAGGGGAAAACGTATCCTACTTATCTTTTGATTAGAGGAAAACGTGTCCTTCCCGTCGGGGAAACATGTCCTACTTGTCTTTCGCATCGGGGAAACATGTCCTGTGTTTAGGGGAAAACGTGTCCTACTTGTCTTTCGCATCGGGGAAACATGTCCTGTGTTTAGGGGAAAACGTGTCCTACTTGTCTTTCGCGTCGGGGAAACATGTCCTGTGTTTAGGGGAAAACGTGTCCTACTTGTCTTTCGCGTCGGGGAAACATGTCCTGTGTTTAGGGGAAAACGTGTCCTTCGCGTCAGGGAAACATGTCCTGTGTTTAGGGGAAAACGTATCCTACTTATCTTTTGATTAGAGGAAAACGTGTCCTTCCCGTCGGGGAAACATGTCCTACTTGTCTTTCGCATCGGGGAAACATGTCCTGTGTTTAGGGGAAAACGTGTCCTACTTATCTTTTGATTAGAGGAAAACGTGTCCTTCCCGTCGGGGAAACATGTCCTACTTGTCTTTCGCATCGGGGAAACATGTCCTGTGTTTAGGGGAAAACGTGTCCTACTTGTCTTTCGCATCGGGGAAACATGTCCTTCGCGTCGGGGAAACATGTCCTGTGTTTAGGGGAAAACGTGTCCTACTTGTCTTTCGCGTCGGGGAAACATGTCCTGTGTTTAGGGGAAAACGTGTCCTTCGCGTCAGGGAAACATGTCCTGTGTTTAGGGGAAAACGTATCCTACTTATCTTTTGATTAGAGGAAAACGTGTCCTTCCCGTCGGGGAAACATGTCCTACTTGTCTTTCGCATCGGGGAAACATGTCCTGTGTTTAGGGGAAAACGTATCCTACTTATCTTTTGATTAGAGGAAAACGTGTCCTTCCCGTCGGGGAAACATGTCCTACTTGTCTTTCGCATCGGGGAAACATGTCCTGTGTTTAGGGGAAAACGTGTCCTACTTGTCTTTCGCATCGGGGAAACATGTCCTTCGCGTCGGGGAAACATGTCCTGTGTTTAGGGGAAAACGTGTCCTACTTGTCTTTCGCGTCGGGGAAACATGTCCTGTGTTTAGGGGAAAACGTGTCCTTCGCGTCAGGGAAACATGTCCTGTGTTTAGGGGAAAACGTATCCTACTTATCTTTTGATTAGAGGAAAACGTGTCCTTCCCGTCGGGGAAACATGTCCTACTTGTCTTTCGCATCGGGGAAACATGTCCTGTGTTTAGGGGAAAACGTGTCCTACTTGTCTTTCGCATCGGGGAAACATGTCCTTCGCGTCGGGGAAACATGTCCTGTGTTTAGGGGAAAACGTGTCCTACTTGTCTTTCGCGTCGGGGAAACATGTCCTGTGTTTAGGGGAAAACGTGTCCTACTTGTCTTTCGCGTCGGGGAAACATGTCCTGTGTTTAGGGGAAAACGTGTCCTTCGCGTCAGGGAAACATGTCCTGTGTTTAGGGGAAAACGTATCCTACTTATCTTTTGATTAGAGGAAAACGTGTCCTTCCCGTCGGGGAAACATGTCCTACTTGTCTTTCGCATCGGGGAAACATGTCCTGTGTTTAGGGGAAAACGTGTCCTACTTATCTTTTGATTAGAGGAAAACGTGTCCTTCCCGTCGGGGAAACATGTCCTACTTGTCTTTCGCATCGGGGAAACATGTCCTGTGTTTAGGGGAAAACGTGTCCTACTTGTCTTTCGCATCGGGGAAACATGTCCTTCGCGTCGGGGAAACATGTCCTGTGTTTAGGGGAAAACGTGTCCTACTTGTCTTTCGCGTCGGGGAAACATGTCCTGTGTTTAGGGGAAAACGTGTCCTTCGCGTCAGGGAAACATGTCCTGTGTTTAGGGGAAAACGTATCCTACTTATCTTTTGATTAGAGGAAAACGTGTCCTTCCCGTCGGGGAAACATGTCCTACTTGTCTTTCGCATCGGGGAAACATGTCCTGTGTTTAGGGGAAAACGTATCCTACTTATCTTTTGATTAGAGGAAAACGTGTCCTTCCCGTCGGGGAAACATGTCCTACTTGTCTTTCGCATCGGGGAAACATGTCCTGTGTTTAGGGGAAAACGTGTCCTACTTGTCTTTCGCATCGGGGAAACATGTCCTTCGCGTCGGGGAAACATGTCCTGTGTTTAGGGGAAAACGTGTCCTACTTGTCTTTCGCGTCGGGGAAACATGTCCTGTGTTTAGGGGAAAACGTGTCCTTCGCGTCAGGGAAACATGTCCTGTGTTTAGGGGAAAACGTATCCTACTTATCTTTTGATTAGAGGAAAACGTGTCCTTCCCGTCTGGGAAACATGTCCTACTTGTCTTTCGCATCGGTGAAACATGTCCTGTGTTTAGGGGAAAACGTGTCCTACTTGTCTTTCGCATCGGGGAAACATGTCCTTCGCGTCGGGGAAACATGTCCTGTGTTTAGGGGAAAACGTGTCCTACTTGTCTTTCGCGTCGGGGAAACATGTCCTGTGTTTAGGGGAAAACGTGTCCTTCGCGTCAGGGAAACATGTCCTGTGTTTAGGGGAAAACGTATCCTACTTATCTTTTGATTAGAGGAAAACGTGTCCTTCCCGTCGGGGAAACATGTCCTACTTGTCTTTCGCATCGGGGAAACATGTCCTGTGTTTAGGGGAAAACGTATCCTACTTATCTTTTGATTAGAGGAAAACGTGTCCTTCCCGTCGGGGAAACATGTCCTACTTGTCTTTCGCATCGGGGAAACATGTCCTGTGTTTAGGGGAAAACGTGTCCTACTTGTCTTTCGCATCGGGGAAACATGTCCTGTGTTTAGGGGAAAACGTGTCCTACTTGTCTTTCGCGTCGGGGAAACATGTCCTGTGTTTAGGGGAAAACGTGTCCTACTTGTCTTTCGCGTCGGGGAAACATGTCCTGTGTTTAGGGGAAAACGTGTCCTTCGCGTCAGGGAAACATGTCCTGTGTTTAGGGGAAAACGTATCCTACTTATCTTTTGATTAGAGGAAAACGTGTCCTTCCCGTCGGGGAAACATGTCCTACTTGTCTTTCGCATCGGGGAAACATGTCCTGTGTTTAGGGGAAAACGTGTCCTACTTATCTTTTGATTAGAGGAAAACGTGTCCTTCCCGTCGGGGAAACATGTCCTACTTGTCTTTCGCATCGGGGAAACATGTCCTGTGTTTAGGGGAAAACGTGTCCTACTTGTCTTTCGCATCGGGGAAACATGTCCTTCGCGTCGGGGAAACATGTCCTGTGTTTAGGGGAAAACGTGTCCTACTTGTCTTTCGCGTCGGGGAAACATGTCCTGTGTTTAGGGGAAAACGTGTCCTTCGCGTCAGGGAAACATGTCCTGTGTTTAGGGGAAAACGTATCCTACTTATCTTTTGATTAGAGGAAAACGTGTCCTTCCCGTCGGGGAAACATGTCCTACTTGTCTTTCGCATCGGGGAAACATGTCCTGTGTTTAGGGGAAAACGTATCCTACTTATCTTTTGATTAGAGGAAAACGTGTCCTTCCCGTCGGGGAAACATGTCCTACTTGTCTTTCGCATCGGGGAAACATGTCCTGTGTTTAGGGGAAAACGTGTCCTACTTGTCTTTCGCATCGGGGAAACATGTCCTTCGCGTCGGGGAAACATGTCCTGTGTTTAGGGGAAAACGTGTCCTACTTGTCTTTCGCGTCGGGGAAACATGTCCTGTGTTTAGGGGAAAACGTGTCCTTCGCGTCAGGGAAACATGTCCTGTGTTTAGGGGAAAACGTATCCTACTTATCTTTTGATTAGAGGAAAACGTGTCCTTCCCGTCTGGGAAACATGTCCTACTTGTCTTTCGCATCGGTGAAACATGTCCTGTGTTTAGGGGAAAACGTGTCCTACTTGTCTTTCGCATCGGGGAAACATGTCCTTCGCGTCGGGGAAACATGTCCTGTGTTTAGGGGAAAACGTGTCCTACTTGTCTTTCGCGTCGGGGAAACATGTCCTGTGTTTAGGGGAAAACGTGTCCTTCGCGTCAGGGAAACATGTCCTGTGTTTAGGGGAAAACGTATCCTACTTATCTTTTGATTAGAGGAAAACGTGTCCTTCCCGTCGGGGAAACATGTCCTACTTGTCTTTCGCATCGGGGAAACATGTCCTGTGTTTAGGGGAAAACGTATCCTACTTATCTTTTGATTAGAGGAAAACGTGTCCTTCCCGTCGGGGAAACATGTCCTACTTGTCTTTCGCATCGGGGAAACATGTCCTGTGTTTAGGGGAAAACGTGTCCTACTTGTCTTTCGCATCGGGGAAACATGTCCTGTGTTTAGGGGAAAACGTGTCCTACTTGTCTTTCGCGTCGGGGAAACATGTCCTGTGTTTAGGGGAAAACGTGTCCTACTTGTCTTTCGCGTCGGGGAAACATGTCCTGTGTTTAGGGGAAAACGTGTCCTTCGCGTCAGGGAAACATGTCCTGTGTTTAGGGGAAAACGTATCCTACTTATCTTTTGATTAGAGGAAAACGTGTCCTTCCCGTCGGGGAAACATGTCCTACTTGTCTTTCGCATCGGGGAAACATGTCCTGTGTTTAGGGGAAAACGTGTCCTACTTATCTTTTGATTAGAGGAAAACGTGTCCTTCCCGTCGGGGAAACATGTCCTACTTGTCTTTCGCATCGGGGAAACATGTCCTGTGTTTAGGGGAAAACGTGTCCTACTTGTCTTTCGCATCGGGGAAACATGTCCTTCGCGTCGGGGAAACATGTCCTGTGTTTAGGGGAAAACGTGTCCTACTTGTCTTTCGCGTCGGGGAAACATGTCCTGTGTTTAGGGGAAAACGTGTCCTTCGCGTCAGGGAAACATGTCCTGTGTTTAGGGGAAAACGTATCCTACTTATCTTTTGATTAGAGGAAAACGTGTCCTTCCCGTCGGGGAAACATGTCCTACTTGTCTTTCGCATCGGGGAAACATGTCCTGTGTTTAGGGGAAAACGTATCCTACTTATCTTTTGATTAGAGGAAAACGTGTCCTTCCCGTCGGGGAAACATGTCCTACTTGTCTTTCGCATCGGGGAAACATGTCCTGTGTTTAGGGGAAAACGTGTCCTACTTGTCTTTCGCATCGGGGAAACATGTCCTTCGCGTCGGGGAAACATGTCCTGTGTTTAGGGGAAAACGTGTCCTACTTGTCTTTCGCGTCGGGGAAACATGTCCTGTGTTTAGGGGAAAACGTGTCCTTCGCGTCAGGGAAACATGTCCTGTGTTTAGGGGAAAACGTATCCTACTTATCTTTTGATTAGAGGAAAACGTGTCCTTCCCGTCGGGGAAACATGTCCTACTTGTCTTTCGCATCGGGGAAACATGTCCTGTGTTTAGGGGAAAACGTGTCCTACTTGTCTTTCGCATCGGGGAAACATGTCCTTCGCGTCGGGGAAACATGTCCTGTGTTTAGGGGAAAACGTGTCCTACTTGTCTTTCGCGTCGGGGAAACATGTCCTGTGTTTAGGGGAAAACGTGTCCTACTTGTCTTTCGCGTCGGGGAAACATGTCCTGTGTTTAGGGGAAAACGTGTCCTTCGCGTCAGGGAAACATGTCCTGTGTTTAGGGGAAAACGTATCCTACTTATCTTTTGATTAGAGGAAAACGTGTCCTTCCCGTCGGGGAAACATGTCCTACTTGTCTTTCGCATCGGGGAAACATGTCCTGTGTTTAGGGGAAAACGTATCCTACTTATCTTTTGATTAGAGGAAAACGTGTCCTTCCCGTCGGGGAAACATGTCCTACTTGTCTTTCGCATCGGGGAAACATGTCCTGTGTTTAGGGGAAAACGTGTCCTACTTGTCTTTCGCATCGGGGAAACATGTCCTTCGCGTCGGGGAAACATGTCCTGTGTTTAGGGGAAAACGTGTCCTACTTGTCTTTCGCGTCGGGGAAACATGTCCTGTGTTTAGGGGAAAACGTGTCCTTCGCGTCAGGGAAACATGTCCTGTGTTTAGGGGAAAACGTATCCTACTTATCTTTTGATTAGAGGAAAACGTGTCCTTCCCGTCGGGGAAACATGTCCTACTTGTCTTTCGCATCGGGGAAACATGTCCTGTGTTTAGGGGAAAACGTGTCCTACTTGTCTTTCGCATCGGGGAAACATGTCCTTCGCGTCGGGGAAACATGTCCTGTGTTTAGGGGAAAACGTGTCCTACTTGTCTTTCGCGTCGGGGAAACATGTCCTGTGTTTAGGGGAAAACGTGTCCTACTTGTCTTTCGCGTCGGGGAAACATGTCCTGTGTTTAGGGGAAAACGTGTCCTTCGCGTCAGGGAAACATGTCCTGTGTTTAGGGGAAAACGTATCCTACTTATCTTTTGATTAGAGGAAAACGTGTCCTTCCCGTCGGGGAAACATGTCCTACTTGTCTTTCGCATCGGGGAAACATGTCCTGTGTTTAGGGGAAAACGTATCCTACTTATCTTTTGATTAGAGGAAAACGTGTCCTTCCCGTCGGGGAAACATGTCCTACTTGTCTTTCGCATCGGGGAAACATGTCCTGTGTTTAGGGGAAAACGTGTCCTACTTGTCTTTCGCATCGGGGAAACATGTCCTGTGTTTAGGGGAAAACGTGTCCTACTTGTCTTTCGCGTCGGGGAAACATGTCCTGTGTTTAGGGGAAAACGTGTCCTACTTGTCTTTCGCGTCGGGGAAACATGTCCTGTGTTTAGGGGAAAACGTGTCCTTCGCGTCAGGGAAACATGTCCTGTGTTTAGGGGAAAACGTATCCTACTTATCTTTTGATTAGAGGAAAACGTGTCCTTCCCGTCGGGGAAACATGTCCTACTTGTCTTTCGCATCGGGGAAACATGTCCTGTGTTTAGGGGAAAACGTGTCCTACTTATCTTTTGATTAGAGGAAAACGTGTCCTTCCCGTCGGGGAAACATGTCCTACTTGTCTTTCGCATCGGGGAAACATGTCCTGTGTTTAGGGGAAAACGTGTCCTACTTGTCTTTCGCATCGGGGAAACATGTCCTTCGCGTCGGGGAAACATGTCCTGTGTTTAGGGGAAAACGTGTCCTACTTGTCTTTCGCGTCGGGGAAACATGTCCTGTGTTTAGGGGAAAACGTGTCCTTCGCGTCAGGGAAACATGTCCTGTGTTTAGGGGAAAACGTATCCTACTTATCTTTTGATTAGAGGAAAACGTGTCCTTCCCGTCGGGGAAACATGTCCTACTTGTCTTTCGCATCGGGGAAACATGTCCTGTGTTTAGGGGAAAACGTATCCTACTTATCTTTTGATTAGAGGAAAACGTGTCCTTCCCGTCGGGGAAACATGTCCTACTTGTCTTTCGCATCGGGGAAACATGTCCTGTGTTTAGGGGAAAACGTGTCCTACTTGTCTTTCGCATCGGGGAAACATGTCCTTCGCGTCGGGGAAACATGTCCTGTGTTTAGGGGAAAACGTGTCCTACTTGTCTTTCGCGTCGGGGAAACATGTCCTGTGTTTAGGGGAAAACGTGTCCTTCGCGTCAGGGAAACATGTCCTGTGTTTAGGGGAAAACGTATCCTACTTATCTTTTGATTAGAGGAAAACGTGTCCTTCCCGTCGGGGAAACATGTCCTACTTGTCTTTCGCATCGGGGAAACATGTCCTGTGTTTAGGGGAAAACGTGTCCTACTTGTCTTTCGCATCGGGGAAACATGTCCTTCGCGTCGGGGAAACATGTCCTGTGTTTAGGGGAAAACGTGTCCTACTTGTCTTTCGCGTCGGGGAAACATGTCCTGTGTTTAGGGGAAAACGTGTCCTACTTGTCTTTCGCGTCGGGGAAACATGTCCTGTGTTTAGGGGAAAACGTGTCCTTCGCGTCAGGGAAACATGTCCTGTGTTTAGGGGAAAACGTATCCTACTTATCTTTTGATTAGAGGAAAACGTGTCCTTCCCGTCGGGGAAACATGTCCTACTTGTCTTTCGCATCGGTGAAACATGTCCTGTGTTTAGGGGAAAACGTGTCCTACTTGTCTTTCGCATCGGGGAAACATGTCCTTCGCGTCGGGGAAACATGTCCTGTGTTTAGGGGAAAACGTGTCCTACTTGTCTTTCGCGTCGGGGAAACATGTCCTGTGTTTAGGGGAAAACGTGTCCTACTTGTCTTTCGCGTCGGGGAAACATGTCCTGTGTTTAGGGGAAAACGTGTCCTTCGCGTCAGGGAAACATGTCCTGTGTTTAGGGGAAAACGTATCCTACTTATCTTTTGATTAGAGGAAAACGTGTCCTTCCCGTCGGGGAAACATGTCCTACTTGTCTTTCGCATCGGGGAAACATGTCCTGTGTTTAGGGGAAAACGTATCCTACTTATCTTTTGATTAGAGGAAAACGTGTCCTTCCCGTCGGGGAAACATGTCCTACTTGTCTTTCGCATCGGGGAAACATGTCCTGTGTTTAGGGGAAAACGTGTCCTACTTGTCTTTCGCATCGGGGAAACATGTCCTGTGTTTAGGGGAAAACGTGTCCTACTTGTCTTTCGCGTCGGGGAAACATGTCCTGTGTTTAGGGGAAAACGTGTCCTACTTGTCTTTCGCGTCGGGGAAACATGTCCTGTGTTTAGGGGAAAACGTGTCCTTCGCGTCAGGGAAACATGTCCTGTGTTTAGGGGAAAACGTATCCTACTTATCTTTTGATTAGAGGAAAACGTGTCCTTCCCGTCGGGGAAACATGTCCTACTTGTCTTTCGCATCGGGGAAACATGTCCTGTGTTTAGGGGAAAACGTGTCCTACTTATCTTTTGATTAGAGGAAAACGTGTCCTTCCCGTCGGGGAAACATGTCCTACTTGTCTTTCGCATCGGGGAAACATGTCCTGTGTTTAGGGGAAAACGTGTCCTACTTGTCTTTCGCATCGGGGAAACATGTCCTTCGCGTCGGGGAAACATGTCCTGTGTTTAGGGGAAAACGTGTCCTACTTGTCTTTCGCGTCGGGGAAACATGTCCTGTGTTTAGGGGAAAACGTGTCCTTCGCGTCAGGGAAACATGTCCTGTGTTTAGGGGAAAACGTATCCTACTTATCTTTTGATTAGAGGAAAACGTGTCCTTCCCGTCGGGGAAACATGTCCTACTTGTCTTTCGCATCGGGGAAACATGTCCTGTGTTTAGGGGAAAACGTATCCTACTTATCTTTTGATTAGAGGAAAACGTGTCCTTCCCGTCGGGGAAACATGTCCTACTTGTCTTTCGCATCGGGGAAACATGTCCTGTGTTTAGGGGAAAACGTGTCCTACTTGTCTTTCGCATCGGGGAAACATGTCCTTCGCGTCGGGGAAACATGTCCTGTGTTTAGGGGAAAACGTGTCCTACTTGTCTTTCGCGTCGGGGAAACATGTCCTGTGTTTAGGGGAAAACGTGTCCTTCGCGTCAGGGAAACATGTCCTGTGTTTAGGGGAAAACGTATCCTACTTATCTTTTGATTAGAGGAAAACGTGTCCTTCCCGTCTGGGAAACATGTCCTACTTGTCTTTCGCATCGGTGAAACATGTCCTGTGTTTAGGGGAAAACGTGTCCTACTTGTCTTTCGCATCGGGGAAACATGTCCTTCGCGTCGGGGAAACATGTCCTGTGTTTAGGGGAAAACGTGTCCTACTTGTCTTTCGCGTCGGGGAAACATGTCCTGTGTTTAGGGGAAAACGTGTCCTACTTGTCTTTCGCGTCGGGGAAACATGTCCTGTGTTTAGGGGAAAACGTGTCCTTCGCGTCAGGGAAACATGTCCTGTGTTTAGGGGAAAACGTATCCTACTTATCTTTTGATTAGAGGAAAACGTGTCCTTCCCGTCGGGGAAACATGTCCTACTTGTCTTTCGCATCGGGGAAACATGTCCTGTGTTTAGGGGAAAACGTATCCTACTTATCTTTTGATTAGAGGAAAACGTGTCCTTCCCGTCGGGGAAACATGTCCTACTTGTCTTTCGCATCGGGGAAACATGTCCTGTGTTTAGGGGAAAACGTGTCCTACTTGTCTTTCGCATCGGGGAAACATGTCCTGTGTTTAGGGGAAAACGTGTCCTACTTGTCTTTCGCGTCGGGGAAACATGTCCTGTGTTTAGGGGAAAACGTGTCCTACTTGTCTTTCGCGTCGGGGAAACATGTCCTGTGTTTAGGGGAAAACGTGTCCTTCGCGTCAGGGAAACATGTCCTGTGTTTAGGGGAAAACGTATCCTACTTATCTTTTGATTAGAGGAAAACGTGTCCTTCCCGTCGGGGAAACATGTCCTACTTGTCTTTCGCATCGGGGAAACATGTCCTGTGTTTAGGGGAAAACGTGTCCTACTTATCTTTTGATTAGAGGAAAACGTGTCCTTCCCGTCGGGGAAACATGTCCTACTTGTCTTTCGCATCGGGGAAACATGTCCTGTGTTTAGGGGAAAACGTGTCCTACTTGTCTTTCGCATCGGGGAAACATGTCCTTCGCGTCGGGGAAACATGTCCTGTGTTTAGGGGAAAACGTGTCCTACTTGTCTTTCGCGTCGGGGAAACATGTCCTGTGTTTAGGGGAAAACGTGTCCTTCGCGTCAGGGAAACATGTCCTGTGTTTAGGGGAAAACGTATCCTACTTATCTTTTGATTAGAGGAAAACGTGTCCTTCCCGTCGGGGAAACATGTCCTACTTGTCTTTCGCATCGGGGAAACATGTCCTGTGTTTAGGGGAAAACGTATCCTACTTATCTTTTGATTAGAGGAAAACGTGTCCTTCCCGTCGGGGAAACATGTCCTACTTGTCTTTCGCATCGGGGAAACATGTCCTGTGTTTAGGGGAAAACGTGTCCTACTTGTCTTTCGCATCGGGGAAACATGTCCTTCGCGTCGGGGAAACATGTCCTGTGTTTAGGGGAAAACGTGTCCTACTTGTCTTTCGCGTCGGGGAAACATGTCCTGTGTTTAGGGGAAAACGTGTCCTTCGCGTCAGGGAAACATGTCCTGTGTTTAGGGGAAAACGTATCCTACTTATCTTTTGATTAGAGGAAAACGTGTCCTTCCCGTCTGGGAAACATGTCCTACTTGTCTTTCGCATCGGTGAAACATGTCCTGTGTTTAGGGGAAAACGTGTCCTACTTGTCTTTCGCATCGGGGAAACATGTCCTTCGCGTCGGGGAAACATGTCCTGTGTTTAGGGGAAAACGTGTCCTACTTGTCTTTCGCGTCGGGGAAACATGTCCTGTGTTTAGGGGAAAACGTGTCCTTCGCGTCAGGGAAACATGTCCTGTGTTTAGGGGAAAACGTATCCTACTTATCTTTTGATTAGAGGAAAACGTGTCCTTCCCGTCGGGGAAACATGTCCTACTTGTCTTTCGCATCGGGGAAACATGTCCTGTGTTTAGGGGAAAACGTATCCTACTTATCTTTTGATTAGAGGAAAACGTGTCCTTCCCGTCGGGGAAACATGTCCTACTTGTCTTTCGCATCGGGGAAACATGTCCTGTGTTTAGGGGAAAACGTGTCCTACTTGTCTTTCGCATCGGGGAAACATGTCCTGTGTTTAGGGGAAAACGTGTCCTACTTGTCTTTCGCGTCGGGGAAACATGTCCTGTGTTTAGGGGAAAACGTGTCCTACTTGTCTTTCGCGTCGGGGAAACATGTCCTGTGTTTAGGGGAAAACGTGTCCTTCGCGTCAGGGAAACATGTCCTGTGTTTAGGGGAAAACGTATCCTACTTATCTTTTGATTAGAGGAAAACGTGTCCTTCCCGTCGGGGAAACATGTCCTACTTGTCTTTCGCATCGGGGAAACATGTCCTGTGTTTAGGGGAAAACGTGTCCTACTTATCTTTTGATTAGAGGAAAACGTGTCCTTCCCGTCGGGGAAACATGTCCTACTTGTCTTTCGCATCGGGGAAACATGTCCTGTGTTTAGGGGAAAACGTGTCCTACTTGTCTTTCGCATCGGGGAAACATGTCCTTCGCGTCGGGGAAACATGTCCTGTGTTTAGGGGAAAACGTGTCCTACTTGTCTTTCGCGTCGGGGAAACATGTCCTGTGTTTAGGGGAAAACGTGTCCTTCGCGTCAGGGAAACATGTCCTGTGTTTAGGGGAAAACGTATCCTACTTATCTTTTGATTAGAGGAAAACGTGTCCTTCCCGTCGGGGAAACATGTCCTACTTGTCTTTCGCATCGGGGAAACATGTCCTGTGTTTAGGGGAAAACGTATCCTACTTATCTTTTGATTAGAGGAAAACGTGTCCTTCCCGTCGGGGAAACATGTCCTACTTGTCTTTCGCATCGGGGAAACATGTCCTGTGTTTAGGGGAAAACGTGTCCTACTTGTCTTTCGCATCGGGGAAACATGTCCTTCGCGTCGGGGAAACATGTCCTGTGTTTAGGGGAAAACGTGTCCTACTTGTCTTTCGCGTCGGGGAAACATGTCCTGTGTTTAGGGGAAAACGTGTCCTTCGCGTCAGGGAAACATGTCCTGTGTTTAGGGGAAAACGTATCCTACTTATCTTTTGATTAGAGGAAAACGTGTCCTTCCCGTCGGGGAAACATGTCCTACTTGTCTTTCGCATCGGGGAAACATGTCCTGTGTTTAGGGGAAAACGTGTCCTACTTGTCTTTCGCATCGGGGAAACATGTCCTTCGCGTCGGGGAAACATGTCCTGTGTTTAGGGGAAAACGTGTCCTACTTGTCTTTCGCGTCGGGGAAACATGTCCTGTGTTTAGGGGAAAACGTGTCCTACTTGTCTTTCGCGTCGGGGAAACATGTCCTGTGTTTAGGGGAAAACGTGTCCTTCGCGTCAGGGAAACATGTCCTGTGTTTAGGGGAAAACGTATCCTACTTATCTTTTGATTAGAGGAAAACGTGTCCTTCCCGTCGGGGAAACATGTCCTACTTGTCTTTCGCATCGGGGAAACATGTCCTGTGTTTAGGGGAAAACGTATCCTACTTATCTTTTGATTAGAGGAAAACGTGTCCTTCCCGTCGGGGAAACATGTCCTACTTGTCTTTCGCATCGGGGAAACATGTCCTGTGTTTAGGGGAAAACGTGTCCTACTTGTCTTTCGCATCGGGGAAACATGTCCTTCGCGTCGGGGAAACATGTCCTGTGTTTAGGGGAAAACGTGTCCTACTTGTCTTTCGCGTCGGGGAAACATGTCCTGTGTTTAGGGGAAAACGTGTCCTTCGCGTCAGGGAAACATGTCCTGTGTTTAGGGGAAAACGTATCCTACTTATCTTTTGATTAGAGGAAAACGTGTCCTTCCCGTCGGGGAAACATGTCCTACTTGTCTTTCGCATCGGGGAAACATGTCCTGTGTTTAGGGGAAAACGTGTCCTACTTGTCTTTCGCATCGGGGAAACATGTCCTTCGCGTCGGGGAAACATGTCCTGTGTTTAGGGGAAAACGTGTCCTACTTGTCTTTCGCGTCGGGGAAACATGTCCTGTGTTTAGGGGAAAACGTGTCCTACTTGTCTTTCGCGTCGGGGAAACATGTCCTGTGTTTAGGGGAAAACGTGTCCTTCGCGTCAGGGAAACATGTCCTGTGTTTAGGGGAAAACGTATCCTACTTATCTTTTGATTAGAGGAAAACGTGTCCTTCCCGTCGGGGAAACATGTCCTACTTGTCTTTCGCATCGGGGAAACATGTCCTGTGTTTAGGGGAAAACGTATCCTACTTATCTTTTGATTAGAGGAAAACGTGTCCTTCCCGTCGGGGAAACATGTCCTACTTGTCTTTCGCATCGGGGAAACATGTCCTGTGTTTAGGGGAAAACGTGTCCTACTTGTCTTTCGCATCGGGGAAACATGTCCTGTGTTTAGGGGAAAACGTGTCCTACTTGTCTTTCGCGTCGGGGAAACATGTCCTGTGTTTAGGGGAAAACGTGTCCTACTTGTCTTTCGCGTCGGGGAAACATGTCCTGTGTTTAGGGGAAAACGTGTCCTTCGCGTCAGGGAAACATGTCCTGTGTTTAGGGGAAAACGTATCCTACTTATCTTTTGATTAGAGGAAAACGTGTCCTTCCCGTCGGGGAAACATGTCCTACTTGTCTTTCGCATCGGGGAAACATGTCCTGTGTTTAGGGGAAAACGTGTCCTACTTATCTTTTGATTAGAGGAAAACGTGTCCTTCCCGTCGGGGAAACATGTCCTACTTGTCTTTCGCATCGGGGAAACATGTCCTGTGTTTAGGGGAAAACGTGTCCTACTTGTCTTTCGCATCGGGGAAACATGTCCTTCGCGTCGGGGAAACATGTCCTGTGTTTAGGGGAAAACGTGTCCTACTTGTCTTTCGCGTCGGGGAAACATGTCCTGTGTTTAGGGGAAAACGTGTCCTTCGCGTCAGGGAAACATGTCCTGTGTTTAGGGGAAAACGTATCCTACTTATCTTTTGATTAGAGGAAAACGTGTCCTTCCCGTCGGGGAAACATGTCCTACTTGTCTTTCGCATCGGGGAAACATGTCCTGTGTTTAGGGGAAAACGTATCCTACTTATCTTTTGATTAGAGGAAAACGTGTCCTTCCCGTCGGGGAAACATGTCCTACTTGTCTTTCGCATCGGGGAAACATGTCCTGTGTTTAGGGGAAAACGTGTCCTACTTGTCTTTCGCATCGGGGAAACATGTCCTTCGCGTCGGGGAAACATGTCCTGTGTTTAGGGGAAAACGTGTCCTACTTGTCTTTCGCGTCGGGGAAACATGTCCTGTGTTTAGGGGAAAACGTGTCCTTCGCGTCAGGGAAACATGTCCTGTGTTTAGGGGAAAACGTATCCTACTTATCTTTTGATTAGAGGAAAACGTGTCCTTCCCGTCGGGGAAACATGTCCTACTTGTCTTTCGCATCGGGGAAACATGTCCTGTGTTTAGGGGAAAACGTGTCCTACTTGTCTTTCGCATCGGGGAAACATGTCCTTCGCGTCGGGGAAACATGTCCTGTGTTTAGGGGAAAACGTGTCCTACTTGTCTTTCGCGTCGGGGAAACATGTCCTGTGTTTAGGGGAAAACGTGTCCTACTTGTCTTTCGCGTCGGGGAAACATGTCCTGTGTTTAGGGGAAAACGTGTCCTTCGCGTCAGGGAAACATGTCCTGTGTTTAGGGGAAAACGTATCCTACTTATCTTTTGATTAGAGGAAAACGTGTCCTTCCCGTCGGGGAAACATGTCCTACTTGTCTTTCGCATCGGTGAAACATGTCCTGTGTTTAGGGGAAAACGTGTCCTACTTGTCTTTCGCATCGGGGAAACATGTCCTTCGCGTCGGGGAAACATGTCCTGTGTTTAGGGGAAAACGTGTCCTACTTGTCTTTCGCGTCGGGGAAACATGTCCTGTGTTTAGGGGAAAACGTGTCCTACTTGTCTTTCGCGTCGGGGAAACATGTCCTGTGTTTAGGGGAAAACGTGTCCTTCGCGTCAGGGAAACATGTCCTGTGTTTAGGGGAAAACGTATCCTACTTATCTTTTGATTAGAGGAAAACGTGTCCTTCCCGTCGGGGAAACATGTCCTACTTGTCTTTCGCATCGGGGAAACATGTCCTGTGTTTAGGGGAAAACGTATCCTACTTATCTTTTGATTAGAGGAAAACGTGTCCTTCCCGTCGGGGAAACATGTCCTACTTGTCTTTCGCATCGGGGAAACATGTCCTGTGTTTAGGGGAAAACGTGTCCTACTTGTCTTTCGCATCGGGGAAACATGTCCTGTGTTTAGGGGAAAACGTGTCCTACTTGTCTTTCGCGTCGGGGAAACATGTCCTGTGTTTAGGGGAAAACGTGTCCTACTTGTCTTTCGCGTCGGGGAAACATGTCCTGTGTTTAGGGGAAAACGTGTCCTTCGCGTCAGGGAAACATGTCCTGTGTTTAGGGGAAAACGTATCCTACTTATCTTTTGATTAGAGGAAAACGTGTCCTTCCCGTCGGGGAAACATGTCCTACTTGTCTTTCGCATCGGGGAAACATGTCCTGTGTTTAGGGGAAAACGTGTCCTACTTATCTTTTGATTAGAGGAAAACGTGTCCTTCCCGTCGGGGAAACATGTCCTACTTGTCTTTCGCATCGGGGAAACATGTCCTGTGTTTAGGGGAAAACGTGTCCTACTTGTCTTTCGCATCGGGGAAACATGTCCTTCGCGTCGGGGAAACATGTCCTGTGTTTAGGGGAAAACGTGTCCTACTTGTCTTTCGCGTCGGGGAAACATGTCCTGTGTTTAGGGGAAAACGTGTCCTTCGCGTCAGGGAAACATGTCCTGTGTTTAGGGGAAAACGTATCCTACTTATCTTTTGATTAGAGGAAAACGTGTCCTTCCCGTCGGGGAAACATGTCCTACTTGTCTTTCGCATCGGGGAAACATGTCCTGTGTTTAGGGGAAAACGTATCCTACTTATCTTTTGATTAGAGGAAAACGTGTCCTTCCCGTCGGGGAAACATGTCCTACTTGTCTTTCGCATCGGGGAAACATGTCCTGTGTTTAGGGGAAAACGTGTCCTACTTGTCTTTCGCATCGGGGAAACATGTCCTTCGCGTCGGGGAAACATGTCCTGTGTTTAGGGGAAAACGTGTCCTACTTGTCTTTCGCGTCGGGGAAACATGTCCTGTGTTTAGGGGAAAACGTGTCCTTCGCGTCAGGGAAACATGTCCTGTGTTTAGGGGAAAACGTATCCTACTTATCTTTTGATTAGAGGAAAACGTGTCCTTCCCGTCTGGGAAACATGTCCTACTTGTCTTTCGCATCGGTGAAACATGTCCTGTGTTTAGGGGAAAACGTGTCCTACTTGTCTTTCGCATCGGGGAAACATGTCCTTCGCGTCGGGGAAACATGTCCTGTGTTTAGGGGAAAACGTGTCCTACTTGTCTTTCGCGTCGGGGAAACATGTCCTGTGTTTAGGGGAAAACGTGTCCTACTTGTCTTTCGCGTCGGGGAAACATGTCCTGTGTTTAGGGGAAAACGTGTCCTTCGCGTCAGGGAAACATGTCCTGTGTTTAGGGGAAAACGTATCCTACTTATCTTTTGATTAGAGGAAAACGTGTCCTTCCCGTCGGGGAAACATGTCCTACTTGTCTTTCGCATCGGGGAAACATGTCCTGTGTTTAGGGGAAAACGTATCCTACTTATCTTTTGATTAGAGGAAAACGTGTCCTTCCCGTCGGGGAAACATGTCCTACTTGTCTTTCGCATCGGGGAAACATGTCCTGTGTTTAGGGGAAAACGTGTCCTACTTGTCTTTCGCATCGGGGAAACATGTCCTGTGTTTAGGGGAAAACGTGTCCTACTTGTCTTTCGCGTCGGGGAAACATGTCCTGTGTTTAGGGGAAAACGTGTCCTACTTGTCTTTCGCGTCGGGGAAACATGTCCTGTGTTTAGGGGAAAACGTGTCCTTCGCGTCAGGGAAACATGTCCTGTGTTTAGGGGAAAACGTATCCTACTTATCTTTTGATTAGAGGAAAACGTGTCCTTCCCGTCGGGGAAACATGTCCTACTTGTCTTTCGCATCGGGGAAACATGTCCTGTGTTTAGGGGAAAACGTGTCCTACTTATCTTTTGATTAGAGGAAAACGTGTCCTTCCCGTCGGGGAAACATGTCCTACTTGTCTTTCGCATCGGGGAAACATGTCCTGTGTTTAGGGGAAAACGTGTCCTACTTGTCTTTCGCATCGGGGAAACATGTCCTTCGCGTCGGGGAAACATGTCCTGTGTTTAGGGGAAAACGTGTCCTACTTGTCTTTCGCGTCGGGGAAACATGTCCTGTGTTTAGGGGAAAACGTGTCCTTCGCGTCAGGGAAACATGTCCTGTGTTTAGGGGAAAACGTATCCTACTTATCTTTTGATTAGAGGAAAACGTGTCCTTCCCGTCGGGGAAACATGTCCTACTTGTCTTTCGCATCGGGGAAACATGTCCTGTGTTTAGGGGAAAACGTATCCTACTTATCTTTTGATTAGAGGAAAAC